>CM019704.1:13775928-14505928 GCA_009760885.1 Achatina immaculata | reverse complement strand
GTAAACAGTTCTTGGCTGGAGTACTCTGTAATGGCGTAACGGTGAGATAACAAAGTATTGATAACGGTTTGAACAAGAAAAAGTCTAAAGTTTTGTTGCCATTCATCATCATCATCATCGTAATTTGATGGTGATTCACAAGCGATCATTCTTCTGTGTGTATGTCAGCACTTCATGTTTTCCATCAAACCTTATTCTGAATTATTATGACTGTGCCACGACTGTCTGCAATCTTTTCTCTCGATCTTTCACATTATCTTTTATATTTTCAGTTCCATCCACTCTTTTCATTTTTTTTCCCTCCAGTGAATGTTCATTGCCAAATTCTTTTAGTTTTAATTAAATTCGTCACTTTCTTTGGCTTTTGTCAAAACACATTTTATTTGTCTGAATTGTTCATAATATTATTCAGAGGAACCACATCTGTGTTGCTATAAGTGATTTCTGTTTTGGTCTGTTCAGTGTCAACTGTGTACTTATGTAGGCCAAAGTATGTAAAATGCACATTTTAGTTTTCGATTTCAGAATCTGTTTTCTCTCTCTTTCACTCCTCTCCCTCCCCCCACCCCCCAAATGTTTTTTTTTATGTTAAAGTTCTGTATTATTTCGCAGCTCATTTTGAATTATGTATAGAAGAGGTATGATATTTTTGTCTGCGCATTGCGCTCTAGTTTCTTTTCCATTTTCTGCCACATGATCACGTTAACCCATAATTACCGGTAAATTACCGATTTGAGAGAGAGAGAGAGAGAGAGAGAGAGAGAGAGATCGAAACTCTTAAAGGTCTTCGGTTACCGTAACCGGTTTATATAATTAAGAGCCAAGTAAAAAGCAACCAGCGAAATCGGTTGGAACATAATCAGGCCAGCAGGAGAATCAGTCAGTTATGACCTTGGTTCAGCTTGGGAGCAGAGCATTTTGTATTAAATCTGGCGGCAAATAAAATAATTTCACTCGAACATTTAATTCTTTCTATTTTAAAAATGTTTTTAATTGGGAATAAAATTCTAAAATTACCGATTGTTGCATCGAGGAAGAAAAACCTGTTTGTCGGAAAGTATTTCATGCAGGGTGAAAGACAAGTACAATTTTATCGGTTTCAACAAATCCTAGAGCAGTCACTGCACAAAAGCATGTTGTTTTGGCCATTTCATTTATTTGCAGACCTCGTTGATGTAGCAGGTAGATGATGATGATTGATTTTTTTTTTCTGACATTTGTATCCAGGCCTTGTCAGTGGGGGTGGGGAGTTTACCAGATGCATCGTTTCGGGGCCAGGAGAGTTTATCTTAAGGATTGACCTGGAGGGCTTCGGGGTGGGGTGGAGGGGTAGCGTAGTCGATGAATAGTGAAATGAGAAAAGAAGGGAGTTGGGGGAGGGGAGAAATACATGCAATTCGCCAGTGAATTACAAAAACTCCCCTGGAAGGCCCTTATTGTATTTGCCGATGTTTCTTAGGCGTAGTCGCTCGCGGCAAGTACAAGATCAGCTGGTGGAAGAGGCCTTGAAGCAACAAACATGTATACCAGGATCTGCGCCGTTAGCTGCATCGAAAAATCTGTGCTAACTCTCCTGGAAACGTTGCACAGTATAAGAAAAGATGATGTTCCAATGAATTCGGAGTGTGTTTCTGTGTGATGATGGATTTCCCTGTTGACTGGGAGCTAAAACCTGTTGGCAAGTGATGTCTCTAATGAAGAATTTGGCCGTACTATATAGTTATTTTTTGGAGTGTAGGAAGTTAAGAATGTCTTGGTTCTTATAGTAAGGTATTATTCACTATCATATTGTGTTTGAAAGTGCACTTGTTATCTTTTATGTTATAATGTCTCTCTTCTTTTTATGGCCCCATTTTTATAGTAAAAAACTTTGTTATTGCTAGATAATATTCTTTCATAAAACTGAGTTGTTATTTGATCGCATTCTTTTATAAAACTGCCTTATTGTTAGATCACATTCTTTTGTAAAATGTTGTTATTGTTAGATCACTTTCTTTCAGACCAACATACAGGTCTCTGTATATTGCGTGTTACTATAACAACAGACTGATCTCGCTATATCTTGTCCGTCTTCTCGTCAGTATGGGGAGGGGGAGGGGAGGGAGAGGAAGGGGTGAAGACGCTGTCCATTCTGGCAATCAGCGGCCCGTATTTGACATTCTAGCCTCATGGTTGGCGAACCATAAGTGACCAAGCCCTTATCCCACCTCTCCGTTGGTACCCCCAGTAAGAGGCCAAGTCTTGTTAAAGGACCAGGGATCGCCATTGTCCCCATAGAGCTGGAACCCGCTAAAGAAGTAATGTACACCACACTCTCTGCTTTTTTAGATCCACGCAGGGATTGAAAGAAAATAGCGACCATAACCACCTCCCAAGCCGACACAATGCTGTGTCTCAACATCCTCATCTCCTCCACAGCTCCAGGAAACCGAAGAAGTAGAAGAAGAAGTAGAAAAAGGATTAGGAGGAGGAGGAGGTGAAGGAGAGTAAAATATGTGTCAGCAGACATTACGCTTTCGTAGTCTTTCTTTTATTAACTAAAAAAAAAACGCGCGCGCCCTGCCAGTGAAGTCCATTTATTTTACTGGTCCCTCTTTAATTAAATCTTTAATTAAATTTCAGGCGGCTTTAAAATGCTTTCGAATTACGTACATTCCGGCGTCTATTAAGCCGTCTTTCTACCAGATATCTAATGGACGCTCTGTGTTGATGGTACGCATCATCCGATGTACGAACATTCGCTGTTCAAAGGACGTTTAAGGCCAGCCCATCTGCGTGAAAATTAGAGCGTTTAATTGTTAAAAAATATAGTAAAACATTAACTGTGTGTATTCTTGCTTGTAAACTGGTGTCAGGGATAGACTACAATGCTGTATGGGTTACGTTAATTATGTTTAAGTTATTAACTCTCTCTCTCTCACACACACACATACATACAAACACACTTATGAGATAAATTTCATGCACAACTTTTTATGTTTTTCTGTAACTTATCGTAAGGAAAACGCAAGGAAAATAAATGGTGTAGTACTACTCCTGCATTTATCATTTTCTATACATTATGAACCAAACGAAGAAAGCGAATTAGTTAACAGATAACATCGTGTATGTAAGAGTGATATTTGATAATCTTAAAAACAGAAATAAAAACTTTGCAAAAACCAACGGAAAGGTAAAGATAATTTAACGTATTCTCAAAAACATGTGTCCTATCGCTTTTGTATTAGTGAATGATTTTATGCATATGGAACTTGATTTGTATTGGGCATGTTTAGAAATTAGCATAGTTTTTCTTAATAGCACGAAAGGACATGAGGACCATAGCCATATAAACAGAAATCAATGATTGAATAAAATAATATGAAAGGCAGTTTTGCGACAGTTGGTATCCATTGCTGTATTTGCGATTTAACGGTTATGAATGCTTGGTAATCGGATTAAGTAGCGGGGCACGCCAGGGTTATGGAAACAGATCTCACAGGTGGAGTGGGGGGGGGGGGGGATCTGAGGGGAAAAACGTTCACTTGGTGTTTTTCTTAAATATTTTGGCCACATTAAACGTCATGATAATTTAGAGAAGACCATATTGGAGGGATACATAATGGGAAAAAGAAAGAGAGGAAGACCGAAACGAAGATGGCTGCAAGACATCGTTGATGATCTGGAAATGGATGCAGCAGCAGCAGGCCATCTTGCTCACAACCGAGAGGCCTACAGGAGTGCTGTTTGGGAGGCAAAGTTCCGCAAGGGACATGCAAAGGAATGAATGAATGAATGGTGTTTTTAATGTATAAGTAATTCGTCGGATTTTCTTATACATCGGTATTTACCGCAATGATGCTTGTTTCCTTGGGTCGTTTGACAGTACAGCCCTGGTTATGGCGTGTTGCTGAACGTTATAATGCCCTCTTTTTTGCCGGAGATGTGGCTTTGAAGCGTATATATGTATGTGCTATTTTTGGTCTTTAAAAAAAGATAAAGGTAGTCGTATATGGACGCACCTAGAGGATTTAGTGTTGATCTTTTGGTACGCTAGAGGTTGACGTATCATGCACCATGCAAAGCCACCTTTCCTTCCCCAGCTCCAGAAGAAGCCAGGCACCAATTTTTACAGCCGGGCGACTTGGACGCCTTCGGCCGCTGGATTCGAACCATCGACCTTTGTGTGGTCCTGTGGTCTTTCCCCGAGCAGGAAAGAACAGCTCCTCTCTCTCGGATGATTCTACTAGTGTTTGCTGCACACTGGGCTATGGTAACAGCGGACAGTGTTTCTGATGCAAGAGTCAGTCGCCTGGTGCTTGCGTATCTTGTCTTCTTATTCGGTTCACACATTTCCCGCAGTCAGAGCCGCACGTTTACCAATAGTCGCTTCCCACGTGATTCAGTCTTGTGTGACTTCTTATTAGTTTTTGTTACTGATTGATATTGTTTGTACGAAATAATGCTATTTTATATTACAGTTGTCTCCTACTTATTGAGTTCCTTCAGTATCGTATATTGTAGCATCTCCATCTATACTTGTCGAATGCTAGTTTTTTCAGGTTTTTCCCGTCTTTAATCATACGAAAAAAGAGTATATATTCTTCTTCTTCTTCTAGAAAGAAAGAAAGAAATTGATGCAGTTACATTTTTAAAAATTGCAACTTCATACTTTCCAAGTCAGCCACGTCACTGATCATCTTAGAATTAACCACCTTAGCATTAACCACTTTAGCATTCATGAAACCATTTTAGCTACTCTAAGCAAACACGGCGCTAATGCAAATACAAACATCGGCAGGTGAGGCAAATTCTAATGCAGCACAATCGCTATGCAGAGGAAGATAGATGGAGATGCCTCAGTAGTGCAGTGGTTAGCGCATTTGCTTGCTGATCAGAAGGTCCCTGGTTTGATTTTGCACTCGAGAAGAAGCCTTCGGACCGATCAGCAACTGGGTCAACTCAGTTTCAAAATATAGGTATTCGGGGTTTCCCTAGGAAAACAAAGGCAGCGAGAACATGCGCTGGCATCCTTACGTCACATGCTGTGGTAAACTAGAAGTGTGAAGGCACTAGCACTCCACACCTCTACAACATGCAAATTCTACGGGACATAGATAAATAAAAGGAGAACATTAAAAACAAGTGAGTTTTGGCTCAGTAGTGCCCGCTTGGTTTAACTAAGAAACTGAAACATAAAATAAAAACTATTTTATATGTTCTCTCTGTAAGTGGATGTGCTTGTTTGACCTCAAAACTCGTATGGGCACTTCTCGCCAAAGACCTGACCCTAGTCGCACTCTTGGTAAGAGTATGCGGCAAAACAGCCTGATGGACAGGTTACGGATTGACGAAGAAGTTGACATTGTCGTCTCTTTGTGTGTGCCTTTCAGGACATAAGAAAATCCGTCACCGTCACCTTCGTAATCATAAGAGACAGACGAGGGCCCACATAAGCCCAGTTGGTTTGTTCATAATAACTACAACACCAATGAAGCATTTAAAGTGCGAATAATCATCTTCAACTAGGAATGGAATATGATGAGATCTTAAGCCTACTATAATTTTTCTACTCTGAACGCCTATGAATCTCGAAAACGACCTTTACCTGTACAGTTTCAACTACAGTGAGCACTCGCTTTTCCAACAGGGTTCAGTTCTGACGGCCCCGTTAGAAAGCAGATTTCTTACGGACGAATATACAATACTTTCCTGTCAACATAAAAATAAACTAGAACGACTTTATAATTTGTGTGCAGACTTTAAAATAGGTCGTTTTGCATTGAGTAAGTGTTTGATTTTAAAACAGGTCCGTTCACATTAAGTAAGTATTCTCATTCATTCCTTTGCATGTCCCTTGCGGAACTTTGCCTCCCAAACAGCACTCCTGTAGGCCTCTCGGTTGTGAGCAAGATGGCCTGCTGCTGCTGCATCCATTTCCAGATCGTCAACGATGTCTTGCAGCCATCTTCGTTTCGGTCTTCCTCTTTTCCTTTTTCCCATTATGTATCCTTCCAATACGGTCTTCTCTAAACTATCATGACGTTTAATGTGTCCAAAATATTTAAGTTTTCTCTCTTTAATCCTCTTTACTAGCCAGCTTTCTTCAATATTAAGCTCTTGTAGTATAGATATATTTGTTCTTTTTTGTGTCCACGATATTTGGAGAACTCTTCTGTAGCATTTACATTCAAAGGCATTTATGTGTTTCTCAGCTGTTTTGTTAAGTGTCCAGGTCTCACAGGCATATGTTGCGATGGGAAAGATATCCTCATTGATACATATATCAGTTGCCTTGTTTGTTCTGTCAGTTGTCATCACTTTAGTTTTCTTTGCATTAAGATAGAGGTTCTGCTCTTCGCTGTTCTTGCGGACTGACATAATTAGTTTTTCCATTCCTTCTTGTGTTGTGGACAGCAATACTGTGTCATCAGCATATCTAATCTCTGGTATTTCATAACCTCCAACTGTTATGGCATCGTAATATTCTTTATCTACATCTTCTCTAACATTCCTAATTATATTTTCAGTATACAAGTTAAATAAGTAGGGTGACAATATGCACCCCTGACGGACCCCTTGTTTTATGTCAAACCAAGTTGTTGTTTCACCATTTATTCTTACTGCTGCTTGTTGGTCTAGATACAGCAGTGATGTTAATTGTATCAAATGTGTTGGAAATCCCATTTTTTCCATTATTTCCCAAAGTTTCTGGTGTTGTACACAATCAAATGCCTTTGAGTAGTCTATAAATATAGATTCACATTAAACTCCCTGCATTTCTCTATTATTAATCTTAGATTGAATATATGATCTCTTGATCCTCTTCCTTGCCTGAAGCCAGCTTGGACCATATTGACTACTTCTTCTATTTTCTTTCGAAGTCTACCAATTATGATTTTTAACAGAATTTTACTGGCATGACTAATCAGGGCAACAGTTCTGTAGTTGGTGCATAATTTCAGGTTACCCTTTTTTGGCAGTGATATGAATACAGTTCTTTTCCATTCTTTTGGCCAAATACCTGAATGCCATATCTTTTTACATAGTGCATGATAGATTGTTGCACACTCCTTTCCTCCTGCTTTAATAAATTCAGCGGTTATCTCATCACATCCTGGTGATTTACCATTTTTCAGATTCTTTATTGCCCATAAAACTTCTTCCATTGTCGGCTCGGGTTCTTTCTCCTCCAATAATAATTCACACTGTTGATTTCTGCTTCCACAGTCGGTTGTTTCATACATTCTTTTGCAATATTCCTTCCATCTTTCTAGAATTTCCTCTGTCTCTGTCAGGGTATTCCCCATCTCATCACAAATTACATTTAGCTTAGGTGTGACATTAAAGTAAGTATTCTACATTCTAAAAAAAATATCTGTAAATTTACTATAAGAAGTCAATGGATCGTTGGTCACGAATCGTCGGAAAGCGGGAACTGTTTTTTAATGAAAAGGGTACCAATGGAAAAAGAAACGGCAGGGGAGACCAAATTTTAAAAAATGTGAACGGGCTTGCCAAGTAGCACAGTAAAGAAAAAAGGAAAATTAACAGATCAGAAACACCAGGAACACGAAGAATGGCGAAGCATGATCCTCAACTCCTGACCACACGACATATAATCAATGAATGAAATCGATTTCTTTCTTTCTTTCTTTCTTTGTAAAAATTAGACTTAAGCATCTCTCTATCGCTCTGACATAATCATGCAGTATCCTTAGACAGGCAGACAAACAGGCAGGCAGACAGGCAGGCAGACAGGCAGGCAGGCAGACGAGGGAGAAATAAGGCCGCTGTAACACAGAAAATAGTGTCTTTTCAATAAACATATAAATTATCCATTGAGTCGGCTATTTTGATCATGACTAATGGAAAGAGTTGCCGTGAGCCACGCACACACACACGCACACGGACGCACGCACCCATACCCACACAAGACAATGGTGTTTGAAAAAGAAGGGATTAAGGATGAGGATGATGTAATGTAACACCGAACTGTGCGTTCATGACCACTTCTGAATCAAGGACACAGTCGAAGTAAGGAACAAGCCCCTCATTATCTGTGCTATCAATTCCGCTTTGTTAACACTTACTTGAGCTCCCCATTTCCTAATCCTAATTTCTCTGTTTTTTTCACCTCTTGCTCAGTTTTCCTATATTTTCTCCTTGCCCTGTAATAGCGGGGTCTTTAGTCTCAGGAACAACCATATAAGAGCTCGGCTGACTCATCATTTTAGCCGTATTTCTGGTCTCATTCTCAGACACTTAAGACTCCATGAAGTAGCGCCCAGTTTTCTGCATTTTTTCCGTTTATTTCATGTCATCGGTCATTTTCAGACTTCTCACTTTTTTCTGTCTAAAAAAAAAAGACAAGAAATGGAACCACTTGTAGAAACTGACTAACAAAGTTTGGAGGATACACAAGGACTGCACTCCTAATCTATAAATTTATATTTATTTTTAATCTTTGTTGCCGAGTAATGAGTTCGAAGCTTTGTCATTGGACATTGATAGATCTCGACCTTCGAGAGAAAACTGAGTACGATCCTTTACTTCATTTTATTTCGGTTTAAATAAAGATTTAAAAGAAAAAAACAAAACAAAACTCGGCGGCAGTGTACTGAACTGAGATTGGTAAAAGGGATCAGCGGTTCTGTGAGTCCATGAAGATCCTTCCATGGTCTTGGAGCAGTGATTCCCAAATTGAGCTTTATCGCACATATGCAGGTAGCGGGAAGATCCGAGAAGGGGAGTGGTGTGTGGAAGGAAAAAGGGAGAGACAGGGTACATCAGAAAAAAAACTAAGCTAAACAAGTTTTTAGGGGCGCTAGGGGTGTGGCTTGGGAGGCAGCACGGGGGATGGTAGCGCGAAAAGTTTGGGAACCACTTTTTCAGAGGCTGTAGGAACGTGAATATCGCAGTAGTAGAGATTATATTTCCTTTAGTTATTTATTATGCAACTTATTGGGTAAATGGAAAAAAAGATCAGTAAAACAGAATCGACGGTGTGATCAAGTTATACATGGTCTGAGATATTTTTTCAGGTACCATGTAATTGACTGAGGAAGGGTTCCAAACTTTAACAGTCATAGTGCATTTGGTTTGTGTTTAGATAAAGGAAAAGAAGCAGTGAAAGCGTGTCTTCTGAAAACTTTAGGCGAATACAGCTTTAAAGGTATTGAAGATATTGAAGAAGCCTAGGATGATGACACCAGAAAGGAAGTTAGGATCAGAATTGCAAAAGCAGCATCAATCTTCAAGAATCTTGAGAACATATGGAATTCAAAAGTTATAAGCACAAAAACCAAGTTAAGACTATTCAATTCAAGTGTAATATCCACCCTCATTTATGCATGCGAAAGCTGGAAAACAACTAAAGAAATAGACAAGAAATTAGACTCTTTTGAAAACAAATGCCTAAGGAAAATACTCGGCATCAAGTGGAACGAATTCAAGAACAACGCAGAGATAAGACAGATGACTGAACAACAACCAGTCTCACGGGTGATCAGGAAAAGGAGATGGACATATGTTGGTCACTTGATGAGAAGAAATGATCAGAGAATCCTAAAACAAGCTGTCAAGTGGAACACAACAGGTCAAAGAAAAAGAGGCAGACCGCGTGAAAGTTTGAAGAGGACATTGTTAAGAGAGGCCAAATTAACAGGCATAAAATCCCTTGATGAGGTTGAAAGACTCGCCGAAGACAGGAAAAATCGGCGAACTACTTTGCGAGCCCTATGTGACGTTTAACGGCACGGGAAGGATATCAGATATAAGAAGAAGTGGTGTATTGGTTAGTGCACTTGACTGGTGATCAGAAGGTCCCTGGTTCGATTTCGCACTCAGGCGAAATTTTTTCGGACCGACCGGCATAAGAGTTCACCAGCCTCGAAAAATGGATACCTGGGGGTTCCCTATGTAAATAAAGACAACAGAGACAGGTGCTGGCATCCCTATCTTAAATGCTGCAGTGACCTAGAAATGTGAAGGCACTAACACTTCATACCCCTACAGTATGCAAATGCTACGGGAGGGAGAAAGAGAGAGAGAGAGAGAGATAGAGAGAGAATTAAAAACTTAAATGCTTGACGCCCTTCTTCTGTCCCGTCCCCCCCTCACATCACCCCCACCCCCACCTCCATTTTTAATTAAAACTGCATGATAGAACTCTCAGAAACAAGAGGGAACAAGTCAAGAGGAAGTAGTTAACTCCGTTAATTTTGGAGTGATTGCGATTGTTCACTATATAACAGTCTGTCGTCTCTGCGCTGTACATTTCTTTGTTATACAGCCAGTCTGCCGTCCCCGCGCTGTACGGTTGTTCGTTATACAGCAGTGATTCTCAGCCTGTATCAGATCGATGACTTCCCTCTCCCCCCCCTCTCTCTCTCTCTCTCTCTCACACACTCACTCTCTCTCTCTCTCTCAATTTCTCTTTCTCTCTTGTTTCGGGGCTAATGGTAATTCACTTAGTTCCACCTATACTCTCTTTCTTCTTCTCCTCTGTCCCCCCTCCTCTCTCTCTCTCTCTCTCTCTCTCTGAACCTTAAGTGCCCAGGGCACATGGGGCTTCCGCAAGGGTTTTCCCACAAATGCCTGTCCTTCGCCTTTTTTTCTGCTCTTGCCCAGGTGAGCCCTCTATTGCTCAATATCCTTTCTGTTGTTCTTCTCCATGTCTCTTTTGGTCTACCCCCCTCCTCCTACTTGGTATGAAATAAACTTAAAAGTAAAAAAAAAGGAAACAAGGTAAACGAAATCCCTCACGTCCCCTCTTCCTTTATCCTAGATAGCAGACTGATGTCCTACAGATTATGAGGTTCTGTTGTGTTAGTCATTCTTGACCCTTTTCCTCTCTCTCTCTTTCTCTCTCTCTCTCTCTCTCACACACACTCTCACACACACGCACATGCACACACGCACACACACTGGAACCAGCCAACAAATCCTACAGTGTCTTCTTTTTTTCTTCGCAATTCTTGTTATCTTGTAGCATAAGTTTTGATTCGTAACGATTTGTAAACATTTACATTTAGACCATTTTCCAGCCCATATGGGGGGGGGGGGGGGGGAGTGGAGGGTGTTAACCTTCTTGGTGCTGTTTATGTCGAATCAAGTATGTTTTTTTTTCATTCGGTTTAAAAAAAATCATTGACATTTCATGCTAGAAGTTTACGAGTATTGCAACTCACATCTACTTCAGATAAATAGTTAACAGCACCAGATATTCTCTAAGAGTTTTTTTTCCCATTTTTTCTGCTTCTTTTTAACTGAAGAAATGTTTTTGAAGCGAAACAAAATATTATGACATCAGAGAATCCAGAAATACTTGAAGATATCAGATAACGGTGTATCTCAGAACTATAAATCAAAGAGGTTTTTCTCTGTCTCTCTGTCTCTCTCTCTCTCTCTCTCTCTGTGTCTCTTTCACTCACTCTCTCTCACACACACTCTATCTTTCACTCTCACTTTTTCTCTCACACGCTCTCTATCTTTCACTCTCACTTTTTCTCTCACACTCATTCACTCTTTCTCACTCTGAAGCTCTCTCATTCTCTCTCTCTCTCTCACTAACTCTGAAGCTCTCTCTCTCCCTCTCATTCTCTCTCCGTCCCCTACTCTGAAGCTCTCTCTCTCTCCCTCTCATTCTCATTCTCTCTCTTTACCTCTTTTTACCTCTCTTTCTCATTCCCTCTTCCTATCTCTTTTTCATTCTCTCTCACTCTTACGTTCCATCTCCCGCTCTCTCTCCCTCTCTCTTTCTCACTCTCTTCTTCTCACTCTTTCTCAGTCTCACGCTCTCTTTCCTTCTCTCACTCCCCTTCACCCTATCTCTCCCTGTCTCACTCTGTATTTCACTCTCACTCTCTCTCTCCCACACTCTTATTCCAGTTCTCTGTCTCACTCTCTCCATCTTATAGTAAATCGAGTGTGTGGGAAGAATGAAAGATGGAGTGATAAAGGGCAGAATGTAAGATGGGCCTACGCGCCCAATTCTGCACCCTTTGAAAACAAAATTCATTCATTCATTCTCTCTCTGTTCCCCACCCCACACCTCCCACTTTTTTCACACACACACACTCTCTCTCTCTCTCACTTCCTCCCTCACACACTGTCTCACTCTCTCTTTCTCACTCTTTTACACACACTCTCTCACCCACTCTTTCATACTTTGTCTCACACTCTGTTTCACTCTCTCTCTTTCTCAATCTCTCTCACTCTCTCACACCCACTCTCTCATTCATTCTTTCTCACTCCCTCTCTCTCTCTCACTGTTGCGCTCTCTCCCTCACTTTCTCACTCTCTCTGCCCCTCTCTCACTCCCCTCCCCCCTCAACTTCACTTATAAAGGAATCAGAGATCTTGTAATATATTTATAGAAACTCTCTTATCAGATGCTTAGTGCAAACGCGTGTCTTTTTGGGTAGAAAAAAAGCATGATTTAGTGGATTCTTCACATTTCATACATATATTATCTGTCTGGAAATGGCATAAGTCATAAATATGTTGCAGAGTGGTACCTTGAATATTTATAAATAATGAAAAGATCTAATAAGATCTTAACGCCTTCGATATTTAATAGAACATTTTTTTCTGAGATTTGGCGTCTCTAGTATTTAACAAACAGATTAGATCTTTTGATAACTTGACGTGTTTGGTATTTAATAGAAGAAATAGATTTAATGCCATGTTGGCGTCTTAAGTATACAATAAAATAAAGATACATTAATTGAGATTTTGACGTTTTCAGTATTTAATACAATATATGGATCGTTTGAGATCTCGATGGCTTCGGTTTTTAACATAATAATTAGATATAGTGATATCTTGCTATCTTATTTATTTGTAAAGAATAAACAGATATAATGAGATCTTGGCATCTTAATTATTTATACGCAGTAAATAGATATAATGAGATCGTGGTGTTTGAAGTATTTATGTGCGGTAAACAGGGTGCATACTGTCGCCCTACTTGTTTAACTTGTTTACTGAAAATATAATGAGGAATGTTAGAGAAGAGATAGACAAAGAATATTACGATGTCATAAAAATTGGAGGTTATCAAATACCAGAGATTAGATATGCTAATGACACAGTCCATAGTACAAAAAGGAATGGAAAAACTAATTATGTCAGTCCGTAAGGACAGCGAAGAGCAAAACCTCTATCTTAATGCGAAGAAAACTAAATTCATGACAACTGACAAAACAAATAAGGCAGCTGAAATATGTATCAGTGAGGAAAAATTGGAAGAAATGGAGAGTTTTGAATATCTTGGATCACTACTAACTAATAATGGAGATACAATGAGGGAAATGAAAATGAGGACATCTATTGGTCTTCAGAAAGTAAAACAACCTATGGAGAGGAACAGGTGAAGTGAAGAAGGTGAAGGTGACCCTGTCATGCCTTGGAGGCACATAGGGATATGGTGTTAGTGTCCATATTTTCCTTGTCCTGTCAGCACACTAGAGGGTGATATGGTCAGTATCACGCCTGGCTGCCTTTCCTTCCCCAACTCCAGAAGAAGTCGGGTACCCATTTCTACAGCATCTTTCCCATCGCAACATATTCATGTGAGACCTGGATACTTTACAAAATAGCTGAGAAACACATAAATGTCTTTGATTGTAAATGCTACATAAGAGTCCTCAGATATTATGGACACAAAAAAGAACAAAAATATCCACACTACAAGAATTGAATATTGAAGAAGGTTGGCTGGTAAGGAATATTAAACACAAATACTTAAATATTTTGGACATATTAAACGTCATGATAATTTAGAGAAGACATTCTTGGGAAGACAGAATAGGCCAAGCAAAGACTGCATTTCAGAGAATGAGAAACATATTAGCTAACACATCTTTATCAATGAATGTTAGAAAACGAGTCCTAAAATGCTATATTGAACCTATCTTGTTATATGGAAGTGAATCATGGACAATAGGCAAGTCTGCACAAAAATCATTGGAAGCAGCAGAAATGTGGTTTATTAGAAGAATGTTGCGAATCCCCTGGACAGCAAAAATAACTAATGAAGAATGTATGAGAAGAGCCGGAGAGACAAAAGACTTTGTCAAAAAGATAAGAGAGAGACAATGTACTTTCACAGGGCATGCAATGAGAAGAGGGGGCATTGAAAATATTATAACAACAGGAAAAATAGAAGGAAGAAGATCAAAAGGAAGACCAAGAGAAATGATACTGGACAGTCTGATAGGATGGTGTGAGAGGAGATCACCAACTGAACTAATGGCCTGCATGAAAGATCGTGTACTATGGAGAAGCATAATAGCCAACGCCAGTCGGCACGGCACCTAATGATGATGATGAGTCTTGAGAGGGTACATAATGGTAAAAAGAAAGAGAGAGAGGAAGACCAAGGCGAAGATGGTTGCAAGACATCTTTGATGATCTGCAAATGGATGAATCAGCAGCAGGCCATCTTTGCTCACAATCAAGAGGCCTACAGGAGAGCTGTTACGGAGGCAAAGTTCCGCAAAAGACATGCAAATGACTGACTGATATACTGTACAGTTAATAGATGTAATACGATCTTGGCATCTTTAGTATTATTTATATGCAATAAATAGATCTAATGAGATCTTGGCGTCTTTAGTATTTATATGCAATAAATATATCTGATAAGATCTTGGTGTCTTTAGATTTATAAACAGATATAATAAAATCTTTTCACCTTTAGCATTTGAGTTTATGGTACCATTATCGGTTTAAGATGTGCTCTCCGTCTTAAGTGGCAGAAGCTGAGTAGGGCGGAAGTTGTGTGTGTATGATGTCCTCGCTGATATAGCGGAAGCCTAACTTGCTGCCTATGCCGCTAACGGTCTCAGACAAGCTGCAACTTTTTATGTTATATTTTATTATACGAATACTATTTGACATATTTACACTGTATATCCCTAGCACAGAAAACTATATTTTCTATATTTGCCCAACACCGATTGATTAATCATTGGTTTTGAGACATGTCCACGCTGTCACCCCTTTACTCCTAAGCCAACACCCCCCCCCCCCCCGTACAATACATGTGCACATCTCGACTGGTTACATTGCCCTGTGTGCATTTCATTGTTTTTGTTACTTTTTCTTAAAATGAACTTTCTTTCTGCACAGTTGTATGACTGACATTCGTTTAATAACTTTGTTACGTGCATGTTGTTACTTTCCGTATTGAGGGCACGTAAATGTAAATGTAGATGTAAATGTTTTATTATTTTAGTTTTATGATTTCAGTTCAGTTATTGTTGTGTTATGTTATATCTGCTATAAATTGATGCAGAATGTTTGGAACAGAATGAAAGTTGTACGATAGAGGCAGAATGTCAGGCTAGCCTACGTGCCCATTTTTTCACGCTTTGAAAATAAAGTTCGTTCCTTCGTTCGTTCTTTCACACAGCTCCCTTCCCTTCCCGAACATTTCATCAATCCCAGAGGACAGGGTACTTCCCACACTAGGAATGATTGGACTACATGATATCATATGTTTTTTCCCACTGTTCTCATAGAAGTGAAAACATTATAGATAAAGAGATACCACGCGGCTCGGGGATGGCTGCGGCCTGCTATTTACTGATAGGCCACGCTCGATCAACTTATCCACATAGCGAAAACAAAGCACTGATGCATCAGTGTTAAAAAAAACACATTTACATTAGAATATAAACGGTGAAACGACAAGAAAAAAATGTCCAGGGGTTTATTTTTTGTTTGACTTTCCATTGGCTGCTTTCTCCGCATCCGTCATTCAGATTAACTTTGCTACGCAACTCAGATACCGATTTTTCCTTCCTTCCTTCCCTCCCTCCTTCCTTCCTTCCTTCCTTCATTCCTTCACAAGGAGACACATCACTTCCATGAATCTCAGCAACAATTGTTCAAGATGTTTTCCACTCATGCTCTCTTCTTGGGCCAGAAGTGAGGGCTCATGGGGTACACATCTGCAGGAAGCATTCTGGAGTCACGAGACAGTTCTTTCATGTGGACAGTGGAATTTTAGATGCCTTCATTTTATGTGGATGTAGTGTCCTGTTGAAAATCTGAAAATTACAATCGAAGAATGTGCCACAGAATTTAATACCCCAAATATAATGTATATTTTCTTACTGACGTATAGATATTAATTTCATTCTTAAAACATCTGGAGTGCTCAGTGTTTCGTGGTAAAAAAGTTGTTTGAACTGTTAAACCATGGTACAAAGAGAACGCTTATAGATAATATCCTAATTTTCAACTGAAACACGCAAGTTATACCCGTCTCCGTTAGCAACAGCGAAAAGAAAAGATATTAGTTAAGAGTGATCAGTGGGATACAGGTGAACACTGTGATGATGAAGCATATTTTCTTCTTCTACCAGGAATAGCCGTCTTAGCTACAGAGAAAATGTAATGAAAAATTCAGAACACGACAGTTCAGATTTGTAGGACTTATTTTAAGAAGAGGCAAACTGGAACACCTAATGACAACAGGAAAACTAGAGGGAAAAAGGAACAAAGGAAGACAAAGAAACAAGAAACTTGCGGACTAAAAGTGTGCCACAGAGCACGGTGCAAAACACATCTTATAGACAGAGCAAAAGATAGATGGTTGTGGAAACCAGTGACGACAAACGCCTGGTTGGCATGGGTCAGAGATATTGATTGATTGATTGATTGATTGCTTGATCTTTATTTCAAAAGGGTTAAGAATTGGGCACGCAGGCCAGTCTGACATTCTGCCCTTTATCATACATCTTTCACTCTATTCCATACATTCTACAAATATGCTGTTCATATAACAAACATAATTAACATTGAAGCTGAGAGACATAAAATAAAATATAACATTTACGTTTCGCTCTTATTCATTCACTCAGTACAGAAGTAACTACATGCATATATAATTGACTATCTACTAAACAAAAATTTCTGGACTATCCAGAATAAACAATTAACTGTATTCGGTGTCGGTAAGAGCAGTCTAAAATAACTTTGAAGTTTTATGATTCACGGAAGCATGTAGTCGACACCAAATAGATATTGGGAAAGTTTGTAGTTGTAGGAAGGAGTATAATTTATATATTTTTTAATACAGGATGGGAGGGTATTCCAAAGATGAGCAGCAAAATAACAAAGTTTTTCTTGTAAAGATCAAGTCTAGGTTTTGGAAGACATATGGAGTTCAAACGTTGGTTGCCTTTTGGGCTAAATTTAAACAAGTTCCATAGATAAGGCGGGGCATGCCGTGAAAGAATTTGATGTACTAACTTGGCTTTGTTGAAGAGGAACCTGTTCTTAAGAGGTAGTATTTTGATACGTTTGTGCTGGTTAGTTGTTTGCGCTTGATCTTTGTCACTAATAAACTTTACTGCTCGCTTTTGGAGTGAGCAAAGCCTTTTTGTATTTGACACTGAGCAACCATCCCAGATTGTTGAGCAATAGTCTAAATGTGTTTGTATATGTGATATGTAGTATATGTGTCTTGATCGATGAAGTGCTTAATTTTGGCTAACTGGTATACTTTTGTGCGATGAGTTTGGTTAGACCTTGCACATGATAGTTCCAGGTCAGATGTTGGTCAGTAATAAGACCTAGTGTTTTGTGGTCGCTAACCTGTGATGTTTCCGTGCTGAGCCGAAGTGTTGTTTTTGGTGCGTTTTGTAGTTTCTGTCTTATTGTTATAAGCATTGATTTTGTTTTATCGGTGTTTATAATCATGCCATTGTTTTTGCTCCACCTAATTAAATTAAAAATTAAATTGTATAACTCGACCTGAAGAGTTGATTCTAGATTAACCCAATCGTAGTCATCGGTGTAGACCAAAAAAAAAAGGTAAAAATTTTTTGTTTTGTTGTGGAAATTAATCTTATCTTACTGTTGCAGCGGAGTAAGTTTTGTTTGCTAATTCCTAGTTTGTAATTTTTGTGTATGCTGAATGCTAAAAATAGATATTTACCGGTAAATCATGACGGCTGTTTCGTTGGATTACAAAAAGCTCATTCATATTTCTGTATTGTTCGGTGGATTTGAGATATATCTTGTAACCCCTGCTGTCAATCTTGAAACAGTCAGCGGGGCTTATATTGTCCGCCAAAGGGACAGTTTGTGTGTGTGTGTATGTGACTGTAGTCTACAGATGGTAACGAAGTGCACCGGTATCCAAAATCAATACGCATCAGTTGTCGGGATCGAAGGTCCATCATCGTTTGTGCTCACTTTACCATAAAATTCAAATTTGCTACTGCTCGTGACTGCGCATGAATTTTACGGGCCAAGATCCACTGTTTCGTTATTTTCAGACGTATAAAAAGCCCCTAGTGGCCCCGAGGAACTATGGCAACGCGCAGTGAGCCAAGAGCTCTCCTTTTATCAGAGTAGTAGAAAGCTTGGTCAGAAAGTTCTTTCAGATGGGAGAATCGAAGCGACCCAGGTGGGGAGAGATGTAGCCCTCATTAGGGAGGGTAAAATATAGCCGAGTGGAAAACTACTGTCCGACGAGATGATTTCGGAGACAGCATAGATGTACCTTTGGTTATATGACATTTGGTTTTTCAGTTGAAAAAAAAAATCAAGTTAAAAAAAATCTATGCAGAACATGTAAGTGACTGAAGCGGAACACTAGCCAACAATATCCAGCACCACAGTACTTGCAGTTTTTCCAGGAAATTACATATATTAAGTACATTTACACAGAACGTCCACTCCAATACCGGGACACTGACGACCCGTAGCCTACAAGTTTTTGGAAAATAGGCTGGAAAACGAGGTGGAGAGCGACAAAGTTTCCTTGTCCTAGTAGAGCTTCCTAAAACGTCTGATGGTCGGTCTCGCAGGTAAATCATCACCCCCATCCTTTTGTCTCTGTCCCAAAGACATGAGATTTTATTATCGTTCGTCACTGTTGCTAAGAACAGAAGTATCACTGAACATAAAAAGAACGGGGAGGACAAAGTATATGGCAAAAGGACAAGAGAAGATAATTCAGGGATATTTCTGTTGCTAAATTTATGTTGGGATTCGATAGATTTTGGACATCTTCTGTGCATAATGAAAGTTGTCGCGTGCACCGGATCTCAGAGCAGTCAGTGGCGGAAAATGCATTTGTAACTGCCGTAATATGTTCTTTTTTTTTCTCTCACTTTTCCGCCCGGATTTAGATCTGGAGTCTGATTCTTCCCAGCTTGCATGTTATTTATCTATCTGTTTGTCTGAATGTCTGTCTGTCTTGGTGTCAGTGGCGGAAAGTGCACTTGTAACTGTCGTGAAATTTTTTTTTTTCCTCTCACTTTTTTTGTTGCCCGAATTTAGATCTGGAGTCTGGTTCTTTCCAGCTTGCATGATTATTCTGTATGTATCATTCTCTGTGTGACTGTCTTTGCGACTGTCTGTCTGTCTGACTGACTGTTTATCTGTCTATCTGTAAAGTTCCAGTTGCTAGTAAACTGTTTTTTTTTCTTTACTTGAATGTTAAAGTTGTTCGTGATGAACGTGGAAGTGTACGGTTACCTTATCCTACATTGTAATATAGTGTTTTCTGTGCATGATATCTCTGCTTCCCACATAACGTTTGTCTTATGTTGTAAATGAAACTTGTTTTTTTGGTTGTTAAATGGACACAAAAAAGAACAAATATATCTATACTACAAGAGCTTAATATTGAAGAAGGCTGGCTAGTAAAGAGGATTAAAGAGAGAAAACTTAAATATTTTGGCCACATTAAACGTCATGATAATTTAGAGAAGACCGTATTGGAAGGATACATAATGGGAAAAAGAAAAAGAGGAAGACCGAAACGAAGATGGCTGCAAGACATCGTTGATGATCTGGAAATGGATGCAGCAGCAGCAGGCCATCTTTCTCACAACCGAGAGGCCTACAGGAGTGCTGTTTGGGAGGCAAAGTTCCGCAAGGGACATGCAAAGGAATGAATGAATGAAATGACGCTCTTTAATATTGACTGAGCGTTGCAGTATGCATTCATGCATGGATTCAGAAAACTGTCTACTGTAGAGAGCGGAAGAAAAACACAGCTCCTTCAGATCATCTCCCTGGTAAGTCCGCTATCATATCCCAGTCGTTTCCACCATCTAGCAGTGATGGTAAGGTATAACTTTGACAATCAGAGAAGCCGAACTCCGCATTCTGTGCTTCTAAACTGTGTCAAATGTTTAGTGCGACACAGAAAAAAGAAAGCAAAAAAAAAAGAGTCTGTGGAGATTGATTGATTGATTGATTGATTGATCTTTATTTCAAAAGGGTTAAGAATTGGGCACGCAGGCCCGTCTGACATTCTGCCCTTTATCATACATCTTTCACTCTATTCCAGACATTCTACAAATATGCTGTTCATATAACAAACATAACTAACATTGAATCTGAGAGACATAAAATAAAATATAACATTTACGTTTCGCTCTTAAACATTCACTCAGTACAGAAGTAACTACATACATTATAAATGACTATCTACTAAACAAAATTTTCGGGACTATTCAGAAAACAATTAATTGCATTCGGTGTCTGTAAGAGCAGCTTAAGATAACTTTTAAGTTTTATAATTCATGGAGGCATGTAGTCGACATCAAATAGATATTGGGAAAGCTTGTAGTTGTAGGAAGGAGTATAATTTATATTTTTTATATAGGATGGGAGGGTATTCCAAAGATGAGCTCCAGAATAGGAGCAGATAGAACCACAAAAATAAGATTTTTAAGGTCATGCATCTTTCCCATCGCAAAATATGCCTGTGAGACCTGGACACTTAACAAAACAGCTGAGAAACACATAAATGCCTTTGAATGTAAATGTTACAGAAGAGTTCTCCAAATATCGTGGACACAAAAAAGAACAAATATATCTATACTACAAGAGCTTAATATTGAAGAAGGCTGGCTAGTAAAGAGGATTAAAGAGAGAAAACTGAAATATTTTGGACACATTAAACGTCATGATCATTTAGAGAAGACCGTATTGGAAGGATATATAATAGGAAAAAGAAAGACCAAAACGAAGATGGCTGCAAGACATCGTTGACGATCTGCAAATGGATGCAGCAGCAGCAGGCCATCTTGCTCACAACCGAGAGGCCTACAGGAGTGTTGTTTGGGAGGCAAAGTTCCGCAAGAGACATGTAAATGAATGAATCAATAAATGGAACATTCACCACACACAACGATACAGATTTCATGTCTGAGAGCGCCCCTGAAAAACTGAATCATGATGAACCAGATTTTCAGGACAAGCTTTCATCGATGTATTGATAAATGTGGCAAATTAAAGCTAGATTTCTTACAGGATAATATCAAGAGTACTGACTTTACAGCATCCAGAAGTCATTTTGTTTGTTTGTTTGTAATAACATGATCAGGACGGATATTAGAACCTGACTTTTGAAGCGGTCCGGCGTGAATTCTGATCGTTGTTCAGTTTAAGTCATGAGGGATTTCCACACTTTTACGACTTGTGTCACCATTCATTGCTCTTCAGTGCCGTTTGATTCAAATGATTTAACGAAGGATAATTGTGAACAAAAATATTATGAGAACAGTGCAGGTTTCATAATTGTATTTTTCTGAGAGAATGCGCTAGAATCGATGGTGATGTTGCTGTTGATGCAGTTTTAGTTATCTCCCTGGAACTACAAGATGTTATTTGCAACCGATGCTATGAAGCCGTTGAGACAAGCGCATCGAGGCCTAGAGTGTAGATAAAAGACAGGGAGGTTCAGTTCTTCTTCGGCCAGTTCCACCACCACGAGGACTGAAACGGTCCCTGCTCCGTTTTCTAGTAGTACAAAGGAAAAATTGGCATGTTCGTGGTCGGCCAAGGGTTCCCAACTCTAACAACGCAAGCAATTAGCTATGGGTCACTAAGTGCCATGTCGGCCTGCGACTTCACACGTGGCATCGATAGTGACAGAAAAATGAAATGGAAACTCTTTGTAGAGTGGTCTGCAGTGACTTGTCTTCTTATTCACAAGGTCAAGGGTTATCTACCTCCAGTCCACCAAACTGTGAAAATATGGGAACACGACAGAATAGTGCTAGGGAAAACCATATCTACCCGCAGATGGAACATAACAGATTGCTTTGCATGCAAGGCTGTTAGTTAAAAAAAAAAAAATATATATATATATACGATGCCACACGAAGTAAGCCACTGGTGCCCAAGGTGGACGAACTGGAAAAAAACACACACACACACGCACGGACGCACAAACACCACACACGCACACACACACAGAGAGAGAGAGAGAGAGAGAGATGTAAATACAAGAGCCAATGAACAGTCGTGATCTCGACCGTGTTCTGTACACGTGTAAAGTGCTCGTGGTAAATGTTTTTCGGAATATATCTCATGGGGTGTATCATGTGACGTTGACGTTTCCTCTCCAGAACGTTGTCCCTCTCATTGCCTCCCTCAATACAATGCGATCTTGAACAAGTTGATTAACAGCTCGCAGTGACGTATTCAGTCTACGTGATGTCCTGAGTCAATCTGTAAAATTTCCCCCTTTTCCCTGTTGCCGGGCACTGTTCCTGTCAACCTCTTTAAACCATTGTATCTGTTGATGTGGCCAAAGTATCTCATATTTCTAACTTTGACGGTGTTTACAAGCCAGTTTTCTATGACATATAATGCCGTCAGTATCTCTTTATTTGGTTTTCTTTCTATCCATGATAGAGGTGCCCTTTTATAACATTTCATTTCAAAAGCACATATTCTCTTTTCTAATGATTTGTTAAGTGTCCATGTTTCGCATCGGTACATTGTCACTGGGAATATGTAATCTATTAAAAAGCATAGCTTTGTCTTCTTGTTTTTACCTTGCCACATATTCTTTATTTGTACTACTTTCTGTGATGGAATTGGTAGTCCTTTTTTAATTTTCATTGTGCAGTCACCATTAGTGGTGAAGATTGAACCAAGATATCAGAATTTATTTACATTTTCCAGCTGTTCAAGGTCCATTGTAACGTTGATCTCATGGGGTAGGAAACGAGATATTCAGCAAGGTTGTAGAACTAGCTGAAAAAGATGATGTAACAGTATTTACCATTCTGTTTAGATGCGATCATTTAAGATCGATTTATTTTGCTGATCGGAAATGTTAAACATTATTCTACAGTCATGTATGTTTAAGTCCATAAGATCTGAACTAAATGGACTATTTTAGTTGGTGCCGTGACCAGCCCTTTCGGTCATAGCATACGCCTTTAGCTGGTGCCTTGCTTTCACACTCGGCACTATTTCAGCCGCTCTCACGGCATACTTCGTTTGCTGGGACTTCCGTGCACGGCATTTGTTATTCTGACAACATCTGTTTAGACTAGTGCTGTTAGTGCACTAAGTCTATTATTAAGTTGCTGTCAGTTATTTATTTCTGTTTTACACTTTACTGTCACATTTGTAGCAGCTCTTGGATTCAGTGTATGTTACCTGCTATTTGTATTGTGGCTGTGTGTTGGCTATAGGGAAGTTGACATTTACCTATATATTGTGATGCGGTATTGCTTTAGAGTAAGGATTAGTTAGAATAGTTTTTTTGTGTGTGCTTGCTATAGTTAGGAGTTTGATAGGATTATGATGATTTTATTCGGAGTATGAGGATCGTGTGATAGAGACAAGTCAGTTTTTGTTTTGTAGTGAATTCAGTCATGTCCTAGTTGAGTATAGTGTGTTGTCCTTTTTAGGTCAATGTTTTCTTTGTAATAGGATGATAGGAATTATGTTGTAGTGTCCTTGCTAGGACCAGAGCTTACTGTTTGTGTTTTATTATTTTGAAAGATGAAGTGTTATTCTGGAAGTTGTTATTCGTTCTATACATTACCAAATACTGCGATTTTTTGTTGTAACAGCTTTCTTGTAGAATGTTTCTTCCTTATGGCACGGACTGCGTGCCCGGGAAGTTTTTCATGTTTCACTTTTTGTCATTGCTGTATGACAGCAGTTTTTCCTACCATCGTCATATCTATCATCTACATCAATAAATTTGTTGTCTATCGAATTTGAACTACACTGTTGATGTTCCTACGTTTGAGTTACTGTTGCCTTGTAAGCTTGAATTATGGCGTCCAGATGTTCTGTTGGTGTCCAGTGGAAGATGAAGCGTTCCTGCGTGTATTGTTCTCTGAGTGTATCATAGAACACAAAACGTAGTCTCTCAAATCAGTATCACAGAACACAAACTGTAGTCTCTCAAATCAATCTGTTTAATCTGATCCTGAGAGAGAGAGAGAGAGAGAGAGAGAGAGAGAGAGAAACTTACTTTTTATTCATAGTTGTTCACCTGGACCTTTAACCACAACAGATACATCATCTTTTCTAGTGCCATATTGACACGTTAATATTCAGTAAATCACACAGAACGAAATACTATTTTAATGATTCATTAGGTCCATTCCTAGGTTAGTAAAATAAATCCATTATAAGTCACTGATTTTCATCCAAACTCAATTTATTGTCTGCTCCTTATTTTATGTATCATCAGTGACGCCTTTCTGCAACTCTACCTTCAGATATTTACTCATACCCTGGGTACAACATAGCACGGTTTGAAAACCATTGTCGTACACACGTTGTAGACTGTCCGTAGTCTTCACACCCGAAGCCCAGAAAATCCCCGAGCCAGACGTCTTCTGGCATCTGATCAGGACACTTGGCAGCCCTGTTTGGGCAGGATTATGGGTTGGTCAGATTTAGCGCGGACAGGAGAGAAATCCTGTACCATCAATAGGCCCCGGGAGGGATTAATTAAGGCGACCGCCAAATATGCTTGTTAGTACGACAGCATCTGATCCAGATTAGACGCTAGTCGAGTTTTTCTATCTGGCGCACAGAATGAGGAAGTCGGATGGTAATGTCAAAGAACCAAAAAAAAAAAAAATGATATTAGTGACCACAGGATGAAAGTGCTTCAGAAATATAATCCAAAGTCCTCGACAGCGCTAGTATCCTATACATCGGCGGTTTCCAACTTTAGTTGAACACGATCCGAAATAACAGTGACCCCCGACCCCATGAAAAAATAGTCTTAAATATTGAAATTCAACAGAAATTAACTATTACTATTTCGGTGCCCTTAACATGCATAATGTTAATTAATCACAAAGAAAGAAAGAAAGAAAAAAACTTACATATCGAACCAGGGTCTCCTGCGTTGTAATGAAGCGCGCAAACCATTAGCCTAGTGAGGCTGCAGTATAAATGGCGACATTTTTGGTTATGTGGCAGAATAGTCAATAGAAAGATCTAAAAAAGGAACAAATAATAAATAAAGAGACACGTGAAACAAACTCAAGCAGAAGAACACAAGTGACATTCATTTTTTGACTTCTGTCTTTCTGAAAGCGAAGGACTAAGGTCTTTATGCATGTTAGTTCTGACGTCCGCTGTTGGTGGCATCATTAAATGTTCATGAGACCTTGAGACATATATCTCCATAACTTGCGTAATTAAAAAAGTTTTCGCATGGACCGTGATGAAGCTACCAGAATAATTTATAAGCATGACTAAAGTCTATTCTTGATAAAAATGGAATTGATTAGGAAACCTGCCTCTGTGTACAGGATATGTATCCCGAAAGTTCCTTTACACTTTCCAATGGCCACTGTAGGAAGATAAATGCAGCTACGTGGATCCCATTTTTTAAATACTGTAGAACGTCAATTATCCGAACGTCAGTCATCCAAATCGTCAGTTATCCGAACCACTTGTGCACTACAAAAATTTATATCGTTCAGTCCAAAATAGTTGACATCTTTGAATACGAAAGTTCGCAACACTCTTTGAGCTTTGGCACAGTCTGGCACCGCCGAAGTTGTTCGCGTTTTTTTTTGTTTGTTTTGTTTTTCTAATCATTCAGTGTTTCAGATTTAGTTCGTGGCTATTTTAATATTGTGTAGTTCTTCTTTTTAATTTTAATGTTCTGTACTGTTGGGTTCATGATGGCGCCTACAGCGGAAAGAATTCGCAATGTGTTATCAACTGAGGATAAGTTAACAATTATTAACGGTCTCGAAAAAAGGCTAAACAGGTGTATCCCCTGGCCAAGATTTTTAATGTTATGAAATGCTGAATTTTGTATCAGAGTTAAACAGTACAGATGGTTCTAAAAGAAGGACTAAGAAAATTATGCATCTATAAACCGGCTAAGTGTCCGAACTATTTATATTAATTTATCCAAGCACCATAGTCCCAGTTTAGTTCGGATAATCGACGTTCTCCTGTATATGAGTTTCTCCCTGATAGCATTTCTTTTTGGGTATTTGGATTTACGGGTTATGCTCAAGACATTGGGCATATTTAGACACGTGCATGAGGCGAAATATAAATGTGACTAGTTTCTTGAAATATAAAAGTGATTAATTTCATGAAATATAAAAGTGATTAGTTTCTTGAAATATAAAAGTGACTAGTTTCTTGAAATATAAAAGTGATTAATTTCATGAAATATAAAAGTGATTAGTTTCTTGAAATATAAAAGTGTCTAGTTCTTGAAATAAAAAAAAAAAATGACAAGTTTCGTGCAATATAAAAGTGACTAGTTTCTTGGTCTGGTATTAAGAAGGATTGGGACAGCGTTTGATTCATGCATAAGATCTATGATAATCCGTTGTTCTGAATGCACTGATAGTTGATATATGTCATCGTCTTGTGTTTTTTTTCTCTGCACGATAAGATTGATGCACTGCTCGAAATAAGCTCTCAATTATTCGCTTCTTGATGTTGCCCACCCATCCATTGCTGTTTTTTTTTCTTTTGACATATTGAAGCTGTCCACAAATCTGTAGCTGTCCTTTGTTCACATCTTGATGTTGTTGATGAATCTGTACTTGTCCTTTGTTCACATCTTAATGTTGTTGATGAATCTGTAGCTGTCATTTGTTCACATATTAATGTTGTTGATGAATCTGTAGCTGTCATTTGTTCACATATTAATGTTGTTGATGAATCTGTAGCTGTCCTTTGTTCAAATATTAATGTTGTTGATGAATCTGTAGCTGTCCTTTGTTCACATATTAATGTTATTGATGAATCTGTAGCTGTCCTTTGTTCACATATTAATGTTATTGATGAATCTGTACCTGTCCTTTGTTCACATATTAATGTTGTTGATGAGTCTGTAGCTGTCCTTTGTTCACATATTAATGTTATTGATGAATCTGTAGCTGTCCTTTGTTCACATCTTGATGTTGTTGATGAATCTGTAGCTGTCCTTCACATCTTGATGTAGTTCAGAACGGACATCATTTGTCCCGCACTTTTCCCTTCATCCTGGTTTTCAGACAGCTTCTATGTGGCCATACATCTTGAAAATGCAATAGCTATTTCAAGTTGCTTTCACTGATATTTGATGTTTAAGATCGGCTTATATATACATAGCGGAGATCTCAGAGTCTAACCAGTCTGTTTCTGGTAAGAGTGACGGATGCCGTTACAGAGCGTTTTATGCTTTCAGATTCTTACTCTTTGTGGAAAAGTATATGGGTGGGGGGAGCAAAGATGACTAGTCTAGAAGACTATTACTGTTCAATTTTCCTGGCTGGCAAACCAGAGTTGACCATGACTCTGCCATCTTCCCCATGGTGCTTATACGAAAAAGATAATGTGCTCATTGAGACTAGTTAAAGAAGCACGGCATAGTGGTTTTTTGTGGTAGTGGAGCCTTTCTAGAAGTTAATGCCTTGAGTCCACTTCTGTTATTCAGTAAAGTCTCCACAATCCGCTCAGTACCGTCACAGAGCGGGCTGCAAAGAAAAATAAGTAAGCCTTGGCTTTCTCTAATGCCTTGCAGTCATAAAACCAATCTGAACAGTCATATTTTAGCTGAGTTCTCTTGTACTCGTATTTGGTGTGCTGTGAAGGTTGCTGCCTTTGGCGTTTTCGGAGCGGCCGACCGGAAAGGTCAAAGTAGCACCTTGTGATTTTAGGGCACGTGACTGGCTTGTGTGTTGTCCAATTAGAATGTGTAGTTAATCAGTCATGATTCGTCCGTTGTTTGTGGGGAGGTACGGCCAGGTTTATAGTGAGGGAGCATGTTATCGTTATTGTCTTATGGATCAGTGTATATATGGTTGTATCGTTTCCTTCGATGATCTCTTCCTCTGCCATCCTCAAGGTTGTGTAAGTTGCCGTATGTCTAGTGTTGGTTTATTTGAACTTTAATGTAAGTGTTGTTAGAAGAAGTATTACTCGTTGTTTTATGTAACAAAGTCGCAGTTCGTGGTGAACTGTTACATGTGTTCAGTGTTATTATTATAAAAGTAGTTAAAGATATATGTATCATCAAAACCATCACTATTAATTTCATTTGGCATATTTGATATATTTGATTGATTGCATTTGCAGCGACATTGCCATTTGTAGTGTTATGTGTTGTGCACATCCGTGTATGTAATCAGAAGTTTTCATCTGAATGTTCATTGAAGTTATGCGCACTTATACTTTTTTGCCAGTGCACATCTGTCATACATACATACATAATGTCACACTTTTCTCATTCACATTTGTCGTATTTCATACACTATGATATTTCATTTGAGAGTCATAATTTGGAGATGGTAAAGTGCAGGCATTACTCTGCGCAGCCTGAATATGTTATTTATTGAGTTATCACGAATCTAATATGTGTTGCTAAAAATATGGATGTTAAACTCACGCGTTGTTGATGTAGCTTTGTGTTGAGAAAAAGATATAATTGTCGAACATTAGTGCCACTACACAAGACAGCACAGTGAGGCCTTCTTTATGAAGAAGATATATGATTAATTTGAGAGTCACATATAGAGTTAGTTTTGTCACGCGGTTTGATTTTATGAAGTGTCTTAACTTTTCTGGTTGTATATTCCTGTTCATGATGTATACAGTTTTCGTGGTTTTCAGTTTGTCGTGTATAGTGTGTGACATGTTTTCATGTTTATGATTAAAATTGATTATTACTTGCCTTGGTCATCATATGATTTACTAGTTATTACTTCTGCATGTGAAAATGTGCTTGGTTAATGTGTCTGATTTCTTCATATTAGGTAAAATGCATAGGGTAGCAAGCTGGGCATAGATGAAAGGGCTAGAGCCGGGGTTGGTATACGAGTATTTTGGAGGGGTGCAGTTTGGGGTCCAATGTACGATTGTACATGAAAAATAAATATATGATAGTCACATGCGTAAGTCCAAAGCAGCAAAGCACAAACTAACACATTCTTACAGTGTTTTGATGCCAGTTGCAGGAAAGTGGCTCGTTGTGTGCCATAATTGTATTGATCTTATATGTAACCGTCAGCAGAAGAATTAATCCGATTGAAGAATCAGTGAGGAATTCATAATTCAGAACATGTGCTCCATTAGACACCAACTTGCACGAATATTCGCAGCTAGATAAACCCTTGGGAGCCTTGAGACAAAAGTTGTGGGGTTGCTGCGAAAAATCTGAGAAAACTGTAGACTTCATCCCGATTTAGTGTGATGGGGGCTTGAACGCAGAAATAATAAGAGGGGAAGCGGGTATATTTGAGTCTGAAACACAACATCGAAGAGATGCTGTCAACCTTTAATTTTCCATAGTCTTTTTCCCCCTTTTAAGTTTGAGTGTCATTTAAAAGTAGCAGTTTTGGATAACTTTTCCACAGATTGTGCATGCTTTTAGTGATAATAATTATTACAATGACAAATAATATGTTTTGACAGGTCTGTGGTCTAGGCCATTTGGAAATCTAAATAATTATGGCTCCACTTGCTTTCCAAAACAGAGTGTGGCTTTCGAATCTGGATGGAGGCACAGCAGTCACCCAGCTATAGAAAGTGAGCACCTGCCTCCTTCTAGATTTGAGAAAGGAAAGACAGCCAGTATAAGGGTACTAGGCACTATTAAAATATACTCACGGAAAAAAGCAAGTGTGCTGTGCTTTAAAAAGCACAATGAACGTGCTCAGGTGATGACTGAAATAAAATTTGGCACACATTATGTTTGGTTATCCAATAACAGATAAAATGATAACTTTCAGGCCAGTCACATGTCACAAAAAAGTGAAAAAAAAAACTCACCTAATGTGGCTTACCACCCCAAGAAAAGAAAATCAGGGTTACAATATCGTGTATGTCCTCCTCTGGCAGTTATCACTGCTTGACACCGCCTTCTCATCGAACCAGTGACACATTATATCAGTTGTTGAGGCATGTTATTCCATTCTTCTTGCAACACTTGGGCTAACTCTTGGCGGTTTCCGGGACGATTGTGTCGTCTTCTAACCTGCGGTCTTGCTCATCCCAAATGTGCTCGATAGGTGATAGGTCCGGTGAAACTGCTGGCCATGGCAAGACAGTAATCTGGTGCTGCTGAAAGTGGTCCCTGACCACACGTGCGACATGTGGACGAGCGTTATCCTGCTGCAGTATCACGACTTGTCCATTAGCATCCAGAAAAGGCATTACATGGCGTGTAATGATTTCGTCCCTATATCGTAAACCTGTAAGGTTGCCATTGAGGAAGACTAGGTTTGTTCGACCAGTATAGGAAATTCCTCCCCAAACCATTACACTGCCTCCACTTATCCTATCAGCCTCTAGCACACAGTTATTCGCAAAGCGTTCTCCTCTTCGCCTGTACTCTAAAGCACGCCCATCATGGCCTTGCAGACAGAATCTGGACTCATCAGTGAATAGGATCCGTCTCTATTGATGATAAGGCCATGTTACATGGTGCCTGGGCCAGTTCAAGCGGGTTTGTCTGTGGCGAACTGTCAGTACTGGTCTAACTGCAGGCCTATGAGGTAAGAGATTTACCTCTCTGAGTCTGTTCCGCACTGTCCTGCCCGACACACGTCTTAAACCTGGAATGTTGCTGGCAGTCCATGTTGCCTGGAGAAACCTGTTACGAAGATGCATGAGGTGGATGTAGCGGTCTTGTGCAAGGGTGGTAACTCGTGGTCTGCCGCTTCTATGGCGGTCAGCAACGGAACCATTTTGGTTAAAACGACTTTGAAGGCGTGATATTGTGTTTCTGTAAACATTAAAATATTGAGATACTGCTGCTACTGTTGATCCAGCAATTAGCATCCCAACAGCTATTTCTCGCTGATGTTCATTCAGTCTTGGCATGATGAAAAAAGATGTTTATGTTGGAATTCCACTACTTCTTTGTTCAGCGATTACGTGAAGAGATCTCTGAGAACAGAATTACACACTTACCCTCATTTTATCTGTGGTCAGTAGCCAATCATGGATCACTGCACGTGATTTCACTGGAGCTGTGGTTATCTCCCCATGAATAGTGCGATCAACTTCGTGCTGCACGGGGAAGTAAACAACACGGAGACAAAACTTTGTGCCAAATTTGATTTCATTTCACTCATGACAACGTAATTGGTGCGCCTGACACCACTGCACACTTACTTTTTTCCATGAGTATATATAGAGGAAAATGACTAAGCATGACACTAGAAAATGAGAAGGAAAGTGTAAAAGGACAAGTGAACATGGTGGATAAGTTGATGAAGTGCACAATTGAAGAGTAAAAAATGAGATAAGGAATAGTTGAGAAAGACGAATATCAAATTTAAAAAAAAAAACGGTGGAGAAAATGAAAATGCCTGTCTTGTCTTCAACATTCGGGTCCAATTTCTTTTGCCAACGTCAGAGACATTCTAGAGGTAGGGGATCTCAATTTCACCATCTTGTCTGTGCTTGATCGCAGTAAAGTGTGTGCCCAGTTCCTAAGAAAGTCTGTTTGAATTGTTATGTTACTGACTCTCGCGTCATCATCGTTTGTTACTTCAAGGCCGGAGCTAGGAGAAACAGTTTTTATGTTCAAGTCACGAGCCTCTTATGTTATCAGTATGTGAGGAGACTGACTGGAAATATAGGCGCTGTCAACATATAACCCCTATTTATTTAATTATACAGCTGCATGTACCTATTCTACGCAGCTCATAATTTGTTCAGAACACGTACGCCCTCAGACTCTAATATAAAATCTCGTCAAAGCCATAACAATCAATTTCGTATTCAAGCAGTCTGAAAGCTATTCTTTTTCGTATTTTGAACTGAAACTTCTTCTGTTTATTTTCGGCTGGAAGTAACGAACGTCTCAGATTTAGGAAATGGACAGTTGAGGGTAAGAATACTTTATGTGTAACGCCAGACATTTTGGGTTCTGCTGATTGCAGGCTCGTGTTCTGCTCTTCCTGTGTCCGATGCTCTTTGCTTTGTTCACGGGGACATTTCAGTAAAACATGAGTGAACTACGATAGTATGACCAGCGTGTATCCGAAAAAAAAGTGCTTTGACAAATATGAAACTAACTTAATTAGAAACTTTAGTCTCAGAATAGCTTTAAAAATAGTGACTAGGCTAAATTTTGATCGAAAAGTGGCTTTACTGAGTTTTGGCCTGAAAAGGACTTAGTTAAATTTTGATGTATATTAAGTTGTATCAGCTTGTGTTTCAACCTATCTATAATAGATTTTGTTCGAAGATTCACAGTAGTGATTTGTGGCACTAAAGTAGCAATTTCCCAGTTTCGATCAAAAGTGGCTATTTTTATCCAGAGTGACTATACTAAGTTTTGGTCCAAAAGTGACTATGCTAAGTTGTGTTATAAAAGCTTATATACAAAATTTGGTATGAAAATGACTATACAAAGTTTGGGTATAAAAATGACTATACTGTATTTTGGTGTAAAAGTGGCTAAACAAATCTTTGGTGTAAAATGACTATACAGAGTTTTGGTATATAAGTGGCTATACAAAGTTTTGGTATAAAAAAAATGACTATACAGAGTTTTGTTATATAAGTGGCTATACAAAGTTTTGATATAAAAGTTGTTATACAAAGTTTTAGTATAAAATTGGCTATACAAAATTTTAGTATAAAGTGGCTATACCAAGTTTTAGTTTAAAAGTAGCAATACAGAGATTTGATATAAAAACATATGCCAAAGCTTTGCAAACCTGAGGCAATGAGAAGCTCACAACACTATCAAAGATCGGTATCTCTGGAGATGGATTATATCATCCTTGAGATTAAAGTAAGGATCTTAATGATTTCGTCAAGGTGAAGCTTACTTACTGAACGTATCCCAGAGAACATCAATCCACATTTTCATGTAAATCCTGGACCACGAAATCATGATGATCATGAACATCACGTATAACTGGTAGCATTGGAGACAACAGCGCTGAATTCTGCCCAGTAGCATTCAGCACAAGAAGAGGAAAGGATTTCTTTCTCCATAGAGGAGTATTCATGATACTCCGAAGTAATTTTGCAACAGATCTTCCCATGTAACCATACAGTGGTTCTCAGACTTTCCGGCTCTGGGCCTCTATAGCCAATAATAAGACACCAGAGTCCCTGCAATCTTTCTTCGCTTAATATTGATTAAAAATCTTCAAAAGTTTTGGCATTCTACTTAATCTAGAGTTTCTCCACGACTTCCATGACACCTGTCGGCATCGGCCAATCATAGTTTTCAAAACACTGACAAGAAGAACATAAACCATTACACACGTTTCTGGATATTATATCCACAGTTAATATCGCATTGTTTGATAAGTGCAGTATACTTCAAAAGAGCAACAGGTCAGAGCAGATTAGATGGCGTCTTTAGGTGACATTTTATCCGGCATTTTAGAAACTGTTCGACCGATTTTTTGTGTTATTGTGTTTATGTAGCTGTACTGTGTGTTGGCGAAAATATTGACTTACTCCAGCGGTTCTCAAATCTGTTAAGCCTGGCAGAACTCTTAGATTACCTTTAAAGTAGTAGGAAAGCTCTAAATAAAGACTGTATGCACAGTTCGCCATGTTTTTGTGTTGTTCAGTTGTAGAGACAGTAACCAAACCGGTAAAGAAATAAAGATATTTGTTCTCTGGACTATTTTATAAATGATATTTATATTTTTTTTGAAAAATCACATTCCCTTGCTTAACCTGTAGCAAACTCTTTAAAGCAGCATCACCCAAAACACTGGCAACTCTCATAGAACCTATTTCGAAAAACAGTAACACATACAGTCCTTGCCAGCGTAAAGCAGAGTCGGTATAATTACTCCTATTTTTATTTTTTAAGTCAGACATCTGAAAAATAGAAAATTCGAAGTCGAAAGAGGTTTGGGTACAGTCGAAGTCTGAATAAATATGCCATTTATAAATCAGTCTGACGATTTAAAACTTTGAGAAGGCTGAGTGGAATGTCTTGCCAAACCCGGACTTTGGTTTCCTTCAAGTCAGCCCCAAAGCTATGTAATGTTATCTACAAATGTTTCAAATGGTTTGTTTGTTTGTTTGTTCTGCGTAACATGTTGTATTTGTAAAGTCGCACAGATGTGATATACTAAGAACAGTAATAGAACTACTAATACATTTCTGGAAAACCGTATTGTAATTTCCTATTCGAAATTAAAAAAGTTTTTCTTTTTAAACGCGAGTCCTGGCTTTAAATGCCTACATATTAGGAGACAGAATCCTGTAAACTTGTTACACTTTAAAAGTAGCTCATTATTGCTACTCAACGCAAATTTCTTACCTCAGACTCAAACCAGCTGTGGATAATGACGTTATCAAGGAGTAAAAAAAATGGCTGCTAGTTCCGTTTCCGGTTAGAAGGAAGTGGTGTTTCCTTTCAGCAGATGGCACGCTTTGCAAGAGGAGGACAGTTGGCGTCTCAAGCTGCTCTTGAGAAGAAAAATAGCTGCGTGGAAGGTAGATCATAATTTGGTTCGGGTATATCCAAACCTCGACATTACATATACAATACTTTAATTTTTATTTATTGATTTTGATAATTTTTGTTATTATAAAATATTCGTTACTGACAGAAGGAATCTGTGAAACTGAAACGAATTATTTAGTTATCTCTGCATACTTTTGATATCAAATTTTGAACAGCTTCTTAAGTCATGCGCTTTCACTTTTTAGAGTATAAGCCTAGCGGTCTTCTCATCTCGAGGGGCAAAGACTCTGCCCGATTAGGCACTCAGCGACCCATAGCTGATATGCTAGCATTAGGGTTAGCGAGCATAGCTGACCAAGACCGTGTCCCACTTCTCCGTTGGTACCCCAGTAACAGGCCTATCCAGGCTATCGAGGCAGGAATCGCCGTAGACCCCATGGCATTGGAGTTTTCTAAAGAAGCAGTGCACACCCTCTGCATTTTAGCTGGATTCCTGGACTGAAGACATAGCTGCCATAACCAGCTCCCACGCCGATACGATGCTATGCCTCAACACTTTCACAACAGCGGCTGAAAAAAAAACCACACACCCACCCCCCCCCCCCCCACACACACACACACGAGAGAGAGAGAGAGAGAGAGTTCGCAGTTACAGGGAGATTGAAGAAGTCTTCTCAGCATTCTGCTTATATTTACATGGCAGTTCTCATGTGTCCTCGTTCCTTATATCCGAAGCTTACTTTGCTCTTTCGGAGTATTACGGCATGACCCTGTCAACATCAGGGATGCTAGTCGACGCCAGTTTATGAGTGGTCAGTGGTTTTTGTTTGTTGTTGTTGTTGTTAGGAGTGGCGTTTTTATGTACTTAATACGTGATAAATTAAAATAAATATGTTAAGTATATTATTATATTCTTTCTGTGCACGTGGAAGTGAAAAAGGTGTACTTTTCAGAGATGTATGCTTTTCTGCACAACCCCAAAGCCTAACCCGCCGTGTTAGCGGGGAAACGTCTGTTGTTGATTTCACTACGCTCAGAGAATTAGCAAATGTTTAAGGCAATTTAAGCAGCGTGTAGCAGTGTCTACCTGAAACATGGGGAAGAAAAGAAACAAAACTCATATTAATACATATAGGAATATATCATATTTATAATCTGCACCGAAATGATCAGAATTTATTTGACTGGCTCATGAGAACATAGACAGATTAGATAAAATTTAAACTATAAGCTAGTCTACAAGCATATGAAATGCTGAAGTGATGAAGGGAGACATATCGATTATGGAACAGAAGAAACGCAGAGAGATAGTCATTTATCTGATGAAAATGTCTTTAGCTTAAAAAATCGAATCTTATTGATTGTTTCATATTTTCTAAGTAAATCTTGACCTTCTATCCTCTTTGTTGGTGTCGAAACATACAGAACATTTTGTTTTAATAAAAAAAAAGATTTACTGTATTAAGTTTTTTGTGTTTACAAATATATATTGAAAGTCAGAAATTGAAAAGATTTAAAAAAATTTCTTGGAAAATTCACAGACATTTACTTCCTGGATAGATGGTATTCTATTAAGCACTAGGAAAAGTGTAAAGATTTTAAGGTTAAAAAAAAACCCCACAAAATACTTTACCTCTTAAATGTTAAGTTGAAAACCCAATATAAGAAATTGTAAGTCTTAACTGTTAATGCCGACTGTCTCAAAATTTAAATTTAAAGTCTCAGATCTCTAAATATTTTAAATCTTTACCATAAGTCTGAAAGAAAAGAAGTAACGGCTTATTATCAATCGAGAAAGAAAAATCCCATTATGACTAACACACTAAGATAATAAATTGGGATCTGTGTGGATTTTATTGAATAATAAATAGGCGCAAAGTGTGTTTATACAGCAGAAAGAAGAATATATTGTACAGAACAAAACATAATCTTTGGCGGATTATCTGTCAAGCAAAAGAAATTTGAAACTAGCGTTAAGGAAAAGAAGGACACTGCAAATGCACGTTATTGTTTCATGTGGCAGTCCTTTCTAGCTCTAGCATATTTTCTATGAATATGCTGTCCAGTTCGACAACTAGTGACCTAAAGCTGACATGCTAGTGTCAGGGTTGGCGAACCATAGCTGATTAAGACCCTATCTCACCTCTCCGTTAGTACCCTCAGTAACATGTCTGGCCTGGTTAACAGGGCAGGGATCGCCTTGGTTCCCATGGCGATGAAGCATTGCACAATCTCTGCTTTTTAGCTCTGCTCAGAGACAGAAAAAAAAGCCGACATACCCCACTCGCAGTCCAACACAGTGCTGTGCCTCAACATCCGCATAGCATCGACTGAAAAGAACACCAACGCACAGTTCCAGGGATATTAAAGAAGAAGAAACATGTTTTGTTATCAAAAAGACATAGCGTATCAGCTGTGTTTGGTCTATGTAATACAAAGTTATGTGGTAACAGTAGAGATCATAACTAAAGGAAATCCGACCATATATTAGGAGATGTACTATATGGGCAGAAGCCCAAGGACCCAAAGTTTAGCCAAGGGGTCTTCATGATGATTAATGTGTCGTTGGCAGGAGTGATGGTAAATGAGAAAAAGAAAAAAAAAACTGACTTGCTGGAAAAGTTACTTAGAACTCTGTGGAATATTTTACATAAACCTTCCCACAAATGGGACGATTATTTAGGATTGAAGATGTTTTAGCTTTTGACTACCTCAGCATCGTCAGTCCTTGTAAGTCATTGAGAAGCACGCAGAAGAGAAAGAAAATCTCTGTAATCTTATCGTGGTTCGCCCTTTGTATTTTTCTTTGTTTGTTTCATCTTTCCTGCAGTTTTGAGTTCGTTCTGTAGAAAATATTTTTTAAGTGAGAAAAAAGTACGTGCGACGTAAGGACTTAAGATGTAAGCCACCTGATTAACTCGTAAGAGTGCCTAACAATATCCACATCACATAAACAGTTTTTGCTGTCATTCATTGTGGCCGCCTTGTTTCACCAGGAAATGGTGCAGTGCTGTTTTTTTTTGTTTTTTTTGTTTGTGTTTGCTGAATTTAAAAAAATTGCAAACTCCCAGTTGTGGAACAAAACCGTATTTATTTATTTAAAGCCGCTTAAACTGATCATGGTATTCTAAGATTTAAAGAAATGTCCACGTTTCCTGTTCACCGGAAGACTGGTCATTTGTCCACATAATGCCCCGTCATAAGACTGGTCATTTGTCCACATAATGCCCCGTCATAAGACTGGTCAATTAGCCATACACCGCATCCTGTCTTATCATCAGATTTCCCTACGTCAAGTTCCTGCCTCCAATTATCGCAGCCAGCCAGATTTACGCCTTTGGGGGTGGGGGGGGGGGGCGGTGGAGGTGGTGGTGGGCGTGGATTTGAAATCTGTCGCTCTTGCACTGCTGGACGACCTCATCGGGAGACTGCAGAATGATGTCGAGCGTCAGGAATGTCAAACATGACTGGCCACGATAAGCGTGCCCGTATGTTTTCCTTCATTCTTGTATGTTATCTTTGGAGGTTTTCTTTCAATCTCTCAACGAGTTCCTGTCAAGGATTTATTTTTTAGGTAGCTGATTTTCAATTTATCTTCTCGCCAAAGCATATTTAATCTCGTGGCCATATTTTCATACAGTATTTTTTCCGTTGCTTTACGTAATCACGTGGCATTTCACTAGTTTCTTTTATTTTCATTCTTCTTCTGTCAATACTTTCGGATGTCAGCGTGCATATTTTTCAGTGAAAATGGTATTTCTTCTCAGTTGCACGCTCGGCTTCGTTATCTAGCTCATCATGACTTAGTCACGTGTTCTCCATGTCCTCTTCTGTATGAGATGCTGTACTTATACCACACTCTGCACGTGATAGAATGATCTCCAGGCTCCCGAAAACGTCCTTCAGGAATGCACTGTAGACAGAACCGAAAGGCCAAAACCTAGCCGCCAGGAAAGGAGCATGGATGGAGAACTGAGAGGTGTACAGTAAGAATTCTTGCTGAGACTTATGCAGGTGAGCCGTCTCCTTATCTAATGACTGAGCATATGAACCTGAGCACCGAAGAAGAAGATGTTGTTAGCGTTTTGGAAGCTCTACACGCTGTAAGCGAATTGATGACTGGCTTGGCTATCAGTGCTAACGAAGTGGCTGATTTAACGATGTTTTTAATACCCATGGTCACAATGGAAGCAACCTTTATGTTGCGCTGACCAGCGGGATTTCTGTCGGCTTGTTCTCATTATCAGAGAAAAACGTCATCCAATCGTCTGATCAACATATCGTTCAGGCAGCCAGTTAACATACCATCTGACTGACAAATCAGCATACTAGGAAACCAAACAACCAGCTAACCAAATAGACAAACGAACGAGCAAACAGACAAACCAAAAAAAAAAAGCCATCCAAATAAATTCTTCAGTCGTCCAGACGAAGTATGATCATATGAAAAAGTTAGCTTGACATGAATTCACTGATCTTGTTGGCGGCTTTGAACCATATTATTAAACATCATTTTTTTCGGCAGTCACTTTCATGGCTGATTGTACCAATTTTTGGTTGCCATAGTCGGCCATATTAATAGCGAGTAAATTTTGTGTCACTAGTTCCATTCCCTTTTGCGGATCCTTCTTCAGTTTTAGTTCTCATTTCCTATTCAGATTGACGAAGCGACCCTTTGATTTCACCCAGCATCTGGGAAATCTGGTCTGAAAAAGTGCCATGCCTATGTTATATCAGCCCCGTCTTAACTCTTCCAGTCAGATCTGAAAGAAGGAAGAGAGACATGGCGGGAGGAATTCCAGCAGAGCTACATAGAATGCTGTAAGACTGGCAGGAAAGATTCTTGCCATGCTCTTTCCGTTAAGCCATATTTTCCCACTGTAATCTTAAACTGAATAAATAATATGTTGCCGAGCTGTCGAGAGGGGATCGTAAATATGTTGACGAACGATCACATGAAGGGGATTTCATGCATACTTTTTTCTTATTCTTATCATCATATCAGAATTTCTCAGCTTCTTGTAATTGATATGCCATAATGTCTTGTATCATGTGCTAAAATGTCGGATCGTTACTCAAACTTTCCCAAGTCAGAGATTTAAAATGATATATTCCTTCTTAAATCGAGTATAGATAAGATGGATATTATAGATAGGACAGAACATCTACAAAAATATATACGTAGATAGAAATATATAATGTGGACAAGAAATAAATATGGTTATTACAGAATTTGAGTAAATAAGAAGCATATTAAAATTATGCGAATGTATAGTTAAGATTAAAAAGATATATTATTAGATTGAAGTGAAATACTACCAGACTATGCGAAAAATATGTTAAAACTATTCAAAACAAAAATAGGAACAGCTTTATTAGTTAGCAAGGACACGGTTGTAACATTTCGGTGAGCACTTCAATCATACCAAAAAGAAAATAAAAACGACAACACAGGACAAAGGAATCTGGAAAGAAAATAAAATATACATTCACATGAATGATATACAACAAATAGGAGTGGGACAAAAATAGTAGAAAAATAGGAGGAGCGCTTAGCTGTTGTAGAGAGTAGATAACAAACCAAGCAGTTGCCCGGTTTGATTGCCAATCCCACTGGCCAGAGACGGGCTTTGTGGAAATGCGCCGTCCTGGGAGTCCGTCGCTGACTAGGTATATAAGACGAGAAGATAGGACTTTGAGAGGTTGGGATTCTATAAGCTGAGCACGTTAGAGGCCAGCGACCGTATGGAGCCTTGTCATTGTTCAGACGTGAATGAGAGAAGTCATTTGTTAGATAGGGACAAGTATATGTAGTTCAGTATGGCCCTTTAATATGTGATGTGGATGAATGCAAGCTGTACTGTGGGCTCTCTCGATCAAATCCCGATCGACCATTTAGGTAAATATATGTAGTTAGGATTGTGTTATGTGTGATCATGGATAAATCATCACTCAGATATGAAATTGATAGGGAGAATGTTATTGCTACATTTTATATTGACGTTGTACCGTCTATTTTATTAGTATGGTTGGAAGGGTGATTATACTGTACATTCACACATTACGTATTGACACTTTACACCAATGAATAGAAACACGAAATAAACAATCCTTCATATAATCATGATCTGTGTATTTACACAACATCGATTTACAAGATAGCAAAAATCAAATGAATCTTATGTATGTGATGTTAAATATTATGCTGATATGCAATTTGATAGTGCACTATCAAATCATTAAAATATTTCCTTGAACAATATGGGTTCAGCTCTGATTGTAAACACACATAATCTACTGGTAAGAAAAAAAATATATATATAATGCCCAGTGCAAAATCAGTACCATGAATTTACGTGCAGCTAGGGCCATATTTCGCATACACAAGGGAATATCGAAGTCTTACATTGAAACATCTGCACATCTGTACTGAGTGATGATTTATCCATGATCACACATAACACAATCCTAACTACATATATTTACCTAAATGGTCGATCGGGATTTGATCGAGAGAGCCCACAGTACAGCTTGCATTCATCCACATCACATATTAAAGGGCCATACTGAACTACATATATCTGTCCCTATCTAACAAATGACTTCTCTCATTCACGTCTGAACAATGACAAGGCTCCATACGGTCGCTGGCCTCTAACGTGCTCAGCTTATAGAATCCTAACCTCTCAAAGTCCTATCTTCTCGTCTTATATACCTAGTCAGCGACGGACTCCCAGGACGGCGCATTTCCACAAAGCCCGTCTCTGGCCAGTGGGATTGGCAATCAAACCGGGCAACTGCTTGGTTTGTTATCTACTCCCTATATGTGACTTAAAGGAAGTTGCGTACGAGAGTGCATGTATTGGAGGATAATGAAGACTTGTGAGGTTTGATAGGTTAGTAGTAAAGAGGGAGTGGGGAAAGCGGAAGAGAGAGAGAGAGAGAGAGAGAGAGAGAGAAGCACAGAGAGGGAGGAGAAGCACAGAGAGAGAGAGAGAGAGAGAGAGAGAGGGATACAATGGTAATTAAATCGAGAAAAAAGATGGATGGAATAGATGAATGCAGTTGGGGAGAGGGTTTGTAATGTAATACATTGAAGGTTCTGAAGATGCAATATATATAGTATTCGTGTGTGAAAAGCAGTGCTTCGTCTTTTTTTTCCCTTCATGCCCCTAATAAATGCAAGAAATGGAAGAAAACTGAACTTCCGCAAATGACTTTATTTTTCACATTTACATGGTTACTTCTCTACATAGTCCTCGTGGAGCTCTATGTCCTCCTGCAAACACTACACCAGTTTATATCTTCACAAATAGAATTCCGATGATAGTTGGAGGAGCCACATATTTTACTTCAGCTTTCACAGTATGATTCGTCCGAATCGAAGTGATGGTCTTTGAAGTGCTGATTGATAAGACACAAATGGAAGTTAGACGGAACCTGGCTTAAATATATATGTATATATGTTTGTTTGTTTGTTGTTACCCTGGCTGCAAGAAAAGAGCATGAATTTGGGGGAGGGGGGGGGAAGAAGTGTAAGAAACTTTTGAAAAATTCATGACAATGGGATTCTTGGAGGTATCCCGTCTCTCTGCCTAAATAAACGAGCATATGAAACGGAAACCAGAAGAGGAAGAATAGAGGCACAATACAATAATAAACACATTTGAACGAAAAGTTCGAAGAAAAAAGAGCAAGAGGACAGCAAGGATTTAGTTGAGTGGACAACATAAAAAGATGGAATGGATTCGTTTGACGGGGTGGATTTTGGGGTGGAGGGGGGGGGGGAGAAGAAGGCAGAGCAAATTGAAGAGACAATAAAGCCAACTATCTAAATGGAGACAACTCGTTGATGCTGAAGACGGTAGTCATAATTTTTGCCAAATGCATAATCTGTACACAGTTCCTACATGTATACGAGCAACAGAGAGGATGTTGAGCAATAAAGGGCTCACATAGGCAAGAGCGGAAAAAAATGCGAAGGTCAGGCGTTTATGGAGAACTCTTGCGGAAGCCACATGTGCCTTGGACATTAAAAGCTGAGAGAGAGAGAGAGAGAGAGAGAGAGAGAGAGAGAGAGAGAGAGTTTTCCTTGTAGGAACTGACGATCAACACTGTACACAAAATTCCGTTGAATTGCTTTCTGGCTCAAAACGGAGCATCCATCTTTCTTCTCCACTGTACATGTCTTGAGAGTGGTGAATGGTAACTTCACCAAGACAACTCCTGTGCATCGCAACTTGTACAGCAGTTTCTTGCTAGGAACGGCATTCCACAATTCCAACAACCGTCATATTCACCTGATATCTCTACCTGTAATTTTTTTTCCTATTCCCGAAAATGAAAAAAAAACACTTGAAATGCAGATAAAGCCACTGACAGCGATTATTGAGAAAAGACGCTGGCGATGGTTGGGACATGTGCTCCGAATGGCTGACAACTCACTACCAAAAATAGCACTAAGGTGGACACCACAGGGGTACAGAAGTAAAGGTAGGCCAAAAGAGACATGGAGAAGAACGACAGAAAGGATGTTGAGCAATAGAGGGCTCACCTGGGCAAGAGGAGAAAAAAGGCAAAGAACAAACATTTGTGGAAAACCTTTCTGGAAGTCCCATGTGCCCTGGGCACTTAAGGTTGAGAGAGAGGGAGAGAGAGAGAGAGAGAGAGAGAGAGAGAGAGAGAGAGAGAGATATTGATTGATCTTTATTTCAAAAGGGTTAAGAATTGGGCACGCAGGCCCGTCTGACATTCTGCCCTTTATCATACATCTTTCACTCTATTCCAGTCATTCTACAAATATGCTGTTCATGTAACAAACATAATTAACACTGAAGCTGAGAGACATAAAATAAAATATAACATTTACGTTTCGCTCTTAAACATTCACTTAGTACAGAAGTAACTACATACATTATACATGACTATCTACAAAACAAAATTTTCGGGACTATTCAGAAAACAGTTAATTGTATTCGGTGTCTGTAAGAGCAGTTTAAGATAACTTTTAAGTTTTATAATTCATGGAGGCATGTAGTCGACATCAAATAGATATTGGGAAAGCTTATAGTTGTAGGAAGGAGTATAATTTATATTTTTTATATAGGATGGGAGGGTATTCCAAAGATGAGCAGGAGAATAACTAAAGCTTTTCTTGTAAAGATCAAGTCTAGGTTTTGGAAGATATATGTTGTTCAGGCGTTGGCTGCACTTTGGGGTAAATTTAAACAGGTTTCATAGATAAGGCGGGGCATACCGTGAAAGAATTTGATGTACTAACTTGAATGAATGAATGAATGAATGAATGAATAATCTTTATTTTTCAAGGGTAAAGAATTGGGCACGCAGGCCCGTCTCACATTCTGCCCTTCATCATTCCATCTTTCATTCTTCCCGCACACTTGATTTAGTACAAATATACAAATTAAATTAGGAAAAAACATAAATTTCTAACAATATCTAACAAGTTGCTTTTCTAACTATGTCATTTTAGTACTTGATGGTTGGCGAGTCACGTGTTGAGAGAGTGCTCGTTATTTTATGGAGGCATATAATTTACAAGCAAGTAAATAATGAAACAGGTTTGAGTTAAAGGATGAAGTATTACCAATGGATTTTTAATGGTAGGGGAGGGTGTTCCAGAGCTGTACTGCAGAGGATGTAAGTTTTTGGCTTTGTTGAAGAGGAACCTGTTCTTAAGAGGCAGTAGTTTGATACGTTTGTGCTGGTTAGTTGTTTGCGCTTGGTCTTTGTCACATATATATATATATATATATATATTATATTATATATATAATAAGCCCCCTAGGCTGCACTTTGTACGGGACCCTGCCCCTTTCCGACCTATATTATTCATCTCTTGATATATTCGTTCCCCCACCCAAAGTCCTTACTGACAACGTTTTCCATCGAATGGATAATCCCACATGATCCACACGTTGTGTAACCCGCAACAATATATTCAAACTGCATGTCTCACAAGATTTTTTTTTCTTCACTAAATCAGAGAAAGTCGTGACGGAGAAAGAAATATCAAATCCGTGACAGTAATACAGGAAAACGGAGCGGTTTGAATCCGCGTTAGTTCGTATTAATGGATAGGCAGCGGTACCCCTCTCAGCGTACCCTCGTAATTAAAGCAGAAAATATGGGCCCCACCGTGGTGGGCATTGTGTGCAGAGCTGTGGAGTCGAAGGTATACGAATTGTGAATGAAGTGGTGGAAATTTAGCATTTATGAAGGACCCGGACAAAATCAGTGTACACCATTTATGGATGAGTCAGACAGTAGAAATCATCTTTTAATGAATCGAAAAGTAACAATGCATACCATTTATGAATGAGTCGGACATTAACAGTGCACCATTTATGAATGAGTCGGACATTAACAGTACGTACCATTTATGGAGAAATCAGACGGTACACAAATACAGGGACAAGTCTCTGAAGCAGTGAGTGGAATCCGAGTAGAAAACTGGAAGTTTACCGTGTAAGAATGGAAAGACGGTAGGAAAGTAGAGAAGTTCAATATTTGGTGCACCGATTCTACATGTATGCTGCTGGGAAAGCCACACTACTCGGGACCACTGTGTAATGAAAGTAAATCTGCTGCATCGTTATGTCGTGTCGTTCTCTCTCTTTCTCTCTCCTCCCCCTCCCCTCCCCCCCACACACACACACATACCACATTCTAAGACGATAAAATTCCGAGTTCTTCACCACACCACAGCCAACAGCACAACCAGGCGACCAATAACCTGAAATTGGCAGCAACACGAAAGCCTTTTATTATTTCTAAGAATAACATTCCTACCAATCGGGCTTGGCTGTTTTGTCTGTGTTTTTATTTTGATTTTATATTATTTATTTATTTATTTTTTAAAGACAAACAGAAGAACCGATATGGTCAGAATTATGAACTTAAAAGTTGTTTTTTTAGCCATTCTTCAACAGTTTAAATAAGCGGGAAAGAAGCCACTTTTCATTCTCCGTAAGTTTTAACAAACAGATAGAAGGTGGCAGTTATTGAGTGCAAATGCTCCTACCCTGAATTATGTTCGCTAGAGTGACAATTTTATGGAACGAACTATCGATCTTTTTAATGTTTTAGTTCTGAGTCCAACATAAACGGAGAAAAGACACTTTTTTTGTGTGTATTTCTGATATCTAAGACACTATGCTTTGACAGTGTCAGGTTTTGAGTGAATAAAATTGACAAGAGCTGTCTAAGTAGAGTATCATTGATAGTGTCGTCTTGTATTGGAGGAAAATTTGTGTGACACGGTCGTGACGATTCGTGTAAGGCGTGTTTGAAAGTGAATGAAGGTTCTCATCTGGTGAAGTGGAGTTGGGAGGCAAGTTGAGGGAGGGAGAAGCGAAGACGTTATCGTGAGTTCAGTTTTACGATGTTTCTTTCACCATGGTGTAGTGAAATCAATAGACATCCGAATTTAGTCAGATAGAAACTGAATTTGAAGCGATGAAATTAATAATAATAATAAAATACTAATAGACACAATGGAAGTAATAATAATACTAATGCTAATAATAATAATAGAAACGATGAAGTTAATAATAATAGAAACGATGAAATTGGTAGTAACAGAAATGGCAAAGTTGATAATAATAGAAACGACTGCTTCGTAATAATAATAACAACGATATAAATTTTAATTTTAAAGGGTTTGAAAAATGAAAAGGAGAAATAACTAGTTTTTAAATGATTAGATTAAAAAGTTAATGAAAGTTAGAGTACAGTACATTTATGCAATTCTTACATCTTACATCCTCGTGCCGTTAAACGTCACATAGGGCTTGCATGTTAGTTTGCCAAGTTTTCCTGTTTTCGGCGAGCTTTTCAACCTCATCAAGGAATTTTATGCCTACTAATTTGGCCTCTCTTAACAATGTCCTTTTTAGAGTTTCACGTGGTCTATCTCTTTGTCTTCGGTCTGTTGTGTTCCACATGATAACTTATTTTGGGATATTCTGATTGTTTCTTCTCATTACGTGACCGATATATGTCCATCCCTTTTTTCTGATCACCCATGAGACTGGTTGTTGTTCGCTTATTTGCTTTATCTGTGCCTTGTTCTTGAATTCGTTCCACTTTATACCGAGTATTTTCCTTAGGCATTTGTTTTCAAGAGTCTAATTTGTTGTTTATTTCTTTAGCTGTGTTCCAGCGTTCACATGCATAAATGAGGGTGAATATTTCATTTGAATTGATTAATCTTAGTTTGGTTTTTGTACTTATAACTTTTGAGTCCCATATGTTCTCAAGATTCTTGAAGGTCAGTGTATCGTTTGCAGTTCTAATTCTAACTTTCTTTCTGTTGTCACCATCCTGGTCTATGTAGCTGCTGAGGTATTCTCTCAGAGAATATGAAATTAGTGTAGTAAAATGTTAGTTTAGTGGTTGCTGTGAAAGCATTTGATCTCCGAGTCTTAAAATAAGTTCACTAGTTTTTTAGGTTCAGATAAGATTAGTTGTGACGTGTGTTCTTGAACAAAATCTTTAAATATCGGGTTTTGGATTGATGTTATTACCTGTTTAAAATGTGGATGTTTGCTGAAAGGTAACCAGGCTTGGCGAAGTATTGCCTTGCCTTGTCTTGTATCTTGCTGGAACTGCCAGTTTGTTCTTTGCTGCCGATGCGGTGAAGCTGTTGAGACATAGCATCATGTCGGCTTGTGAGCGGGCTATGACGGCTGTTCTTTCGGTCCATGGGTGCAGCTTAACAAGCAGGATGTGTGGAGTGATTCTGTAGCAAGCATCACCGCCATGGAAACTATGGCGATCCCTGCCTGCTCGCTGGCCAAGCTGGGCCTGTTACGGGGGATACCAGCGGAGAGGTGGGGCAGGGTCTAGGCCAGCTGTGGTTCGCCAACCCTGACACTAGCATATCAGCTGTGGTTCGCCAACCCTGACACTAGCATATCAGCTGTGGTTCGCCAACCCTGACACTAGCATATCAACTGTGGTTCGCCAACCCTGACACTAGCATATCAACTGTGGTTCGCCAACCCTGACACTAGCATATCAGCTGTGGTTCGCCAACCCTGACACTAGCATATCAGCTGTGGTTCGCCAACCCTGACACTAGCATATCAGCTGTGGTTCGCCAACCCTGACACTAGCATATCAGCTGTGGTTCGCCAACCCTGACACTAGCATATCAGCTGTGGTTCGCCAACCCTGACACTAGCATATCAGCTGTGGTTCGCCAACCTTGACACTAGCATATCAGCTGTGGTTCGCCAACCCTGACACTAGCATATCAGCTGTGGTTCGCCAACCTTGACACTAGCATATCAGCTGTGGTTCGCCAACCCTGACACCAGCATATCAGCTGTGGTTCGCCAACCCTGACACTAGCATATCAGCTGTGGTTCGCCAACCCTGACACTAGCATATCAACTGTGGGTTATATTTCTGTAGTAATTTTCCAGTTAAAATGCACAGCCCCTGATTTTTTTTAAAAATAGATTAAAACCACACAACGAGAACATACTGGGAGAATATCAAGCTGGTTTCAGGAACAATAGATCAACTGTAGATCAAATATTTTATATACGTCAAAGAGCAGAAAAGTACTGGGAATATTGAAAAGAAGTACATAATATATTCATTGGCTTCAAAAAAGCTTATGACACAATAGATAGGAGCAGCTTATGGAAAATTATGAAAGAATTTGAGATACTTAATAAATTAAACAGTTTGACCAGAATATGCATGGAGGATGTGCAGAATGTAATAATGTGTAAAGGAAGAAAGTCAGAACCGTTCTATATAAGAATTGGCTTTAAAAAAGGTGATGTATTATCTCCGTTACTATTCAGCCTAGTACTAGAAAAGGTATTCAGAAAAACGAAAGAAGAAAGCAATACAGAAGAACAAGCTATATACTAGAATGTGGTGACGATATCGACCTGGGGGGGGGGGGAACTATGCAAGAAGTCACCAGTACCTGCATACACCTGAGATGTGGCACTAAAAGTGGGTCTGACCATTAACCATGATAACACAGAGTATATGAACATACCAAAAGACAAGGGGCAAAATGATCCAGATTATATAAAAGTTGATCATTAGGAAAGCAGAAACATAAAATATCTAGGCACAACCTTCAACAGAAGCAACATGATAAGCGAGGAAATTAAAGGCAGAGTACATACAGGAAATAAAATGTACTTTCCCTTGCAACACGTGTCAAAATCCAAAATCCTGTCCCAAAACACCAAAATAACAGTCTACAAAACTATAATAAGACTTGGCGTCATGTATGGATCAGAAATATGGAGCACAACAGAGAAAAATGAACAACAACAACTGCAGGTCTTTGAGAACAAGTTCCTAAGAAGAATCTATGGGTTCATAAAGGATACCAACAATGGAGAATGGAGAGCTAGAAAAGAACACTGAACTGAACAGCTTATTTAAATCCCAACGAATTATAAATGTCTTTAAACTGAACAGACTTCTGTGATTGAGCCATGTAGAAAGAATGGAAGAGAACAGACAAACGAAAATGATGTATATGCAAGAGATGAAAGAAACAAGATCAAGGAGTAGACCAAGACAGAGATGGAAAGACAATATAGAAGAGGGTGTAAAGGAAATAGGTGTCAGCAAACGGAGAGAGAAGATTAGGAATAGAGAGGAGTGGAGGCGAACTATATGCAACAGTGAGCCTTAATGGCTGGGAAAGCTGAAGAAGAAGAAGAAGCAGAAGTAACATTTCAATATTAGTGGTATTGTTGATATTTTATTTCTAATATATTTTTTCTATTAAAAATATATAAAGTGCAGATTTGCCCACGGCATGTCGTGTTAAATAACTGACATACCTGCCACGTCAGAAAAAAATGTGAAAAAAAGTGGATGTTCGTCTGCCATTTCTGAAAGATTCGAGAACCAGTATAATTCATGATAAAGGACAACTTGCTGCAAGAGATTAACCCCCAAGACAGTATATGGCGCCGTTTCTTTTTGTCCGGAGATCTTAATGCCAGAGATGCAGAGCTCTCCACTTGAGTTTTCGTGAACAGTTTCATCTTTAGCTATGATTGCCTTCGCGTGATTTGCATTGGCTGCGCTTGTCTTGACGTGACGTTCTGAGGCTCTGTAAACAGTCTTTACAACAAATGCCATTTCAGTTGGTGGAGAACATGTCATTTGTCATACCATAGTGTCACATAAAGGCTATTTTGTCTTCCAGAAATATGTACCTTCAGTTTTACCTATGTTAAAGTTTATTATCGTGGGATTATTATTATTTGTTATGGTAATATAGTAATCAAAACCGTACTAGGTAAAGTAGAAGGAAATTGAGTAAGAGGATGACAAAGATATAGATCAATGGACAACATTAAAAATGAACTAGATTCATGCTGACAGGGTGGACTGTGAAAATAAAGGATAGAGCAAGTTGTAAGAATAGAAATGTGGTTTATGTGAAGAATGCTGCGAATTCCATGGACAGCAAAAATAACTAATGAAGAATGTATGAGAAGAGCTGGAGAGACACAAAAAATCTTGTACGAGAGGGACAATGTACTTTCATAAGACATGCAATGAGAAGAGGGGGCATTGAAAAGATTGTAACAACAGGGAAAATAGAGAGAAGAATAGCCAGGGGAAGACCGAAAGAAATGATACTGGACTGTGACGAGATCACAAACTAAGCTAATGCCCTGCATGAAGGTTCAGGTAGTCTGGAGAAACATAATAGCCAGCGCCAGTCGGCATGGCACCTGATGATGATGATGATGAAATTGGATGACCATTGCAGTTCTACTCCCCCTCCCCTCATTCCTATGGAAGATGGAACACAATGACGATGATGATTTCGCGAGAAGGTATACAGCAGTATATGGATTACTAAGTGTGTCGTAGCGGTTCCAGCTTTACTACAGGACATATTTAAGCAAGTGACCGTGTGAACATGGATTATTTGATCATGTGATTGGGTTGTTACGGAACTTAGTCACGAGAGGGGTTTATGGCGGGACTTTTTAAAAAGAGCAATTGTATGAAAGCTAGATGAATTGATTAGATGCTGTGGGGGAGGGCAGTTATCTCTTTTGCCTAGCCCTTTGAATGAACCTTCTGTATGGAGATTGTTGTGTCTGATCCATAGCTCCTATGCCTAGTGCGATGACTGAGGTACTTCATAGAGAGGAATTCCCGAATCTTAAGGTCTAGTTAGTGACTCATGGCCTGGCGTCACCATGGCAGTGCTGCAGAGATTTCAACAGATTTCTCCTCTGGGTCAGTTAACGTGGCGGAAAAATAACTCAGGGTTCAGCATCCGTAGGTGGTACGATGATGGTGGATGGAGATCTCTGTCATGGTAGTTTATGTTGACCTAAATCCTAAATCCGTCTTTCGAAATTTAGCAAGATTAGAGGCTTTGAATTAAGGGAGTGCCGTATAATATATGTAATATATGTTTTTGATTTGAAGCGTAAAATTATATATATATATATATATATATATATATATATATATATATATATATATATATAAGCATGGATATTGGAAAACACATGGAAATTCATACATGAAAGAACAGCAGCTAAATTAGCCATGTTGAATGTAAAGATAGATCTTGGAAAATATTTGGCAAACCCAGCATACCAAGAACTAGACAATAAAGTAAAAAGTTCACCTAGAAGAGATGACTAAGCATGAAGACGAAAATCAGGATATTTAAGAGTGATGTTCTAAGTGTACTGCTCTATGGAAGTGAATGCTGGAAAATCACCAAAACCATAGAAAACAAGTTGAATTCTTTCCAGACTAAATATTTACGAAGAGTTATAAGAATATTTTGGCCAACACCATAAGAAATAACATCTTGTTGGCAGAAATGCAGATGAAGCTACTGACAGCAGTTAGTGAGGAAAGAGGCTGGCGATGGTTGGGACATGTGCTCAGAATGACTAACAACTCACTATCAAAAATAGCACTAAGATGGACACCACAGGGGAACAGAAGTAAGGGTAGACCAAAGAGGACATGGAGAAGAAGAAGAGAGAGGATTTTGAGCAATAGAGGGCTCACCTGAGGAAACGCTGAAAAAAAGGCGAAGGACAGGGGTTTGTGGAAAACCCTTGCGGAAGCCCCATGTGCCTTGGACACTTAAGGTTCAGAGAGAGAGAGAGAGAGAGAGAGAGAGAGAGAGAGAATGAGAGAGAGAGAGAGAGAGAGAGAGGAGATAAAAGAGAATACATAGACAATAGGGCGAAAGAGAAAGCAGCAAAAAATAGGAGACAGCAAAACTCTATATAACGTGGAGAAGGGGCTAAAGGGTATTATTACATTCAAAGAAAGACCAGTCTTTAGCAAAACTGACACCATATTAACATCAAATAAAGACCAAAATAAAAAGATGGGCCCACCACTTCCAAAAAAAAAAACCCACTTAATCGAGCACACCCAGAAGAATGACTAAACCTTGAAACCGTCTCACCGATCCCACAGTTAAATGTCAGCCTAGATGAAATGTACATCTAATTGCTAACAACAAAGCTGCAGGTGAAGATGAAATAACAGGCAAAATGTTACACGCTGTTAACACTGACAACATGAAAAAACTACAGAGAGTGTTTAATAAAGTTTGGAAAGAAGAAAATGTCCTTTCTAAATTGAAAAAAAAAGGAATCATTGTTAAAATACCAGAAAAAGGCAACCTTAGCGATTACAATAACTGGAGAGGAGTAACCTTACTATCATTTGTGTTAAAGGTGTTTTGCAAAGTCATTCTGAATAGACTTAAAGATATAGTGGATACTGCAATGAGAGAAGAACAATCAGGATTTTGAAAAGGGAGAAGCTGTCTCGACCAGATTTTTACTTTAAGAATAATACTTGAAGAACATATTGAAAAGCAGAAACCGTTTGATAGCATACACAGAGATTCATTGTGGAGAATTTTAAGAATATATGGGATACCATCTAAAATTGTCAACATCATTAAGGATCTCAACAACGGATATGTTTGTGCAGTCAACACAGAAGAAGAAATGAACGAATGGTTCTCGATTGAAACAGGCGTGAAACAAGGATGTATATTATCTCCCTTGCTTCATAATGAAAAAAAAATGCTGCATAGGTAGAACTGGCATTGATTGGATACATGAGACCCAACTAGAAGATCTTGATTTTGCAGATGACTTAACTCTTAGTTTCAATGTGAAATCGATGCAGGAAGAAGTAGATAGCCTGTCCTCACTGGCTAGTAAAATATGACTTGAAATTAATAAGAAAAAAAGAAACTTCTAAAACAGATTTCCTATTTGTATTACTGAACACTAACACGTGTTTTGCTGACACACTGTTCTGTACTGTGCCTGTTACTTGTTAACATGAGCATTGGGCCCAGTGACACAACAGACTTTACATTGGTATACCAAGATAACCCAGATAACAGTAACATAAAACTGCACATCAATACACGACATGACCAGTTACGTGTACTCGACTAAATCAGCACCACAGTTGACACTTAACAAGAATCCAATAATCACAGGATTCAGCAGTCACCAAACAATCAGCAAATGTTTAATGATGAATCACATTTGTTCGATGTGTGTTGCACTAATGAGAACAATTACAGTGATCATAACAAAATGTCCGGGCGACTAACATCACGATGGGACTAATTCAGACATACAACACTGACAAAACATGCCAACTTCAAAATTACAGTATACTATTCAACCTGAATTTACAACCTTGTCCAAAACGGGGACACATCAGACACACACCCTACATGACAACTACAACATCTGTCCTGAAAAGGACAATCCATCTAACTAAAATTTTGTCTTGAAAAGGACAGTCCGTCTAACTACAACATTGTCCTAAAAAGGACAACCCATCTAACTACAAAATTTGTCCCAAAAAGGACAGTCCATCCAACACAACTACGATAACTGTTGCCATAAAAAGGACAGATAAACACAAATACTACATACTAGAACAACACTTCTGTCCTAAAACAGGACAATCACACCAAACTTACATAATGAACCAGAGAATCCCTTACATCCCTTTCTAGAAAATAAAACGCACACACGACCTGTGTCTGTAACATTCAGACCAAAAAACTAACCCATTCATACAACCCACCCATCAGATCCACGTGACTGAAGTCTCAATCGGAACACGGAGATACTTTCTCCGTGCTAGCATAAACAGGTGAGTTGTGGTCTATTACTGTTTGACCACAACCCAGGGTTTCTCACAAAAAAAATCTGTAACTAGAATAACATTCTGTCACACTTCCCATTAATCAAAAAAGAAAACTATACGTAGAAGGAACGGCTGTTGAAGAAGTACGCCAATTTGCATACCTCGACAGCTTCATAGATCGGGATAGTGACACCAGAAAGAAAGTTAGAATTGCAAAAGCAACATTGACCTTCAGGAAGAGAACATATGGCACTCAAAACTTATAAGCACCAAAACCAAGCTATGATTATTCAATTCAAATGTAATATCTTCCTTCACTTATGCACGTGAAAGTTGGAAAACAACTAAAGAAATAGAAAACACATTAGACTATTTTGAAAACATATGCATACGGAAAATACTCGGTATAAAGCAGAACGAATTCAAGAAAAGCAGAGATAAGGCAGATTAGCGAACAACAACCTGTCTCATGGGTGATCAGAAAAAGAGATGGACATATATCGGTTACATGATGAGAAGAAACGATCAGAGAATCCCAAAACAAGCTGTAAGTGGAGCAGGCCAAAGAAAAAGAGGTTGACCACATGAATGAATGAATGAATCTTTAGTTTTAAAGGGCGAAGAATTGGGCATGCAGGCCCATCCTACATTCTGCCCTTCTCTAAAGAGGACATTGTTAAGAGAAGCCAAATTAGTCGGCATAAAATCATTTGATGAGGTTGAAAAGCTCGCAGACAATGGGAAAACTTGGCGAACTACCATGCGAGCTCGATGCGACGTTTAATAGCGTGAGTAGGATATATATATATATGTGTGTGTGTGTGTGTGTGTATGATAGTTGGAATGATATACTTGATTACATCTTACAACCAGAGTAATGAGTTATATAACTCTCACTGTCGAGAAAGGGGTCTCATATTGTCACTGCATATATTCCTTTCACTGTAGATCGTATTGTACTCCATCCAGAAACAGCAAGTCAAATAGTTTGGCCATATTATACGATTACCACCAGACAGTATACCACCGGAAAACTTGAATTGTAGGAAAGAGAGACAGCCCATGTAAGAGATGTTGAGGTGGGGTGGGAGGTGGAAAGAAAATTACAGAAACCTTAAATATCCCATTATTTGAAGCAAATTGGCTAGTTCTATCAAGACGTCTAATTTTCCTCTCAACACGGAAAGATATTTGAGGAAGGAGACAAGACTAGACTGTAGATCATGTCAGTCATTTAGATCATAGCAACAACTGTAGATTTCCATCTCTCTTATCATCCACCGCTTTGGCTGTCAGTTGGTCACGGATATAATTTGAAAGTGGTTAAGATTTTTCGTGTATTGTATTGTACTGTATTGTATTGAGTTATAGGATTATAGAACAAAAGTTTCATTTCTTTTAGAACAGTGATTCGAACAAACGAATGATCTTTAATTTCGGAGAGTGAAGAACTGACTACGCAAGCCCATCTGACATTCTGCCATTCATCACTCATCTTTCATCCTTATCACACATTCGATTTGATAATATAAGTCACATTTAAAAGAAAAACATATCTAAGATTGGAAAATGAAATTATTACATTCACAGATATATGATAAAGAAATGCGTGAGAGGTAAGCAGTCTAAACAGATAACACACACACACAAACACACACACACACTTATATATTTTCGATGCAGATCTTCTCACGTCACAGATCTTTCTCTTTCATGAAGATGATTTCTAAACAAGTTGGGTACAACATTTGGTTGTGGCGAGTTACGGTATGGGAGGCGATTGCTTGGAAACAAGTAAATCATGAAAAAAAAATTGGAGTTAAAGAATTAATTATTGGTAATGGATTTTAAATGGTAGGAAAGGGAATTCCGGAGTTGCACAGCAGATTATGCAAAGCTTTTCTAATACAGATCAAGTCTGAGTTTAGAAATAAAAGTGTTTTAAACGTTGGCTATGTTTAGGGTTAGACTTAAACAGTGACCACAAGTAAGACGGGGCTTTGTGACAGAGAATTCTATGAACAGACTTGATAGAGGGGGACGGGTCCTCAGGGAGGAATTTCACACCCAAGGGAAGTAATTTCTTTTTCTAAAGTAGGAATTGGAGGGGGGGGGGGGGTTTGCATGAGAGTATGCCATAGGGGAGGATTCTGGGAAGCCTGGGTTTAAAAAGTAAAACTGGGACATGGGACGCTAAAAAGCACGGATGTAGAAGCCTATATTTTCTGTTTAATTAAAGAAAGACTGACGTGACTCTCCGTGCATAAATGGAATGTTAGTATATAACTGGGAGAGTTTGAGAGAACTTTGAGGAGCTGGACAGAAATAGAAGTAGCGGAACCGTCACAAAGATACCCAGAAGAAAGAGTACAAGGCAGTTTACTAGGCCGCCGAGTCGTAGAGAATTTGGATGGTGTAGGGGAACAAGAACAAGAGGAAGACCAAAACGAAGATGGCTGCAAGACATCGTTGACGATCTGCAAATGGATGCATCAGCAGCAGGGCATCTTGCTTACAACCGAGAGGCCTACAGAAGTGCTGTTTGGGAGGCAAAGTTCCGCAAGGGACATACAAATGAATGAATGAATGAGGGGTCCGAATAGGAAAGGAGGAAAAAAGAAGGAACTAGAGTCGGAAGAAATTGTTGATATAGTCGGATTTGGTGGAAATGCACCATTTATGAAAGAGTCGGATTCGATAGAAATAAACCGTTTATGTCGGAGTCGAAAGAAATTTTAACTAGTCAAGGTCACTAGAAATGTACCGTTTATGAAGAATCAGAGTCGGTAGAAATGTACATTTTATGAAGTAGTCAGTGTAGATGGAAATGTATTATTTATAAAGGGTCGGAGTAGGTAGTAATGTACCAATTATGGAGGAGTCGGAGTAGATAGAAATGTACTATTTATGAAGGAGTCGGTAGAAATATACCATTTATGAAGAAGTTTGTAAAAATGTACCATTTATGAAGGAGTTTGTAGAAATGTATCACTTATCAAGAAGTGGGTAGAAATGTACCATTTTCGAAGGAATTGGAGTCGGAGTCAATGTCAGAGTGTTGGAAAATAAGAACCGGAGTGAGAAGTTTGACGTACCGATTCTGCAGCCAATGTAGCTAGAATATCTTGTCAGAAAAGGAATTTGAAAACTACGGAGAATGTAAGAACAAAACAGGAAAGGCCGAAGGAAAAAAAAGGAGATGATACAGCTTAAGAAATTAAACCAAAAAAAAAATATATAACAAGAGGGAGCATGGAACTCGAGGATTCATAGGTCCGTACATGCCACATTCGCAGTGATGCATCATGTTATAAATACTGCGTCAGAATAGTCACCAGACAGTTAAGCGAGAGCTGAAGTGTGACAGTTACCTATTTCCTCGTTAAATCGAGAGTAGGTCAGACGGGAAAAAACGTGGGAGCCTCCTTATTCAAAGTCAGCCACGTGTTTGAGTAATCAGCTGCTTGTATACAAAACTTCCTAACTGCCACCACTGAGAATTCAGTTGTCCAACATCGACTTCTGTCAGCCGATGGAGGCACCGGGACAAATGGCCGTATTTTATTTGTCCTGACGGAAGACCACGATGTAGTCAGCACCGTGCTTTGTCGCCTTTCCCCACAGCCACAGCTACGTGGCTCTTAACTTCTTCAGCAGGACTTGAACTATAAACGTGTGAAAGACGAACGCACTAGCCACAACACCACTACTTCGCCGGAAGTTGATAAAAGACGGATCTTATTACATCACATAATCGTTTCTGGCTAAAACTACCTTTCAACTAGGAATGCAGTAATCCGCCCTAAGAAATCATTCCAAGCTTCTTGAAATGCAGAAATTGAATCCTCGCTGAAGCATCTGTTTTAATTGCTGTAAAGAAATGGATGTGAATCACGCAGTGTAAGAACAGTATGTCCATAAAAGACAAAATGACTAACTTCATAATCTTGTTATGGATGCTAATAAGACTGAGACCATTGCTCTTGTTCTCAGTAATGACATATTTTTGTCAAATCACATGTTACTGTGGCCATGAGGGATTTATTCATCAGCGACAAGAACTGAGAATAACTGGAGAAAGATCGTTAAGTCGTGTGAGGAAGAAACGTGGACTAAAACTGAAGAAAAACGCCGCGAGCGCTAGGATGAAGGACCTTGCAGCATAAACATTATTTGCTGTTGCTGTGATCGATTATGGAAATCCAGCATTGATAGAATCAGTCCTGGCAGATGTTCAGCTCATCAAGTTACACAACGCCAAACATCTTCCTTGCTTCAAAGACGTCATGTAACAAGATATGCCATTGTGCTATTTGTAGGCAGCATCGCAGGTTAACTGTTACTAAAACTAGACTGAGTTCAAGACAGGGATGTTCACATCGTGAGCCATATTCTGATCCAGATGGCGACACGTCGAGACATAGTATAAATAAAAATCAACTTTTGGAGCACAGTTCTCCCAAGTGTGGAGCACAGATTTTCTTTTATAAAATATCAGTAATATAAATACATTTCCTCGCTTACTCTTTCTTTCTTTCTCTCGTACTAGGATTTTTTTTTTTAGAATTTAAATTGCATCGTGTATGAGAAACGGTGATTAATTCTGTCATTCTCAGCCATTCTGAGTGAGTGTACGCCATTTCCCTCCTCTAAAGATGATTCTCCACCATTTTTCTTCTCACTCGATAATTCTTCGGGATTTTCCTACATCAGCATTGATTCTCGCCATTTTTCCTCATTCTCGATGATTCTCCGCCATTTTTCTCTCATTTCGATGTTTCTCCGTCATTTTTCTCACCCCTCGATGATTCTTCGCCATTTCTCTTCTCCTTCTATAATTTTTCGCAATTTCTTTTCTCCTTCAGTGATTCTCCGCCATTCTCTGTGATTCTCGGCCAGTCTGAGTAATACTTGTATATACGTAGACATTGTTATAGGAGGATATTTTTTCTTGTTTCTTTTCTTTCGGCTTCTCAGTTTTCTTCACTTATATATATATATAATATATATATATATATATATATATATATATATAATATATATATATATATATATATATATGCACACGCACACAGCCGAACACACTTAATTAATATCACATCGATTTATGTCACATCCCGGATATTGTCACAGAAATTTGTATCTCCGGCCAACTCCCATAATTAATTAATGGGCTTTACTCGGGTTAATATCACCCCGCTTATTGGCACACATCGTTTAATGTCACTGTATTTTTGCACCAGGAGGAGTTAAAGACTCCGCTTTGTGTCACAAACTGGCCGAATCCAAGCTATAAATATCTCACAAAGCCTTATCCTTTACGCGACTCATCAAAGAGGGGGCCGGCTGTTCGATCACTGAGTACGTGCCGCACCAACCTTTTGAACATGGGGGGGGGGGGGGCATCAAAACTCAGATGGTGTGAATGAAAAGCTTACTACGTGATTAAAAACTGGAATCTTTGGGCCATTGTTTGTCTTTTTTATCAAGACGTGGGCGGTGTTAAGTTGGCCTAGATAGTTGATAGTCGGTCATTGTCGAGTACTGTGAATGGTATAGGTGGGAGCTTGCCTCTGATTCTCGTTGTGGTAGGTAATGGCTACTAAACGCACACGTATTTAAGCTCTAAAATGGTTATTTCGAAGCAAGTTGATGAACAAGTTACGGGAAATCGCATAGGGGATACATTTAGAGTTAAAGTTTCAGCTGTATCGAAACTTGTTAAAAGCCTCGACTAAATTTCACTCCTCTTTAGTTAGGTCTAACTGTAAGCGAAGTCTTGCGAGTTCTTACATGCATATAAGTGTGCTGTGTTGAAAATTGTTCAAACAGACACGTTTTGCACAGATGCCTATTTGCTGTCCTATGCTTGCGGAAATTGCGGAACGTTTTGCGGAAGAAATTGAATGCCTGGCTGGAAGTGTGATAACGGCTTTCTTGAGCGCGTTAAGAAACATAACGTTTAAGGTAGCTTCAGGTAAAGCGGCCCAAGTCAACACCGATGTCGTTACTGATTGGATTTCGCGTTTGCCAAAAGTTTTGGATGCGTACAGCCCAGACGACATTTATAAAATGGATTAAACAGGTGTGTTTTATAAACTGTTGCCGAACAGAAGAACTTTGTGTTTTCGTGATGAGAAGTGTCACGGTGACAGACGAGCTGAAGATCGCTTAATAGCTGTGGTGTGCTGTAACATGTCTAACATGTCTGATTAATAGACCAGTTATCACTACACAACGAAAAATCACGCACTTTTTTTCCTACTACTGTAGCAAAGTCAGATGCTGCTTGATTTTAGTGTTAATCTAAATTGTAAGACTAAAACCTGCTGTATTTTATGATTAATCTATTCTGTGATTAGTACATTTTGTATCCGATGACGATAGCTCTGGCTATTTGTTATGTGTTTAATGTAATAGATGTGGGACGGACGGACACACACACACACACACACACTGGCCCAGTTGTAATGAACCCTGTTTAATGGCAACTCCGTTTAATGTCACCGTATTTAGATTATCCCGATGATGTAACATTAAGCGGGTTTGGAATATATATATACATATATATACACACACATATATATACATATATATACACATATATATACATATATACATACACACTTACAAACATATTTATTAATGATGCGTCATTTTTTCATCAATAACTTGCAGTTCTCTACTTATCCTTCACACCCATCCCCTTCTCTCCCCCTCCCCCATCCTCCATGCCTGTGTCCTCCAAGGCATCCCTCATTATTATCTTCTCTCTTATGCTCCCCATTTTCTTTTCTCAAACTTCTCTAACAAGATTTAGCCAGACAGTGCTACTATCGTCTAGACAATGTCATTTTCGATGTCGCCTCATGCGCTGTCATAACCACTCTAGACTTGTCTTTGCTTCGTCTTCTCCGCCATCATAAGACTTAAGCGTGCGCCTGCGTGCACACACACACATACACAAGGTACTAGATCGCGGACATTTTTTTGACCTTTAAACTTCTCTGAATACATTCACATTGACGACTGATACTGTGTACCTCATGTCGAGACCCAGGGAGAGGTCCGTCTTACAGATGTTTGTTTGCTTATCAGCGGGCGCTGAATTTTCAGGACAGATTTGCTTAAATATTATCTCAACGCGGCGAAAGTGGGAAAGGAAAGTTTATCTATGCATCATCTTGGCCCACGCAAGGAGGAAAATGTTTATGTACTCATTTAGGTTAGAACTGGAGAAGGAACTGGTTCTGGTTTCCCCCCACCCCAGCCACCCAGCCACCCACTCTTTTCCAAAAGTGGATGTTGTTGAAGACGAATGGTTTTATTGTCACATGAAATAAAGATGCTTCGTTTTCTCACCAGGGCTGGCTAGTGTCAGAAGAGATGAATCTTCCAACCTTCTCTCACACCATCACATCAGTAATACATCTGCCATTTCGTTATTGACAAACAGATCCATTCCTTCATTCTGTCCCGTCATAAAACATTCAAGGGTGGGTCAAAACGTAACTTAAAATCACGGGATATAACCATTGAGAAATATATGAAAAGACGAGAGGGAGTCAAAAAGTCTTTTCATGTATTTTTAAATAATAGTTCTTCTGGTTACTTCTAGACTTGCCCTCGTGTTTTACGTCTGGTTTTCATCTATCTTTCCATGACGTTGTTTTGTTCTTGGAACGTTTCGTTGTTACTGTTTGTTGATGTTTTCGTGTGGGGCGGGCGTCGGCACCCGATCTCTCACAGATGCGCCCCGCTTTTTGCGTCTTTGCTTGCTACGTTGGTACAGGATCCGTGAAAAAGATATTCAGAAGAGCTTCCAGTATGATTATCTGTTTATGTTTGGAGAAAATCAGCAGTATCGCTGACAAAGAGCTCAGTCATCTATTTATCACCGCTGTACAGGATTATATGTATAAGGCATCTTTATGTATGGAGATGGAGATTGATTCGATGTCTTCGAAATCCTATAGAGTACATGGCAATAATGTTCCAGCTGTATAATGACTAAACTAAAGTCATCGAGCTCCAATAGAGTACATGACAACATCCTAGACATTTGCATTTTAACGCTTCGTCGTCGATGGGTTCAAAAGACAGATATAATGGGAAAATGTTAGTAATTACGTTACAGAGTCTACTGTCAGCATGGATGTAATGCCAGAAACACGTTCCCTCAAGTTATTTAGTGCCCATTAGTATCATAATTACTGCCATGTCCCTTTTGTGGAATTATGGACGAGAATCCAGCCACTTGAAATGCCTACTTATGTGTTCATATATACGCGTATATATATATATAGTGTACTCTCTCTCTCTCTCTCTCACACACACACACACACACACACAAACACACACACACACACACACAGAGAAGTCATTGCCAGTTGTGTATCATATCTGTAGCATTTGCATTCTGTTTTACTGCATCACCTTGACAAATTGCCGTGTCTTGGATTTGGCAAATTCGTGAGGCTGAAATGTTGTTGTTGTTCTTTTAATTTGGAATTCAAGCATTCTTTACTCTTCTAATGAAGGTCAGTAGTAAGACAGTGTCGTAATGGGTGTATAATTTTCTCCAAGGCTAGAGAAGAAGAAGAGAAATCTGAAAGTCTTGGTTCTGATATCACTAGAGTTTAAAAATCATTTGTTCATCATGATCACTTTTGCGTTGATGTTAAAAGCTCAGTCGTTTTGTTTTGATGCCATTTACAGGGTTGTGTGAGGTTACAGAACACAGCATGGATACAAGCTCTCGTCCGCATGAGTAAGACGATGAGGACCCCCCTCCACCCTCATTAGCCATGTAGATGGAGCACATCATGCTGGTTCAAGTGGCAGCATAAAGAAGTCTGTTAGGGTTTTGGTCAGCTCTCTTTCGCCGGTCCCGAATTTGAAACCCTCAATTTTGAAGTGTTCCTCTCTCTGCTGGTGTATAACACCCGTTGACATAGATTTGCAGACTCATCGACCCAGAAAGATAAGAGTTTTCGCCATTGACTTCAGCGATTAGATGTCTGGCTGTTCTAGGTTTGGACTTTCGAGGAAGTATGGCGGTGGGGGGAAAGGAGGATGTGTTATGAATGATAATGATGCTCTGTAAATCTCCTATTAATGATGTTCGGTAAATCTTCTGCTTGCTTCCGAGAGCTCGTTCTTTAATAATAGTGGTGAAGTAAGTACATTTTTATTGTGGTAAGTCTGGGGGGAGAAGAGAAAAGAGGTGGAGGTGACCGGAGAAAATCTAGCTGTTCTTCCTCTTCTTTCGTATATATTGCTTCATTGTCATCGCCAGCTGTAGGTATAGTACATAATCCTCATTACTTCCCCTAAAGAGGTTTCCATCAGTTTAAGCAACCATAAGTAGCAACAAAACAAATACAAATCACTTTTAAAATGGACGCTAAAAAATGATTTAATAACTAAAAGCATGTTATAAAAATGTAGGTAATACGCAGGGCAAGGACTAACGTATAGAATTCTTTTCGTAACTTCGCCACGACGAAGATGTACAACGCGATGTCCGGAATGGAAGGTGGTTGTCATCTTTGGCCTATGCCGCAAAATGAATTAAGAGAGCTTCCACTAGGTCCGCCGGATTTGTCAAATCATCCTGCTCCAGAAATAAAACTGCCTGAAGTTGTATAAACTTTCTAGAGGCATTATAAGGAAACTCGCGGGCCGCATGCCTCCGAAAGGCATGGGATGATGGTCACTTGTGAGACATCATCTGAAGCAAAATTGTGTCTGCATGTTTGTATATTCTAGCAAACTCTTGGGAAATTTCAAAATTGTTTGAACAAAACGTAATTTAGAAAGGGCAGTAAACTTCGCTAGCATTTCATTTTCGCTTTGACAGCATGTTTAAGTAGAAATTTTGCCAGGTAATTATCTGCTAGTTTTGCTACGTTAGTATAATGGACTTAAAATTACATTTGAAGAAAGTGGATGCTCTTTTATTACCATTAGGGACAATGTCTAGTGCGCGTGTATGTTATTATGGTGCGCATTAAAAAAAAATCCCCATAAACCTAATGTTGACAATAATACGTGAAGATCCATGCTTCAGTGTGTAGAATCTGATCAGTGTTCCATGTTTGTATATTTGTGTCACATTGTAATTGTATGTATGAGAACTGTAATGCTGTCCTTAAGCTTCACGTGTATTCTTTTGCTCGTCCGAGATTTAGATTAGAGTGACTGAACACAGTGTTGTATGGTCAGCGTTCTAACAAATCTATTCAAAACACTTTAGACTTGAGAGAAAGAAAAATCTGAACAAAACACTTTAGACGGGACAGAAATAAAAATCTAGACAAAACACTTTAGATGTGAGAGAAAGTAAAATATAGACAAAACGCTTTAGGCATTAGAGAAATAAAAATCTAGACAGAATACTTTATATAGGAGGGAAAGAAAAATCTAGACAAAACACTTTAGACATGAGAGAAAGGAAAATCCAGACAAAACACTTTAGATTGTTGGAGAAAGAAAAATCTAGACAAAACACTTTAGACGTTAGAGAAAGAAAATTGTAGGCAAAACATTTTAGACGGGAGAGTAAGAAAAATCCCGACAAACACTTTAGGCGTTCTTATCTTATATCTTATATCCTTCCCGTGCCGTTAAACGTCACATAGGGCTCGCAAAGTAGTTCGCCAATTTTTCCTGTCTTCGGCGAGTCTTTCAACCTGATCAAAGGATTTTATGCCTGTTAACTTGGCCTCTCTTAATAATGTCCTCTTCAGAGTTTCACGCGGTCTGCCCCTTTTTCTTCGGCCTGTTGTGTTCCACTTGATAGCTTGTTTTGGGATTCTCTGATCATTTCTTCTCATCAAGTGACCAACATATGTCCATCTCCTTTTCCTCATCACCCATGAGACTGGTTGTTGTTCAGTCATCTGTCTTATCTCTGCATTGTTCTTGAATTCATTCCACTTGATGCCGAGTATTTTCCTTAGGCATTTGTTTTCAAAAGAGTCTAATTTCTTGTCTATTTCTTTAGTTGTTTTCCAGCTTTCGCATGCATAAATGAGGGTGGATATTACATTTGAATTGAATAGTCTTAACTTGGTTTTTGTGCTTATAACTTTTGAATTCCATATGTTCTCAAGATTCTTGAATATTGATGCTGCTTTTGCAATTCTGATCCTAACTTCCTTTCTAGTGTCACCATCCTGGTCTATGTAGCTGCCAAGGTATGCAAATTGATTGACTTCTTCAATATCTGTCCCTTCTATGTGTATTTTTCCATTTTGATTAATGGGAATTTTCATTATTTTTGTTTTGTCGTTGTTAATTTCAAGTCCTATTTTGCTAGCCAATGAAGACAGGCTATCTGTTTTTTCTTGCATGGAATTCACATTATTACTGATAAGAGTTATGTCATCAGCAAAATCAAGATCTTCTAGTTGGGTCCCATGTACCCAGTCAATACCTGTGTTACCTGTGCAGCATTTTTTCATTATGAAGTCTATTGTAATCCCAAAAAGTAAAGGAGACAGTATACATCCTTGTTTCACGCCTGTTTCAATCTGGAACCATTCACTCATCCCTTCTTCTGTCTTGACTGCACAACCATACCCATTGTATAAGTCCATAATGATGTTGACAATTTTAGATGGTATTCCATAAAAACATAAAATTCTCCATAATGAATCTCTGTGTATGCTATCAAATGCCTTTTTAAAATCTATGAAGTTCAGTATTAATGGTTTCTGCTTTTCAATATGTTCTTCAAGTATTATTCTGAGAGTAAAGATCTGGTCGAGACAGCTTCTCCCTTTTCTAAATCCTGCTTGTTCTTCTCTCATTGCAGTATCCACTATATCTTTGGGTCTATTCAAAATGACCTTGCAAAATACTTTTGACACAACTGATATTAAGGTTACTCCTCTCCAGTTGTTACAGTCACTAAGGTTGCCCTTTTTTGGTATTTTAACAATGATTCCTTTCTTCCAATTAGAAGGGACCTTTTCTTCTTTCCAAATCTTGTTAAACATTCTCTGTAGTTGTCTCATGTTGTCACTATTGATAGCTTTTAGCATCTCGGCTGTTATTTCATCTTCACCTGCAGCTTTGTTGTTAGCCATTAAATTCACTGCTGTTTCAATTTCATGCAATTTAATTTAATCTAGGTTGACATTTAGTTGTGGGGCTGGTAAGTCAGTTTCAAGGTTTAACAATTCTTTTGGGTGTGGTCGATTGAGTATTTCTTGGAAGTGTTCAGCCCATCTTTGCTTTTGGTCTTTATTTGATGTTAATAGTGTTCCAGTTTTGCTAAGGATTGGTCTTTCTTTAGATGTAATAGTACCTGTTAGCCTCTTTTGTATGTTATATAAAGTTTTGCTGTCTCCTGTTTTTGCTGCTTTTTCTGCCTCTTTCGCCATATTGTCTATGTATTCTCTTTTATCCCTTCTAGCTGAATTTTTTACTTTCTTGTCTATGTCTTTGTATTTTGCTTTTGCCGAATCTCTTTCATGATCTGCTTTTGCATTCAACATGTCTAATTTGACTGCTCGTCTTTCATGTATATACTTCCATGTTTTATCTGATATCCATGCTTTTCTATTTGGTTTTTCCAATCCAGCGCTTACTTTTGCTGCTGTGATTATGGCTGTGCTGTAAGAATTCCATAACTCATCTATACCTATCTCCTCAACTTCACTGGGTGTTTTGGAATGATTTGCAAGTTCCTGATTGAAATTAATGTTGTATTTCCTTCTTGTAGACGTTAGAGAAAGAAAAATCTAGACAAAACACTGTAGACGATAGAGAAAGGAAAATCTAGACAGCACTGCACACACGAGGGTAAGAAAAATCTAGACAAAACACTTTAGGCGTAAGAGAAAGAAAAATCTAGACAAAACACTTTAGACATTAGATAATGAAAAATCTAGATAAAGCACTATGGACGTGAGCGAAGGACAAATCTAGACAGAACACTTTACATGTGCGAGAAAGAAAAATCTAAGCAAAACACTTTACACGTGGAAAAAAATGATGACAAAACCATTTAGACGTAAAAGGAAGAAATATGGTATGACCAAGACTCGAACCGCGAACTCTGGCAGGGCAAGGAGCTGCCTAACCACGAAATAACAGAGCACTATCCATTCAACAATCTCATATCCCCATAAATATACTCGTATGTTACATAGCCTACTCTTTAATGTTTGTCTGAAACTGTGACACAGAAATTCTGTTGCTTAAACTCAGTCTCTCACAGCTCCCAGTTCCAAACAGATTGAAGAGTAAGAAATCTATCACTCTCTCTCTCTCTCTAAATCGAGTGTGTGGGAGGATTGAAAGATGGAGTGACGAAGGGCAGAATGTAAGACGGGCCTGCGTGCCCAATTCTTTTTCTAAAGTGTTGAAATATATTAAAATATCCATCATGACACTCTGGATAAGCTCATGTATGCTCCAATCTTCGTATTAGAAGAAGGCTATCAGCGCTGACGCAGGTACTTCGTAGCATTATTGTGGTTGCTGTCGTTGTCGTTATTGTTGTAGATGTTGTCGTCATTGTTGTCGTAATTGTTTGTGTTGTTGATGTTGTGGTTGTTGTTTGTTGTTGTTGCTGTTGTTATAGCGTTGTCCTTGTCGTTGTCGCTGTTGTTGTAGTTGTTCAAGTAAATGTTTTGCTTACAATAAACTATGCGGTGTCTGCGGGGAAAAAAATGTCTGCGTCTAATTTTTTTTTTTTTTTGCATGTCGCATAAATATATCTTTCATTCTTTGTGACAATTGTCTTTTCTTCTCTATACAAAGATCACAGATGTCGTTCTCAGTATAAACCCAGTGTTTTGTTGCTGTTGTTTTTGTTTTTGAGATGTACACTTTATACACGTTTAGGTATCAGTCTCATGGTTATACTTACATTTATGGTACGACTGAGGTTTACGAGTTAATACGAGGGTTGATTGATAAGTTCTCGGCATAAAGTATAAATGCTTGAAACACACAGTTGATATTAGGTGCATTTGTAGATCAGGTTAATTTAAGATCAGGTGTCAAGAAATTAGCTGCAACCAATTTTTTTTACAGGCTACTGAAGTGGTAAGGGGTGTCAGAAATTGAGAAAATCGATACAATTTCTCATCGAGCAGTCATTCGCTACTTCTGCATCAAGGGCTTATCATCGAAGGAGATTCATGAGGATATGGTAGAGACTTTAGGGGAGAGTGCCCCTTCTTAAAGCACAGTGAAGAATTGGGCAGCTCATTTCAAACATGGAAGGGAGAGTCTGGAAGATGATCCCCGTCCAGAAAGACCGAGAACTGTAACCACCGATAGAATCCATGACATGACAATGAAGGATCGATGACTAATTGAGCGGTACATTGCTACCGAGTTGGGCATCTCCCAGGAACATGTTCATGCCATTATTCACAATGATCTTCAAATGACAAAGGTCTCTGCTCGATGGGTCCCAAAACGTCTTGGAGCTGATCACAAATGACAGCGTCTCAACATGTCAAGAGACAATCTTGGCCATTTTTCTGCAGACCCTGAAAAGTTTCTTCAGCAATTTGTGACTATGGATGAGACTTGGATTCATCATTTTCAACTAGAAACCAAAGAACAGTCAAAGCACTGAAAACTTCATGGATCCCCACCTCCAAATAAAGCAAGGGTGGTTCAATCGACAGGCAAAGTGATGGCTTCCATGTTTTGGGATTCAGAAGGTGTTCTTGTGGTAGGCTATCTTCAAAAGGGCAGAACGGTCACTAGGGCCTATTACGCTAATCTTATGAAGCAACTGCGGGTCAAATTGAAGGAAAAGCGTCGTGGGAAATTGACGAGAGGAGTCATCTTTCATCAAGACAATGCTCCAGTTCACAAGCTGGCGGTGGTAATGGCTACCATCCATGAATGCGGCTTCCAGCGTCTTGAACATCCTCCTTATTCCCCAGATTTGGCCCCTTCGGACTATTACCTGCTTACCAAGCTCAAAAAGGAGCTCAGTGGTCGCAAATTTCCTTCAGATGATGATGTCATTTATGCTGTAGACCACTTTCTACTGGCACAAGATGCTGACTTTTACAAAGAAGGGATCCGCATACTCTAGGATTGCAGGACTAAGTGCATAAACTTGCAGGGGGACTATGTTGAGAAATAATAAAAAAAAGTTGTCAAAAAATAATCCGTTGTACCGTATGGCGAGAACTCATCAATCACCCCTCGTAAATTCTAGAACATACATAGAACAAACATATATCCCAACTGTTTTTTTTTTTGTTCCGCTAGAAATTGTTACTTCATCACATGCTTCATTGCTCATGGCAGAGGCATGTTTGGTGTTTCGAGTAAGCTAGCGGCTGCCTGGCACAGGGCACATCCCTTCCTCAAAATGTTTTACACTCGAATAGAAAACAAAACGAAACAAAATGAAGTTTAGTTATTCAGATATCTGGAGTATATTTAGTAAATGTAGACATTTCTAATCCCCCTCTGTGTGGGTAAAGACTGTCCTTTTTGACGATCAATTACCCATAGCTGACATGCTAGCGCCTAGCGTCAGTGTTGGCGAACCGTAGCTGACCAACACCTTGTTCCAGCTTTCCGTTAGTGTCCCCATAATAGGCCTAACCTGACTGACGAGGCAGGGATCGCGGTAACCTTTTGGCGGCTGAGTCTACTAAAAGAAGTATTGCAAGCTCCTTCTTTCTAGGTCCACTGAGGTGTTGGAGAACATACACACGCACACCACAAACACAGAGCCAACATAACTAGCTCCCAAGCCGATACGATGCTGTGCTTCAACATTTTCACAGCATCGACTGCAAAGAAGAACACCAGCTCCCAGCTCCAGACAGATTAAAGAAGCAGAAATCTACCACTCTCTCTCTCTCTCTCTCTCTCTCTCTCTCTCTCTCTCTCTCTTTGTCCTGTTTCCGAGAATGTATTAGTAAATATAGTGCGTGTGTATACTTGTATGTATAGTTGAATGTGTGGGTTACAAGTTGAAAGTTTTTTTGTTTATTTTCTCATGTTCTTTAAATATTTAGTGCTGTTCGTACTAAATGGAATCTTTGTTATAATGTGAAAGTTGAACGATATCCAGTTCTTCGGCTTTTGCACACAAAAAAGAGAGTTCGTTCATTCCATCTCTTTCTGTCTCTTTCGTGTGTCGTTCTGTCTGTCTCTCATTCTCTCTTTGTATGTCTCTCTCTGTCTTTCTCTTTCTCTCTCTCTGTCTTTCCCTTTCTTTCTCTTTCTCTCTCTTTGTATGTCTCTCTGTCTTTCTCTTTTTCTCTCTCTCTCTGTCTTTCTCTTTCATTCTCTTTCTCTCTCTCTGTCTTTCTCTTTCTTTCTCTTTGTTTGTATCTCTTTGTCTTTCTCTTTCTCTCTCTCTGTCTTTCCCTTTCTTTCTGTTTCTCTCTCTTTGTATGTCTCTCTCTGTCTTTCTCTTTCTCTCTCTCTGTCTTTCTCTTTCTCTTTGTATGTCTCTCTCTGTGTCTTTCTCTTTCTCTTTCTTTGTATGTCTCTCTCTCTGTGTCTTTCTCTTTCTCTCTCTTTGTATGTCTCTCTCTCTTTCTCTTTCTTTGTATGTCTCTCTCTCTGAATTTCTCTTTTTCTCTTTCGCTCTTTGTGTCTTTATCTCCCTCTTCTCTCTCTGTTTCTGTGTGCCTCTCTGTCTCTTTCTGTGTGCTTCTCTGTTTCTGTGTGCCTCTCTGTCTCTTTCAGTTTCTGTATGCCTCCCTGTCTGTGTTTTTCTATGTGTATGTGTCTTTCTCTCTCTGACCCTCTCAGTCTCTCTCCGTCTCTCCCCCCTCTCCTTCCGCCCCCACCCACGAAAAAAGTAATTTTTCCAGCTCAAGTAGTATTTGAAGCAATGTTTACTCTTCTAATGAAGATCATTTGCAGGGAGGTGTTTCATAAGCTGTATAAATTTCGTGAGAGAGAGGTTCATCTTTAAGACAGTTCTCTGTTTGAGACTAACTATCTGTAGATACAAATCTGACACTGAACCTTTCCAGGATTGAAGTAGTATAGATTTCTTGGCTGAATCGGTGAGGATGTGGATATAGCAGAATTTATCCAACTGCTCGAACCAAGAATTAACGGGGCATGAACGAAAAAAAAAAGTTACGCAATTGCGTATACCTTGCACAAGTTACACAGTTATGTACTACGCTCTCAGCTGACGGTCAGGACAGAGAGCAAAGGACTGATAAACTCATTGAGCAGTAAACATAAGAATCAAAAAATCCATAACTGGTCGCAATTTATACAGTCCTGTCTAAAAGACATTCAATATATTCCTAGGTCTAAAATATTGCTGACAAGTTGTCAAGACCTACCACAGCAGTAAAGCAACAAGATACATATGAAGACGATATCCTTCCAGATGTTTAACGATCACATGCTGAAGGTAAATGTGATTGACTCTTCTCATTTCAATCCCAAAGATGTCCCAGTCTGCGACCCATTTCCTCAATCCCAAGATCTCCCTCCTAGCCTGAGGAAGATATAGATCTTGCAGATCAAGAAATAGATTTGGCCTAAGAACAAGACAAGGATCCAAAAATAAGAAACTTAAAAGACTAGGTGATTCCAAGAAAACCAGTCACACTGCAAGCAGGTACTCTGGCATCAAAAAACAATATTCTGATGAAGAAGCTGCCAAATAAGCCAGATACCTAGCCACTGGACACTTTATATTATGAAATAGCATCACGATAAAAATTGTCACTTAGATTCAGAAAAAGTCGTGCAAGCTTTTGCGATACAACTCTTACTGGTCAAGATTAATTCCTCAAGTATCAGAGTATGTTGATAAATGTCTCGTGCGCAATTCAAGCAGTGTACGAGCTAACAGAACTCCGATGCAGATAACAGACATGCCACATGCGTCCATGCAGAAAATCACCGTAGATTGCTCCAGCCCATATCCATCCACTGAGCGTGGTATGGAGCACATTGTCCTTTTCCTCTTTGAGTATTCAGGCTGGGCCGAATGTTTCGTAACACCGGATATCAAGAGTCTAACAGTAGCAAATCTTCTGGTTAGTTAACCACTTCATTACTAGACATGGAGTACCGTTGGCTATTATCACCGACAACGGCCAGGAGTTTTGTGGAAAACAATTTCACCAAGTGGTGAAGAAATATCACATTCATCACGTTAAGACAAAACCACACCACCCACAAGCTAACGGGTCAAATTAGCTCCAGCATAGACACTCTGTAATATAATATCCAAGTTGGTGCAGAAAAACTTAACTAGATGGGATAAATGTCTACCTTCCGCTGTGGCTGCCATGAACATCAACGTTTCCAAAAGAACAGGCTATGCTCCATTATTTACGCACATACCCAATACTGCCGATTGATGCATTTTTGAAACCACATAGAATCTAGTACATTGAGGAAGATTCCATAGAACACACGTTGCTACAGAACACAAGGCCTCTTTCATAGTCAAGCGTATGAGGATAAAAGAAAGTTAAAGAATGATGAGAAGGCTAACATGGATGACTTCAAGTGGGAGATCTGGTCTTCTTTATTAACCATAAGACATTATCTGAGCACGAAATAAAATGGAGACATGGGTCCTACATTATCAAGGAGGTGTCTCCGTTAACTTTCTGCATCAAGAAACAGTTTCCTGGGAAGATTTATAGAACTCACGCAAAGGACATAAGAAAGTCTTCTTTCGACTGGACTGTTCCTACTGACGAATATGCTAGTAAATCTCGTGCTGCTATATGTGCAGACTTTAGTGATACTGAAGATTCATTTTCTCCGCGAGACTTTTTTGGATAGTGCAGGTATTATTGATATGCCAGTAAGTGATAATACGGTTGATTCTAATCAACCACCACCAGTACAGCAAGAATAAGAACCTATCGATAACAATAACTTATTTCCTCCGAATCAGGACAACAGCGTTACACAGCCATTACTTCATCAACTTCCACCGCCGGCTCATCAAGTTCAGCAGTCTATAAAGTCAGAAACACCCTACATGAGCAATTGTTTTTGAGAAACAGAAATAAACGTCGCACTGAAACTGATACTGGGCATTCTAGTGACACGAGCGTAGGTAAACACCAAGCAGTTCAATCTAAACCAGGGCTTAACACACGGAAGAGAGCAGACTCAACTAAAAGCCCGAAATGTTTGGACATGCGCCAGCAGGTTGGGTTCATGCGTAATAAGGAGTCATACACGGCGAAGAGGATTGTATACCATGACAGAGACATCGGATGCAGACTAGTATAGTAATGTTTTTCGTTTCCTGGTTAGGAAGTATCTCAAGAAGAAATGTTTTTGTTATTTTCTTCCACAGCCAGTAGTTAGCAGTAATGTTAAGTTTAGATTTCATGATTTTCATTTTTTTTTATTGCTTTGTAGTATTTATTGATTAGTTTTGTGTCTGTATTCTTTAGTTTAAATGGAATTTGTGTCATTCATCCATTCATTTGCATGTCCCTTGCGGAACTTTGCCTCCCTAACATCACTCCCGTAGGCCTCTCAGTTGTGAGCAAGATGCCTGCTGCTGATGCATCCATTTGCAGATCATCAACGATGCCTTGCAGCCATCTTCGCCTTGGTCTTCCTTTCTTTCTTTTTTCCCATTATGTACCCTTTCAAGATGGTCTTCTCTAGATTATCATGACGTTTAATGTGCTCAAAATATTTAAGTTTTCTTTGTTTAATCCTCTTTACTAGCCAACTTTCTTCAATATTAAGTTCTTGTAGTATGGATATATTTGTTCTTTTTGTGTCCATGATATTTTAAGGACTCTTCTGTAGCATTTACATTCAAAGGCATTTATATGTTTCTCAGCGGTTTTAAGTGTCCAGTTCTCACAGGCATATGTTGCGATGGGAAGACGCATGCCCTTAAAAATCTTATTTTTGTAGTTCTGTCTGTTCCTTTCCACAGATTCTTTAGTTGTTTTACTTTCTAAAGAGCGATAGATGTCCACCTGTTAATTTCCCTCATTGTATCTCCATTATTAGTTAGTAGTGATTCAAAATATTCGAAACTCTCCACTTCTTCCAATTTTTCTTCATTGATACATATCAGTTGTGTGCAAGATACAAATTCGTTGTCAAATGGAGGGAAAGATTGTGAATGTTGCTGGCTGTGGCGTTTTCAGAGCGGCCAACCGGAAAGGTCAAAATATCTCTTCATGTTTTGGGGCACGTGACTGGCTTGTATATATAGTCTAGTTAGAATGTGTAGATGACCAGTCAGTTGTCAGTTTGTCTCGAGGTAATGCCAGGGAAGTTTGAGGGATCGTGTTATCATTATTGTCTTATGGATTAGTGTATATTCTGTAGTATCGTCTCAAGCGATGATCTCCTCCTACACCACCCTCACGTTGTGTAAGGTGTATGTCTAAATGTTTGTTTAATGCTAATTCAGCTGAAAGTTTTGTTATCAGAAGTAGTACGCGTTGAGTTTATGTAATGAAGTAATTTGACCTGTTAATGTTTCCATGTTATATAGAAGTATTTAAATGAGTGTTATCATGATTCATCATCATTGATTCATTGCCATATGTTGATTGATTGCATTTGATTAACATTGCCATTGCTATTATTGTGCTATGTGTTACGTGCGCAGTGAAACTTGTCATTTGCCATTGTTGAGTGAGCTTGCTATATTTGTCATTTCAGTGAGCTCGTCCATTGTTGAATCATTAATCATGTATGTGTTCAGATGTTAAATGAAGATGCTTAAGAAATTTACGGACATTTGTACTTTTTCTGTGTTTATTATTCATATAAGAAATGTCACAAGTTTTCATTCACATTGTTGTATGTCATAGATTTATGAAGTGATCTGCTCATTTCATTTGAGTGTTATTATTTTTGTTGTGGTAAATTGCAGTCATGAGAACTGTGCAATTTGATATGATTTTCACGAGCTAGTACGAGTAGAAATGTTTGCAGAGTGTTTGATTGTAATTCATGAGTTTGTTGTTGTAACTTTGTTATATATATATATATATATTACTGAACATTAGTGCAATTGCACAAGTTGACTTAGTGAGGCCTTCTCTAGATGAAAGGCCAGTTTGGTTTAGAAGTATAGGTATTATGAGAGTCACATATGGTGGCAGATATTGTGTCGATTTAGTTTTAGATTCATTAAGTGTCTAATCTTTTCTTGTTCCATGCTCTTGTTCCTGGTGCTACAGTTTTCGTTGTTCTCAAGTGTCGTATGTCGTTGTGTGATATGTTTTCTGTTTTGTGATTAAACTGAATATTATTTTCCTTGATTAGTAATACAGTTTTGGGGTCCCATGTACGATTGTATGCTAATATGGAAAGGAAATGCTGTGGTGTGTGTGTGTGTGTGTATATATATAAATTTTAAGGCACCAACTCCGCGCGCGTATGTACATTTTACGAGAGTGAGTGAGTCAGAGAGAGAGAGAGATAGAGAGAATGATCCATTTATAGACTTTTATGCTTTTTCTATTACAGCAAGGGATGAATAGATCGTAACTGCTAAATTGATAGTCAGAATAGAAAAAAAAAAACCAGTGTAGGAAGCTTTCCTTCTATTAAACAAACACATGTACATGCTCGTATACAGAACAGACGTTCACCAGTGGCTCCCAACATTTCTTTACCACGTCGAGGATCTCCATAAAGATAACGATAATTTGCTCCTGCCACCTACATCCACCTTCCATCCCCGAAATTGAGTGAAAACTTTCTGAACAATAATATTAAGAAGACTTGGGGGCCGACGTCTTTGCGATGTATAAATATATAAAAAAAGCATCTAAAATTGCAACTGGAACGACCGGATGACGTCAGATTGGAAGTTGGGAACCGTTGATATACCGTTTTCATATCTGAATCTCTCGCTTGCTGTTTGAAGACCCTATTGATTTCTACGCTGATCCGGACATTCATCGGCTTTTGTAGAGGAGATAAAAAAAAATCACTCCCCCCGCCCTCCAAAAAAAAAAAAAAACCGAAGAGAAAGGACACTTTGATGTTTCATATGATTTAAATATCATGCAATCTGAATGAGTGTAATGCGGCTTCTGCCTGAGAGCGTTACAACTATTAACCTTCGGGACGGATGGTAGCGTCCATTACTTCTATAGCGGCAACGGTTGATTTTTTAAGGAGACTAGGAGAAAAGAAATAAATAGCGAGCAGATTTTTCCCGACCGCCAGCAGCAGCTAGAAAGTTTGAAACACAATCCAAGTTTTGATTGTTTGCTGTAGAAATTAGCTTCGTTTAGCTGAAGTATTTGCCTGTGTTTTGCGTTACGACGGGCTTTATGAACTTTGGGTACGCTTTGCTGAAGGCGCTGCAAGCCTTTCATTTTTTTAAAATTCTCAACTTGCATAAGAATGTGGATTTATCAGATCATCATCATCATCATCACAACCTCAGATCTTTGCATTTATAGTAAGTCCTGAAGTCCACGCTAAGGTTCTGCTACTTTGTCTTATTGCGATCTTTCAACGCGGTTTTCATTTCCAGTCTCCTAAATAAGTGCCAGCTGTGTAAGGGTAAAGTTGGCACTTTATGCCATGGAAATATCTAGAGGATATGATGTTAGTGACCATATTTTCCTTGACCTGTCGGCACATTAGAGGGTGACATGATGATCGTCAAGCCTGGCCGTCTTTCCTTCCCTAGCTCTAGGAGGACCCGGGTGCCCATTTTTACAGTTTGGTGATTAGGGCGGTTCCAGCTTGATCTGAAACCCCGATCTTTGCCGTGACATACTAATGCACTAACGACTTCGCTGTCCAGGAGTCGAACATCTCTCTCCTCCATATATTCTCTTTTTTTCATGCTTAGTCGCTGATAATCTCTTCATTGAATATTGTGAGCACAGACAGGGGTAATAAAGTCTATTTCTATGTGAAGTCATTGAGTTCCAGACTCGATTCAGTCCACCAAAGTCACACACATACATATACTCACAGAGCTGTAAACCTGACATTGCTGTATTAGGGAATCTGCATTTTAATGCGGAGAATATCAACCATTGGAGTGAAGGACGTTACTGTAAAATAGGTCTCAATATTGTCACTAACCATCGGAGTTCTTGCACGGATAACAAAGGCGATCTGATGTCTTTTGATAACCAGACTGGTCCTGCCTGATTCTGCTGCCTGGTATTACATCGGGTTACGTGTAACTTATATAAGGCAGTCGATTGGTTAGTCGGTCACTTTGATCAACAAGGCGCCGAACCGCGATTAGGGGGATTTTTGTCGGAACTTGCCTGTTCACTCTACTGCTGGTGGTAGCCGACGATGAAAGACTGTTAGGTAAGGTTGAGAAATTGAACAAATGTTAGTAAAAATAAATTTCCACCGACCAGATCATTAGGATAAAATCTTCTCGCAGTTTCGGTTGAGTATATTATTGTAGTGATTTTTAATCAGTATTTGAAAACAATATGGTGGGAAAACAAACACTCTGGCGCCTGTCGGACCGATGGATAAATAAACTTGACGATTTACAAGCTGGTCGTTAAGGTCGTAGAAGTTGTTATTTAATACCAAGTACTGAGTGATTGAAGGCACTGACATAAGAAACAGTGGATATAGAAATTCACATATATGTGAACAATGAAATATGAACAATAACAATATTTGAATCAGAACCAATTAAGAATTCTAAGCTTTAACTTCATTTTTGTAATGTTACGCAAGAGCGCAGTAAAATTACTACTTTTAGTAGATAAAGGTAGACAGTTTATATACGTTAAAATAAACTCCCGTATATATTAACCCACGTTCCAGCTCAAAGCTCAAAATAGATCGACGTTTAAAAAAAGCTGGATATTTCAGCAATAGCTACCTCATTTCTATGCCGGCCCGGTAGTTAAACACGTTTCATCTTCTCATTTCTGCGATTAAACTTTCAGAGCTTCATCTCTACAAAGATCGATTACTCTTGACGATGTCAAAAAGGCTGTCATATTTGTATAAAATTCAGAATATGCATGAATTTAGGAACTGTCCTGTAAAATAAAATTCTAAGATCATTTTATGCTTTGCTTTTAATCTTCGAGACGTATCTTTGGGTTAGATGCTTTTTAAGTGTTAAAGAAAAATGGCGGTATATGATCTGTAAATGATGGTGTTTTTTCATATTAATATTTTACTTGCTTTTTGGCGATGATTTATTGAAGATTAGGTGTATGTTTTTATTCCTTATTTATGCAGAACAGAGTCCTTCAGTGAGCGAAACAAGATCTGGATGTATGTGTTTTAGTTAAGTTCTTATTTATTTAGTCTTCCTCTTCCTCCTCCTCTTCTTCTTCTTCTTCTTCTGTCTCCCTGGAGGTGCAGATCGGTGTTCTTTGCAGCCGATGCTATAGAGTTGTTGAAGCACAGCATAACTGGGTGCAGTTAAAAAGCAGATAGTGTGCAATATTTCCTTATCAGATTCCACCACCATGGTTAGCCAGGTTATGACTTACTGGGGGTACCAACGGAGAGGTGGGACAGGGTCTTGGCCAACTGTGGTTCGCCAACCCTGACGCTAACATGTCAGCTGTGAGTTCCCGATTGCCAAAAACGGACATCATCTTCTTGTCTTAGTTAACAGAAGAGAAAGGAAAGATGATTGCGCTATGGTGATGCCTGTAATATGAACATTTGTCGTCTCATTAGTCTTTTGTAATCAGCTCGGAGGGGCTCCTGTCACCCAAATGTAGCCTATTCTGTAGCCAGGGAAGTGAAGACGGGCAGTCTAGATGCTGACTACATCATTCTTTTGTGCACCGATATGTCAAGGGAAATATAAGGATTAACATTGCTTTATGGCAACTGGAAGATCATGGGTTCGATCCCGGGACCGGAAAAAAAACAACAACTCACAAGACCTCTGGGAGTCATGACCCAGAGGGGCCCACCCCCTTAGAGTGTCAGGAGTTTAAAGGGCCGAAACACTTGTCTGAGGGGGGGTACTTCCTCTGATGATCTGAAGGAGTTGTGTTGTTGTTCCGCTCTCTACGGTAGAGAGTTTCCTGCATATATAATAGGGCTACCTTTGTCTGTAATTGTATTTATTGTTTCTTTAATACTGACTACACTCTGTTAACCTGCAACCAATTGTTAACTTTCTCATCCAAATCCGCGACTTTTCTCCCTCACCTTCCTTTTCCCCACTCTCTGTCCCTGTTCCTCGCGCAATCCAATACTCTCTTAACATCATTACCATTCACCGCCACAACTGCCGACACTCCATCACAGACTTAACTTCTGTCCTCAGTCTATCACACTGGTTTGAGGATTTTATTTACTAATAAATAAAATGGCAGTAGAAACAGTATAAGGAGGTGGAGCTCGTTGTCTCGGCTAGTAGTACTCCCTTATTCGGCCATTGGTTGATTGGATTTTTTGTAATGGAAGTGTTCATTCAAGATGTCCAGGCTGTGCAATGGTCAGCTAGGTCCATTCATGCTTTAATCTCATGCTGGCTTTGAGGGCAGACGAAATCGGATATGGACTCTGAAGTGTTTTCTGGATAGACGACCTTAGAGAAAGTTGGCTGGAATGACCATGGCGGCTGTCATGGCGGAGGTCATTGAGAAGTCACGGTAGAGATCATTGTGAAGTAATAGTAGAGATCATTGAGATGTCATGGTAGATATCATTAGGATGTCATTGTAGAGATCAGTAAGATGTCAGGGTAGAGATCAGTGAGATGTCATGATAGATATCATTGATATGTAATGTAGATATCATTGAGAAGTCATGGTAGAGATCATTAAGATGTCAAGATAGAGATTAGTGAGATGTCGTGATAAATATCATTGAGAAGTCATGGTAGAGATCATTAAGATGTCAAGATAGAGATTAATGAGATGTCGTGATAAATATCATTGATATGTAATGTAGATATCATTGAGAAGTCATGGTGGAGATCATTTAGAAGCCACTACTCCTCAGTAAAGCTGTTATAACTAATAGTTTCATGCTTGTTGGAAAGATAAGGTGGATAGCGGTGTATGGTGCAGTTTTACAAGTCGGCAGAAGGAGTGAGTAAGTGAGAAAAACGAATAGAAAATATGAGAGTAAGATGAGAATGTATAAATGAAAAATATACAACATCCAATATTTCGGCGTGAGCCTTTTTCGATGATTACATACACAAAACAAGACAAAACTAAACGAAAAACTTATCTGTGTGGTATCCTCCAGAGAGTTGGAACACTGCTTTCCTCTTTCTGTGCCTCGTCTGGTCTGAGGGACATACATTCTTGTGTTTCTACTCTCTTGGAGGATGCTACACAGATAAGTTTTTCGTTTAGTTGTATGTTTTGTCTTGTTCTGTATATGTAATCCTCGAAAAAGTCTCACGCCGAAATATTGGATGTTGTATGTTTTTCATTTATACATTCTCATCTTATTCATATTTTCTGTTCGTTTTTTCTCACTCCTTCTGCCGCCCTGTAAAACTGCACCATACACCTCTGTCTACCTTTATTATTTGAACCAGTTTTACTGCAGTCGCCATCCATTTTATTGGAAAGATAAGAACATTTGCATTCAGACCGAAGTGTACAGCTGTAACGTTTAGACTTTCCTTATGTTTATTTTTAAAAATGCAGATACGAGTGAAAAGAAATAAAAAAGCTACATTAATTTATAGAGAAATACAAGATATGATAACATGTAAAAAGTGAAAAAGGTTATTAGATTATAGCTTGTGGATATATCTGGAGAATAGCTTTCCATTCCTGAATTAATTGATAGTTCTTAACTAGTTGTGTGTTTTCCTCTGATTTCGTCTGTCTTTGGTTGATTTGAGCGAGTCAGAGTAGCCATAATTTTGCTCTAAAAATGTTAAGCCATCTCTCTCTACATGTATGTGTTTGGAGTCGTGAGAGCATTTTGGAAAATATGTTGTCAGCAAACCACAACCAAAGATGGCAGCTCCATTTTGAAGCATGCACGAGAGAAGAATACCAACCAGTTATTCGTTTCTACTGTGCCTGACGTTTAGAAGCTGAAGGAGATGGTTTTCTACAGTATATAGTCATTGGAGACGAATGCTGGGCATATTACTTCCAGCCAGAGACAAAGCAAGCCAGCAAGGAGTGGCAACATCCTTTCTTGCAGAAAACAAAGGAGTTCCATACAACTCAGTCAGCCGGAAAATTGATGCTTACATTCTACTTGGACTGTAAAGGCATTACATGCCCCTATGAACCACAGCCAGACAAGAAATATGCTGTGATCTGCTTGAGAACCACTTTAAAACTTCAGTCAAGTCAAAACATCGTGGTTTGCTCAGTCCTGATAACGGAAGGCTTCACACACTACCTGCAGCAGCACAGTAAATTATGAATCTGCGTTTGGAGTGTCTTCCACATCCAGCATATCTAGCCAACCTCGCACCATGTGATTACCTTGTGTTTAAACCCCTCTAGAAGCCACTAGATGAGGAGAAGTTCAGTAAGGGGCGAAGAGATTAAAGAGGCCGTGCTTAGTTGGCTACAGGGTTATTCAGAAGATTTTTTTTCTCGAGATATCCAGGAGCGTTGACACAGCTGCGTTGAAAATGATGTAGACTATACTGAAAAGTTATGAGGCGTTTTCATTCATATTTCTACATATTATACAAATATAGAATTAAGATTAAGTCTTTTTTTTACTCATGGTCCAAGATTTTAACAATTGTTCTATCTCTGGATGAAAATCCTTTCAATGAACTTTAGTTTCCCAACACGAAACTGCCGACGTACAAATCAGACTTACTACAAATGTTTCACAGAAAGGGAAGGGGCAGATAGGACATTCGGCAGAAACGAGGAAGACCTGGGTGTTGTCTTCTTATCAGTATGCAGAACAGGCTAACTCAATAACTCCAGAATTGCTAGTAGGAGCTACTGCGTTAATTCCTGAACAAGTGGTACCTTTTATGGAGGAAAAAACGGTGACTTTTGTTACCAAGATCTGGTCTTATGTTGAATGTGGGGCCGGGTATGATCAGGCGATATCCGCGTCTTGCTGTTACAAGTGGATATTTGTGGATGTCTCTTCGGGTCTTTGATGTACAAGAATGGGGCTGTGAAAGTGAGTGTGGTGACTGTGGTCTGGCCCACTGAGCCGGGGGGGGGGGGAGCGTGAGGTTTGGAGGAATCCAGGTGGTGCATTGCTCAGGGGCCCGTAGGCTTTATTTTAATGGAGGGTCTGGATTGCTTCTGAGGCCCCGTAGTGAATGATAAGAAATGACTAATCAGTATGATTTTTTTTGGGGGGGGGGTTAGGTAAAATATCAACCTATAAAACAAGGGGTGCGGCAATTATGTGTACTATCTCCAGACCTTTTTTCTCTGTATAGCGAGAATATTCTAAGAACAATCATCACAGAACCAGGCATAAAAATTGGAGGATACAATATTAACAACCTTCGGTATGCTGACGACACAGTACTGATAGCTGAGAACCAACAAGACCTGCAAAATCTCTTGGATAAAGTGGCCAAAGAAAGTGAACAAAAAGACCTTACTTTGAACATCAAAAAGACAGAGACTATGGTTATATCTAAGAAACAGAATCCACCAGCATGCAGTATAAAATTAAACGGAACTATTCTAAAGCAGGTGCAGAAATTCAAATACCTTGGAGCAGTAATAACTTCAGATGGGAAATGCAGAACAGAAATTAGGAACAGAATAAGCCAAGCAAAGACTGCATTTCAGAGAATGAGAAACATATTAACCAACACATCCTTATCAATGAATGTTAGAAAACGAGTCCTAAAATGCTATATTGAACCTATCTTGTTATATGGAATGAATCATGGACAATAGGCAAGTCTGCACAAAAATCATTGGAAGCAGCAGAAATGTGGTTTATTAGAAGAATGTTGCGAAACCCCTGAACAGCAAAAATAACTAATGAAGAATGTATGAGAAGAGCTGGAGAGACAAAAAATCTTGTCAAAAAGATAAGAGAGAGACAATGTACTTTCATAGGACATGCAATGAGAAGAGGGGGCATTGAAAATATTATAACAACAGGAAAAAATAGAAGGAAGAAGATCAAGAGGAAGACCAAGAGAAATGATACTAGACAGTCTGACGGGATGGTGTGAGAGGAGATCACCAACTGAGCTGATGGCCTGCATGAAGAATCGGATACTCTGGAGAAGCATAATAGCCAACGCCAGCCGGCACGGCACATGATGATGATGACGATGATGGGGTTAGGTAAAGTGCACTGGCTCCCAAAGATGCTATCGGAGACCCTGGTAGTAGTGTTGAAAAGGGAAGGGGTAATGATGATTGTTGGGGAAAAGAAGAAAGGGTGTCTAAAGATGATTGTAGTGAGGGGATGAAATGTGACTATGCTGGAGGAAATAAAGAGGTCTCATTTAGCGTTGTTGTCTGTATATTAGCAACACTTTCATTAACACTCATTATGAATGACTGCGTTTGAAGGAAAGCCGAGAGACCCAGGGCAGAACGTCAGACATGCCTGTGCCCCAAATTATTCACGCCTTGAAAATAAAGTTTGTTGATTCGTTTCAGTTTTCTTTGTCTTAGTTGCTCAGCACGTTGCATGGTCAGTCCCTGGAAGTAGGCTTCAGTTAGGTTGAACAAGAATTGTCGTATCCTGCTGGCAGTCAGCGCATCCTCTTGGTTCAGTATTCACACTATGCTGGAGAAGCGAAAACATTTCTTTTCACCTTCTTCCAGTTAGAAAACACTTGGAATCATATTTACTTTTTCTTAGATATAAACTCTCCAACTTCATGCCTTCTTAAGTCAGCGAAAACGAAGTGAGGAAAAGTCCGCTTGCACGTTTGTGTAGCTATTTCGTACTTTCTGAACTCTTGTGAGTTGACTGTTAACACGGTCAGGTCCGGTCCTAGTGTTCTACCTTTAAAATCCCAGACCTCGTGGACTTATTAACCTAGTTATTCTTAATCTGGGATCCCAAGTGGTCCACGGAAAGATTTTTGGGGGTCAGCGGGTAGCAAATGGATTCGCTGACTTAAAAAAATCATGACATCATCATGGTTCTATTTATTGCTTTATTTTTTTAATGAGGGGTCTACAGCTGTTATCAGGCCAGAAGAGGGTACACGGCCAAAACAACATAAAGTGATGAACTACCTGCTCAACGTTTTGGTTTACAGGAAATTAATGTAAATAATTCATTATTTGCCAGCAACTGGCGGCATTTTCCTGTCACAGGTGAAAGAGTTTTGATTGGATTTTTTCCTCCATATCAATGTAAATTTAGCTTTCTGTCATACCAATAGTTTTTTTTTTCTGATGTGTTAATTGACCATACAAAGATGACGTTCTGTTTCCTTTTTCTTCCACCTCATGATAATTCTTTTTAATGTTTTAGTTTTCTGTGTTGTGTGATCATTTTCATTTTACCTCGATCATTTTACTGTTTTTCTCAGACAACCCATCTGTTGATTCTTAAATGAACTTCGTGAGAGAATGTTCTTGTAGTTATTTGTGTTTCATTTGATCAGTTGCTATTTTCTTTTATATATGAACGAAAGCGCGTGAAGAATTTTTTATGCATTGTTTTGTATTTCATTCGATCGTTTGCTGTTTTCTTTCGTGTGAACAATCCATCTTTTGGAAGTTTTATATATTGTTTTGCATTTCATTTGATCATTTATTTTTCGTGTAATCGAATGAATTGTATTTTAAAAGGGCGAAGAATTGGTTCGTAGGCCCGTGTGATATTCAGCACTTCATCTCTGTGCTCTTCATTTTGACGCAGTCATTCAGCAACAGTAAAACACAGTTACTTTGTACGAGGTGTAATCAAAAATATCCGGAATGACAGCATTAACTCCGGAACCGACTGACACAAATGGAAACGGATAGACACAGGTTGACTTTGGCATATACCTTACGCGTGGTGTAAGCCTCGTCCCCATTGCTTGTCTGCGTTGCTTACGGTAGTGCTTTTTTCTGACATATCTGAATCTGTTCGTCGCATTTTTCATGTCCGAAAAACGAATTTGCATAAGATTTTGTCAAAAACTTGACGAAACGTACAAAGACACATACTTATAGCTACAGGTAGTCTGTGAGGAGGATTGTATGAGTGGTACACAAGTTTATGAGTGATATAAACTTTTTAAAGATGGCCATGAAAGTGTTGAGAATGATGAACAGTCTGGGAGGCCCGCAACCAGCAAAAGCGAAGAAAATATTGAACTTGCCCTATAAAATCGCCTAAAAAACTATTGGTGGGTTATCTGTAGAATTACACGTTAATTTCGGTTGAATTCGGTCAATTCTTACTGACGTTCTGGGCATAAGACATGTGTCAGCTAAAGTTATGCCAAAAGTGCTCTCAGCTGATCAGAAACAATACCCATGTTTTAGCTGCTCGTAACCTGTTTGAATGCGTCAAAAAAGACGAAAACTTTTTAAAGGCGATCATAACTGAATCGTGGTTTATGGGTCGAAACTACAGTCTTCGCAGTGAAAGACTCTCACTTCTCTCAGACCCCCCCCCCACCCCACCCACGGCAATTTCAAGACAGTGCCATTTTTTTTTCGATCACAGTGGAATTGTCCATGATGAATATGCTCCATCAAGTCAGACAGTAAACAAGGGACACTACTGTGAAGTTTTGTTGCGTTTGCAGGACACAGTTCGTCGCAAAAGGCCGACAATGCATGAGAGCGTGAGAATGGCAACTTCACCATGACAACGCGCCCGCCTATTCATCGCTACTTGTGCAGCAGTTTATTGCTAATTTACGGCATCCCACAGGTCCAGCAACAATCATATTCACCTGATATCGCTGCCGGTGTCTTTTTCCTATTCCCAAAAAAATGAAAAAAAAAAAAGGAAAAGATTTCAGGATGTTGATGAGATACAACAGAATGCGTTGAAGCAGCTTTACTCCATATCAGAAGATGACTTCAGAAAATGCTGCTAGCAGTGGGAATAGGCTTGAACCAAGTGTGCTGCTTCAGAACGGCTCTATTTCGAAGGTGACTAAAAGAGATTGCTTCTTCTTCTTCTTCTTCGTTTGTTTTTTTGTGTGTTTTAAATAAGTCCAGTCCGGACACTTTTTGATCACACCTCAGATCTTTTTTAGTGGGTTATGTTATCGACGTTCTGTGCTACACTGATACAGATAATGTAAGTGTAGAACTTTTTTGATATCGGCGTATGTGTCTTCATAAAAGCACATACTTATGTAAGTACCTTATGAATACGCATATACGCACAAACACATATGTATTACACACATAAGCACTTATGTTTTACATGTTTGAAAACATATGTATATATTCAAGGTATATCAAGAACAAGAGTCAGATTCTTATCTGCTTAATACAGATGAATTGTAGGAAACATGGTGATTTCTGCAAAAAGTGGCAAGAAAAGTTCCATTTTGGCACGCCTCGTTTTTCTGAGAGAATCTATTTTGTCCAATGAGATGGCACTGGTGAAAAATGGCTGCTACAGCAAAGACGGAAGAAAGAGTTTATAATAATCTTTGATAATTACTGCAGTTTATAGTACTTTGTCTTTTTTCATCTAGACGTTTTGCTCGTCCTACTTGTGTCCATGGTTCGAGTCACAGTTGTCTTTTCACTATTCTAATTTACTGTATAATATTGTGGTGTATGCTATGAATTGTTATGGGTCATATGGATATTATTATTGAAATAAAATTTCTCCATTAATTCGTACATTCGTACTGTGGAAAACACAAGAATTCTCCAAAAGCCATGCACAGTTTGTACGAAGAGAATTTATTCTCTGTTAGCGTTTATTTGCGTTCTAGACCCGGATCCCCTTTCTTGGTCCTTAATGGCCGTTTTCTATAATGTCATGTGTATGCTGAAAATTAAAGTCTGCTTCTCTCCTCACACTCCAAAAACTAACAACACAAGATATAAATCAATTCAAAGATCATGCTTCATCAATATCAGTTTTAATTACATCTGACGACACAAATAAAATAAAATACTGAAACAATAAAGGGCCTGACCTATCACTCACAACACATGATCAGCACTTGGCATTGAACATAAAGCAAATTAATGCATGAAAAAATAATGAGTCAAATTAATCAAATACTACATGATATGTCACAATAAATGATGATAAAAATGATAAGAAAATATGCCCCAGATATTACTGCTGGCGAGATTCTTCGGCTGCCGCGCGTGGAGTGAAACTCTCCCCGCCCAATGAAGAAAGTGCGACTAGGGTTGCCGGGCGGCACTGCTGTGAAAGGGTGAAGGAAAGGATGAAATGAAGTTTAATCGATATGTCCAGTAGTCTCGCGTCGAGAGCTACTCATACCACGGCACCTCTGCTCTAGAAGCCAGCCACGTCCGATATACACCCATACTGGTGAAATATGCCTAAATCGGCTTAACCCAGGGGTGAAACTTGATGACTACTCATGACACGGTGCCTCCGCTCTAGAGGTCGGTCACGTCCTAAACACGCCCATACTGGGATAATGCGCCTAAACCGGCTTAACCCATACGTGAAACTTACTAGTGGCGAGGATTCGTCCTCCTGGACAAAAGCTCCATCCTGGTCAAAAATAGGAAGGGTAGCGGCCACGACCACAAACTGCTGAAGTCGGAGACACTGGACTAGTGCAGTCTAGATAGGCAACCACCTGTCACCCGACCGAGATGTATGCGTATCCTAATCACGCTGAGGTTTTCGGTGAGAAAGTCCAACTCTGAACTGGATGGGCAACCACCTCTCACCCGGCGGTGATACGCAGGTATCGCAAAACACGTCGAGGTTTTCCGATGAGAAAGTCCAACTCTAGATTAAACTGGTGCAGCGAAAACCTGGTGCCACGGAATCCCGCTTCTGAGACCCACCGAGAATACAGGCCCAAGCCTCGCGATACTCTGAACCTCTTGTGGTCCTCTCGTGGATCTCGTGTGGTCCTTTCGGGGACCACAGAAGACCACGGGACCTATCGAGGACCACAGGATTAAATTCAGTAGGATCACGGGGCGGTCTTTGTGGTAGAAGCGAACGAAGAAGAAGAAGCCTCAGATATGTTCTGGACCACACACATATTAACATATATTGGCCAGTGAATATACAATAAACTAATAATCTCTTTAGAAAAAACATTTCGTTTTATTCGGGCCCCAAACATCTTCGGGTCTCAGTACAAAATTTACAATACACTTCATATTGACCACATTCTTCATTACTGAACCGAATGTCAGTGAATAAATTTCTCACACAGTTTAAAAATGACAGATCTTAACTTTCCCTGTACTGGACATTAACGTAAACTGAAAACACAACTCACTGGCTTATAAAATGTTCCAGCAGCACTTCAACTGCTACATTTTACACTTCAACAGTTCGATCAAAATTTGCAAGAAATTATTGTTAATTATTAAGACATCCTTCATTATGATCAGAAGCAACAATTTTCCATTACATTGCAAAACTGGTATACAACGAAATGTAGACTCTTACGAAATTCAGTTAACATTTCATCTGCTTCATGCCACAAAAGTCTTAATCATTATAACAGAACTTACACTTATAACAAAACTTACATTTCAACAGAAAAACGTAGGGTCTCAGGTGGAGATCATAGCTTGAACAAATCTTTCTTACCAGAATCACAAAACACCAAATGGAAAACCAATTTACAATTCGTGCTAGCACGAAAACGAACCGTTTAGGTCGGGTCGTACGCCCCCGGCCAAAAGGTAACACTCCGCGTTACTCTCACGTCAAAAGTGTTTTAAACACTACTGTTTCCATCTTTTATTATTTCCGAGACAAAGCATACATACATACATACATACATACACATCTATCACTTTACTATGCACAAGTCTCGCTGTTTCCAGTTTGCTAGATTTTTTTGGTCAAGTTAGACACAATAATGTGGAATATGCGTGCTAACGTGAGCCGGCAGCTTTCACAGCTCCATTTTTAATTTGCTTGTGTATTCAGGCCCATTATTTCAAGTGTTGGGTTGCTCTAGGGCCCGGAGAGGACCCCCCCCCCCCCCCCCCTGTTTTAATGGAAGGTTCATAGTGGATGAAAACAGTGACTAAACATTATGGTAAAGTAAGGGCTGGGAGGGGAGGGAGAAATAGTTTTGCATCGGTTTACTAAATTCTTGTAGGCGAGCCTTTCTGAATTACCGCCGCATCTTTCACACATTCTGTACTGAAATAATAATTAAGTGCTTCTTATTTTTTACTTTGAAATTGAAGTCATATCAGTGATCGCGCTAGGATTTCTTTGAAATCGGTACAGTTGTACTTGTGTTTCATCTTGCATGAAGTACTTTCGGAAACACTAGTTTTACCTTACACTTTTTTTTTTAAACAAAAAAATAACTGTTTAAGTGATTTTTTTCTCCTTATCTTGTTTTCAATGAGATATAATCTATATGAAATGCTCACTTGCTGAATCAAAGTTAGAACTGGCTGATTCTTCTCCATGGAAACTGAGCATTATCCACCGACTGACCCGATTATCCGCGAACGAATTTCACTGATTGCGTTGTAATAGGTTTTGGATAGTATAAACCGGTGATGGAAACCCAAGACGTCCCAAAAGTTTTGGTTTTTCTATTTTTTTTTAATCGGTAATTTATCGCTTATTGCCAGTTAACGCCATCACGGAATCATGTGGTTGTAGAGAATAAGGACTATGTAGACGAGGAAGCAGCATAGGCAAAGTTGTGAAGGTCTATCAGCGGATAATTTAGTTTAAATCGTAGCAGAGATTGTCATGTCCAGGAACGCCAGAGACGGAGAAGGAGGAGCGGAAGGAGATAAAGCAGTACAATACTAACAGAAGGATCGATACCTTAGGTAAATGGTTATATCATCATCATCATCATCATCATCATCATTTCGTGTTGTCTCTCCAAGGAAGGTTGGCTGCAATGAATCTCCACTCTGCTTTGTTTCTTGTCTTCTTAGAGCAGTCGGCTGAGCTGGTCCTTGTCCGTCTCTTGATATTGTCTGCCGATCTATGTCGCTGTCATCATCTTGTTCTTTTCCATTCGATCCTGACCTCAATATTGTTGTGTGCCTCTGGACATGCTAAAAGTATCTTGGTTGTCCTGTTTTTATGATTTTCAATATTTCTATTTTCACTACTGATTGGTTTAGCACTTCGTTGTGTTTTCTTTTCTGTCCATGGGATACGCCCTGTTTTTCCGTATATCCGCATTTCAGGCGCCTCAATTTTCTTGTCATTTGTCTTATTCAAGACCCAGGCTTCTACACCATAAAGAAACATTGAGTATATGTAGCATTTTACTATGCGTAATCTCAGTTGCTGTGATACTTTTTTTTATATAAGAATCCTCCTTATTCTATTGGTGTATTTTTGCCATTTCTATTCTTCTTTTAATTTTCATTTCATATTTTCTGTCCTTTGTTATCATGTGCCCCAAATACCTGAAGCTTTGTCACCTGTTCAAGTAATTCTCCATTTATTTTTATATTTACTACTTGCTTTCTGTCCTCTCAGCTGATTGCTTTTCCTTTCTGATATTTATTTCCAGTATGTACTTCAAACTTTCACCGTTCATTCGCATCACTGTATTCTGTAGGTCTTCTTTTGTTCTCTGCCATCAGCAAGGTATCATCTGCATATCTTAGGTTATTGTTTCATTAATGTTTAGTCCATGGATCTCACTAATTTCTCTGAATACCTTTTGTGTATAAAGATTAAACAGATATGGAGAAAGGTCAGTTCTTTGTCTGATCCCTCTCTTTATATCTGTTGGTGTTGAGTAGTTTGTGTTGAAACGCACAACCGCTGCCTGTCCGTCCCCAATATAGCTTGCTTATTATTCTGATGTCTTTGCCATCAGCGTAATCTCTTTCAGACATTCCTTCGGTTGTTCGTGCCTGACTCTATCAAAGGCCTTTATATAATCTATACGACAAGTATAGTTGAGTTTTTATGACTTTCACATACTTATCAGTTATCGTCGTAATCTCAGTATCGTTTCTCTGGTTCCGTTATTTCTTCTAAATCTAAATCGCTGATCACTAATTTCCATATTTACTTTGCATCTGATTCTCTCTAGAATGATTTTGCATAATATCTTTGTCACATGGCTCATTAATTTGATGTTTATAAAGTGGGTAATTCTATTGAATTTTTTTTTTTTTGGTAATGCTATAAATACTGAAGTTTTCATGTCCTATGGTAGGTATCCTGTGTTACATACGCGTACATCATTGCACAAATCTATGATCTTCTCTGTTCCAACTTCTTCTAAGGCTTCTAATATTTCTATGCTGATATTGCCCAAGCCAGTAATTTTACTGTTTCATTGCATTCATATTTCCAGGAGGAACATATTTTCCACATATAATATAAGAGAACACAATCGCAGCTGTCGATATACACTTATACATTTAATAAACTGATGCATACTTGGACACGAACATTCACTTTGAGGCCGCCATCTTCAGGGTGTCAGTTTCGCTCAGCAAACTTTCAATTTTTGTTTAGCTTAGATTTATGTGTGTGCGCGCCCTGCGCGTGCGCGCCATTCATTATTGTTCAGATTCCATGGTTGCAGATTTATGCTACCTGGGGTGTTGCATGGAAACTGTTTTATTCGTTCGTTGTTTATTAATAAAGCGATGATAGTTTAGCATACATATATTTCTTGTTTGTCGAAAAGTTATGCATTATATTCTATGAAAATCTTTAAATAATTATAAAATCATCATTATAGTCAGTTTTCTTTTTGTTTTTCCTTTAATAAAATCATCATTATAGTCAGTTTTCTTTTTGTTTTTCCTTTAATAAAATCATCATTATAGTCAGTTTTCTTTTTGTTTTTCCTTTGATAAAATCATCATTATAGTCAGTTTTCTTTTTGTTTTTCCTTTGATAAAATCATCATTATAGTCAGTTTTCTTTGTTTTTCCTTTGATAAAATCATCATTATAGTCAGTTTTCTTTGTTTTTCCTTTAATAAAATCATCATTATAGTCAGTTTTCTTTTTGTTTTTCCTTTGATAAAATCATCATTATAGTCAGTTTTCATTTTGTTTTTCCTTTGATAAAATCATTAAACAGTCATAGAGCAATCCTTGTGGAAGGTTCTCTTCTACCTCTTTTTCTTGTCTCTGTCGAGGGTGCGATCCGAAGATTATATATGCTACATAATAGAGGTTTTAAAATCATGTGCTCCAGTTTTCTTGTTATCGTTCTTTTAAATGTCATGTTATCACTTCAGTCCAGGCCTAGCGAGAGGCAGGGGAAGCTGGGGTTTGTACTTCTGGGTCCTTTGTTGTTGTTTGTCTCTCTTTGAGACAAAAATAAGGCCCTAAAGTAACTGGCTTTCCACGGCCCTGTATTGTTTTCTTTTGGTGTTGCATTACAGTAAAATAAAGCTGAGGCGCTAGTTCCGAGATTTAAAACAAAAATGTTGCTTTTCATTTGTGCAAATTTGAGGCGTTAGTTCCGAGGCTTTTATGCTGCTTTACACTTGTACAAATTTGAGGCAGTAGTTCTGGGGTTTTTGGCTGAGGAGCTGTAACCAGTCAAGACTCAACTCTCTTTGTCGCAGTCAGCTTTGCCTAGAAGAAACTGTGCCCCAGTAACCTGTAAATGGGACCCGCGTCGTTGCTCTATCGTGCTGAGAAGCCACACAGTGGTTGTTGCAGTCTTATGATGGCTCTAGGATATTAGGAAAGCCTTGACAGTCGACTAAGCTTTCACGTCCAGCATCACCCCAGCGTCATCATTATAACATAGGACAGAAGAGCACGGAGCTTCGTTCAGTAGCTTTTATGACAAAAACTAAGAAATATACATACATAATCACTACATTGTCTATTTTCAAAACGCATGCGTACTTCCATGAAGAAGCAAATACGCCCGCATATACATATACTTTCCTGTGTATTCATTAGCTGGCATCGTTTATAGAACTGGATACATAAACACTGACATACGTATGCTGTCTGTCCTCGCGCACATCTACATATGCTCAGAATCAAGGGATCAATGTCGTGCAAATGATGCCGTACCTTTCCACCGCGCTATCAAATGCACAAATCGACGTCTGTCGTGTATTTGTAAATACCAAAACCTACGCAAGTGGAACCAAATGCGATGTGCAGACAGAAATGTATACTGTGGCATGCGGTCGTAGCTCAGAATATGTAGATAGAAGACGGTAGTGTACCTGGCATTTGACGAAGATTGGGCATATTCTTGTGTCTGGCACCACTGTGTTTTTATTGTGCGATGTCGCTTCTTTGATGGTTCTCTTAAGTGCTCCAAATAGTCTGGTTTTGCCTGAGGGCTAGCATTGTCTTCAATTAATAGATTTGCCCATCCATCCATCCATCCATGGCTATTTACTTGTCTGTCTGCATGGCTGTCTAACTGCCTATCTATTGCAGTCTGTCTCCCTGTTTTGCATGGTTATCTATCTGTCTGTTTGCGTAGCCATTTAATTGCATGCAGTTTTGCATGCAAACTGTGTGTTCGTCTAAATATCTGTCTATTTGTCTGTCTGTTAAAAAGTCTGTTTGTATATCTATTTTCTGTCTTTCAGTTTGTGTCCCGCCTTTCCGTGATCCAAGACATGTGTATTTTGTGCATATCTTCTAGCCTGCCAGTCTTTCAGTCAGTCTTTCACCTTACACTGGTTACAACCAGTACATCTGGTAGCGTTTATGAAACAACGTTACACTAATACGGAAACCATATGAAAGAAATACATCAGTATGTATATTTAATCTGCTTTTGTCAATATGCTTTGGAGCATTCGGCCTCTATCACATTCATTCCAATGTTTTGTCTTGAGGTACCTGGAGCAGGCAAGTTTTTTTTTCGTGCTGCAGCTGATGAACATGCTCGTGTTATGTTGGGAGAAGTTTTTAGTTGTTGGATTTATAGAATTTTACTATTAATTTGTATGTTAGGAATCTTGAAATTTTGGTTGTCCATAAGTGAATCATGAATGGCAAGACCGCACAAAGATCATTGGAAGCAGTAGATACGTAGTTCATCAGGAGAATGTTGCGAATTTCCTGGACAACAAAGATTACTAATGAGGAGTGTTTGAGAAGAGCGGGGAAATCGTGTAAAAATCTACGAGAGAGATAGTCTACTTTCATAGGTCATGCAATGAGGAGACGTTGAAAACATTGTAACAACAGATAAAATACAAGGACGAAGAGCAAGAGAAGGCCCCGATAGAAATGATACAAGATAGTTTGACGAGATGATGTGAGATGAGATCACCAACTGAATTGATGGTCTGCATCGGGTACTGTTGAGAAACTATATATATGTATTTTTTATATATGAAAAATCATAATGTGTCCTTTCCAGAACATTGTCCCTGCCACTGCCTCGCAGTGTGGTCTTGAGCAAACTGATCATCTCACAATGACATACATTCAGACTTTCCATGATGTCCTTAGTCCAGCTGCGGCGAGATCGCCCGATTTCATTTTTGTCGGGTACACTGCTTTCTGCTATCAACCTCTCCAAATAAAATGTGCAGAGTAGTTCTTCAGATCTCCACCTTTACCTGTCTTTTTGCCTGCTTTCTGTCAATTGAGCCTCACTCTTTTCCTTGTGGGTGAAGATGGCCGTGTGTTTTGCATGCCTCCCTACCTGTCAGTCTTTCTGTCAGCCTCTTATTTCTGAAAGCATGACTGCCAGTCTGTCTGTCTGTCTGTCTGTCTGTCCAACGGTCTGTTTGCTTGACTGTCTTCTGTTTGTCAGTGTAAACAGCGGTAGTTGTTTTAATTGGTCTTTTCTAATATCCAGATTTCTTTATGTAACGTCTGCGTCTTAATTTGCAAGAAACTTGTACAAATGCTTGATCATAATAAGTGGTGTAGTAATTTGGAAGCAAACTGTACAAGTACTTCATGGTGTTGAGTGGCTGAGATGTAACTCGGAGTTATTGTGGTATGTTCTAGGGGATGATGGTTAGAGGGATTTGTTTTGGCGTTTCTATGAGGTGGTTAGAGAGATTTAGTGTGGCGTTTCTGAGAGGTGGTTAGATAAAAAGTGTGGCGTTTCTGAGATGTGGTTAGAGAGTTTTAGTGTGGCGTTTCAGAGAGATGGTTAGAGAGATTTAGTATGGCTTTTCTGAGAGATGAAGAAAAGGAATTAGTGTGTCGTTTTTGAGATGTGGTTAGAGGGATTTATTGTGGCTTTTCTGAGAGGTGGATAGATCATTTAATGTGGCGTTTCTGAGAGGTGGTTAGAAGAATTTAGTGTAAAAATCTGGAAAACAATTGGTGGAAATCAAGTTCTGAGGCAGCAAGAATAATGGGAAAGAAAGTGTCTTACCACTGTTTGTTTTTGTATGTCTCGTGAGTGAAGTAAGGACATGGTTATCAGCTATGGTATCGTCGTCTTCATCATCATCATCGGCATCATCATCATCATCATCATCATCTTTCTGAAAAGCAAAGTTGTCGACCCCACAGCTTTTGCAAATAAGCTCAAGAGTGGCCTACTCCTCCTCCTCCTCCTCCTTCTTCTTCTTCTCGTGGTCGTGTTGGAAAATTTTAAATCGGTGTAAAGAGTGCAAGGTTTTTATATATGTTTTAGAGCCCGGAGACCTTTTTGTCAAGTGCAGAATGGAGTTTTTAAGTGTCCTTTAGTTTACGTTCATCTTCTTGTAGTTGTATTCTGTCTGTATCTTCTCATCCTGCATATGTGATAGATGCTTGTAAAATGAAGAACATAAATTCAAAGACTGAGAGGCTGTGTTCAAGTTAGTTTTATTAGTAGCCAGATATCGTACCTGAAGTAGTAGCAGTAATTGGCAGTACTGATTTATAACAGACATACCTTTTAGCCGTAATGATCACATGAGTGTGATATAGCTATAGGTAGCATTTTACTTGTATAACTAGAAGTAATGGTATTGATAATCAAAGCATGAAAAAACGTACATAAAACCGAGCATCCATACATAAATATATATTTTACACATTTGACACATGAAATATGAAATGGAAGTGTGGCCAGGTGGGATTTGAGTACGGTACATCAAAATGATCACTTACACGCGAAATACTTTCAGTGTAATAGTTAACGTAGTATGAATACAGGTATGGTATTGGTTATAGATGAAATCAGTTATTACTGCCACTTGGTAAGCGGATTTATAGATACATAGTAGAGCCTCGAGCAGTGACTGTAAAGCATTTTGTGACGTGAGTTATTATACGGATGAGCACGAAGCAGTCGCCGTGAGAGAAATGACTTGAATGAGAAAATAAGTGTGGCCGGCTAAACCTGCCACATGTGACACCACGTGGAAATAACGTAAACAGCTGTTTTGCAAAATCTCATGATGCGAGCAGACTGTTACACGAGGTTTCCCCTGTGAAAGCATTCGTACACACGCATGAAGGCAACATTAATCTTTTTGTACATGACAGAAACGCGTCCCAGATGAATTGTGCACTAATAATACTACAGAGATTAATTCAGTCAGTAATAACATTGCTGACTGACTCCCTTGGTGCCTTCTCCTCACGCGTTACGATATGTATCATATTCACATTCACTCATACCCCGTCTTAGCAGTTCTACCTCTTGTGTTTTGTCTCGTCTATCTTTCTTCACATATCACAGATCCCTCACTGGAATATTTCATCCGCGATTTCAGTGTACAGCGTTTCTTTCTCTCAGGTATTCTTCCAGTGAGAGTGGACCTCATACTCATTTAATGACTCAGGTTTTCACTGAGTTTACTCTTTCTCGTTTATCTTCACTGATCCAAATAATCTGGCAAAAATCTTCTGACAGTTAGACACTGCCTTAATTATACAGCCTTAAATATAAAGAACATCGTATTCATAGCCTCATACTCTCATCCGTTAAGTAACACAGCCAGAGTTAGTAGTTATTTAACTCTTTAGCTACCAGAAGCTATGTATGTCCAGAAAATATGAAAAAAAATGTGAATTATCTTTTAGTGTGTAATGTTTCATAATAAAAATAATTGTGAGATGTAAAGCTCTTTAATTTTTGTATAATTTATCACCACTGGTAAATCAAGTGCGAAACGAAATAATCCGGCAAATGGTGGAAACAACACCTGTCAAAGACTACAGCGAGAATCAGAGAATTAAGTGGCTCGGGCATTTGATACGTATGAATTCTGAACAACTAGATGCACGTGCATACAACTCGAAAACATAGATATAGGGCGCGAGGACAGCCACGGAAAAAATGGATAGACGAGAGGTGAAAGATGCACTGAGGAAACATAACAAGGCATCTGCCCAAGCCTCTCACCGTGCTCTGGGCCGATGTCTGAAACTCCCGACGACGCAAGTGGTATAAGCAAACAGATAAAAAGAAATAGAAGGTAAATTTTAAAGTATTCCTGGAACGTATTGTCTCGCTCGCAGCGAAAGGTTTCAATCACAAATTACTAGTCGTAATCCGTCAGAAAATGGCGGTAAATGAAATGGCTGACTTTTGGACTGCTTCCGCTCAAGAAAATATCAGATTCCCCAGTTTCTCCCTTCACATTTTCTGTGTATTCTTAAACTTGACAAAGCAGACGTTTCCACCATCTTGGGTTTGACGGCGAAAGTAGCGACACTTTTGATTATATTAACTTTAAAGAAAATAAATGCAGAGGCCGAAAGGAAAATACCATAATTCAATGGATGGTCATCATCTTTAGTGACAAGTCAGTACTTTGAAATAAGCACCTCCTTCTAGTATATTATTTAACCTGTTTCTTTCAGTGGCTACATAGAAATCATTAAAAAGTATTAATGGCTGCAAAAGAAACAAAGTTTTTACATGTAAAAATGAGAGATTTGAATGTTTCCAACTCGCATTTGTGAAGGTAGCTAAGTGTACGCACAGAATGACGCCGATAATGTCGCATGGATAGATTAATATATGCATTACCTCATTCGCAACAGCTCAGTAACAGACCTATCTGGACGCCTATACATATAGTCAGTTACCACAGTTAACAATGAATTATATAGTGCATTATCCAGTTAACAATGAATTATATAGTGCATTATTAATCAATCAGTATTATCCACGCTGAAACTCGCAATGAATTATCTAGTTCATCGTTCGGTTAGTGCAGTATCTACAGTTACTCGCAGATTGTATCATTTAGTCATATCATTCATCCAGAACCTTATCATCTTTTAGTTTCTCATTGAATTATTTAACCCGCCCACCCTAACGTGGCTATCATTCTGATAGCCTCCTCTATCTTCCATCGTCTAGCCCCGAAGAGTATCACCGCATCTCTTGAGTTCCTCTTCCTTTTCCTCTTCTTTCTCCATACCATCATTATGTCATTCTCACGCTCCAGGAGATTATCATAAACTAACATACTATCTTTCTTGTGCGATCACGACCTATTGGTTTTAAGGGACACAGGAGTCCCTTACTCTCGCACGTACGGTAAAGAAATAAAAAAGATAAATATATAATATATATCACAGATACATGTTATCATAACAGCGAGCTTGTTATTCCATTTGTACTTGTTGGTTTTGATTGATATAATAGTATGTATCACTTAGAAGATTAGCTGTAGTGGTAGTAGTAATAATAGTAGTGATAGCGCTAGTGGTAGTAGTAGTAGCGGTAGCAGCAACAGAAATAGATTTAGTTGCATTATTATATAGTAGTAGTAGTAGTAGTAGTAGTAGTAGTAGTAGTAGTAGTAGTAGTAGTAGTAGTAGTAGTAGTAGTAGTAACAACAGTATAACCTGTAATAGAGATAGAGGAAGTATTTGTAGTAGAAATAACTGTGAATAGCATATTAATTACAATATTACAAGTTATAGCAGTATTAGTATTTAGTAGTAGCAGTAATAGTAGTAGTAGCATTCATGCAAAGGAATGAATGAGCAGCAGCATCAATAGTAGTAGTAGCTATGAAATAGTGTTTTTATAATAGTGCTGGTAACAGTTTTAGCAGCAGCAGCAGCAGCAGCAGTAGTAGTAGTAGTAGTAGTAGTAGTAGTAGTAGTAGTAGTAGTAGTAGCTGTAGTAGTAATAGCAGAAGTAATAGTAATAGAAGGAGTAAAAGTAGCAATAATAGCAAAATCAGTAGTTAGAATAACAATTTATAAAAACAATTGTAGTAGCAATAGCAGTAGTTATTGAAATAGTAATAGTTATAGAAATAGTAGTAGTTATAGAATTGGTAGTAGTAGTAGTAGTAGTAGTAGTAGTAGTAGTAGTAGTAGAATTGGTAATATTAATAGTATTAATGTGAAGGGAAGTATTATTAATAATGGTAGCATCGGAATCTATGTATGTCAGCGCATCAGTTTTAGCAGAGCACGTGCAGATGAAGACGGTAAGATCAGACTATGTATGCATGTGTCTATGAATGCGAGTAAATGATTTCCTGTTGATATAGTAAACTGTGGGAAGGGTTGTTGTTAGCATCTGCGAAGTCTTTGATATTTTGAGAAAAAAGGAATTTATTAGCGTCCGAAAATCTGTTTCTGTCTTTTACTCAGTAAGTCATTTGTATGTCGCTTTCAGAACTTTGCCTCCCTAACAGCTCTCCTGTAGGCCTACAGGTTGTAAGCAAGATGGCCTGCTGCTGATGCATCCATTCGCAGATCATCAACGATGTCTTGCAGCTATATTCCCCTTGGTCTTCCTCTGTTTCTTTTTCCCATTATGTACCCTTCCAGGACTATGTTCTCTAGATTATCATGACGTTTAATATGTCCAAAATATTTACGTTTTCTCTGTTTAATCCTCTTTACTAGCCAGCTTCTTCAGTATTAATTTCTTGTAACATGGACATATTTGTTTGTTTTCTGTCTTTACTACATAGATATTTATGTGTCTCTGCCATCACTTTAATGTTTTATTTTTCTTGTTAAGTGGATGCCATGTGGAGTGTTTAATATAGTACCTGGAGACCTTTCTGCTGGCACAGAGTATAGAGGTCTTTTCTTTTTCACTGCTCAGATGGTACAAGCGGAGTCTTAATTGCTTAAATCTGCAGTAAAACGTATATCCATCCATACATTATCACGTGCCAGATATCCTTAGCCTGTGTGCTTCTCCATCTTGTATGATCCTTGTTTTTTTTTCTAATCAATTGAAAGGCTTTTCTTTTTTCCAGTAATACATGCTAAGCTATAAACGTACTATGCCAATCCCATGGTTTATGGTTCTTGAATACCAGAGTTGACATATCTGCTGTATTTTGTAATATGTAACGGATTAGACATTTGTCTCTGTTCCTATTGGTCCTTCGCTTCATACTCCAAAATGTCAAATTATTTGATAGGCCCCAGTGAGCTTCAGCTGAAATATGTCACAAGTTGATCTCTTTGTCTTGGGACCCCCGAGCTGAATATCATAAATCTATCCTCCTTTCCCACTTTAAACATAACGTTGGAGGTGTGCCTTGACCTTTTTTTTTTCTTATCACTTCTGCAAAGTCACTGGGATCAAAGATGAACAGATAATTTCTGTGAAGTTGACATTTGTACTTTTACAGCTGTTGTTCTCCTGTAGAATTGTCTCGCAGTCAGCTTCCAAATTGTTCTATTTGATTTCGTTTATTGATTAACGCAGTTTGAATTTTTCTTATTTTTTTAAAAATTACAGTTCTTGGAGTCCAAACATTTTCAAAGAGAGAGCTGAGAGCTGTCTTTGTTATGCCCAGACCTGAAACGCTAGGGGAAAAAATCGTTCAGGTTTCAGTAATAATACAGATAAAGTAATGATTTGTTTTCAGAGTTGTTCAGACCTCTGTTCACAGCTTAAGAAGCACGAACATGGACATTTAGCTTGTATATTGCATGGCACATCTGTTACAGTCTCAGCACAAGATTATTTTCTTATATCTTTCAGTATTTTATGTTTAAAAAATCCAGCGAGTATGAACTCGACGCTAATATATCCAACATTTCCTGTCAGATGTCTTAGATGTGCTGTGCTTTAAGAAGGGTGCTAATTCAGTGGCAGATATTATTTCAGCCTTTAATATTAGTTAAAAGAGAGCGGATATAAACTTATTTCATTATGATGTTTTCTTTTTATTAATTAAACGCGTGCTTCTAGCTGGGCATTGGTCGGTGTATTCGGTAAACGTCATTTATATAACTGGCTTATTATGACACTTATTTATTCATTAGATGGTCAGGATATCCTCGTGAATTTGAAGTACCACCGTTTTTGCTGAAGTTCAGTATGTTTATGAATTTCTGACAAAGTTATGCAGAAATTATTTAGGAAAGTGGTGCGTCCTAATTTCTGCCTAGACTCGTCTTGTTCCGCTGGAAAATGTTCGTCTCACTCGCCACGGACAAGTTTGAGATCCTTTCCTCCAGACAGTGTAATTTATGACACACCTTGCTTGCCATTTTCATCTCATTTCCTTGGACACCCATTATAGAATACTCCCTGATGGTGACCTTCAAGCTACTGTATGGAGCTATGAAATTGTTTATTTGATATTCAAGATGATATTACTGTATATTAAACTGTCAATATAAGTATATTATTCCTTGTATATAGCCCAGAGCATGTACAGGTAGTGTGTATGTGTGTGTGTTTGGATTTGTTCCGTTTGTGTAATGGTCTGTTTGTAATGAAACTATTCCTGTTTACTAGAGTCTTTGTATGTTGACGATCAGCATCTGTTTTTTTTCTGTTACACGTTATGTAAAAATACTTATTTACAGCAGCATGTATGATCTGTTTCGTTGTCATGGGTGGAGTTAGGTTGTTAGCAAACTGCAATAAGGCTTGTAATTTTACTAATTTGCTCGCTGCTTGATTTGGTATTGTTTATGTGCCCGAGTATTCGTTGCGTGTAGATGTAGAATGTTTATCTTGTGCAAGTTTTTGAATTTGAATTTTAACAGAAAAAATACCTCCGAAATACTTTAGCCTGTTTATGTTCCTGCTGTGTACAGCCTTGAGACACGATTACAGTGGCACATGACTTTGCTTTACTGCTGTGAAAAATGACGAAGATTTTTTTTTTTTCCCCACAGTCATAGCGTAACTGGATATGTTGTTTGCATAGCAACCCAGAAGAATCGGGTTTATGGGCACTTCCTGGTTAGATGTTACGTGTGTGAAGTATGTACGGCCGCTGAAGATGTAAACGCTGATCTGTCACTGATTATGTGAAAGATTACTTGTCGTTGGAGTTAATTGTGTGAAACATTCTCTGTCGTTGAATTCGTTTGTATGTAATACAATTGTCGTTGAAGTTGTTTATTATCTGTTGTTGAAGTTGTTTATGTGAAACGTTGTTTCTCTCTAAAGGTACTTGTTGAAGTTGTTTATTATCTGTTGTTGAAGTTGTTTATGTGAAACGTTGTTTGTCTCTAAAGGTACTTGTTGAAGTTGTTTATTATCTGTTGTTGAAGTTGTTTATGTGAAACGTTGTTTCTCTCTAAAGGTACTTGTTGAAGTTGTTTATTATCTGTTGTTGAAGTTGTTTATGTGAAACGTTGTTTGTCTCTAAAGGTACTTGTTGAAGTTGTTTATGTGAAACGTTGTTTCTCTCTAAAGGTACTTGTTGAAGTTGTTTATTATCTGTTGTTGAAGTTGTTTATGTGAAACGTTGTTTGTCTCTAAAGGTACTTGTATGATATTATGTTTTTCGATGGTGTTGTGTGTTTCAGTTGTGAAGTCTGAATCGTCGTGGACGCAGACACTGTTAACGTTCTGAAACTAGATAGAACTAAAGTAGATAAGATTAGCATTCATATTTCCTTATTGCTCTATGTCTTATTTAATGTAAGCTACATTACAGGTGTAGGCGAGAAGGAAGGAAAGAAAAGTGCAACTGCAAGATGTACAGTATATATGTTACAGTTTTAACTAAAGTTTAGAGATAAAAATATATTAAAGTGTTTTTTAATGTGTTTGTGACCTTATATGTCAAGATGAACCATGACTAGTTTCTTGTAATACAGTATAATGAAACATGCAAATGTGTGCTATAAAAAGTAACCAAGGTGAAGCATGTTTTTAAACACTCAGTGTAGAGAAATGCATCATTTTGAGTAGCCTTTGTTGTGTTGAAATTTTAGTTCAGTGGGAATATCATTGGCAATATAGATCCGTATACTCCTTGTTTTTCAGGTATTCAGATAAATCTCAGACCTTGTTTTCTTTTACGCTTAAAGATCCCCTCATTGGATTCCCCAATATGTCTCCATATTTCTTTTTATCAAACTTTTGAAATCATCATCATATCGCCCTATTAGGCACAGTATAGTTTCAAACACATCACTGCCTTGGTTGTACTTTACATATAGATAGCTAGGAGCAGAGCAGCCGAAAGAAAACTGTCCTGCAGCATTTTTTCTTCTAAAATCGATTTCGAGGCACTCACCTTTATTATTTTGATTCATATATCTCTGTAATTTGGTTCCCACACCCCTGTCATTTTGTTCTCCCATTTGTCATTTGTTTCCCACACTCCTATAATTTGTTTTTCACACCCCTATCATTTTATTTCCCACACTTCTATCATTTGGTTCTCATACCTCTGTAATTTGGTTCCCACACTCATGTCACATGGTTCGTATACCCCTAGCATTTGGTTCCCACAGCCTTAGCATTTGGTTCCCACACCCCTATCATTTAGTTCCCACATCCCTATCATTTAGTTCCACTACCTCTGTTATTTGGTTCTCATACCCCTGTCATTTGGCTTCCATACCCATTCATTTAGTTTCCATCCCCTGTTATTTGGTTTTCAGAACTGATTTTCAAGAAGGGGAGAAAAACATTGGAGCGTTTAGCTTTTAGTTGTAAAATAGATAAAGTAATGATCTGTTTTCAGAATTTTTCACTAGGTTACCATGGTCCCCAGGGCTCGGATAACCCAGGTTTTAGAAACCCTGAGTTAGGTCAATTCTTGGAAGATGAAACGAAAGCCCAGTCGAACAGCACATATGTCATCTGTAATTTACATCGAAAACAATCAGAATGTAGTAAATGTCTTACGAAGTTAATATCATCACGGACAGTAGTAAAAGTTGCTTCTAAGAGTACGTCCTGTGTACTGTTGTCGAGATGTCGATCCGGGAATTCAGAAGGGAAACTACTCGCTCCAGCTCTCCGAATTAACTACCGCCTGCACATAAAGAAGTCTTTCGAATAGCAATCAATCCTGTCTTGATTCAGAATTAAAAGGCCACATTAAATTATATGCGTGGGTATGAATTATCTAGAATAACATTTTAATACGTTTTTTTTAGCTTAATTTAATACTGTTCTTGTGGTCACGTGGTTTATTCAAGTCGTTAAAAATAGCGTCTTTCGGGAAAATCACACATTTTCAGTTAAAAACAGAACAAAAATGTCCTTTTGATCGTTACTGAAAGCGCATCCACATCAGATTTCAAGAATCTCGAGAGTACACGGCTCCCAGAAGGTCATATGTAAGAAGGAAGTGTAAGTTTCGTTCATAAACGCGCATACGCTGTGATAGATCTCACCAGTCGTCAGAAGAATAGATAAATATTTGTAATATTTATGACGAGCCGGGGTTTACAATTTAAAAACAAATATAAAATAGTCCTAATATTTTGGCTCTATCTTGCGTGTTCATTTTTACTTCGGTAACGTGTAGGCGTGGAAGAATTTGTGGGGGGCAGCATGTTCTGAAGAAAATTCTGGGATACTTAAGACTTTCCCCACGTTCTGGTGGAAGCCCTGATGAGACTTTCTGATTGCCTTCAGACAAGGGTGGTTTCTGTGTGTACCATGCTGTAGTCGCCTCCGTTTGGGTGTTGCTTCACGCGATGAAAGAAAGGCGGCAGGTGCTTGGCGACGAAGAGACTCTTGAAGGTGTCGCGGAACTGCTGTGACATGATGCAGTAGAGGATGAAGTTCACAGCGCTGTTGATGAGCACCAAGATGTCCATGATATCTCCGACGTGAATGTACACGTTGTGATAGAAGTACGTGTCCACGGCGCTGATCCAGGCCACGATGCCCTGCGGGATTTCAGTAATGATGAAGCACAGCACCACGGCCACCAGCATCATGGTGGTGCGGTTGTGCTCGTTGGAGCTGTCGTGGTCGATGACCCGGGAGATGTTGTTGAGCAGTCGAGCGCGCCTCTTCTTGGCCTTCTGCATGGCTATGATAATCAGAGTTGACAGATACGCTAGCAGTATGCACGGCAAGATTTTGATGACCACGCCGAATAACCAGTGGACGAAGTTCATGTACATAGGGTGATTGTCCGCGAACTCGGATGATACCACCCAGTAGCAGGCTTTATGCTGGGTCCCACGGTGGAGATCTCTCACTCGGTACATGAAGTAGTATGGTATATTTAACACAATCGTGGCGATAAACACAGTAAGGACTGTAATACGTGCTCGCTGCAATGAGCACATGGATAGAGCCAGTTGATGCTTGCAGACGAAGATGTACCGGAATACTGCCAGCGAGACTGTTAGCCAAGTGGCCATCATGTGGCAGGCAATAATAAAGAGATTGTGAAACATGACAAAGTACATCCACGGCTCTGTGTGTGTCTCGGAAATGCACTCAGGCCTATAAAAGAGAAGACAAAAAAAATGTTCACGTGTCATTACGTTACAAAATGGTAACATTCTGATGTAAGAATGTTGCGTATTACCTCTGTGTAACATAGATGATATAGTGTGTGTTGGGAATAAAATATTAGAATACAATATGTATGACTGACATAATGTGTGTTGGAAATAAAAGTGTTGGATCAGATTATATGATTGACATAATGTATGTTGGAAATAAAAGTGTTGGATCAGATTATATGACTGACATAATGTGTGTTGGAAATAAAAGTGTTGGATCAGAGTATATGACTGACATAATGTGTGTTGGAAATAAAAGTGTTGGATCACAGTATAATGTATGTTGGAAATACAAGTGTTGGATCACATTATATGACTGACATAATGTATGTTGGAAATAAAAGTGTTGGATCAGATTATGTGTGCTTAAAAATACACAAAGGACTGTGGATGTTAAGGAAAGAAACCGCCATACCTCAGATAGGACACGCAACCGTCCAGCCACGAGAATAAGAAAAGTTGGACATTTTGCACTGAGGTGAAAACAAGCGTAGTTTATTCTTAACAGAAGAAAGTTTACAGTTCCGCATCAGCATTGTATAAATTAAACGAGGCATATTCAAAATGGTTTGTTTAGAGGGCCGGGATACTCACTCACTCACTCACTCACTCACTCACTCACTCACTCACTCACTCACTCACTCACTCACCCACCCACGTCCGTCATATTGTGCCACATCTACAACAGAGGTTGAGTGCAGTGGACATCCTCTGCTATCACTGCTAAACTGATTTCTGTCCCTCCCTTGATATTGTCCAACTACCTGTGTCGTTGGTTCTTTCACCTTGAAAAATTCTAACAAGCATAAAGCGACGTGGTTAAGTTTTTTTTTTTCTTTCTATCTGCCTGAAACTGCGAGCACGATGTTCTTTACAGCCGACGCGGTGAAGATGTTGAAGCACAGTGTCGAATGGAGAGCGAGTTACGTTGGATTTTTTTTCAAACCCGTAGAGTAGCTAAAAAGCTGGGAGAAGAGATGCATCTTTAAGACTCCACCGACACAGGCGATCATTGCGATGAATCTGTTATTGAGGGCACTAACGTAGAGATTGTGGCAGAGCTTGCTCGGCTGCGGTTTGCCGATTCTGACGCAAGCAGTCAGGTATGGGTCGCTGACCTTAAAACTGACTGACTTTTTTTTTTTTTTAGTTAAAGCACACTCTTATGTTAGTGCCGTGATGCGCATGTCCATAAATGAGCAAGATTATGCCAGTGATTTATGACTGGCATGTATAAATGAAGACGACTGTGACACAGACTGTAAATTGTGCATAAATCAAGACTCTGACTATCTTAAATCTGTGACAGGAGTGCAGAGTTAATCTCATAGCAGAGTTTCTGTGTCGGCCGTCAACAGGAAGAAAAATGGCAATCTGTCAGAGACGGTAAGAGCGTTCACAGCCGAATTACAGACAGAAATAACAGCGGAGAGATCGATTTCTTGGGGACGTCATACAGTCGAGTCACTTATAAATTAGTAAACAGGTTCAGGCGAGCTGGTTCTTATAGATCTTTGCATGTAGTAAACTAGTAGTATGGTTAAATGTGAAAGTGTTTTTTGAAAACTATCTCTCTCTTTCTTTCTGTCTGTCTGTCTGTCTATTTCTGCGTTTCTCTCATGGTTAAATGTGAAAGTGTTTTTTGAAAACTATCTCTCTCTTTCTTTCTTTCTGTCTGTCTGTCTATTTCTGCGTTTCTCTCATGGTTAAATGTGAAAGTGTTTTTTGAAAACTATCTCTCTCTTTCTTTCTTTCTGTCTGTCTGTCTGTCTGTCTATTTCTGCGTTTCTCTCATGGTTAAATGTGAAAGTGTTTTTTGAAAACTATCTGTCTGTCTGTCTGTCTGTTTCTGCGTCTCTCTCAATTACGAACAATGAACTCTCATCGCTGCAGTTGCAATCTTTCACCATTCATCTCAGTTCCTGGCTTTTCTGACTTCAGTTGTTTGCCCCAGGCTCTCTTTGGTCCTCTTCCACTTTGACTCTCGATCTTTTTCCAGGGCCTGCACATGGTCTTGTACCTTCCAGTTCCCCTGTATATGCTTATATGCCTTGCGACTTTCCTCCATTCATTCTGTATGACCAGCCTATTAAATCAGTGCGGATGTTTTTGATCGTGGCGTTGATAATGTACCGAATTTCCTGCACAATCATTTTAAATCTGTGTGTGGTCACAGGTCTTTCACTGTAGTCAGTGAGACAGAGCGGATTAAACTCTAAAGAGTGATCTGTAGGCTAAATGGTTCTTCTTCGTAACTGTTTGCCGGAATATTGATTTTTATAGACATTGGTATTGCACATATATTCCAGGACGGAAAATAATAGTGTTTCTTGATTATTTCGTTTGTATGTTAAAACATAGTATTTTTTAAATGATCTGACAAAGGTTTAATGTCAGGGTTGGGGTATCAGAGCTGATCAAGGCCCTCTCCGTCGGCACCCATAGTGGTGAAGTCTGTTAAAGAAGCAGTGCACACTCCATGCTTTGTAGATTTACTCAGGACTGACAAGATAGTCTCTGTAATCCGCTGCCAAGCCGACATGATGAAACGCCTCAGTATCTCTCTCTTCCCCCCCCCCCCCCCCCCGTCGGCTCCGGCTCGGAGTGAAGTCGGATAAACTTTCTCTTGGTGCCACTTCTCTGAGATCTTCATCTCCACTTCATATTCTTCTTAGTTATATTCTTTTCTCAGTACCACAGTTTGGGTCCTTTATGTCCTCAGTGTTGACTGATTGTAAGTCCGGTCTTACAATATGGTAAGAGCAGGTAATTGTTCCTGCTTTCATTGTTTAAAATTAATCTTGCCCGTTGGCTCGTGTACTTGGGCTCAGTACCGAAATGTACATTATTATTTTATATTGTATCGCTCTCTGTAACATGTTATATTTGTTTGGCACTGAGGAAGAAGAGAGGCTGTGATATTCTCGAGGACTGGACAGTCAAATAGAATATAATTTTCAAAAGATCAATAAAATTTTGTTTAGATGGAAAAAATCATTTTGTCCAAGGAAAGCATATAAATAGAAACAGAGTCAGACTGCACAGAGCAGTCAACTGACTGAAAGCACAGAGCGAGTACATGAGTCAGATTGAATACAGATGGAACAAGAATTGAAGTCAGGTTGACTGGAAGTTAAGAACAATAATTGGAATCAGGTTGACTGGAAATTAAGAACAAGAATTGGAATCATGTTGATTAGGCGCAAAGAACAATAACTGGAGTCAGGCTGATTAGAAGCAAAGAACAAGAATTGGAGTCAGATTGATTAGAAACACGGAGTGAATATTGGAGTTAGGTTGACTGGAAGCAAAGAACAAGAATTGAAGTCAGGTTGACTAGAAGCAAAGAACAAGAACTGTAGTCAGATTGACTAGAAGCAAAGAACAAAAACTGGAATCAGGTTGACAAGAACCACAGGACGAGTCTTCGGAGAAGTTTCAGAATAATGAAAATCTATTTTAAAATTTAAAGAAAAAGATAGTCCAAATTTCGTGGACAAGAAACATGAAACGCTCCCACCCTCATAGAAACCGGATAACTTGGTAATAGGTAGAAAATTCAAAGCAAGAAGAAAGAGAGAAGTCAAGAGTTAAATATCTCAAAGGATTAACCAAGTAGCATGGAAATAGTTCAGCATTTGAATTGACCGAAAACACCAGGATCGCATAGAATAGAGAAGAATGAACACTGGCACTATCCGAACAGGGAACGTGCTCCAAGTATATGCAGACAAGTAGTAGAGTCACATTGAATGGAGATTCAGAGCAAGAATATGGAAAGCCAACATATTAAACTTTCATTTGATGCCTAGATAAACCACTGGACACTAATTATATATACTTTTGAATATAAATTGCACAAACCAGATTTTGTTGCTGCCATGATCCTCTTGAAACTCCATGAAACTCAGAAGAGGACATTATTAAGAGAGGCCAAATTAACAGGCATAAAATCCTTTGATGAGGTTCAAAGACTCGCCGAAGACAGGAAAAATTGGCGAACTACTTTGCGAGCCCTATGTGACGTTTAACGGCACGGGAAGGATATAAGATAAGATGATCCTCTTGTACGTTTAGCTGCAGCATCCAGATATAGCAGTTTTCCTGAACGTTTAAAACTGAGCGCTGGGTTCTCGAGCAACATATGCGTGAATTATATGGAAGATGAAAGCGACCAGCCTCCACATAGCACAGATCCAATACTCGTCGCCTCCTGTTAATGTTCCCTTTTCTCTCCTCAGCATTTATTCTCAGCTTTAGACCCTTTTTCAGTTTAGATTGGCCAGAAGTGCTCATTCTCTCCACATTAGCACACGCAAGAATACCTGGTAGCACATTAGAGCTTTTGAAGAGGATAATTAAGTCATCGACTGAGAAAAAAGGTTTTTTTTCCTTAAATCGTGCGATGACATTAAGATATGGAATTGACAAAGTGACTGCAGGAGCCTTGTTCCTTTTGTCTCTATCGATTGCTGTCAGTGATCATGACAGGAGAAGGCGTGCCGGTCAAGACCTCATGTACTCAACAACAACAAAAAAAAAAAATATATATATATAATCTGGCGCCTGTTCTTCATTCTGATCGTGTTGATAAAAAGATAAACGTCCTCTATGAAGGTGTTGCTTATTAAGAGGCATTGCATTTTTAAAATCCTCTCCAAATGCTAATTCAAAAAATCATTTAGAGTTCACTCCATATTAAACATTTACGTTACCAGATTTTTACTACAGATTCGGCTGCAGAGAACTCAAATATTGGGAATTATATATACATATATATATCTTATATTGGGAATTTATGAAGCAAACTATCAACCACATGGATAAACCAACCACCCATCAATCACATCGATGAAGAAACCAGTGAATTCCCGGATAAAGCAAGCATTCAAATACATCGGCACAACAAGCAGCCAATACATTTGTGAAGTAACTAATGAACAACATCCATAAATCAACCAGTTAGCTTCATAGATAAAGCAACCACTCAAACACATAGATAAAAAAAAACCTTTCCAGTAAATAGCTCATTGTTCACAGACTGAGATTTCACTGATACAAGTATGCTTCTACTAATGGCTTACGTTTTCACTGAGAAAACACACACCTATGGATTTGAACGCAGAACACTGGACGCAGTAAGCAGATCCCTTAACATATGAGAACTCATAGATTCCGCATATAAATATAAACCTCTACGGAATAAATACGAGATAACAACAGAAGCTATAATAAAACTTAATTGAACGAAGTCTGATAGGCACAGAAAATGAACATGAATTATTGTTCACTGGGTCTTTGTATGTGCCTTCAATGTCGCGGCAAACGATGTTCGAATAGAAAACATTGGATGGGGAGACAACTACGGTAAAACTGGTTCTATTAGTGAAAATACTGGTAGATGGGTGTATGCTACAATTTTACAAAAAAGATAGAAATAGTGAGGAAAGTGGGCAGAAACAAGAACTGCACAAAGCAAGATACATATAAATATAAGGACATGCAACAGTTCAAGATTGCAGCAAAAGTCTTCTTTCAGGGATAAAATACAAAAACAATGCAACAGATAACAACACGAAAAATGTGTGAAAAATATAGACTTTTACCCTCTTGTAAGAAATTCTCTCGAAATGAAACACATAAACAAATTATTTAATGGTGAGTAGGCTGCTGTATGTTTCTTGAAGTTTCCAGAGTGAACCCATTATGCAGGCTGTACAACGACGAAGGCCATGTCTAGCTCTCACCCCAGTATGGCCAGCCAAAAAAGAGCTGGATGGATTTGTAAGAATAAATACACAAAGGTGACATAATTTGGTCTTGGCCAGATTCAGCTTTCTAGCCCCAGTAAGCTTTTTACCCCCTTCAACACAGCATTGTTGACTGCTGTTGAATAGAAGAGGAAGGTGGTGAAGAGAGAGAGAGAGAGAGAGAAAGAGAGAGAGAGAAAGAGAGAACACCTCACACAGTTCAAGGATGCACCAGGAGAGACTTACTTCTTAATAATGTACAAGTATATAGCCATCACCGTATAAGGCGACATGGTCAGTATGTCCGCGATGGCCAGGGCCATGAGTATGAAGTTGACGGGTGAGCGCATGTGTTTTCTCGTGAGCACTATAATGTTGAGCACGTTCGATATAATCCCGAACACGCAGACCACAAAAGAGAAGTAGCCATGGACTCCCTGAAAAGAAAACAACTGAATGAAAAAAAGGCTGAAAACAAGCTTTATGTAGTAATGAAATGGCATTATATGATATTTCTTCCCATGTTTTCATAAGACACCAACAACAATATAGAAAAGGATGACAAGTTAACACAGACGGTGTGAGTAACGAAAGAAGGTAGTAAAGTGTACCATTATAGTGATAATAGTCCCCTAGTAAGGAATGAGTTCCGTTCCTGATTCTGTTCGTAAGCCGAACTTGGTACAGTAAGAAAATGTACCTTTCTGTACATTTAAAAAAAACATTAAAGAAAGGGAGGAACTGCTGTAGACGAGCATTGTTTTGATGCGCTCTGCACATTAGCGCGCGTTTGTTATATTATGAAGCATTGTATGTAACTTGAATTTTTAATATAATAGGCTTTACGGGGGATTGTTCGTAACTACAGGTTGTGCGTAGGTGAGATGTTCGTAAATCGAGGACTGACTGATTGTTTTCAGGATTTCTACGGCAAAAATATTTGCACTGTATAACTATTTTAAATCACAAATCCCCAAATCCTTTTGTAAGCTGTATCTCTTTGTGCCATCATGGGTTTATATACTACACAAGATAAGAATCTCTGTTCTAAAACAAAAATGCAGAAACATTAAAGGGAGAGCTTATGATTCCGAAAACATCGGGTGTTATTTCGTTATATCTCAGCCATACATTTTCTGAAAGCCGATTATTCTAATTTGATTTAATGATGTCTTGATGTTTTCCTTAATCTGATGTCTGAACGAAACGCGTATAATAAAATTTTTTTAAAAATCTGCGTGGCATTCCTCTTTGTCCTTCCACGATGTCAGCTTTAGTGAGTTTGCTGATTTGAGCGTAAGAGATAGCTAGGTCATGTCGCCTGATTGGCCACGTCTTTTTCACGTTTTGTCAGAAATCGTACTCTACATTATTGTCCCTCTGCAGACCAGCAAGTCGATTCGCTATGATAAAAAAGAAGAATAATTTTCTGTTGTTTCATGAAGCCACGCGTTTTCTAAGATGCTTGTGTTGCTCCTCTTATAATTCCTAAAGGCGGCCAGGCGTTATGCTGACCTCATTAGCTCATTGTGTGCTGTAGTCAAGCCAAGGAAGATCTGGGCTCTGCTACAGTATCCCATAACAGCATCCTCGGCTGATACATCTGGCTGTGCCTTTTTTTTAGATTAGCTACCGAAGATTGCTTTTGACATCATCATCATCATCATCAATAAAATTAGGGGCTTATAGAAATTTTATTTCTGAAGAAGACCAGTAAAAGATAAACACCTCTTCAGAGGTTTTATGAAATCTCACCTACATCAAGAGCATTAGAGATGAGCCCAATTCTTATATTATTATTATTATTATTTTCAGTTGGTCAAGGATCCCAGTGGTATTCAGAACGAGAACATTGGGTCAAAGATTCCCATGGTTTTGGGTCAAATATTCGCATGGTATTTAGGAGAAGAGAAATGGGCCAAATATTCCCATGTTTTTCAGGACAAGAACAGTGGATCCAAGATTCCAGTGATATTCTGGGGTAAAGGCAGCCATTGCTTTCTGGATAAGAACATTAGATTAAAGATTCCTGTTGTATTCAGGGCACGAACACTGATTCAAAGATTCGCATAATATTTAGTGACGTGAGCATTAATTCGAAGATTCCTATGGTATTCGGAGTAAGAACACTGTGTCAAAGATTTATTTGTTGTCCAAGGCAAGAAACATTAATTCAAAGATTCCAATGTTATTCGGAGTAAGAACACTGTGTCAAAGATTCATTTCATATTCTGGGCAAGAAGACAAAGTAAAGTTATATCACACTACCATCTTACCTGATAAGCCTGACTTAAAGCTTCCCAGGGGTTTGATTGGGTTGATGGGGTTGATGTGTTCAGTTTGTTGGAAAAATCAGAGTTGTTTGAAATGCTCATTTCCGTGGTGACAGCGTCCGCCGTGGTGGCGCTGATGTTTACACCGTGAGCACTGCTGCTGTTCACGCCCAGTGCGTCCCACACTAGGTCGTGCATGCTGTTGTAACCGTTTGTAAAGTTGGTCATGTCGTTTAGGAGGTGATAAGACTTTATCCAGATCTAGAAGAACGATATGCTCGGGTTGTTTATAAAAGTATTTGGTGTAGTATTACTGGGAAATATTATCCAGCCTCGTACATTCAGGTACACTTATTCCAGTACTGATGGCACTGCCAATAACATAAGCATGTTTTGCTTATCCTTTTCACTGTTTAGTTTCGTTTTCTCTCTAGAGAGGTATAGATGCGCTTCAAGAAACTGACAAAGGGCAACAGTTTCTCTTTACGCAAGGTGGAAAAATAAATCAATCCACTGAATGTGATGAATTTGCTCAGGTGATTTTTATATGTTAAGTTTCTGAAGGAATCATCGGGCGCTTCTTCAAGGCAGTGTGTTCTAGGCCAGATCATCTTTCTGTGTAAGAGAGATAGAAAGTGCTCTCCTTGCGCAGTGGTAAAGTCAACTGCATTCAAGTTCTACGGATTAACTGTACACGAGTGTGTCCTTGTGTTAAACAGTACAGAGAAAATAGGTACATGCTCCATGAGGAGTCTTCATTGTTACCACAGTGTTATCCTTCCAATCTTTCCCTGACTTTGTAACGAAAAGAATAACTTGGATATAATTTGTTTGTAGAGCCGGCAGATTGCGCAGAATCATGGCTTAATGTAGCGTTCACTTCCCACGTTACGTTTCAGCGACATCTTTATTGACGCTCTTTACTATAGCCAACAAACGATGCGACTTCTTCAGTTTTCTCAGAACTCGTTTGATTGACATTGATACTCGTGACAACTTGTAAAAAAAAAAAAGGCTGCAGAGAACAAGTTGTTACAACATCACCTCCTTTTCGTCACGTGATATGAGAGCGACTCATTTGTAACTGGAGCAGTTGACAAAGAGGATTAAATACTCTTTTTTTAAACAAGCTGGTTGTCCTGGGGGTACGCTTGCTTGGTTCTCGCCTTTGATATCGAGGAATCGTTCACTTCTAGAAACTTAAGATTCTTCTGACTGAATTTCTGGAGAAGTTGCTTCTGGCTGTTTTTTTTTTTCTTCCCGATTTAGCTTCTGCAGGAAGAACAGGAGAATTAAGTTCATGTTTCATTGACGAGCTGTTTGACAACAAACAAAACTTAACTTTCATAATCCTGGCCATTGAGTAGATGGCAGATTCTGTTTAAAAATATAAACAATATATATATTGGAATCAGAAATATTCGAGAAACTTTACGAACAGTGCAGGAGAAGAAGATAAGTAATGATTGGGCAGAATAGGCAAGATCGGAAATGTATATTGAAAAAGAAAGCATTTTCAGTTTTAAGGTTATGGTAGTTGTAAACAAATCACAGTGAGATAAACATCGTGATCAAACATTGTATGATAAAATAAAGAAAAATATAACTAAACTCACCAGTGTTAACTGAAAGAGAAAAAAAGAATAATGTTCACTTTTAAAACCAAAGCATGAGTAATAAGTATCAGTTCCACATAACACGGATTCAGAATTAACGTTATAAGAAACTTGGCGCTTGATAAGTGTCTGTTCTTGTTGAGTGATGACTGAGAGAGAAGTTGAAATATTCACATTACTCTTCTCTCTGTCTGTCTGTCTGTGGCTGTCTGTGTCTGTCTATCTGTCTGCTTCCTTGCCTGCCTCTCTGTCTGCCTGTCTGTCTACTTATGTCGAACTTTAAATGTCCTGTAGACATTGTGCAGCGTTCAGGGAAAAAACCGTGAATTTTCACTGTTGACCATATGCTTCAGTGCGAACTAACAATGAGTGACTCTGAAATGTTTACAACATTTTAAAAAACGCACAAAACTAGATTAGTCACTCGCATAATTAGTCGAAGATTTCATCCTTTATACAAGACTTCTTTCTGCAAACGTTATCGAAACTTATCATTTTAACGAACTGCGTATCTATGACCGTATCGGGCACTGAAATTATCTTTGATTTTAATGACGCTGTGTAACCTAATAAAACGGTAGACGAGAGGAAACAAACAAAACGCTTAACCACGAAACTAAGAAGTTGTTGGAATCGTTGGTGTTGTTAGTAAAAGTGGAATTTATTCGCTAGATTTCCTCCATAATCCGCGGCCAAAAGCTCGCGTCTGGTTCGTTTAGTCTGCCACACAAAGATAGACAGACAGAAGGAGTCTGTCGGTGTATTAATAGTTTCAAGAGGGAGGGCAATATCTGAGTGGAACAGCAAATCCTAGACAAGGGGGCATAAGAAAAAAAAATGACCCAGATCATCCTTGTCACCGACAGAATCAGAAGCCCCTCGCAGGCACAGGATTCATCGGCTCCTGGCGGACCAGTCTGTCTTCTGCTTTCATTCCTGCTCGTGGCTGGAGAAGGCTAGCTTTGAGAAAATGAGGTATTGAGAGATATATGAGACTCACACAATATGGGAGTGAGCACACACAGAGAGAGAGAGAGAGAGAGAGTATAAATGAAATCAGTGACACAGGCCAGGCTGTAGCGGCCTAGGGCGAGTCTAGGGGAGAAGAAGAATGCCAAAGTTTACTTAACAATGAACAAATATTGCTTTTAGGAACATATGCTCTTGCGTTCAGCCTTACTCAAGGTTATGATGTCTTGAGATTGGCCGTTTTCGTTCTTTTAAAAATGAACTTTATAACACGAGATAAGAGAGTCTTTAAGAAGGTAATGTATTCGAGTATTCATACCTCATGGCTTCATCCTGATTTCAAATTTTTCAGTAATACTAATTCTGTTAAAGTATGCGAAAAGAACTAAATATTAAACTGGTATTCTTAGCTTCACATAAAGTACGAGCAATCGATAATTGTAAGCACTGACGTTTATGCATGACTTAGACCGAAACAGGAAGCGATGGGGTCGCTGGAAAATATGTCTAGAGGATATAGACATAAATTAGATTTGGGCGCTCGAAAATGTATCTGAGAATATAGACATAAATTAGATGTTGTTGGCTGGAGAATGTATCTGAGAATATAGACATAAATTTTATGGGGGGGGGGGGGTTGGGGGAGGTAGGACTCGAAGATATATAAGAATGTAGACATATTAGATTGGTTGAGGAGGCTGGAAAATGTATCTGAGAATATAGACATAAATTAGAACTTATTCCAAAATTGAACTTATAATATAGATATAAATCTTGTAGCTGAACTGAAGAATACGTCAAGAAAATATCTCTTTGTTCTCTTCTGTCCGTTGAATGCACGAGACAAGCGGGGCTGCGATTGCAAGATATTTCTATTTTTGTCGGTCCTTCGCTGCTCCTCTTTGCTGTCTCCCACGTCTTTCCTTTGTTTATCAACATTTTCTCTGCTGTACGTCTTCCCGTCTCGTTGAGTTGCCACATGCCAGGAGAATGTAGACCTAAAATAGTGCATTATCCTCCTTTGACAAGATTGTTATTTGTCGTTCTTTTGTAGGAATTTCGACTGAAAGTATTTTTTTTTTTTTTGCGACTTTCATTTCCCGTCACATTAACGTTCTGTGACTCCTTTTTGTTTTCAAGGCTTCAGAATCTACTCCTTTTATTTTATGTTTGGCCGTGTAACTCCCGTCCTACCCCCTTCGCCAAATCAACGACTCAACCACTTGGCCGAGACTGTACGGTTGATTGACAAGACACTTTTAAGACACGTCTCCTCAACAAAAGGAGGGAAAAGTAGCCGAGTAAACCTCAACACTAACACAGTGCTCATTGTCGGCGGCGTCAGTAGAATTTTCATCACTTTGTAATTTAATTTCAAATTCCTTCAGCAAATAAGATGATCATTTTCCAATTTCAGTCCCAAAGATGACTTATCTTGCCTCAGACTCCAGTTCTTTTTTTTTCAGTCGTCACGTAACTATCGTAATTCATCATTAATTTTTTGTTCCAAGTTGGTCTGAAGAGTTCATGAGCTTAGTGCCATATCCCGTTATAGTCTCATGTATGTGTGTGCTGAAGTGAAGCAGTATGCGTTCATAGGAACTGTGTTGCCGGTTAAGTATAGATAAAATTTATTTTTTTGCTAGAACGCTGTCCGCTTTGGCAATCAGCGACCTATAGTTAACATACTGGCGTCAGAGTTGGCGAACCATAGTTAACCAAGACCCTGTCCTAATACTATACTGTTCAAAAAACAAAAAAAGAAACGCAACACTACCATAGTCGTAATGGACACCAAATTTCAAACTTGTATCAAAATTTTATTTTACGGAATTAATGTTTCAATCTTGGCACGAAGAAACTTTAAGACTTTAACAATGAAATGATGATCATTAAATTTGGCTTGGACTTTTATTCTTTGCGACTGAGACCTCCGTTTCAGCAAGACGTATGGCGTCCTCTGGCCTGTTTCAGAGAACATCTCATTGACATGGATCCGATTAGCCGTTGGATCTGTTGTTATAGGAATGCTGCCCACTCTTCCCGCAGTGCAAGAGACAACTGTCGGATATTGGTTGGCGCTACGTCTCACTGGCGGACTTGTCTATTGAATTCATCCCATAAGTGTTCTATTGGGTTCATGTCTGATGACGTGGATGGCCACAGAATTGTCTGGACGTTATTGTCAGCGAGGAACTGAGTGGTGAGTTGTGCCACATGAGGCCGAGCTCTATTCTGCTGAAAATCGGCCCTGGTGCAGCGAGAAGTGGAAGGACGTGAAGACGAAGAATTTCAGCGACGTATTATTGGGCATTCAGGCGTCCTTTAATTTGCGCCAGGTCACTTCTTCCATTGAAGTTGATCATGCCCCACACCTGTACATCTCCACCACCATGTGGAGGAGCCTCATCCACACAGTTCTGGGCGTAGCGCTCATGGACTTGGCTGTAAACTCTTCTCCGTCTATCGTGTCTCAGGAGCAGAAAGAATTATTCAGCGCTAAACCGAACCCTTTTTCAATCATTCGGTTCTGGCGATGCTGGTCCGTAAGAACAGAACCTCTGTAGGATCTTCTAGCCCAAAGACCAGTGTCGTGCAGCCGGTTCCTGACAGTTTGATCTGAAATTCGACGAGCTACTGTCATTGACTGGACTGTTGAAGACGCAGATGCAAATAGATTCCTCAGGAGAAGCAGGAGTTGTGACTATAGGTCTTCCACTTCGCGGCCGATCTGCAACTGAGCGAATTTCCTGAAATCGTCCCCAAAGGCGACTAATGAAGCTTCTAACCACATTGAATTGTCTGGCCACTGCACTTTGTGACTGCCCAGCCTGTTAACGTCCAAAGATGATGAGTAGTTGTTCTGTAGTGGGATGAGCCATACTTGCGCATTGAATTTTCAGATGAACTGATTCGAGGAGCGTCAATCTTTTATAAGCATTCAATAACATGGTCAGTGAGTTTTGTGTTCAGTAATTTTCACGGGATTCTCGTGAACCTGTCATGAGTTATTGTCAAAAATGCTGTTTTGACTAATGTCACTTTTCTTTGTTCATGAATCATTTGCGGAGTACAGTTCAGGTCAGCACATGAAGTTGATGCCAAAGTGAACGTTTCAGGCAATTTGCCCATGTTCTGATCAGCAAACTTTCGTTTAAATCGCAACATCGTATTTGTTGTGTTTCTGTTTTTTTTTAACAGTATACGTTGTTTTACACCCCCCCCCCCCCGAGTAACAGGCATAGCCTAGCTAACGAGACAAGGATCGTAAAAGTCCCCAAGGTGCTGGAGTCTGCTAAAGCAGTATTGCACATCTCCAGCTTTTTAATTCCTCCCAGGGACTAAAAAATAGTTGCCTTAACCCGATTCCAATCCAAGACGATTCTCTGCCTCTCTGTCTTCGCCGCATAGGCTGCAAAGAAAACCAACTCGCAGTCCCAAGTATGTAGAATAATAATAATAATAATCTGGCATGATTGCGTTATCTCATTTTATGTTTTATTTAAGTAAGTGTTCTTTACATGGAACTAGATGCGTAAATTTTGTAGAGCGAAGCAGCAGTCATTCTTTTTTTTTTCTTCTTCCCGTCACATTTTTCAGTATATCAACCATAAGCTTCGACTGAACAAAGATATCAGAGCGTCAACATCTCTTCTAGCGACTCACTGAATCACCGGTTCTCAGACCTTTTTTTAACACGATCCTAAACCAGCATTGATGTGACCGATCCAGTAAAAAAATTGTTAAAATTTTTAAAAGTTCAGCAAACATCTTTTTAAAAGACTAGAAGCGAGCGTGGTTGTTCTTAGTTTAATATTTAGCTTTGAACACGTAAAATGATGGGATTTCCCTAAAATCCTGTAAATTATTCCTTTAATATAGCGTATTATATCTTTTTTTTTAAAAAACATCTTCGCTCGACACAACCTCAGACCCCCCGCCCTGCCCCACCCATACATGCACAGAAGCAGTACCCAGCTAACGAACCAGTTTCGCACCTAGTCTGTTCAGCAAAATCGAATTCAGACGTAAATAGGAACAGTTATGTAGGGTTCATGTCTAGCATCATTTAGTCAGATGTTTTTCTTAGTATATAGCACGCAGTGTACTTTTCTATGTGTAAACATGTGAAAGAAATCTACTAACCGCTGCAGACACGCAATATTTTGTGCTAGTTGGCTATCATTAACTATTGTATGTAACTGGGACTTTTTAATATAGGTTTTACGGGATTTATTCGTAACTACAGCTTGTACGTAAGTTGGATGTTGGTAATTCGTAATCCTGGGAATACCTGCATATATATAAGAAGAGGGAGATAGAGTATGGTACACATCAGTTTTGAATTTGTGGGAAGCAAATGTTGAGGAACATATCTGACATGAAAGTAAATGAAACACTATGTGAACTGTGCCGGTCTCACATCAAAATCGGTATCAAATTATCAGCATAGAGTCTTTATGTCTTCTGTAGCTCTTGAGGGAAAAAACTTCAAGGGTTTAGTTTATTGCTATAATCCTTACATATAAATGCTAATCTAAGTTGAGAGAATCTGTCTTAGGAATAACATTTTCATCGATTCTTTTAACTCACAGATCAGAGCAGGAAAGTGAATGTAAATATACCACACCTTTTGCCATTAAAACTGGAATAGAAAACGAAAAATACCACATGAAGAGTTTCTCGGAGCGCAACCACTGCATTGTCAAGAAGGAATAGGGGATTCAGAATTATGAGACAAGGTATTCAGGTGCTGAAAATACACCTGGATCTTGTGACAGAGACATGACTTGGTCATTGTTCGTCAGTGGATCAGATATCCTCAGAAATAATCCGAGAGAGGGGTTGTTCAAGAAGACAGCCCTGACAGTTCCCAGTGAGTCTTTTTGCCTGGTTCATGGCACCCGCCGAAGCACTAAAGAACATGTTGAAATAAAGAAAACAGACAATAGCACATAACTTAAATATACAAGATCTAGAAGCACCAGATTACAGATTTAAAAAAACCCAGCAGGGAGGCGGAGAAAGTAATCAGATATGCAGATTTAAAGAAAAAAAAATACTCAGGCAAGAAAACAAAAAAAAAAAAACGCTATAAAACCATTATCAGGATTAAGAATATTACAGGATTGTGTGGGATTTCATGACAACAACAAAAAAAAAAAAAGAGAGAGAGATAAAGGAAAATAGAAATTGAAGAACAGATGAAGGTGTATACGAATGCTTAGAAAATGTTCTTCAGTGTCCTATGAAGTCAGTGTCTTCATATAGTTAATTAACGCAGACGACAGTAATATTTTAAACAGGTACTTGTTATTTAAGCAGTAATTTCCCAGTTTCTCCACAGAAATATTTTATTGTAAAGAAACGTTTATTGCAAAAATTATAAAATAGCACGGACTGATAAGAATAAATAATGTGGACATTTACACTTAGTCTAATAAAAAGTGAACACTTAAAAAAAGGATGATCTTATGTTGCTTATCGGAAGAAAATATTACAAAGCAATATAAGAAGTGATGGAAAATCTCTAGGGACATTTTTGATTGGCAAACAAGTTAATAAAGGAAGAGCTTTGGAGCCTTTTTACAAAATACTGTCAGGCGTGCCAGACCAATGGCGTTTCAACAGACACGCTTATGTTGAAATCCTAGACGGTGGAGGAAACAGTCGCTCTGCATTATTCCAAATGCTTATCTTAAATATTTGTTAAAAGGAAACGGGTTATGGACATTAAGTGTATATTCTCTTTATGAAGTTAGAAAATCCAATGACGGACCAGATAAAACATTCAATGGTAATCAATAGAGCGTTGGGAGTTCGTTAAAATGTTAGCTTTTTATGAAGTTAAAATCGTCGGGGGAGAGGTTTTCCCCGGAGAGTTTACTGACAGCGGTCATCGTATTTATGTTTTAAGATATTTTGATGGGTAGAAAATGTAAATTTTCATTTAAATGATAAAAACTGTCATGCAGTTGCTGGCTGATCGCTTTCCTAATTGCCAAGAGCTTAACAGTCCTTCCGGGAGTTCACTTCTGGTTTCACATGTCTGACAGCACCCAAGTCATTGTTAACAGTTTTACCAAGTCATTACTGACTATCATCGATTGGCATTGGGCCGTTTCTCTAATTCTGATTTTATAGATCTATCAGTGCTTCACTTTTTAGACAACATCCAAGAAGACTTTACACATGGACATCACCTGATGGGAAAACCAAGAATCAAATAGATTACATTTTAGTGCAAACAAGGTGGAGATCAAGTATAACATCAGCAAAAACTCTACCAGGTGCCGATTGTGACACGGTCCATGAGTTATTAATAGCAGACATGAAGATAAAAATTAAAAAAAGACAGTTATGGGATCAAGACCACTCCGCTTTGATCTTAACAAAAATACCAGAACAATACGGCATGGAAGTGAAGACCCGTTTCAAGACAATGATGTCTGTACAGAAAGAGATAACACCCGATGAACTGGCTACGCAGGCCAGAGATATCTTAGTAGCAGCAGCTAAAGATATGGTTCCAGTAGAGAAAACACAAAAGAATGGATGGATTGCAGTAGGCACACTAGAAATGAAGACGAAATGGAAAATTACAAACAACAACACAGAGGAATATAAGTCATTAACAAAAGAAAAAAAAGAAGAAACATAAGAAAAGACCAAAAAATAATACATACGAGATTGTTGTGAAAGAGTAGAAGGACATCAGAAGTGTGGAAGAGATAGTGAAATATTTAAAGAAATGAAGACATTGGCGAGAAACCTAAGCTAAATGTAATTTGTGATGAGATGGGAAAGACCTAGACAGAGACAGAGGAAATTCTAAAAAGATGGAAGGAATATTGCAGAGGAGTGTGTGATACAGTTGACTGTGAAAGCAGAAAGGAAAAGTGTGAATTATTATTGGAGGAGAAAGAACCCGAACCGACAGTAGAAGAAGTTTTATGGGCAGTAAAGAATCTGAAAAATGGTAACTCACCAGGATGTGATGAGATAACAACTGAACTTATTAAGGCAGAATGAAAGGAACGTGCTACAATCTGTCATGCACTATGTTAAAAGATATGGCATTCAGGTATTTAGCCAACAGAATGGAAAAGAACTGCCAAAAAAAGAGTAACCTGAAATTATGCACAAACTACAGAACTGTTGCCTTGATTAGTCATGCCAGTAAAATTCTATTTAAAATCATAATGGATAGACTTCGGAAGAAAATGGAAGACGTCAATATGGTCCAAGCTGGTTTTAGACAAGGAAAAGAAAAAGAGATCATATATTCAATATAAGATTAATAATAGAGAAATGCAGAGCATTTAATGTGAATCTATATTTATCTTTTGGATAATATTTACGAGCATTTGACTGTGTACAATACCAGAAACTTTGGGAAATAATTTAAAAAATGGGATTTCCAACACATATGATACAATTAATGTCACTGCTGTATCTATACCAACATGCAGCAGTGAGAAGAAATGATGAAACAACAACTACTTGGTTTGACATAAAACTTGTTTTATATCAAACCAAGTCGTTATTTCACCCCTTGCGGTCCGTCAGGAGTGCATATTATCGCCTTACTTATTTAACTTGTATACTGAACATATAATGAGGTATTTTAGAGAAGATATTGACAAAGAATATTACAATGGCATAAAAATTGGAGGTTATGAAATACCAGGGATCAGATATGCTGATGACACAGTATTACTGTCCACGACACAAAAAGGAATGGAAAAATGTCAGTCCGTAAGAATAGTGAAGAGGAAAACTTCTATCCTAATGCAAAGAAAACTAAATTTGTGACAACTGACAAAACACACAAGACACCTGAAATATGTATCAGTGAGGAAAAATTGTAAGAAGTGGAGAGTTTTGAATATCTTGGTTAATAATGGAGATAAAATGAGGGAAATAAAAAGGAGGATATCTGTCGCTCTTCAAAAAGTAAAACAACTAATGAACGTGTGGAGGGGAACAGACAGAACTACAAAAATACGATTTTTAAGGCCATGCATCTTTCCTATCGCAACATATGACTGTAAGACCTGGACACTTAACAAAACAGATAACAAAACACATAAATGCTTTTGAATGTAATTACTACAGAAGGGTCCTCTAAATATAGTGGACACAAAAAAGAACAAATATATCCATACTACAAGAACTTAATATTGAAGAAGGTTGGCTAGTAAAGAGGATTAAACAGAAAAAACTAAAATATTTTTGACACGTTAAACGTCATGAGAATTTAGAGATAACCGTCTTGGAAGGATACATAATGGGAATAAAGAAAGAGAGGAAGACCAAGGCGAAGAAGGCTTCAAGATATCGTTGATAATCTGCATATGGATGCATCAGCAGCGGGGCATCTTTCTTACAACTGAGAGGCCTACAGGAGAGCTGTTTGGGAGGCAAAGCTCCGCAAGGGACATGCAAAGTAGTGAGTGATCAGTGCTTGTTGCTGATGTTTTCACTTTCTTGATAGAGCATTGTTATTCGAAAAAAACGTCTCTTTTGTGTTACGGTTTGTGCAGTTATGTGTTTTCCTATATTTTGTTTGTGTTGTTCTTTAGAGTTGAGTTTGAGGTCATTTGAATCTACAGTCTGATAGAGAGTAGTAGACAGAATCCTTCGTCTAGTATGAACAACGTTTACCTATTTCAGGCTGTAAAGGTTGCAGTGTTTCTTACGCTTTTTTGGCTGCTTTTTTTAACACGCATTTTAATCTGTTTTTCCTTCCTTACCAGCTCTTTTTTTTTATCTGCAGTTCTAAATTAGTGGGTTAGTTAGTTAACCAGTTCATTGGTTGTTTGGTTGGTTTGTTAGTTGGTTGATTTGTTGGTTGGTTGGTTGGTTAGTTAGTTAGTTAGCTGGTAAGTAAGTAAGTTACTTGTTGGACCGGTTAATTAGGTTTTAGTTAGCTACCTGGTTGGTCTTTTGGTTGGTTAGTTAGTTAGTTAGCTGGTAAGTAAGTAAGTTACTTGTTGGACCGGTTAATTAGGTTTTAGTTAGTTACCTGGTTGGTCTTGTGGTTGGTTAGTTAGTTACAGTAATCATCATCATACTATTGGGATACACCAGTGTCTTCTCCACGTCAGATTCTACAACCGTCTAAGAGTAACTGTTATTTTTTTTACTAGTTATCTCTGTCACAAGTTGATTATGAGAAGTCCTGCGAGTGCGAAAATTTAGTCTCAGTCCTTTACTAATAACAGTTGTCTCTCTCTCTTTATGCGAATTAAGTGCAGTCATATTATTAATTATCCTCAAGTTTATTTTTCTCATGTCTGAGAATATTACGGGTCTGTTCAGGAAAGCACTTCATAAACAAAAAGTTGAGTCTGTACATGTAGCTATAAAGCTGTTGGCAACTTCTCCATGTTTGTTGTTAAAGAATATGGTTTTTCATAATGTGGAACTAGGCACGGTTAATGATTGCAATTATTTGCATGGTTATTATAGTGAGGTAAATGTTTGAAATCAACCTTTTCATCTTCATTTTCATTACTGATAGCATTTTTATTTTCATTTTCTTTCTTTGTCTTACTATAATTTTATTTCCTTTGGTTAAATAACCATCTAGTTTATCACTTGATTTAACAATCACAGCGTTTGACAACATGGGCGCGAATACGTTGAAGCAGAACAATAGAAAACTATTTAAATGTGGAAAAATAGCTGGCCCAGGATACAGATAAAAAGATTGGCAACTATCCGATGTCTGCGAGGTCCCTATGGAGCAAACTCCCAAGAGCTTGCTTCTGCAAGTCCTCCTTTTCGTAACCGGCCGGCTGTGCACAGGGAAGAAAATTCCAGTGGTATTTTTTAATGATTAATTTACTGAAAGGTGGTTGGGGAGGGGGAGGGGGGGATCAATTTGTCGCGTTGTGAAATAACGCAGAAAAATAATGGGAGAATCTACGCTGAAATTTCTGAAGTCTATGGTGCTGGTGTGATAAATGGTAAATGTGAAGATTTGTGTGTGTGTGTGTGGGGGGGGGGGGGGGGGAATAATATACCACAATGTCGCCCAGCAACAAGATAGAAAGTTAGAGGTTTCCTTTTTTTGTCCTAGGTGGTTTATCAGTAGTGTAGTGTTGTTAGCAAAATTTTAGTAACTTGCTCCGTGACGTTGAAATATATAGAAGACATGACGTTCGTGACAGTATGGTCCTTAATCTGCCCGATGTTATTAGGTCATATAGGCAGGTCCTTAATCTGCCCTATGTTATTAGGTCATATAGGCAATGTGGTGTTGGCGGTCATACAGTCCATGATCTTTCCCGTGTCATTATGGTATATAGGAGATGTGGTGTTGAGTCATATAGTCTTTGGTCTGCCCCATGTCATTAAGGTATATAGGAGATCATAGTGTTAGCAGTTGTATAGCCTTTATCTGCCCTATGTTATTACGGTATATAGGAGATATGCTTTTAGTGATCATAAGGCTATTAATATACCCCTTGCTATTGAGGCGTATAGGAGATGTGCTGTTAGCGGCCATATTATTCATGATCCGGCCCTTAGATATGTTGTTAGAGCGGTCACATAGTCCTTGATCCGGCCCTTAGATATGGTGTTAAAAATCGGTCACATTTGATGTGTCCCGTGCTATTGAGGCATATGGGAGAATATAATTTTAGTGCCATTTGTTCCTAGTATAACTTCATGCCATCCATGATTGTAATGTAGAGGATACAAAGTTAGTGACCGTGTGTTCCTTAATATACAGCATGCCATTCATGCATAAGGATCAGTTGATTGATTGATTAATCGTTACTTCCAAAGGGTTAAGAATTAAGCACGCAGGCCCGCCTGACATTCTGCCCTTTATCATACAACTGTTCCAGACATTCTACAAATATGCTGCGCATATAATAAACATAACTGACATTGAAAAACTGAGAAACATAAAATGAAATGAAATAAAATAAAATAAAACATTTACATTTCACTCTTATCAATGCACTCTGTACATAAAGTAACTACATACATGTAAAAAAAATATTCTCGCAGTCTAACACTAATGACTATCTACCAAACCACAATTTCAAAACTATTCAGAATAAATAATTAATTTAATTAGGTATTAAGAGCAGGCTAACATAAAGCGTAAGGTTTATGAATCATGGAGGCATATAGTCGACATCAAATAAATGCTGGAAAAGTTTGTAGTTATAGGCAGGAATATAGCTTATAGCTTATATTTTTATACAGGATGGGAGGGTATTAAAAATATAAGTTATTCTCGTTCCTATAACTACTTCTGTTATCCCCATAATGATATCAATGTCTCAGTTGACCTTGACTTGACATGTTCATACACTGCAAGGTTATGAAGCCAGTTATCACACACGCCTGGATTCCCCTTTACCAGCTCCAAGAGGAATCAGGTAACAGTTTCTACTAGTACAGCTGGATTGAGCGTCTGGAGGTGAACCCGCGACCATAGACATGATAAGCGAGTACAGTTCTTACTGAAATCCTCACATTTTAGCAATATATTGTTCATGTAACCCGCCCACTTTCAACTCTGAGAGAGTCTCATCTTTATGGTGGGTGACTGTTATGTGAATATCGATTTCTTTCTTAACACAATGGCTTGCTTGTAAGCTTCTCTTTGCAGTTTAGCAGACACAAGTGTCAAACCAATATTATCAGTTAATGTGATAGGAGCATGACGGAACAGATCTCTTATACAGTTCCTTAACATTAATAAAAGAGTTCTTTCTGAACTGCGCCATTCTTAAGCGCATCAAGTTCTGTCTTCTTTTGTCATGGTGCTTTTCATTTCAGTTCTGTAAAACTTTTCGCTGCACTTTTCGAGAAGACTTCTGCAGATAAACGCGCACCTGGTCTTTCCTTCCTACACCTTCATGACTTGTGAGTTTGGTTGTTTTTTTTTTTTGGTTGTTTTCACCTGTAGTTTTTTTTTCGTAATCGTTTCTTTGGTCACGCGCGTTAGATTCTCGCGGTGTTATCGTTATCTTAGTGATGTGGGAGCTTAATTTCTATCGCATAACAAAATAAAAACATTTGCGCAAATGTAACCACCAGCACGCATGCATCGTAATTAAAAGGAAAACTTTAACAAGTCATGAACTTGCTGAAAACTGCTGTCCACTGCCCAGTATTTCTATTAATCTCTCCAGAAAGAATTGTCGTCAAGACTCTACTTGTTGCTTAGTACAGTGGTCCGCAACCTTTTTCAGTTCATAGGCCCCTAAAGCTAATAATAAATCGCTGCGGTTCTTCAGTATTCATCCGCTCTGTAGTATTTAGAAACGAAAACAAACAAACACAAACCCTCAACGTCTCTAGAGTTATGTATAATATAGACTTGGTATGGAAACCTCCAAATGATCATGCAAAGACCTCCGATTCGCATATAGCCTTTCTTAGACCCTTAAATGACTTTTTACGGACACTCAAATGGCTCTTCATGGACCCCCAGATGGCTTCATGGGCTCCCAGTGACCATTCATGGATCCCCAAGTGACTCTTCACGGACTCTCCAATGATCACTCATGGACCCTCAAGATTCTGCATTTCTCTGATTAGAACCGCCGTCATCAAAACGGTTACATTATTTTCCAAATTGAATTTTGCATGTTTGATAATAATTAAGCTAATATGTTGCATGTAAATGCACGTTTACTGGAATAAAACGAGGGCAGAGTTTTGGATAACGCTTCATTTAGTAATACGACTGGGGCATTTGTCAGACAACAACAGATGAAGACAAAAGATCAGAGTGCAGATAAAATTCTTAAAGAAAAATATGTAAATTTTAATGTAAAAATTAGCTTATTATTTAGAAGTCTGTAATCTAATAGCTTATCGTTTTGAAGTTTAGAATCTGATATTTTATCCTTGTGAAATTTGGAATCCATTAGCTTATCCCTGTGAAGATTAGAACCCACTAACGTCATTCATTCATTCATTCATTCATTCATTCATTCATTCATTTGCATATCCATTGCGGAACTTTGCCTTCTAACAGCACTCCTGTAGGCCTCTCGGTTGTGAGCAAGATGGTCGACAGCTGATGCTTCCATTGCAGATCCTCAACGATGTCTTGCAGCCATCTTCGCCTTGGTCTTCCTCTATTTCTTTTTCCCATTATGTACCCTTCCAATACGGTCTTCTCTAGATTATCATGACGTTTAATGTGTTCAAAATATTTAAGTTTTCTCTCTTTAATCCTTTTTACTAGCCAACCTTCTTCAATATTAAGTTCTTGTAGTATGGATATATGTGTTCTTTTTTTGTGTCCATGATATTTGAAGAACTCTTCTGTAGCATTTACATTCAAAGGCATTGATGTGTTTCTCAGCTGTTTTGTTAAGTGTCCAGGTCTCACAGGCATATATTGCGATGGGGAAGATACATGCCCTTAAAAATCTTATCTTTGTAGTTCTGTCTGCTCCTCTCCACAGATTCTTTATTTGTTTTATTTTCTGAAGAGTGATAGATGTCCTCCTTTTAATTTCCCTCATTCTATCTCCATTATTAGTTAGTAGTGATCCAAGATATTCAAAACTCTCCACTTCTTCCAGTTTTTCCTCATTGATGCATATTTCAGCTGCTTTGTTTGTCTTGTCAGTGGTCATCAATTTAGTTTTCTTTGCATTAAGATATAGATTAGTTATCACTAACGTATACTTGTGAAATTTGTAATTCACTAGCTTATCCCTGTGAAGTTTAGAACTCTAACTTATGAAATTTATAATGCAATAGATTATCCTTGTGAAGTTCAGAGCACACTAACATATTATGACATTTTCAATCCAGTAGCTTATCATATAATTTAGTAGTAAATGTAAACATAAAAACATGTAGAAAAAAAAGTAACAAATAATGGAGACTTGTTCAGAACAGAGGTCAAGTTTTTGAGAGAAACAACAACGAGAAAATCTTTATAGATTAGAGTAATATTAAGCTCCAATGACAAGTTATAAATGAATATAGCTTTTAAAAAAAGAAAAAAAAATCATAAAGAGGTCATTGCCAAAAACGGCTCTCATGATATTAAGACCTGTCTGAAAAGAAGTAGAAAACCAGGTCTTTAAAGAGCTGACTAGATTGATTGATCTTTATTTCAAAAGGGTTAAGAATTGGGCACGCAGGCCCGTCTGACATTCTACCCTTTATCATACATCTTTCACTCTATTCCAGACATTCTACAAATATGCTGTTCATGTAACAAACATAATTAACATTCAAGCTGAGAGAGAAAATAAAATATAACATTTACGTTTCGCTCTTATCCATTCACTCGGTACAGAAGTAACTATATACATATATAAATGGCTATCTACTAAACAAAAATTTCGGGACTATTCAGAGTAAACAATTACAGTAACTGTATTCGGTGTCTGTAAGAGCAGTCTAAAATAACTTTTAAGTTTTATGATTCATGGAGGCATGTAGTCGACATCAAATAGATATTGGGAAAGTTTGTAGTTGTAGGAAGGAGTATATATATATATATATATATATATATATAAATAAATAATTTTTTTTTATACAGGATTGGAGGGTATTCCAAAGATGAGCAGCAGAATAAGTAAAGCTTTTCTTGTAGAGATCAAGTCTAGGTTTTGGAAGACATATGGAGTTCAAACGTTGGTTGCCTTTTGGGGTAAATTTAAACAAGTTCCATAGATAAGGCGGGGCATGCTGTGAAAGAATTTGATGTACTAACTTGGCTTTGTTGAAGAGGAACCTAGGAAACTTTAGAGCTTAGTCAGCTCAAGAGTTTAAAAGTAACGTTCAGATGCTATAGTTTTAGCTTGAAGAGGGGAAGGAGGGAGGATAGAGAGAGAGAGAGAAATTGATTGACTGATTGAATTTTTACTTGGAAAGGATCTTGAAGAACTGAGCACGCAAGCACGTCTGCCCTTTGTCTCTCATCATTTACTCTTCCCAATTGTTCAGTTTAATGCAAGTATATAAAAACACAAGGAGCATGAATAGAATGTAAAATAACAAGCCAGAGAGAGAGAAAGAGAGAGAGAATGTCATATACAGTACCCGGAAGACAACTGCGTGTTCAAGACATATTTTAAAGAAAACGCATGGTTAAATGGTGTGTGTGTGTGTGGGGGGGGGGGGAAGAAGGAAAAAAAAGTGGGGGGGGGGGGTGGAATTCTAGAAAGGAAAATAATGAAGCAAATCATTCACAAATTACGGGAGACCATAGAACATTGGCAGTGACAGGCAGGCAGTCTGGGAGACTAAGCGCTAAGCAGGTCAGAAACTGGATAAAATGACGGCATTAAAATTTGCTTTATAGAATAAGTTCTTACTTCTTGTATGTAGTTAACAGCTCCCTAGAGTATGAATTATGTAAGATCTAGAGAATTTATTTTCATTTTTTTTTTTAGTTTTCTTTCTTTACTGATGATCTTCACATGTTCTTGTTTGTATTGTGCTGTGGAAACAAAGTTTGCTTTTGAAATGTGACATTTTTCAGCAGGAGGAGCTGGAGAACTTTTGAATCTTCGATGCTCTTGTCACGGACTGATCTTAACTACCACAAGACTCTTTGTTGAATGCCGCTTTTGGTGTTCTTGTCACTTTCTGACTATCATTGCGTTCTTAGATGCAGTGTATGTGTATGGTACTTGTTCTTTGTTTTTTCTTGTCACTTGCTGACTATCATTGCGTTCTTAGATGCAGTGTATGTGTATGGTACTTGTTCTTTGTTTTTTCTTGTCACTTGCTGACTATCATTGCGTTCTTAGATGCAGTGTATGTGTATGGTACTTGTTGTTTGTTTTTTCTTGTCACTTGCTGACCTTCACTTTCGCAAGACTCATTGTTAGATGCTGTTTTATTTTTGAGTGTGTGTGTTCTTGTCACGTGTAGACTTCCACAGCCACAAGATTGGGAATGGAGAACACTTTTCATTTTAATAACGGACTTTTTCGCTAACTATTTCTTTCTTTCTCCGTCTTTCTGTGTTTTTCTCTATTAAAAAAAGCTTTTCCTCCATTTCTGTCTTCTCCATTGAAATGCAGAACAGAAATTAGGAATAGAATAGGCGAAGAAAGACTGCATTTGAGAGAATGAGAAACATATTATGCAACACATCCTTATCAGTGAATGTTTGAAAACGAGTCCTAAAATCTTATATTGAACCTATCATGTTATATGGAAGTGAATCATGGGCAATAGGCAGGTCTGCACAGAAATCATTGGAAGCAACAAAAATGTCGTTTTCCACATTCCCTGGACAGCAAAAATAACAAACTAATGAAGAATGTGTGAAAAGAGCTGGAGAGACAACAAAATCTTGTCAGAAAAAAAAACAGTATATGAGAGAGACGATGTACTTTCGTGGGATATGCAGTGAGAAGAGAGGGCACTGGAAATACTGCAACAACAGGAAAAATAAAGGGAAAAAGAGCCAGGAGAAGACTAATAGAAATGATATAGAACAGTCTGACGAGATAGTGTGAGAGGAGATCACCAAATGAGCTAATGGCCTGCATGAAGGATCGGGTACTCCGGAGAATCATAATAGCCAACGCCAGTCGGCACAGCACATGATGATGATATGTTTTACACTGCTGCCCACAGCAGCACGAAAAAGTCGCAGCAAGCAGCGTGTACAGTAGCTGTTGCTAAAATTTAGTGTAGAAAAATTAGCCAGTCATCAAGTTTTCATGGAAGGACTAGCGGAAAACTGTGGCAGCGAGTCCAAGGTAGAGAGAACTATGTTGCCACAGACAAGAGTTACCTCCCGCTACCCGAATCTCTTCCACAAACAGCAGCGCAGCGTCTTCACCCTGGTCCGAAGGTCAAGGCTTCCTGTTAACTTCAATAATCCCAGCGTTGCCTTAAAGTTTTGCCTTTATTAAAGCTGTATCGATCCGATGTTAGAGACTTGGGAGAACGATGCGTGTGAATTATTGAATTATCCATACTCTAGCAGGCGCCGGGTAGAGAGTAATCCACGGCAAATCACACGTGTTTCTGATAAGGCTGCAACTACTTGTTGGTAGAAATCGGCGAACATTCACGCGCCTGGCGCTTGTCATTTTGCAAAGTCCCGTCCAAGCAAAGTGAGCAAAAAATGATGCAGCATTTAAGAGATTCCCGCATCACAAGAAGGCGTCTAAAGCTTCTATATATCGAAAAGATATACTGGAGTTTTTGTAGATGATGGAGTCTTGGTGTAGCCAGAATGTGTTGGAGGGTTTGATACATTAACCCCGTGGGGGATTGGTTTATAAGTCGAAATAAAGATTAATCTTCAATTAGGTTCTTTTGTTAAGGGAGGAAAGGATTTATATGATCTTCGAAATGACTTCAGGTCATACAAATATTCTCAATTAGACCGACCTTCTGGATTATATACATACATACATACATACATACATACATACATACATACATACATACATACATACATACATACATACATACATACATACATACATACATCTTATATCCTTCCCGTGCCGTTAGACGTCACATAGGGCTCGCAAAGTAGTTCGCCAATTTTTCCTGTCTTCGGCGAGTCTTTCAACCTCATCAAAGGATTTTATGCCTGTTAACTTGGCCTCTCTTAATAATGTTCTCTTCAGAGTTTCACGCGGTCTGCCCCTTTTTCTTCGGCCTGTTGTGTTCCACTTGATAGCTTGTTTTGGGATTCTCTGCTCATTTCTTCTCATCAAGTGGCCAACATATGTCCATCTCCTTTTCCTGATCACCCGTGAGACTGGTTGTTGTTCAGTCATCTGTCTTATCTCTGCATTGTTCTTGAATTCATTCCACTTGATGCCGAGTATTTTCCTTAGGCATTTGTTTTCAAAAGAGTCTAATTTCTTTTCTATTTCTTTAGTTGTTTTCCAGCTTTCGCATGCATAAATGAGGGTGGATATTACATTTGAATTGAATAGTCTTAACTTGGTTTTTGTGCTTATAACTTTTGAATTCCATATGTTCTCAAGATTCTTGAAGATTGATGCTGCTTTTGCAATTCTGATCCTAACTTCCTTTCTAGTGTCACCATCCTGGTCTATGTAGCTGCCAAGGTATGCAAATTGATTGACTTCTTCAATATCTGTCCCTTCTATGTGTATTTTTCCATTTTGATTGATGGGAATTTTCATTATTTTTGTTTTGTCCTTGTTAATTTCAAGTCCTATTTTGCTAGCCAGTGAAGATAGGCTATCTGTTTTTTCTTGCATGGAATTCACATTATTACTGATAAGAGTTATGTCATCAGCAAAATCAAGATCTTCTAGTTGGGTCCCATGTACCCAGTCAATACCTGTGTTACCTGTGCAGCATTTTTTCATTATGAAGTCTATTGTAATCCCAAAAAGTAAAGGAGACAGTATACATCCTTGTTTCACGCCTGTTTCAACATACATACATACACACACACAAACACACACACACACATATATATATACATACATACATACTTTAGAAGCTACTCAAAACTCGGGGATGAATTTCTCTTGGGAGTCCTGAACCATGGAAGAGCGATTCATTTTGGATGCGAGCACAAGCCCCAGCAAGAGAAGGGGGAAGGGGGCGAGAAAGTCTTGCTTGACGGGGCATCTTCCAGCTGACTGTGTGACATCCTTTCTGTTCTGGTTATGTTAGCCCTCGTCTGAGCGTAGAGAACACTAAGGGACGCAGCAAAATATGATGTCACTGGGACATATGATACGGGAGAAAGTTCATGTGAAAAAAAAGTGTAAAATAAGAGGGAGAGGAGAGGCAAATAGTTACCTAGGAATAGCGCATGAACTTTACAGTTGCCAGGTGTTGTGTAATGTGCAACACCACTTCTTGAAAGAACAAACAAACTGGGAAATAAGTTTTAAGAAATAGAAAAGAAAAGTGAAAAATGAGAAATATTTTTGTACAGAAACACTGGAAATATTTCACGAAGAGATGGGAAAAGAAGTAAAGAAATTATTTCAGGCTGTTCCCAACACCCACACGGGGGACAGTTACGCATACTTTGAGAATCACTGACATGTTTTTCTCTCCAGTAACTCTGACACTGTCCTGCGTTTCAGGCGCAACCGTGTTCTTTTCTCCCTCGGGAGTCCACGCTGTTATGAGCTTTGATCAGCATGTGGAGGCAGTGGCCACGAAAACATTGGGCAAGTTTTCGCATGGACGCATTGGGGATCTTTGCTAGGAAAGCTGTTCTTTAATTGAACAGACCGACCGTCTCTCAGACAAACTTAAAAACCCTAGCAGGGTGGATAAGCTATTTCTTGCACTAGTGTCTGTCCCGACTTTACACGAGTTCATCTTTTCACGGCTATACCGCGCACCAAATGAAGCTACAGTACTAATGTACTAGTACACGACATAAAGTATACAATGCAGAAGTGCATCGAAGCTGGAAGGACACATTTTACACACCATATTTTTGACACATACCCATTATTTAACCATGGATACATGCTGTCTTTATAGAGTATTGACATTTTCGTGTCATGAAACACTGCCTGTGATACTTGAGTGCCTGTGCTGGAATTATAATACTTAAAAGTACATATTCACCTTGTGAACTCTCCTTTCATGATATAAGACTGTAAAGAAGCATGTTTTTGCCAGTTGTTTTGCCTGATGCTACCTATCCAGTAGGTAGAAATGATATGTTTACGCCTGTCAAATGTTCCTTTTGTTCCCCCTTAAGAATTGTTATTGTTTTCAGTTCATTTCCCATTGCTTACATTATTTTGGATTAGAATTATATACTTAGATTAAAATTCAGGGACAAAAGGAAAATGTCTAAGTGGAACGTATAAATAATTAAAGCCTTGCTATAAATTGTACGAGTCACACATTTTCAGCAGCGCTGGTGTAGAAAACAGGAAAGTTGAAAATTGTGATACGCCCCAGGAAACAAGTGACTACCAGTTCTATGCTGCCAGATAAGTAGTGCTGTCTGGGAAATATGTGATTATCAGTGGTACACTCCTGTGAAATGATGTGATTTTCAGCGATAGGCTCAAGAAAAGAGTGGTAGTCAGTGGCATGCTGAAGAAAAGAGTGTGATTGTCTGTGGGTAACTGCAAAAAAAAAAAAAAAAGGAGTTGAAGTGAATGCCGAAACTGATCCATCGGTAACATTTGTCATATGCTTGTCACCACAGTAGTACCCTGTGAATGTGCATGAGTCAGCTCCCGAAGCATATTTCGGTTTACTCCTGGCAGGCGGGAGACGCTGCTGTAAGCAGTGCACAATGCCAAAGATGTTAACACAGTGACTTGGGCGTGCAGGATATAAGCATTTCACCTGGTACTTTATCATTTTCTACAGTAATTGACATCGTTAACATATCGTGCGTTATTCTTTTTAATTACTATCAGTAAATAACAATTTGCTTCATTTTTTCCCCTGTCTTTCATTTGTTTATGATTTCTTTCGCTTAAAAAAGATGGTAAAAAACAAACAGGAGTAATCTATTCCCTGTGGCCAAGATCAGCTGGAAGAAAAACGTAAGAACTAATGTAGTGTTTCGGTTTCGATCTCCTTCAGACAAAGAAATGGAGAAAACAAGAAGAAAACAATATACTTCCAGTAAAGGCAATGACATTTTAATGCTTTGTAAAAAAAAAAACAATAGTAAAATGTGATTTAGTTTTGGCTATTGAAAATATTTTGAAGAGTCGTCGAACGCTTTACATATTTATTCATGTGCTTTGATAATTATTGACAATCACTTATCTTTTCTATAATGATTAATGATATTAATTTCTCATTATTTATTTGTTTATATTATTACATTGAACCTTTTTTTTCTGTGCCTTTTAAAAAATTCATTATTTAAGTATTTAAAAATGTATTTCAATCTCTTCTCCCATGCTGTCAATATAATATATTGTCCAGCTTTAATGTGCTGCTACCGCCGTTTGTGTTTTTTAAATTTTTATTTAAAGTGAGAAATAAGATAGAATTCTTAGCCAGTATCCAGATATATTGTCTGTTTGATTACGTTGTCGTCAGTCCATTTGATTCCCTAAGAAATTGAAGGATATACAGAAAACGTTCAGTATAGTCACGTGACGTGGAACGTTCATTTTCTTTTTCTGATATTGTACTTTCTTTGTTACTTTTTATACTTATAGGTGTTTTTTTCTGCCTGGAAAGATCTCACGTGCGTACTTTATATTTTACTTTAAATTCTTTGACCTTGTAGAGTTTCATTTCATTGTTTGTCTTGGGTGTCTGTTCTTCATACGCATTACAATCCCAGACTCATTTTTTTTTCACTTGTTTTGTTGTGTCTGAGTGTTTGTGTAAGTCATTCCGGTGCGCTGTTGGATTACAGTGTTCATTACTGTATCTTTCTTGTGGCCTTTCATTATACCCTTGTTCTATGTTTTGCATTCCATATATGAGAGCAGTTCTGACTCAGTTTATATATATATATATATATATATATATATATATATATATATATATAACTTTTAAATTTCCACCATATTTCTGTTCTTCCGGAGCCTGCATTTGTCATATCTTTATATGCTATTATGTGTAGTCAAACATTTCGTTATTTAGTAAGATATTTTCATTCACGAACTTCTATATTTAGCGAAAGGTTGGAATAAACTTCTTTATGATTTCATCAAGGACTTGCTGACCTTTGTTACACACTTGAGACTGCGCGAGTTGTAACGAAAGCCCCAGGGGCCCTTACGTACGAAATCAATACAGCAGCATTTCCTTAGCAGGACTGGCACCAACCAATTAACAACTTAACGCGAGCCCGTTAACGATCCTATAACTACCGCTGGGGATTAACATTCTGAATATCTTGCTACCTAGATCGTCCTGAGGGATCTGTAGTTTGTTTTTCCCAGTGACTGGAGAGGAAAGCAAGACAAGCCTCCAGAACTAGATCTCTGTCTGTCTGTCTGTCTGTCTTTCTGTCTGCCTGTCTGTCTGTCTCTCTAGATCTCTCTCTCTCTCTCTCTCCCTCCTCCCCCGGCGTCTACAACTGACAATACAGTGGGAACCTCTTGTGCCGTGTAAACAGGTTTTTCAAGTTGTTCCGTCGCTTTTGGGACACATCTTTTAAATAGATTTGTTATTTTCTCAGCGTCTACAAACACGCGATGGTGAACTGTTAATGTTGAAAGCGGTTGCCGAAGAGGGTAATTGTCTTTTGGGATGAGAAACTTCTCTGCAGCAATTGAAGGACCGGGATCGATAACTTCGCACGAGCTTCCAGGAGGAGTGTGTGAGGTTTGGACACGGAGTAGAAAATCGTTAAGAGTGCTTTCTCTTGTCCACCTGGAGCAGTCTGAAGGGACATGTTCGGAAAGAGCTCTGCGGCGGATAGCAGCCCAAGTCTGCTCACTGCGATATGGGGACTTCAACAATTTCAGCTTCTGAATTTTATCGAGCAGTACTTACTGGTGGTCCCATTTAGTTCAATAGTTCATTACTGTCTCATCAATAAAAATAAAACGAAACAAGAAGCATAAAAAACTTTGAATAAAATTAAAATGGCTGGTATGATCAAAAGAACGCATCTGTTTATAGTGCCCCAAAAGTAAGTGTACTGATTTTTTTTTATTTGCATGTACACTTGTATGTAATACATGAAATTGCAAGCTATCTCCTTAGAAGTACGATCCTTGGGAAGTTACCCAGTAGAACAACGTTTTTTCCTATGATCGCATGGAGCTAGATCTGGGCTGTAGGGAGGTTGTGGAAGTGTGGGGATAGTTTTCAAAGTTTGAAGTTCAAAGTTCAGACTCTAGCTTCAGTGCATTCGATAGAACCCCATATATGTTCAGTCGCATGCCGCAGCATTCATTGAAGAGTATGTTTGCTAACAGTTCTTGTCAAATGTTGGTTCGGATTTTTTTGCCAGCACCTTTAATTTGTCTTAGCTCCAGCAATCTTTGCACAGCTACATTGTTGTCCCATTCGAATGGGGATGGTTTTGTTCGCCAAACACTCTGGCTGTGTGAGTAGGCGCGTTATCGTGGTGCAGCATCCAGTCATCTGCAATGTTCCTTCGGACTCACTGGACCCATTTGCACGTGCAAAACATTTATTAAAATTATATGAACTGCATTTTAAAAAGTCAAGCCTGTTTCCTCTGAAATCATCCTGATACTCAGTCGGCGATCTTTTGCCGTAACAGCTCGCGCAACTTCCACATTGTGATAGTCTCATGAGGAGATTGATCTTCTGGAACGAGGTTTATTTTCAACATTTCCTCGACCCCCTTTGAAAGCTTTATACCACCTAAGAGCCATATTTCCCGAAAGAGTGATATCTCCATAAACCTAAATTTTCAGATGTTTCGGTGGCAGATTTCTTGAACTTCACACAAAATTTGGTGGCCTGCCGCTGTTCGATATTTCTCTCCATGGCGAACGTAACGAGGTATTAAAACTCCACCTTACATAAACTGCAGTAGCGCGGGAATGACTCCGCAGATCCAGTTGAAACTAGTCCGGACATGCAGCAAGGATCTGTGTGAACACGCCATATCAGCCAGTGACGTGTTACGTTCCATAATCGTACATAGAAAACTCATGTATATCAAGACTCTTAATTGTGAAATATCAGGTAGTTTGACGAATATTGTTAAATCAGGTAGTCTTACGGCTAGTGTGAAATATCAGGCAGTTTTACGGGCAGTGTGAAATCAGGTAGTTTTATGGGCATTGTGAAATCAGATAGTTTTACGGTGGTGTGAATTCATATAGTTTTACAGCAGCGTGAAATCAGGTAGATGTACGTGTATTGTGAAATCGGGTAGTTCTAGGTGTATTGTGAAATCTGGTTTTCCGGGTGTCTCCAGAAAAGGTGGAGGGATAACGTAAACACTTTTGATATAAATAGAATGACAGTGTCAGCAGATGGACAGGAACCTGCTTTGGCAGAGTACACTGCAAGGGAAGGAGACAGAGCAAACTGGAGATCATTTCAGCCATCCTTCTTTACGGAAGTCGTGCAGACAAGAAAAATGATTGTGCCCTTAAGAGCGCATTAATAAACTTCGCTATCTCACACCTTACAACACGATGCATATCGGACCGCCTTCTTTTGGGGTCTACTAGATAATTATGAAATGTAATTTATTTTGTTTAAAAAAAAGAAAGATGAAACAGTAATATTGTTAGCAGTGAGTTTTAATTTTATGCTGCGACAGAAAGAAACCATCCTAGCGCAGACAGTAGTAACATTCCTGGAAGTAACTTTTGATAATTCGGCACAAATTGATTGAGTTACGTACAACTCGGCACTGAATCTTTGAAAACGATTGTTTACCTTTCCTCACCCGGGAGTGAACACGCTGCCCGTTGTAGTAGTCAGCGACCCAAAGCTGACATGTGTCAGGGCTGGCGAATCATAACTGACCAAGACCCTGTCCCACCTCTCTGTTGGTACCCCCAGTATCAGGCGTAGACTAGCTAACGGGGCAACGATAGCCATAGTCCCCATGGTGGTGGAGTCTGCTAAAGAAGTACTGCACACTCCTTGCTTTTTAACTGTACTCAGGGGCTGAAAAAAATAGCTGCCACAAACTGCTCCCAAGCTGACAAGAAGCTGTGCTTCAACATAATCACGGCATCGGCTGCAAAGAACACCAGCTCACAGTTTCAGGGAAAGGAAAACAAGAAGACAAAACAAGACAAGATTTTGGGCCATAGAGGTTGGAGACCCCCATATATAAATGTAATATTATGTAAAAGCACAATGATATGGACGAAATAGATAGAAAAATAAGTCAGAGTGAACAGACGGATAACAGCTCCCAACATAGTGAGATTATTGTGCCGAGATACTGCTGCGATTATATGTATGCGTGTCAGTTCAGATTTCTGTCAGTGCCCACTGAAGCATGGAGACAGAAGGAGGGAAACAAATAAAAAAACAGTGGTCTTTCTTAAGACCTGAGCCTTGCAAATAATGCACAAGGTATTAGGAAATGAAATAGTGACGGTCGTCATCATATAGTGTGGCCACCGTGCTTCTCCGTAGATCAATATGTTTGATTCTTTTCTATTGGCAGACTTGGCTGTATTCTATCAGGCCTTGGGATATGACCATCCTTTATCTTCTCTCCTGGCCTTCCACTGCCTCTTTCCCCGTTTAGCATTCATTTCGTTGTGTTGTTTTATGTTATTTCCTTCTCCTTTCAAGTTCAGAGATATTTAATTATCTTCATTTTATAATTAAATTCTTTCTTTCTGTCGAAATTCCTGTTTATTGATCTCAGCTGTTCAAAGTAGACGATCAGTAATGTAAGGACGATTTAAAAACGCAATGAGAAAATATTTGGCAAACCGCGAGATTTCTGTACGGAAAACACAGTCACGTATATAAGGACCACATACTTTACGTCACTAGGATACGTGTAAAAATCATATATAATGAAAACAGAGAGAGAGAGAGAGAGAGAGAGAGAGAGAGAGAGAGAATGCAGGGCAAAGCCACTGAACTTCAAAATATTTAGAGACTTAAAAAATATAAGGCTTGACATAACATAATTAGTGGGAAAAATGCAGTTTTCACTAATGATCGTCATTATATACATACATTTTTAAAATATCCTTTTGCGTGAAATTGTAGAGGATTTCATTTCATGAATTTTTTGTTTCCAATTAATTTTGGCAGATAAGCCTTGGCTGTTTAATGCGTAGCGGCATGTACATGATTCCCGCAGAAATTTGACAAAAACTTGACCATGTAACAAACCTGCCCCAGCGTTATATATGTGCTATATTATATGAACGGGTTGTACGCGGTCAGTTCTAGCATGAAATATTAGAGCGGACGTTATTCATCTTTCTTTGTGGTTGGCTATGAATTTTGTACTTTAAAGAAAGATTTCGTTTTGAATTATGTATGAATGAAAGGCTTTCATGTGAATTCTGTATTTAAAGAAAGATTTCATTCTGGAATCTGTATTTAAAGAAAAACTCAATTTTCCGTTCTGTATTTACAGAAAGACCAGTGTAGATTCTGTATTAAAAGAAAGATACTTTTAAAGGACGTCAATGTAAATTACGTATGTATTTTAAAATTATACTTTAACTGGACGCTTAACAAAACATCTGAGAAACATATAAATGCCTTTGAATGTAAATGCTACAGAAGAATTCTTCAAATATCATGCACACAAAAAAAGAACGCATATATCCATAGTACAAGAACTTAATATGAAGAAGGTTTGCTAGTAAAGAGGATTAAACAGAAAAAACTAAAATATTTTTGACACATTAAACGTTATGAGAATTTAGAGAAGACCATCTTGAAAGGGTAGATACTGGGAAAAAGAATGAGAGGAAGACCAAGGCAAAGATGGCTGCAAGACATCGTTGATAATATGCAAATGGATGCATCAGTAGCAGGGCATCTTGCTTACAGCCGAGAGGCCTACAGGAGTGCTGTTAGGGAGGCAAAGTTCCGAAGGGGACATGCAAATGACTGACTGAATTTAAAATTTCAAGCAAGATGAAGAAGATAAAATTTTGGGCAAATCATATCATGAACTTTTTTTTTATCATTGTAGGGGAACGGAAGCAGGCTAAGCCCTCTGTGACGACTTTTGTAAGGTGGTGCAAAATTGCTTTTAGTCCTCTTGCCATATTCTGTCTGCATCATGACGTCTGCAGTCTTCAGTTGTCTTATTTAATTGATTATCCAGGACTGGGTTTCGGAGCAATGCCATCTCCCTGAGGCACGGTGGCTGCAGTAGATCTCTAGTGCGCTCTCTCAGTTGCTTAACTGTGTATCTCATCCATCTTTTTTATGTTATCCGTCCATCTCTTAATATTGTCAGTCGTCTCTTGATGTTGTCCACCTATGTTTTCATGGTGTCCATTCATCTGTTTATGGTGTCTATCCATCACTTCATGTTGTCCGACTGTCTATTGATGTTGTCCGACCATATTTTTTGTGGTACGCCCATCTTTTGATGTCGCTGAACCATCTCTTAATGTTATCAGCCCATATTTTCATGTTATCCATACCTCTCTTGATGTAAACCACCCATCTCTTGATGTAGTCGGCCAGTAGTTTGAAGTTGTCCACACATCTCTTGTTTTCGTTCGCCCATATTTTTCAAGTTGTCCACACATCGCTTGCTGTTTTCAATCGATGTATTAATTCTGTCCGCCCATCTCTTAACGTTGTCTGCCCATATTTTCATGTTGTCCATTTATCTCTTGATATTCTACGCCCACTTCCTTGTGCTGTCCGCCCAACTCTATCGTTGATGTCTTCTTGCTGTCTTTCTTTGTAGTATGGTTCTCTTTTATTGTATTGCATGTTACCAGTTTAAACATTTGACCTGTCTGTTTTCTTCATTATTTCTCTTTTCTCAGGTGATGTAGTACTTTGTTTTCTGTTCTCTCCATGGAATAACGAGTGTTTATATCCACATTTCAAGTGTCCCAATTTTTTCTTACCATGTTCTTATGTCATCCCTGTGTTCTACACTAAAATCAGCTGTGTAGTCTATACATAAAACTTGCTGTAGCCCCCCCGTAATAGAGTTCTGGAATTCCTGAAGATTAAATGTAAAATTGCTGCTACAGGAAAATAACTATACAGTTAAAACCAGAACACTGAAAGAAAAGACAGAATGAGAGAAAAATAGATCAAAGAACTGAACCTATTTGCTCTCGTTCAAGAGCCCGACGTTGTCTTAATCCGGTTAAATAACCGTGACCTTCAGGTCAAGCTTCTGATAGGAGAAACAGGAAGTGGATGTGTTTGAAGCAGTTAGACTAATTAGGAAAGTCGTATTTTGTCTTCCCAACTGGAGTCCAGAGGTTTAGCCATTGATTCCGTCTTGTAGATGTACCAGTTTTAGGACGGGGATGCAGTTGGAGGGGATGGGAGGGAGAGTTAGGCGAGCGAGTGAACTTGTTCAAAGTGTGAAGAAGTGAGCACCCGGGCCTGGAGAATATCCCGCTCCTTCTTGTGCAAGGTAGTGCTTACCAAACTTTCCTCAGGTTCTGGCCTTAGTGCCTCCAGTACACATCCTACCACTCCTAATACATAAGCACATTCCTCTGTCCGTTCCCTTTTCTCTCTCATTATCCTATTCCCCTTCTCACTTTGGGATCTTCCCCAAGATGGCGGTACTGCCTGTTACTGAACGACTGTTCTAACGCATACATTCATTATTTACTTTAGTACTAGTATTATATACATATAAAGAACAATACTAAATATAAAATCACAGTTAATCCTGTTTAACTTCCGATCCATACATTCAACATTATAATATATAAATAAAACATAAGACAGAACTCTTTGATGTTTCTGTACGTTAATTATGATCAAGATGGTAAAGAAATTGATTTGCATAATAGAAGTATTTCAGTTGCTCTGGAAGTATACGATGACTGTTAGGATAGCAGTGCTGTGAGGAGACTAGATGGCTTAAAAAGCAAAGGTAAATTTAACCATGTCATGCCTTAGAAGCACACAGGGATATGGTGTTAGTGCCCATATTTTCCTTGACCCGTCGGCACACTAGAGGGTGATGTGGTCACCATCACGTCTGGCCGCCTTTCCTTCCCCAGCTCCAGAAGTCGAGTATCCATTTCTACAGCGGTATGACCGGGGCACGTCGTGTCAGATTCGAACCCCGAACGTTATCCATGAGAGGCTAGTGCATTAACCATTCAGACGCCCAGGTTTGTTCAGAAGGCACGTGATAAAAGTCTCGGGAAGAGAAAGAGAATTAATGAATGTCAAGAATTGGGCACGCAGGGCCGTCTTACATTCTGCCCTTCATCACACCATCTTCCCACACACTCGATTTAATACAAGTATATAAATACAGAGAGAGAGAGAAAGAGAGAGAGAGAGAGAATGTGTGTGTGTGAGAGAGATGTTTTCAGAGGTTTGAGCACACGGGCCCTCCAATCTGACAATTCTTCCAAATTTCACAGGCTTGCACACATCAGCACATGATGATGATAATGATAATAGTATTGTATACATAAAAAAAGGAGCATCCAGAAATGTGAAATGACTAAACCTTTTTCTTTGCTTTCATTCTGCTAACAACATATACACCAGTATCAAGTAACGGAAGATTAGACCTGGATCTGCAAGAGAAACATCATAACCCATGTCTCAGTTTTGCCGTCTACGTCCCATGTCTCGGTTTTGGTATGTCAATTTTGGCGCCGAGATAGCAACGGCGGAACGAGATGCACATCTGAATTTGCTACGCCCGGTTCAATCAATCAGTCATTTACATGTCCCTTGCGGAACTATGCCTCCCTAACAGCTCTCTTGTAGGCCTCTCTTAAGCAAGATGCCCTGCTGCTGCAGATGCGTCCATTCACAGATCATCAGCGGTGTCTTTGCAGCCATCTTCGCCTTGGTCTTCTTTTCCTCATTATGTACCCTTCCAAGACTGTCGTCTCTAAATTTTTTCATGACGTTTAACATGTCCAGAATATTGAAGTTTTCTCTGTTTAATCTTCTTTACTAGCAAACCTTCTTCAATATTAAGTTTGCGTATTAAGTTCTTAGGTACCTGAATATTTCTGCGGTCTTAACTACATCAGAAAGTCAACAAAATAGACTGTTAGATCATGATTACTTTAAGAAAATGGTAAATAAAATGTTAAACTGAAAATTTCCGTGCTTCGAAACTTCTTACAAGAATGTGATGTATATAGATTATTGGCGTTTTGGATATGAGTTTCATTACAGTATCTTTTTAAGGATTCAAAGATTCTCAGTGAGATGAATAACAGGAGAGTTGTGTCAGTGAGGTGGGTAACAGGAGAGTTGTCTCAGTGAGATAGGTAACAGGAGAGTTGTCTCAGTGAGATAGGTAACAGGACAGCTTTGTCACAGTGAGATAGGTAACAGGACAGCTTTGTCACAGTGAGATAGGTAACAGGACAGCTTTGTCACAGTGAGATAGGTAACAGGACAGCTTTGTCACAGTGAGATAGGTAACAGGACAGCTTTGTTACAGTGAGATAGGTAACAGGAGAGTTTTGTCACAGTGAGATAAGTAACAGGAGAGTTGTCTCGGTGAGATAGGCAACATGACAGCTTTGTCACAGTGAGATAAGTAACAGGAGAGTTGTCTCGGTGAGATAGATAACATGACAGCTTTGTCACAGTGAGATAAGTAACAGGAGAGTTGTCTCAGTGAGATAAGTAGCAGGACAGCGTTGTCTCAGTGACATAGGTAACAGGAGAGTTGTCTCAGTGAGATAGGCAACAGGAGAGCGTTGTCTTAGTGAGATAGGCAACAGGAGAGCGTTGTCTCAGTGAGATAAGTAGCAGGGCAGCATTGTTTCAGTGACATAGGTAACATGAAAGCGCTGTCTCAGTGAAATAGGTAACAGAAGAGCTGTCTCAATGAGATAGGTAGCAGGAGAGTGCTGTCTCAGTGAAATAGGTAACAAGAGAGTTGTCTCAGTGAGATGGGTAACAAGAGAGAGTTTTTCTGTGAAATAGGTTACAGGAGAGTTATCTCATTGAGATAGTAAACAGGAGATAGTTGTCTGATTGAGATAGGTAACAGGAGAGAATTGTCTCATTAAGGTAGATAACACGAAAGATTTGTCTCAGTGAGATAGGTAACAGGAGAGAGTTGTCTCTTTGATATAGGTAACAGGAGAAAATTGTCTCAATGAGATAGGTAACAAGAGAGAGTTGTCTCCGTGAGATAGGTAGCAGGAGAGATTTGTCTCCGTGAGATAGGTAATAAGAGAGAGTTGTTTCAGTGAGATATGTTAGAAGAGAGAGTTGTCTCAATGAGATGTGTAACAGGAGAGAGTTGTCTCAGTGAGATGGTAATAGGAGAGTTGTCTCAAAGAGAATGGTAACTGGCGAACTGTCTCAGTGATATATATAGCGGTAGAGCTGTTTTAACAGGATGGGTAACAGGAGAACTGCTAATAATTTATAGGAGATTGTCACTGGAGTTATATATATATTTTTTATAAATGATAGCCATGTATGCTTTTAACATAGTAATTTTTCTTTGATAATTTATATCCGAACATTACTGTAAGATGTAATCTTGGATATTTCTGTCGATAATTTGTAATAAAATCCTAGTAGATGATATATTAGTTGGATTACTACGGTAATTTATAAATAAATCCTGGTAGAAGATATATTAGTTGGATTACTACGATAATTTGTAAATAAATCCCGGTAGATGATATATTAGTTGGATTAATACGATAATTTGTAAATAAATCCCGGTAGATGATATATTAGTTGGATTACTACGATAATTTGTAAATAAATATCCCGGTAGATGATATATTAGTTAGATTACTACGATAATTTGTAAATAAATCCCGGTAGATGATATATTAGTTGGATTACTACGATAATTTGTAAATAAATCCTGGTAGATGATATATTAGTTGGATTACTACGATAATTTGTAAATAAATCCTGGTAGATGATATATTAGTTGGATTAATACGATAATTTGTAAATAAATCCTGGTAGATGATATATTAGTTGGATTAATACGATAATTTGTAAATAAATCCCGATAGATGATATATTAGTTGGATTACTACGATAATTTGTAAATAAATCCCCGTAGATGATATATTAGTTGGATTACTACGACACACATCGGTCTGTACTGAGTGTGTGTCGGGGTGGTTATAATGTCTGCTTTATTGCTTATTCTCGCAAGAATTAGAATTCGTGTCGATAAATTATAATCGCCTTTTAAATGATATGTGCATCGGAGAGACTATTATCGGTAATTAAAAAACCAAATCATACTGTAATTTTTAACAGGAGAATCATTCTCCATTATTTGTAATCGAATCTCATTTCAGTGAATAAAGCATGAGTTGATATCGATAATTTATAATCGAGGGTTAATGCCAACTGAACTGTAACCAGATTTTCTTCTTGAATTGCCGTCGAATTGATTGCGGTTTCATTGCGTCATTACTTAGTAACGTTTTTCAAAACTCTGACGTGCAAATCGCCAGAAGAGCATCATCATTTCTAATATTTTTTAAAACAGTATTATTATGATGGGCATTTTAGTTTCTGTCTCAATAGCCGGTCTGAAAATGTTGCCTTGTCAAGCCAGGATGCCTTCTTCAGCGAGTGTAGGTTTTCAGAGTTTTCTGGCGAGGTTTGTTGCTCGTTGGCAAAGAACGTTAGAAGATTCTTGAATGCGCTAGAAGATTATGACAGTACAGAGCACTGTTGAATCTCATAGGTCTAGGAACATCAGAAAGTTACTTGTCACACAAGTACGTCTCAAGGACTATATATATATATATATATATTATATATATATATATATATATATATATATATATATATTATATATATATATATATATATATATATATATATATATATATATCGACCAGATCTTTACTCTAAGAATAATACTTGAAGAACATATTGAAAAGCAGAAACCATTAATACTGAACTTCGTAGACTTTAAAAAGGCATTTGATAGCATACACAGGGATTCATTGTGGAGAATTTTAAGCCTATATGGAATACCATCTAAGTTATCAACATCGTTAAGGACCTATACAATGGATATATTTGTGCAGTAAAAACAGAAGAAGGAATGAGCGAATAGTTCCAGTTTGAAACAGGTGTGAAACAAGGATGTAGTCTGTCTCCTTTGATTTTTGGAATTGTAATAGACTTCATAATGAAAAAATGCTGCGCAGGTAAAATAGGTATTGATTGGTTACATGGGACCCAACTAGAAGATCTTGATTTTGCTGATGACATAACTCTTATCAGTAACGATGTGAATTCCATGCAAGAAAAAAACAGATATCCCGTCTTCATTGGCTAGCAAACTATGACTTGAAATTAGCAAAGACAAAACAAAAAATAATGAAACTTCCCATTAATCAAAATGGAAAAATACACGTCGTAGGGACAAATGTTGAAGAAGTCAATCAATTTACATACCTTGGCAGCTACATAGCCCAGGATGGTGACACCAGAAAGGAAGTTAAAATTAGAATTGCAAAAGCAGCATCGATCTTCAAGAATCTTGAGAACATATGGCATTCAAAAGTTATAAGCACAAAAATCAAGTTAAGACTATTCAGTTCAAATGTAATATCCACCCTCATTTATGCATTCGAAAGCTGGAAAATAACTAAAGAAATAGACAAGAAATTAGACTCTTTTGAAAACAAATGCCTAAGGAAGATATTCGGCATCAAGTGGAACGAATTCAAGAACAATGCAGATATAAGACAGATGAGTGAACAACAATCAGTCTCATGGGTGATCAAGAAAAGGAGATGGACATATGTTGGTCATGTGATGAGAAGAAACGATCAGAGAATCCCAAAACAAGCTATCTAGTGGAACACAACAGGCCAAAGAAAAAGAGGCAGACCGCGTGAAACTCTGAAGAAGACATTGTTAAGAGAGGCCAAATTATAGGCATAAATCCCTTGATGAGGTTGAAAGGCTCGCCGAAAACAGGAAAAATTGGTGAACTACCATGCGAGCCAGTTGACCTTAAGTTCAAGAGGCACATGGGGCTTCGGCAAGGGTATATATATATATATACATACACATACACACACTAAGTAACCTCATAGCTGGTTAGCTAAGTGGTTAGGCGCTCGGTTTTCTAATCCGGCGTACCAGGTTCAGTCCCATTAGTGGTATTTTAAGAAGCCCCGGCTCGACCCAGCCTCTAAAAGTGGGTAAGAGAGAAATCTGGAAAGGCAAATGCTGCCAGGCGTGATACTGATCAGGTCACAGGAATATGAGACTCTGGAACGACATGGTTTGAACTACACCTAACATTCTCCTCTTCCACAATCATAATCCCTCCCCATTAAGTTCCACTCCCTTCTCACTTGTTACACATAGCTTAGAACCTTTTCACAGAATCACATTACAACCCCTCTATAATCACATATTTCACCTTCTCCCGGCTAGATTACCATTGTATCACTCTCTCCCCTCCACAGTTTCCCCACCCACCACCCTCAGTTACGACCTACCTATCACTCATCCCAAGTCTCCATTTAAATACTCTCTAAACTCCACCATTTGCATTTCTGACACACAGTGTCGGACAAGCCACAGCTTCTTACAAGTTACATCTAAGAGCTCTATTCATTTTATGTTTTTTTTTTACATGTGTATGTTTTATCTCCTCTCTCTACTTCTTCGTCCTGTGTGTTTTTGTGTGATTAAGGCTCACGCCGAAACGTCACAAATAAAACAAAATAAAGCATTTCCTATTTTTTTCCCTAGTTTATACATTTTTGCAGACCCTAAAGTTCCACAGTTAACTCAACAGAGCCTCTAGTTCCACAGTTAACTCAGCAGACCCTAAAGTTCCACAATTAACTCAGCAGACCTTAAAGTTCCACAATTAACTCTGCAGACCTTAAAGTTCCACAGTTAACTCAACAGACCCTAAAGTTCCACAGTTAACACAGCAGACCCTAAAGTTCCACAGTTAACTCAGCAGACCCTAAAGTTCCACAGTTAACACAGCAGACCCTAAAGTTCCACAATGAAGTCAGCAGACCCTAAAGTTCTACAGTTAACTCAGCAGACCCTAAAGTTCCACAGTTAACACAGCAGACCCTAAAGTTCCACAGTTAACTCAACAGAGCCTCTAGTTCCACAATTAACTCAGCAGACCCTAAGGTTCCACAATTAACTCAGCAGACCTTAAAGTTCCACAGTTAACTCAGCAGACCCTAAAGTTCCACAGTTAACACAGCAGACCCTAAAGTTCCACAATGAAGTCAGCAGACCCTAAAGTTCCACAATTAACTCAGCAGACCCTAAAGTTCCACAGTTAAATTAGCAGACCTTAAAGTTCCACAATTAACTCAGCAGACCCTAAAGTTCCACAATTAACTCAGCAGACCTTAAAGTTCCACAGTTAACTCAGCAGACCCTAAAGTTCCACAATTAACTCAGCAGACCCTAAAGTTCCACAATTAACTCAGCAGACCTTAAAGTTCCACAATTAACTCAGCAGACCCTAAAGTTCCACAATTAACTCAGCAGACCTTAAAGTTCCACAGGTAACACAGCAGACCCTAAAGTTCCACAATTAACTCAGCAGACCCTAAAGTTCCACAGTTAACTCAGCAGACCCTAAAGAACAACAATTAACTCAGCAGACCCTAAAGTTCCACAATTAACTCAGCAGACCCTAAAGTTCCACAGTTAATTCAGCAGACCCTAAAGTTCCACAATTAACTCAGCAGACCCTAAAGTTCCACAGTGAAGTCAGCAGACCCTAAAGTTCCACAATTAACTCAGCAGACCCTAAAGTTCCACGGTTAACTCAGCAGACCCTAAAGTTCAACAATTAACTCAGCAGACTCTAAATTTCCACAATTAACTCAGCAGACCCTAAAGTTCCACAATTAATTCAGCAAACCCTAAAGTTCCACAATTAACTCAGCAGACCCTAAAGTTCCACAATTAACTCAGCAGACCCTAAAGTTCCACAATTAACTCAGCAGACCCTAAAGTTCCACAATTAACTCAGCAGACCCTAAAGTTCCACAATTAACTCAGCAGACCCTAAAGGTCCACAATTAACTCAGCAGACCCTAAAGTTCCACAATTAACTCAGCAGACCCTAAAGTTCCACAATTAATTCAGCAAACCCTAAAGTTCCACAATGAAGTCAGCAGACCCAAAATTCCACAGTTAACAGGCCCCAAATTTCCACAGTTAATTCAGCAGACCCCATAGTTCTACAGTTAACACAGCAAACCCCCAAAGTTCCCCACTTAATACAACAGACCCAAAAAGTTCCACAGTTAGTTCAGCAGGCCCCAGAGTTCCACAGTTAACGCAACAAGCCCCAAAGTTCCACAGTTAACGCAACAAGCCCCAAAGTTCCACATCCCAAATTTCCACAGTTAACACAACAGGCTCCAAAGTTCCACAGTTAATTCAGCAGGCCCCAGAGTTCCACAGTTAACGCAACAGGCCCCAAAGTTCCACAGTTAACTCAGCAGACCCAAAAGTTCCACAGTTAACGCAACAGGCCCCAAAGTTCCACAGTTAACTCAGCAGACCCCAAAGTTCCACAGTTATTTCAGCAGACCCCAAAGTTCCACAGTTAACTCAGCAGACCCAAAAGTTCCACAGTTAACTCAACAGACCCTAAAATTGCATATTTAACACAGTAGACACCCAACGTTCCACAGTTAACCCACAGACCCCAAAGTTCCACAGTTAACCCACAGACCCCAAAGTTCCACGGTTAGCTCAGCAGACTTTAAAGTTCCACGGTTAATACAACAGACCTCCAAAGTTCTACAGTTAATTCAGCAGACCCCAAAGTTTCTACGTGTTTTCCAACATTTCTACACTTTCTCATTGATGATGAAGACAAATGCAAAAATAGTAGAAAGGCACAGTGCTGAAGATTATCTGAGTATGATTAGTTAATCTTGGAATCAGCTGCCAGCATTAGAGCCTCTCTTAAGGTTCCCAGCCCTTCAGCGCACTGCAGTTGTTTCCACATAATTACAGTCGTCTCCCACTTGTCCATGTTATCGTCATTCGCGGGTTCAGTAATCAACCGTTTGAAAAAAAAAGTCCAAAAAAAAAAAAAGTCAAAAAAAAAAAAAACAACCCAAAAAAATCAAAAATTCGTAAATTTCATAAATTCCTCGCCCGCCCGTCTATGTGGTCGATATCATGAATCGTATCTCAACCATTTCCTTCTTTCTGGCTCTTAGTCACAGACAGGCTCTGCGCTTGCAGCTTCGCTGCTGTGAATTATTACGGGAAAAAAAAAATCTTTAACCGTTTCCTCTTTTATTTACATATTACTTTTGTAATTGGATGCAAAATTTTCACGACGTTCAGTTCATGAAGAGAATTTATTCATGAATTATAATTGAGTAACTCATACTGTTTGTATTAGATCAGTAATAAAATTTGCCTTATGTCTAATAAATATTTGAGAAGGGATAGAAAAGGGTTAAAAAGCCCCCCCCCCCCCAAAAAAAAAAAAAGTTAATGAAAATGGCAGTTTGTGCTGAGCCTAGGAGAAGCCATGAAGTGCCTGCTTCATATAATGACATAAATATAATTGATTTCGTTAGTCAGTCATTCATTTGCATATCCTTTGCGGAACTTTTCCTCCCTAACAGCTCTCCTATAGGCCTCTCGGTTCTAAGCAAAATGCAGATGATCAACGCCTTGATCTTCCTCTTTCTTTTCCCCGTTACGTACCCTTCCAAAACGGTCATGATAATGTGTCCAAAATGTTTGCGTCTTTACCAGCCAACTTTCTTCAATATTAGGTTCTTGTAGAATGGATATATTTGCTCTTCTTTGTGTTCATGTTATTTGAAGAACTCTTGTGTGTAACATTTACATTCACAGGCATTTATGTGTTTCCCAGCTGTTTTGATTAGTGTCCAGGTGTCATTTCCTAGTGAACTGAAATAAAGAATGCCTTATGCTGAGAGAACATATTCATATACGTGCTTTACTCACGTAGATATGAGTATGTACGTGTGCGAGTGCTCCCCCCCCCCCCCTCCTTTCTCTCAGTTTATTAGTGTACTCTCTTTCTAATTAATTAATATATTCTGTTTAATGTTAATTATTGTGTTGATATCTTAATGTATACAATGTTTAAATTAAGTTGTACGGGTATCCTAGCTGTGTATATACAGTACATTATGTTAAAAACATATACAAATATTCATTGCATTTCGATGGGGTTCCAATCCGGTGGGCGCATCAGATAGCGAAATGGACGTTAAGTGAGTTTCAGGCTCTTTTGCTCTCAGCAGACAGACATGTTTTAAACATTTTTTAAAAAAAAACTAGATTAACCTTATAATTTGTACACTAACTTTAAAATATGTAACTGTACATTAAATAAATCTTGTATACTATGAAAATATATTTACATTTACAGTCAGAAGTCGTACTCTTTCAGTAGACAGATGGGTTGAGAAAGGAATCGTTGTAACGCGGAGACTTTATGGTTTGATATTTTCTGCGGTTTCAAGCATCCTCGTGAAGGCTAAGAACTAAAGAAGTACGGCTAGGAAGTGGGTGGGGAGAACTACTGTATTACGTGCCAATTTTTTCTGTACGGCTTCAGTAAGAAATGAAAAAAAAAAAAGTCGGAATGTTAGTAATGCTTAAAAGAAGAACAAATTTCCTTAAGTCTAGACAGTGCAATTTAGTACGAGTTTGCTGAAACAGATTGGGGCAGGAATGGCTGAACAGTTTCAAAGAGAGAGGAATCTCGGAGGAGACATGTGGGCAATCTTACGGTTATAAAGATCAACGAGTAAAAGATGTAGAATGAAATTAGTGTCTAAAACTGACTTTAGAAATTATAGATTGCACTTAGACAAGATTTTGGTTGTTTGTTTCGTTTTCATAATGTAGTCCCGTTTTGGAAAGGATTTCTGTGTGAGCTGCGTAAGAAGACTTCGTTTTATAGACGTGGAAAGTATCATTAAAGCGGGACGTTATAAGTACTGATAGATTACCAGGAGAGGAAGATTTTAATATTGTCATTTATACGGTGCTTACTGCAGTGGCACCGGGAATACGTGTTATAGCTCCGTGGCGTAGGAATAGATGCAGCGAGCCCAAGAACTGCCTTGAAGTGCGAGTAGTATGACTTGCGCTGTGTGGATGTATTTTGCAATAATTTCACTTCGTGCGGATTTGGGAGGAGGGGGGGGGGGTTATGGCGGTGGTGTTTTACTAGCTCTATTTCATCTTGTAATTTCAAACCACACACATGCTTTTAATCCGTTTATTTTTAAGGGTACAAATTCGCCCGCTTTAACCACTGATCACGTTTCCCGTGTGTGTCTTTCTTATGAAGTCCTACATTTTCATCTTGCTTCCAGTTTTGGTGTATAAAGCTGGTCTGCGTACATTAGAAGAGCTGTGTCATTTTTAAATATGTGCGAGTGTGTATGTGTGTGTGTGTGTGGTGTGTATGTGTGTGTGAGAGGTTTTTTTCTTTGAATCGTGCGCCGCAATGGGCAGGCCGTATTAGCAAGAGCCCCTTGTTGCGCGTTAATTGAAGCCATGCAGTCGCTACGAGAAGCCGCGGTAATACAAAAGATATGACGTAAACAACGGTCTGTTTTTATGCCCGGAACCGCTAGTTCGTTTTTTCCCCCACTGCTGTAGCCGTGGAGCCCCTTGTCTGGTCCGAGAACAGCCGTGGACCCCTCATTAGAAATAAAGAAATAGAAACCAAGTGATGCTAACATTTTTTTTAGTCGAGCCAAAATCATTTGCTGGTCCGTAGATCCTGCGTGGATACTCGGATCCTGGGTTTAGAACCACTGCTCTATTTACAGGAGTAGGAAAGTCGGTTTGAAATGTTTTGCTAGTGATAATGACACATGTAGTGGTGTTATGATGTAAATGACAAGAGTCTTTAAAGAATAATGAGTATCATCAAAAAATCAGAACAAATATTGATAAACATATAAAATGTTGATATACATATACACTGTTCACATACGAGGGGTGATTGATAGGTTCTCGGCATAAAATACAACGGATTATTTGTGGGCACCTTTTCTGGGTTATTTCTCAACATAGTCCCCTTGCAAGTTTATGCACTTATTCCAGCGATCCTGGAGCATATGGATGCCTTCTTTGTAAAAATCAGCGTCAAGTGCATGAATGACGTCATCATCTGAAGCAAATTTGCGACCACTGAGCTCCTTTTTGAGTTTGGTAAACAGATAATAGTCCGAAGGGCCCAAATAAGGGAATAAGGAGGATGTTCAAGAAGCTGGAAGCCGCATTCATGAATGGCAGTCATTACCACCGCCGACTTGCGAACTGGAGCATTGTCTTGATGAAAGATGACTCTTCTCATCAATTTCCCTTGACGCTTTTCCTTCAGTTTCACCCACAGTTGCTTCACAAGATTAGCGCAATAGACCTCGGTGACCGTTCTGCCCTTTTGAAGATAGTCTACCAATAGCACACTTTCTGAATCCCAAAAGATGGAAGCCATCAGTTTGCCTGCAGACAGAACCACCCTTGCTTTCTTTGGATGTGGGGATCCATGATGTTTCCACTGCTTTGACTGTTCTTTGGTTTCTTGTTGAAAATTGCTGAAGAAACTATTCAGGATCTGCATAAAAATGGCCAAGATTGTCTCTTGACATGTTGAAACGCTGTCGTTTGTGATCAGCACCAAGAAGTTTCGGGACCCATCTAGCCGAGAACTTATCAATCAAGCTCGTATTTAAACTTAATGGCATCAAATCCACTTTGTCGAATATATTCAATAAAGTTCAGTACAGTTACAATGGGCAGGCAAATTACAGCTTACAATTCTGTCAGGTTAACACTCAGTAAGTGTGCTAAGTAAATCATTACGATTGTGATCCAGAAAGGACCTTTACCATTATACGAGTACGTTCTTTGGTAATTAACGAAACGTGGATAATTTACCAAAGAAAAATTCCTGTCTTTAGATATGAAGCTCCTTCTTCTAGCAACCTGTCTCTCCTCTGAATATCACTGGTCTGCGTATAACATAATGTGTCTAGAGAATCTGCTTCATTGTATATCTAAAGATGACTACACTTCCGAATGTATCTTCAGGTGACTGTACTTTATAATGTACTTCAGATGAATATACTTTGTAGTGTATCGTCATACGATTGTAGTTCCTAACGTATCTATAAACAGCTGTACTGCCTAAATCATCTTGCTCGAGACATCTGTACTCGTTAATATAACTTAGGATGACCATACTTCCTAAATGTATCTTGGGATACTGCATAAATCATGAGATTACTCCACTGATACATTGTTTCTTTTAAAATCAGAAAACAACAGTATGTCACAGGTGTATATTTTCAGCTGTGGTAGATGTGCATGAAGTTAAAAGACGCCGACGATGTAGATGTCGTGTGTTGGATAATGTCGAGGACGAAACTGATGAAACGCTATTACTGTTGTCGTTGAGGCTGCTCGCTTCTGTTTATCCCCCCGCTGGTGTGGCGTGTTGTTTATTGTTTCTGTTTTCTGTTTGTATGGGATAGCATTACCCCGCAATACCTGACTTGATTTGATGTTATTGATTTCCGATAATAAACTCTGGGACAGGTCTTAAAATGCTGGACTTGTGCAGGGTGCGTGCGTGTGTGCTGGAGCGCGCGTGTGTAGTGTCTCTAGTGCTATTATGACAAGAAAGTGATAATAAAACGAGAAAACAGTGATGCGGCATTACTTGTTGTTCTTTCATGAATTACCAGATTTAAGTCTCGTCTGTTTTGCTGCCTTTTTTTGTAATATAACTACCGAGGACAAGGCTGAGATAGAATAAAGGAAGGAGCTTAATTTTGCCAAGAATGAAGTGGTGGGCTTAAAGGCCCGTCTGACATTCTGCTATTCATCTCTCATTTTCAGTACTCGCATATATTCAGCATCATTTAAGTACTGGTGTTTAACAAAACACGTGCATCCAACCAGATGAGGATTTTCTTTATAATTCTGCAGGCGGATCCAAGACGAAGGTGTCGCCGAAGTGTGTTGTAAGTATTCCCCTGTCTCTTTGATCAGTCTAAAGCAACAAAATAGCCCGGTAGCGATAACAGCTAAAAGAGGGTCTTGATGAACTCAAAGACCGTCATCGGGCATCATTACACTACCCCCGGGTGCCCTGATATTTTTTTCTGCTTCTTATTTACTTAAAAAATGTCCCTTGAAATGTCTATTTGATAACGCCAGTATCTATCCTCTGTGGAAAGAGCAAACGGATGGAGAAATGAACAGTACAACAGAGTTAAAGCAGTCAGAGATGTTTGTTGTAAGTTTTCCTTAGTTGCTTCTCATTTATGCACTATAGAATGCCTAAAAAACCCCCTCAGATTTATTTTCTGTATTTCAGTTTCATATACGCCTGACAGAACCTCTTTTAAAAAACTGAAATTTATGATCTACGTTTTGGTTTAATAACCGCTCTATAAAAGCCTTGAAGCTATATTTTATGCTCTCTTTCAAAATATGCAGTAGTTTCTCTTGCATTGATACGTTATTTATATCCTGATGGATGCATTACGTAATGTTAAAAAACAAGGAACACAACAAATATGATGTTGCTATTTAAACTGAAGTTTGCTGATCAGACAAGGGAAATTGCCTGAAACGTTCACTTGGACATCAACTTCACGTGCTGACCTGAATTGTACTTAGCAGATGATTCATGAGCACAGAAAAGCGGAACTAGTCAAAACAGCATTTTTGACAAAAACTCATGATAGGTTCACGAGAATCCCGTGAAAATTACTGAACACAAAACTCACTGGCCGTGTTATTGAATGCCTATGAAAGATTGACGCTCCTTGAGTCAGTTCATATGAAGATTCAATGCGCAAGTATGGCTCATCTCACTACAGAACAACGACTCATCATCATTGGAAGTTTACAGACTGGACAGTCACAAAGTGTAGTGGCCAGACAATTTAATGTGGTTAGAAGTACCATTAGCCACCTTTGGGGACGATTTCAAGAAACTGGCTAAGTTGCAGACCGTCCGCACAGTAGAAGACCCATAGTCACAACTCCTGCCGAAGACCGCTTCATACGGCTGCATCACCTCAGGAATCAGTTTGCATTTGCGTCCTCAACAGTTCAGTCAATGGCAACAGCTCGTCGAATTTCATATCAATCGGGCAGGAACCGGCTGCACAACGCTGGTCTTTGGGCGAACCAGCATTGTCAATGGACCATTGCGAATGATTGGAGAATGGTTTGGTTTAGTGATGAATAATTCTTTCTGCTGCAGAGACACGACAGGCGGAGAAGAGTTTACCGCAGAGTCCATGAGCATTACGCCCAAAACTGAGTGGATGAGGCTCCTCCACATGGTGGTGGAGATGTACTGGTGTGGGGGACGATCAACTTCATAGGAAGAAGTGACCTAGGGCAAATTTAAGGACGCTTGAATGCCCAACGATACTTCGCTGAAATTCTTTTCACGTCCTTCCATTTCTGGCTGCACAAGGGTGGAGTTTTCAGCATGATAACGGTCGACCTCATATTGCACAACTCACCACCCAGTTCTTCGCTGACAACAACGCCCAGACAATTCCGTGGCCATCCAAGTCATCAGACATGAACCAAATAGAACACTTGTGGGATGAACTCAACAGATAAGTCCGCCAGCGAGACATGGCGCCAACCAATCCGACAGTTGTCTCATTCACTGCGGGAAGACTGGGCAGCCATCCCAGACAACAAATCCAACGGCTAATTGGATCCATGTCAAGGAGATGTCGTTCTCTGATACAGGCCAGAGGAGGCCATACACCTTACTGAAACGGAGGCCTCAGTCACAAAGAATCAAAGTCCAAACTAAATTTAATGAACATCATGTCTTTATTAAAGTCTTAAAGTTTCTTCATGCCAAGATTGAAACATTAATTCTATAAAATAAAATTTTGATACAAGTTTGAAATTTGGTGTCCATTACGACTATAATGATGTTGCGTTTCTTTAAGTTTTTAACAGTATATGTTTTGGTTCATAGCCTGATGCAACCATTCCTCCATATTAAGTAGTATCTCTGCACATGTTCTGAGCTTGGCTAGATAGAAACGTGATAATTTTGATTTTCGTATTTGTTTTTTGTTTGATAAGTGGATGTATTTGTTGCAAGTTTCGCTGTTTTGTTCTTTGCATTGTGGTTATAGCGAACAATTGTATAGGAAAAGAAATACAATAGTGAAACAGTGTGTTGAAAGTGAACTGCTCATCTGTCTCATGTAATAACTGGTCGCCAATTTAATGAATTGTGTGTGCGCGTGTGTGACATATTCATTGTGCATCTATCTAATGTATGTATTTCACGAACTAACTGTGCACCTGTCTCAGATATAGTCTGTTTTTATATCTCATATGTTAATTGTGCCTCTGTCTCATGTAGTAGTTAGTCGCCTGTGTCATATATCATATGGACACTTTATCTTAAGTGTTATATGCACTTTTACCTGTGCGTACCACAGTGGCTTCTTTCTGATGTATTAACTGGTTTTGTTGTGTGTACAAAGTGTGCTTCTGTCACATCATGTCTTTCCATCTTGTGTATTAATTCTGCGCATGTCATAAAGGTGCTCCTACCTCACTCATCAACAGTGCTTCTATCTCATATATCAGCCGTGCTTCTGTTTCATTTCTCACCTTTTCTTCTGTTTCATATATCAATAGTAATATCATGTGTTAACAGTGCTTATATCAACGGTGCTTCTATCTTGCATCTTAATTGTGCACCTAGTTAATGTATAAACAATGCTTTTATCTCATGTATCAGCAGTCTTTCTGTTTAATGTATCAACAGTGCCAATATCTCATCTACCAATGCTTCTGTATCACGTCTTAATGGAGTTTTTGTCTCATATGTTATCAGTGTTTCTGTCTCATTTTTCAACAGTGCTTTTATCTCACATATCAACGGTGGTTCTATCTCGTATGTTACCTGTGCTTCTGTCTCACGTCTTAATGGTACTTCTGTCTCTTTTATCAGCAACGCTTCTGCCTCATATATTACCTATGTTTCTATCTCATTTCTTAGTGGTGCGTCTATCTCATTTCTTAATGATGCTTCTATCTCAGTTCTTAATGGTGCTTCTGTCTCATGGTCTTAATGGTTCTTCTGTCTCATGTATTAACAATGCTTCAATCTCATATATTACTTATGCTTCTATCTCATGTCTTAATGGTGCTTCTATCTCATGTTTTAATGGTGCTTCTATCTCATGTCTTAATGGTGCTTCTATCTCATGTCTTAATGGTGCTTCTATCTCATGTCTTAATGGTGCTTCTATCTCATGTATCAACAGTGCTTCTATCTCATATAATTACCTATGCTTCTATCGCATGTCTTAGTGGTGCTTATAATCTCATGTCTTAATGGTGCTTCTGTCTCATTTCGTAATGGTGCTTGTGTGTCATGGTCTTAATGGTGCTTCTGTCTCATGTACAAACAGTGCTTCTTCTGTCTGATGTTTCTACTTTCTACAGTGCTTCTATCTGATATATTACCTATGTTTATATATCATGTCTTAACTATGATAATGTCTAATGTGTTATCTGTACTCCCATCTTATGGATTAATTGTGCTTTTATCTAAATGATTAAATGTGGTTGGGCTCCGTGTATAATTTGTTTCTATCACAGGTACGATCTGTTGATCTATCATAAAGGTATGATTCACGAACTGTGCATCTATCGTTTATTACTTTATATGTGCTTCTGTCACGCGTATATTAACTATACAGTTGTAGAATGTAGTAACACTGCATCTTAACTATGCGTGAATTTCATCTACTGCATGAGAAAAAGAGAGTGAGAGACAGAACGAGGCGAGGGAAGATATGAATCCTAATGTTCAGGCCAATAAATGAAGTGAAGCAGAATGAAGGATAGAAAAATAGGCCTGTGCAGGTTGATAAATGATTAATATTCACACTGATCATTTCCACACAGGCATATACACATATACTCGGACACACACACAAAGATTATATATATATATGTACGTATGTATATATGTATGTATGTATGTATAAAACTACAGGTGCCGCGGTGGTGTAGTGGTTAATGCACTTGCCTGCGGACCAGGTCTCTGGTTCGATTTCAAACTCTGGCGGATTTTTTTCAGACCAGCAGGCACCAGAGTCAACCCAGCCTCCAAAAAATGGGTACCTGGGGCTTCCCTAGGAAAACAAAGGCGGCGATGATAGGTCTTGACATCCCTACCTCAAATACTGTAGGTGGCCTAGAAATGTGAAGGCACAAACACTGCAAGCACACCTACGACATGCAAATGCTACGGGACATACAAGTAGATAAAACTACAAAGAGGAAAAAAATGTATATTCACAACATCCAAAGGCATGAGAATACAGAATAATGAATGTGATTTTTGTTTGTTTTTGTATTTAAATTCAGTATTTCCAATTAATAATGGTTTTTGCATACTCTTATTCCACAACATTTTGATATGTTTTAGTTCATATTAACACATTCTTGATGCTAAAGAACGCCCTTGGCACTAAACACAGTGAAACAAAACTTGATGATGACAAAATAAATACCTCAACTTTGCAGTGCAAAAATCAAAAAAAGAAAATGGTAGTTAAAGAAATCCAATGGTAACTTTTGGCTGTGGGCAGTCTTAAGTGTTATAAGCTGAGGCCTTCGGGACTGTTGGTGTGATTCAATGGGCAACAAGTGCGGGCGCGTGAGTTCGTGGCTTCCTAGCGCGAGCGAGCGACGATAGACCGATCTGGTTTCCCCTTGTCTTCCGATCTAGCAGCGGATCTCGTCCGCGGCCGTCGTGTGAGCCGCACTCGAATCGTTAGCTGTTGTTTATTGTTGTGATGTTGCTACAACCGTGCAAGCTTTGCCCGTTCCCAGTGACAAATTGACGTTTTCATGTTCTGTCCTCACTTTCTTGATGCAGTTGTTGGTGCCTGTTACAGTGGAGTATTTCCAGCCTTGATAAGAGATTCTTTTTCACAGTTAATCAAAATTCTCTGTACTACTTGTAGTCAAGCAGAAGATTAAGCAAGAGCAGGTTTGAATGACCGGCGCACGATCGTCAAGAGAACGATACACGCCGAACTTCAAGAAGAAAGGTATCAACGTAGGCCCTAACCTGATGCGCAGATATTTGCAGGGCATCCACGAGGTTTCGCCTGCTGCAGTGAGCACTGAGAAGAACTGGCGATAACCGGAGCCACATGTAGAACGAGTCTGCATAACTCAGTTTCATGTGGGGGGGGGGGGGTTCTGAACGAAGACAGACGACGCCAAGCGCAAAGAGACTGGACCTTGCAAGGCAGTTTTCCCTGTTCGATCGTGCTAATCTCAGTCGTGTGACGGGAAACTGTTCAGCACAATGTATTTCGACAACAACCTGGGGACATGTACCAGCTTTAAGACCGTCTCCATAAAAGGAAAATGCCATTCCTAAAGTCCAAGGAAGTGAAAAAAAATGTTCAGAGTCTTACCATTTTCTGTTTTCCTCACATAGACATAATAGGAAGGACACATTTAGTTGCCATGGACATGGAAATACGAGTATACTTGCCAATATAACACTGAATCAAATGAAGAGATCAAATTAAATAGAAGCAGTTTGTCTTTCATATTCTCTATTCATTTCCAGTCTGAACGTCCCTAGCGTAACGCTGCCGAGTGTTTTTCCCAGTTTGTTGAACTGTCTCGAGCTAATAATATTTTCTTGGTGTTGTCTTTACGATGGAATGTTTCACAATTTTTCTGCTTTCTAGCCGTGTCTTTTGTTGCGTGAGTTATCGTAATATTTTGTATTCCATCAATACAGCTTTTTTTTTTAACAGACTTAATATATTTTACTGTTATTGTATCTGATATTGCCCATTCATACCCTGTCGAAGTTTATGCGTGTCTGATATTGTTTAAAATCATTCTGTCAACGTTGTGTTATCTAATATTGCCCCAAAACCCGTTTCTTCGTGTCTTGTGTGTAATGTCACCTAGCTCATTCTGTCGATTTTATGCATTCAATTTTACCTAAACCCAATCTGTTGACATTATCTGTGTAAGACTGCCTTAATAAATGTGTTGGTACTAAACAACAGAACAGCTCGTTCACTACAGAAAATCTGCAGCCTGGCCATTCCCTTCTTAATTTAATATTATATAATGCCTCGTAAATAACGCAGAGCCTTAGAAAGTTGATTTTCAGCTTTTTACCCGGAGTAGCCTAAAGTCCTTTAGCCGAGAAACAGCTTTTTCTCTCATGGTGGATACTGTCAGCAAGTGACTGGCATAATCAGTCACAGGTTTTAATGAACCAGTTTGTGTGTTTTCCAATAGTCTCTTTGATCATACTTATCTTGTTTGTTATTGTTTCTTCAGATGACGGAAAGTTAAATTCTACCTCACTCTCCTTTTACCAGTTCTTCTTCCTCGTCGTTACGGATCGCGGGTTTATTGTACCAGGTGAACTTTAATCTGATGGGTGGGTGGGGAGGGAAGGGGTGAGGACGAAAGACAGATGGAAGGAAATAACTCCAGGCTTTCTAGTCACTCTATCCATCATCCTTTTCTTCTTTTTCTTCCTCTTCTCCTACTTTTCTCACTCTCTCTTTCTCTCTCATCTCCCTTCCCTTTCACTTAAAAGAAAGAGTTTTGTTCTGTCATTGCCGTTGATATTTCGACTCAGCTGCTTATGTGACTCGAATTCGAACTAGCAGCACTTTCACGACGAAACCAGCCAACCCTCCCACTCTACCTGTTAAACAAAATGTACAAAAAGAGTCACAAATTCGTCTAATTTAAAACTTGGATGTTCCACATTTTGTCCTGTGTGGTTTTGTTAAAAATTTAGCTTTGAATGCGTTTATATTTAATGTATTCTTTGGAGTTTTCGTATTATTTGTGTTTATTGACTTTGTTCTCATTATTTTGTCAGCTGAAGTACAAAAATATCTGTTTAGAAACTTTGAGCTGTGATGCTTTGTGTGTGATTTTTGTACTGTTAAATATCAGCCAGTCCCGTTTTGTTTGTTTGATGGTTTTATTTTGTTTGGTTATTTACTTACCCTGAGTTTTTAAAAAAAATACAGTCTCTATGTGTTTATTAAGGCAAAAAATTCTCCAGTCCCAGTTTTCATTTCCTACAAACCTAATTTATATTTTTATACTTAACTATAAATAGTATTTTGTTCGCTGCGGACACAATTGTTAATATTTCAAACCGATTACCGTTTGTGTGTGTGTGTGTGCGGAAAGGTGCATCGATTACATGGGTATTGTGACAGGTGCAACAAAGAAACCCTTGTGTTTACTCCCAGTATGGTTTCCACGGGTGCTGAAGAATCCAGTAGCAGTTACTCTCACGCGTACTTTTAATTATTCACGGGGAATGTTTGATTATTAAACGCAGGAATGACCGATTAATTTTGCCTGCCTAATGGCGACTCTAGACCCCGTGATGGGACGTCTAGGCAGGCCTTTGTTACGGAACCCAGAGACTTTCCTCTGCTTTGAGGGGGCTCCTCTTGATCGAAACAGAATGGCTGATCATTATAGGAAGCGAAAGGGGAGGGGGAGGGAGGGGAGAGAGAGAAAGAGGAATTAGTTTTGTACCACCTTACAAAATTCCTATTGGAGGCTAAGAATGGGGAGAAGAAGGAGAAAGAAGAAGGAGAAAGAAGAAGGAGAAAGAAGAAGGAGAAGTAGAGAGAGAGAAAGGGACACAGAGAAACAGAGTCAGAGAGAAACGAGAAAGCGAGAGAGAGAGAGAGAGAGAGAGAGACAGACAGACAGACAGAAGAGCGAGAGACAGAGAGACAGAATAAAAAAATACAGAGAATCTGAGAGAGACGAGAAAGCGAGAGACAGAGAAGACGGAGAGTGGCGAGAGATAACTGACGAATATAAGTTTCAGACTGCGAAGACCAGGACACACAGGCAACCATGCATGTCCGTTATTTCTCACTGTTTCGAATAAGATCAGTCCTGTACCAGATGTACTGTATACGTAACAGCCATGAATAAACATTGAAATTACAGAACTTTTACGTTTTACGTTCAGTTCGCTTCCAAATGATCAGTTAAAATGTCTTGTCTTCAGATCTTATGCTACAATTTAACAAGAACACTTTTTCTGGCTTCACCTGCGATCAAATGGACACCATTCAATCAGGTGCAGGAGCGAATATGAAAAAAAAAGATTGTGATTTACAAGGAAAGAGCTAGTGTTTTCCTTTGGTGAGATGACGACTGCGGTAAAGCTGGTTCTAGTAACAAGGTAGATGAAGGTGTATGCTTCAGTTTTATAAAACAACAAAAGAAATGAGCAGAAACATAAAATGGCAGAGAATAAGGAAATAAGATCATAATGTATAAATGAAGAAGATACAACATCCAGTATTTCGGCGTGAACCTTTTTCAAGGATTACATACAAGGACAATACAACAACTACAACAAACTTAGCTTTTTTTATCTGCTTTGAAAGACGTGAGTCAGTGGGCCTAGTGAGATCATCCCTCTTTTCACACAACATCTTGCTTACAACAGATCACATATTTACTTACTTATGTTTCACTTCAGTAAAACTTCAACAGTGTTCCATGAACGGAAATACTCTCCCAAGAGCTCTCTCAGTATCAACGCTTGACCACCGTCCCCTCAATCCAGAGTTCAGTTCAAGGCTGAAGATTCTTAGCAACAAACTTGACTTTAAAACTTTCCGAACCCAAAAAAACGAGGCTAAAACTTGACATTTCATGAACACTCAAAAGTTCTATTCATATAACAAAGAACGATTTGTCACCTACGTGTATTTGATCCAAACTTGACTTTAAGTTTAAGTTTACTAATCACTGAATGCCTACGTGCCGAAATACCATTCGTTCCACACAACCTCTGTGAATTAAGTTAGAATAATCTCTCTCAGTCTGTTGTCTGTCTGCTTGTCTCTCTCAACAACCAGCGTACACGTATCAAAATACTGCCTCTTAAGAACAGGTTTCTCTTCAACAAAGCCAAGTTGGCATATCAAATTCTTTCACAGCATGCTCGTTTTATCTATGGAACCTGTTTAAATTTAGCTCAAAGTGCAGCCAATCAAAACCTAGACATGATCTTTACAAGAAAATCTTTACTTATTCTGCTGCTCATCTTTGGAATACCCTCCTATCCTGTTTAAAAAAATATAAACTATACTCCTTCCTACAACTGCAGACTTTTCCAATATCTATTTGATGTCGACTACATGCCTCCATGACACAAAAAGGAATTGAAAAACTAATTATGTCGGTCCGTAAGAACAGCGAAGAGCAAAACCTCTATCTTAATGCGAAAAAAACTAAATTGATGACAACTGACAAAACAAACAAGGCAGCTGAAATATGTATCAATGAGGAAAAATTGGAAGAAGTGGAGAGTTTTGAATATCTTGGATCACTATTAACTAATAATGGAGATACAGTGAGGGAAATTAAAAGGAGGACATCTATTGCTCTTCAGAAAGTAAAACAACTAAAGAATCTATGGAGAGGAACAGACAGAACTACAAAAATAAGATTTTTAAGGGCATACATCTTTGCCATCGCAACATACACCTGTGAGACCTGGACACTTAACAAAACAGATGAGAAACACATAAATGCCTTTAAATGCTACAGAATAATTCTTCAAATATCATCACACAAAAGAAAAAAATATAACCATACTATAAGAGTTACTTATTGAAGAGGGTTGGCTTGTAAAGAGGATTAAAGAGAGAAAACTTAAATATTTTGGACACATTAAACATCATGATAACCTAGAGAAGACCGTCTTGGAAGGGTATATAATGGGAAAAAGAAAGAGAGAAAGACCAAGACGAAGATGGCTGCAAGACATCGTTGATGATCTGCAAATGGATGCATCACAACCGAGATTCCCACAGGAGTGCTGTTAGGGAGGCAAAGTTCCGTTTCTAATGAATGAATGAACATGCCTCCATGAATAATAAAACTTAAAAAGTTATTTTAGACTGCTTTTACAGACACTGAAATCAGTTAATTGTTTATTCTGAATAGTACTGAGATGTTTATTTGTTAGATAGTCATTTATATGTGTATATAGTTAGTCATTTATATGTGTATGTAGTTTGTCATTTTATATGCATGTAGTTACTTTATTGTTAATTATATGAGCAGTATATTTTTTAATGTCTTGAACAGAGTGAAAGTTGTGTGATAAAGGGCAGAATGTCAGACGGGCTTGCGTGCCCAATTCTTAACACTTTTGAAATAAAAATCAGTCTCAATCTCTCACTCACTCTCTCTCACTCTCTCTCTCTCTCTCAGGTCACAAAAAATACGTCAGTAAACTCCCTGCCCAGTGTAATCCCCTCAGTATATTTTTGACTTTCGATATGAAATACACCCTGACAGCAGATGCCAAGAACAAACTGACATGAATTGGTAAAAATATTTATCATACAACCACATGGATATCATACACTAACAACATGTCCCCATGGATGTCACAGCGCAAGTGTCTAACACACATAGGAGCAACCCTGAGCATTCGGATCGCATGTGGCCATCTGCAGCATATTTCTAACCTGCGGCCAATCTCCGTTTTTTCTTTTAAAAACCGTATAATGTGCTGGAAAAGTTGACGCTGTTCTTTTGTTATTGTAAGCTGCTTGGATTGATAATTTAATAATATGATATATTTCTCTCTCCCTTCTGCTCATCCTTTAATTCAAACTTGTTTCATTATTTACTTGCTTGTACGAGGGGAAATCACCAAGTAACTCGCAAATACCTGTTACAAAAAAACTAAGTGCGACAGTAATTTGAAAACTTCTAATTTTTTAACCTACATTATTCCCAGATTTCTCAACATAATCCCGACCTACATTGATACATTTGTCCTATCATGTAATCAGTGATGCAATACCCTTGGCGTAAAAATCGGGAGTCCGATTTCTGAACCATTTTCTTACTTCTGTTTCCACCTCTTCGTTACTTGAGAATCTTCTCCCGCCAAGGTGGTTTTTCAATGGACCAAACAGGTGAAAATCACTTGGAGCTAAGTCAGGACTATAGGGTGGATGTTCAAGAACTTCCCAACCCAACTGGCTAATTTTCTCTTGGGTTAACCAAGCCGTATGTGGTCTGGCATTGTCATGAAGGAGAAGCACACCTCTAGTCAGCAGACCAGGACGTTTTCTTCGAAATGCATCTCGTAGCATCGACAGAACTTCACAGTTCGATACAGAAATCTCACTGTCACCATACTTCTGGAACTTGGTTAACAACACTCCTTGATAATCCCAGAACACTGTCAGCATAACCTTCCGCACAGAAGGCGTGATCTTGAATTTTTGTCAACAATTTCGGTGCTTCCCTGAGAAAATTCGTTTACCCATTTATAGACCGCTTTACGTGATAAACACTTCTCAGCATAAACTGTAATCATTTCCTTATGAATGTCCTCAACTGAACGTCCTTTAGCCCACAAAAATCGCACTACACTTCTCTGTTCTTCTTTGGTACACACTAACAGTTGGGTAGCCGTTTTGTTATTGCTTTGCGCATGCGCACGTAACTCCCAGCGCCCCCTACATACAACTGTTATAAAGTTGGATGATGGTACTATCTAAAGATATATTTATATACTACCTGATAACTGCCACTGATAAAATATTTCAATTTGCGAGTTACTTCCCCTCGTAATTATATGCCTCCATAGAGTAACCAGCACTCTCTCAACCCATGACTCGCCAGCCATCAAATACTAAAGTGACATAGTTCGAAAAGTAACTTGTTAGATATTGTTAGAAATTATTGTTTTAAAAAAACACATGTTTGAAGATCTGTACTGACGATGTATTTTTGATTATGTGTGTGCACGTGTATGTGTGTGAGTGCTATTATATTAGGTTAATTACTTCTTTTGTTTTACTTTAATAGTTTAATCTTACACTCTTTTGATATGTTTTTTTCCTGTTGTAATTTGTATACTTGTATTAAATGGAGTGTGTGGGAAGAATGAAAGATGGAGTGATGAAGGGCAGAATGTAAGACGGGTCTGCGTGACCAATTCTTTACCTTTTAAAAAATAAAGATTCATTCATTCATTCGTTCATTCATTCATTCATTCATTCAGTGTTTTGTGACTTTGACTGTAAGAAGGGTATGGAACAGCCAGAAGTCAGGCGGTGCTAAATCTGGTCTGTAAGAAGGGTGTGGAAAAGTTGTGAACTTCAGGCAGGCTTCTCGCAGTTTCCTCCCTTTGTGCACTGCATTGAGGACTCGCATTGTCGTGATGCAAAAGAAAATGTTCCCTTTCAGGCCTGATTCTGCTGATGCGTTGCTTTTGTAATTGTAGGGAGTCAGATACTTTCGGGCTTTTACAGTCGCATCTTTAGTGAGAAATTCCGTGTTGCATCACGACTTACGGCTGTTCCACAAATTGAAAGGTCAGTATTTTTCGTCGGATGCCGAAACTGAAGCTGTCGTTCGCATGTGGATCAGACACCAACCACAAACTTCTTCATCAACCGAATGAGACAACAGATAGTCACAGTTTTGTCATTTTATATTGTCAGAAACTTATTTTATACAACTGGAGACATTACATATCGATTGCCTCTCGTAACAGAAAATTAAATTAGACAATATCCGTTTCAGCGCCATATTCATTTGCCGTGCGTAGAGGAATTAAATATTCACGTTTTAAAAAAAAATCATTCATCTACATGTAAGTTTCTCACAAGTAACGCAGGACGTCACAGAGTTTCCATTACACAGACATAGGAGTAGCCAAAACTGACGTCAAAACAAACAAGTAAAGATCTGTTACTTTCAGTTTCAGCTGTAAAATGCCTGCTTTTCCTATTACCAAAAGCTTTAGGAAATCAACGCCTTTCATTTTGTGATCGCGCGCCGGAGGACCGTGGAAAGAGAATGTCAGAGAATGGAATATGCAGACTTCGCTATACTATTTTTATTTTTGTTTTATTTGATAAGAAGACAATATGAGTGTCTTGGCTGAAAATGTGTTTGTGTAAATAATCGTCATTTGCGGATTTTGGAATGAAAGGGTTTTCAGAAGCTTTCCAAGAGCGTTGACGTTAAAATGAAATCTGGACATTTAGACGCAAGACAATTACACTTTTGGCGGTTAAAATATACGGGTATGTGTTATCAGGACATTTAGACAATTGACATTTAGACATTTGCTAAAAAAGCTGTTAAGAGCGAGAACTGGAGTCGGTGAAAGTGCATAATAGCTTAGCTCGGCAGCTACAACTGTTGATGCAAATTTATCGTAAAAGTACATTCACCGTTATGGAACGTTGCAAGGTAGAGAATAGAGTATTGTGCTCAGTTATTTGTGCTGTTATTTTGAATGACAGTTAAGTGTTGAGGATTTGTAGGAATTATTTGATCGTTCGGGAGTTATAATTGTCCTGGTGTCTAAATGGTTGGGTGTCTGAACGCCAGGATAACTAAATGCCACCTCCCTGTTGTCTAGTTCCCTGAATGTCTGAATTTTGCAGGTTTCCAACTGTTTCTGTGTCTGATTACCTGGATTCTAAATTCCTAAAGTCTAAGGATGGTTAATTGTCACAGTCCTGTTTGCCATCCGGTGTCTAACTGCCCAGAATCCAGCTACTGAGTGTCTAATTATCCTAAAGCTCAGAAGACCGCTATGGGACTCCTGATTGTTTGGTTGATGAACTGTAAACAACTGTCAGCTAAGTTCTTGCTAACTGTTGGTCGCCATGGGGAACTTGAAAACAGCAGCCATCATCATCATCATCATGCCAGGCCAAATGATCAGCTGTATTAAACGCATGAGTGACCGATTAATTCTGCCTGTCTAATGTTGGTTCCATTAAAGGAATGTTATAAGATTTAAAATCTTATATCTTATCTTATATCTTATATCCTTCCCGTGCCGTTAAACGTCACATAGGGCTCGCAAAGTAGTTCGCCAATTTTTCCTGTCTTTCAACCTCATCAAAGGATTTTATGCCTGTTAATTTGGCCTCTCTTAATAATGTCCTCTTCATAGTTTCACGCGGTCTGCCTCTTTTTCTTCGGCCTGTTGTGTTCCACTTGATAGCTTGTTTTGAGATTCAGATTTTAAATAGGCTGATAATAATTATCTGTAATTTATATGTTGTAATACTGTATTTTTATTGTTGGTATCTTTATCTTTATAGTTACATGACGATTGAAGATTTGCACTAACATTCACACACTACAAAGGATCATCAATTATATTGTTGTTAATCATCAATTTGCATAGTTAGCAAAATCAAACAAAGGATCATTAATTTATATGTAGATATAATCATTAGCATATATTATTAACAACAAAATCAAATCAATACCCTTCAATATTTGGATTCCTACAAAATTAGATCAACAGTAAAGTAACAGAAATCAGTAAAACAATTTTACATATGGGTGTTTGATTTAACAACAGTCGTCTCATACAAGCCTCATACCGTCATCATTTAAGATCAGATATAATCTTCCTTCCTTCCTTCTACCACCCGGATCGCCCCGCGATACTACTGAATTAACACCTGTGGTCCTCAAGAGGCCTCATTTAGGATGGAGGCTCAGAGGATCAAGGGGTTTGGGCCTATATTCTTGGTGGGTCACATCAAGTGGCTTTGGCATATATTCTTATGGGTCACATCAAGGTATTGGGCCTATATTCTTGTGGGTCACATCAAGGGGCTTGGGCCTATATTCTTATGGGTCACACCAAGGGGCTTAGGCCTATATTTTTGGTGGGTTACAGAAGCGGAATTGCGTGTCGCCGTGGTTTTCGTTGCACCAGTTTAACCTGGAGTTGGAATTTCCTCAACGGAACTTCGATGTGGTTTGGGTATCAAATTCGCAAGATGAGAGGAGTTTGCCTGTCTAAACTGCACTGGACCAGTGTCTCCGACTTCAGCATTTGTTGTTTTGTGGCCGCTACCTTCTCTGGTGGTTACAAAGATGTAGCTTTGGTCGAGAAGAACTAACCTTCGCCATGTGTCAGTTTTTACTCCTTGCTTAAGCCGGTTTAGGCATATTTTCCTAGTTCGGGTGCACACAGGACATGGCCGACCTCTAGATCAGAGGCGCCGTAATTCATCACCGCGAGGCTACTGGCCCCACTGATTAAACGTCACTTATTTTCATCTTGTGGCAGCGCTGCCTGACCGGCGAAGACCGGAGACTGCCTGGCCGGCAACCCTCTTCGCATTTTTCTTCACAGCCCGGGAGGAGTTGAACCCCACGCACGGCAGCCGAAGAATCTAGCCAGAGTCAGATCAGAGCTACTAATTGCTAATAGTTGCCTACAGCAGGAATTTACATAAAATTCAGAAATACATATTTATGTTAACATGTAAACTATCATTTTTTGCACATTACTAAAAAATCAACATCAAAATCTTACATAGAACAAATATGCTAAACTGGAGATTATGATTATTCATATACTATACAACTAACATCAATCATACATAAGTGGATCGGGACTAGTCCGGATGAGTCGGCTGCACAGCTCACATTCATCCACATTACAGAGTATAAACCAATACTAACCTACACATACATTAGTTCTCTATCGACAAATAAACATTCTCATTCGTGCTTGAACAGTAACATGACTCCCCCGATCCCCTGGCCTTCTAAGTGCTCAGCTTACAAATCCCGACCGATTAAAATTCTCTAACATTTTCTCTTTATACTGGGTCCAGAGAAGTGACTTCACTCAGAATTGCGCACTCCTGAGCTGTCCAGCTGCTAAACCATTATTTCTTAACGCTAGGGTTGCCAACCAACCTAGGTTTGCAATGTTCTTATCTCGTCCCTTACACCAGGCCACGAAGAAGAAGAAGAAGAAGAAGAAATACTACGAAAGAGGTGCAATCGAAATTTTAAAAAAACGTACAGAAATGAACGCAGTTGTGGATCGAATCGGGACGGAAGAAAATATATCTTTTATGACAGAAAGGTATTCAGGATCAGGCAGTAGAAAATACAGTTGGAGATGAGGGTTTTGAATGTGATGACTCCATATACCCCCATGCCCAGACCGGACGAGAGGTGATGATGACGATGATGAACTCCAGACAGGATTAAAATAGTTTTGAGATATCAGTTTTCAGAAACTATATCTGCAAGGTTTTGCACCTGATATGAGGGACAAAAGCATTTCCAGAACTTGTAAGTGACGTTGTCATTACGCCCCTCATCAGCTTTGTCTCTTATTTATATCCGTGCAGTTTTTTTTCAATGCAAAAAGAATGTGTGAGTCATGTGTGTAGAAGAAGGCTTTCCAACCTTTCTTTATTAACGCGTGCCAAATCAGAAATGGTTTGTCACCTGCGATCAGTGAATAAGATAACAAAAATACTCTACAAACAAACAAAAATTATCTACGATATGATGCACTCTTTACGATATGGTGTTAAAACTTTCACTCTTGAACTAATCTCCATCCTCCACCAGAATACATTTTGATGAGAAATGTTGTTAGGAAGAAACCGGAAAGAAGTTGCTCTATAAGCTAAAAACATGTTTGGGTTAGAAATGTGCTATTATTGGCTAAATATTGCACCTAGCATTGGTTCGCATATGTATGCACATCTACCAACTCTGCCAGCGCTGAAGTGAAAGAGTTAATACCTAACTGTGGAGCAGTTTTTTTCTCTCTTAATTGGGCTTTTTTTTTTTTTACTCATGCCATCCACTTTGTCTTGGTTCTGGTCATAAGTCACTTAAATGGGTGGCACTAGTCTTTGCTCTTCTCACCTTTACAATAGCTCTTGGCACGTAGGACCTAGTTGCGGTCATTTTCATATCCTCCAACTATCATCATAAATTGCTTTCATGCGCGTATGAATTTCAGTCGGAGCGCAACCGTCTGATGTCAAAAACTCTACTTTATTACTGATAGCTGCTTTATACATAACTCGGATGTAGCACTCATTACTAACACTAATGTTCAACGGCTTCGAAGATTGCACTGAAATTTGGCCCCTTTATACTACACAGTAGTGACTACCTAACGGTGTGCGCACGTTTTTTTCGGTTTTTCATTATTAGAGATTCAACCCGGTTGAAGATCTTTTATCAATCGCTCATTGTAAATAAACATTAGCGAGCATGGTTGTTGTTATTTTAATATCAATCGCTCATTGTAAATAAACATTAGCGAGCATGGTTGTTGTTATTTTAATATCAATCGCCCATTGTAAATAAACATTAGCGAGTATGGTTGTTGTTATTTTAATATTTAGTTTTGAAATAATAAACTGATAGGATTTCCACAAAAGTCTCGTAATTTTTTTTCTTATTTTAACTTTTTTTTTTCTTAATTTCTGACAACATGTGCCCTCGACCCTAATTCGGACCTGTGGCAGCCCGAGTAAGGGAACCGCTACAGAAGAACGTTGCGTCTTTTGGCATCAGACCAGACCGTCTCCCCCCTGCTGATAATCTATCAGAGGCCGCTTCATTTTGACACGTCTCTAGGTCTTACCCCGTGAAGCTGAAAGTGCTGGCAAATTGTAGATGTTTACAGCCGGCGAAAAACGAACAAGTAAATACCTGAATATAGACAAGTAAAGCGTTTTTATATTTTTACAAAGTGTTTCTTTCTTTATTCGTAAGGTGCAAATGTTCAAAAATAAACAGGAATATTCTTAGCAGATGTACAAAGGATTAACATAGTGTGCACCATACGGTCTTGAAAGGAATTAGCAGAAATATTTTATTTTTAAAGGCAGTTTCTGTTCGGTACTTTCACTTTTTATAAGCACAAAAACCAAGCTAAGATTTTTCAATTGAAATATAATATCCACCCTCATTTATGTATATGAAAGCTGGAAAACAAATAAAGAAATAGACAAGAAATTAGACTCTTTCGAAAACAAATGACTAAGGAGAATACTCGATATAAAGTGGAATGAATTGAAGAACAACGCAGCAAACAACAACTTGTCTCATGGTTGATCAGAAAAAGAAGATGGACATATGTCGGATGAGAAGAAACAATCAGAGAATCCCCAAACAAGCTATCAAATGGAACACAACAGGCCGAAGAAAAAGAGGTGGACCACATGAAACTCTAGAGAGGACATTGTTAAGAGAAGCCAATTCAGTGGGCACAACCTCCCTTGATGAGACTGAAAAACTCGCCGAAGACAGGGCACCTTGGCGAACTAGCATGCGGGCCGTGTGTGACGTTTAACGGCACGGGAAGGATGTTAAGAATTTCGCATCCTGTTTTCCTTCGTGATTTTGCAGCATCTACGCAGTTGTTTTATCCTTCTATGTTGTTTAGGTTGGAAATTTTCAGTTGCCTGTAGTAAGTTTTGTTATTTGGGCTACATTCCTATTAGTAGTAGGTTTTATAAGAATTTTGTTGGAAAGTAAAGTAAGACATCGTTGGTCTGTGGGCAAGAAACGAGCACAACTCCTTGGATCTAGGCTGACTGAGTGATTGATCATTATTTCCAAAGAGTTAAGAATTGGACATGCAGGCCCGTCTGACATTCTGCCCTTTATCATACAACATTCTCTCTGTCCCAGACATTCTACAAATGCGCCACGCATATAACAAACACTGACAATGCTGAGAAAAATAAAATAAAGTAAAACATTTACCTTTCACTCTTGTCCACGCATTCAGTATAGAAAGTAACTACATATATATATATATATATATATATATATATATATATATATATATATATATATATATATAAGAGTTCTTCTCGCAGCCCCACTCTATTTACAATCTACCAACCAGCTCTTCAGAAAAAAAAAGAAGAAAATCAGCTGAGTGTCCAGATTCAGTGTTGTCAAGGGCTACAGCTGTGTGCGGAAGTCCAGTGGCAGGGCGCCTCTAAGTCAAACAGTTTTACCAACTTATGTAGAAATGAGAACAAATTTCATTTCTGGAGTAAAGGTTAATTAATTTGTATTTAATTAGCTTTTCAGACCTTTTAAGATGTTTTTTAAAAATGTTTTCCCTAATTTTAACTAATAAATGACATTTTCATGTAACCTAGCGGGTCAGATGCGGTCCGTGGACCACCATTTGGATTTTATAATGGGGGGGGGGGTGGGGGAGAAAAAAGAAGATGGACCCCTCTGGGTCATGACTCCTAAAAATCTGTGAGTGGTGGTTTAAAACCGCTTCAGGAGGCTGAAGACTTGAACGTTCAATCCCGCGATTTAGCACTGGTTCTCACTGCTCGGTCTGAGATTAAAGATGTTTGAAAACACGATTTACGTTTATTTTTCCTACCTTGAGACATTCGTTTTTAGGCACTGGAGGAGTGTAACTTTTATTATGAAATTCATGAGTCCTAGACAAGGCGGCTGCTGTGCTTTCTTCTTCTTCTTCTTTTTCTTCTTCTTCCTCTTCTTCTTCTTCTCCTCCCTCTTCTTTCTCATCCTCATCCTGTTCCTCATAAAATTGTACTGGTATATTCTCAGATTCTGAAATTCTATATCAAACATTTGAAATTTCAGTGCGCGCTGTAAGTTACAAAACCACGGGGACGGCAGCGATAGAGATGGATAGACAGCATAAAAACTGGATTCAGCTTGGTGTGGTGCACTGTGAAAACAAAGGACAGAACAAGTTGGAGCTCCATTGGAGCCAAGCTTCAAGAGAAGATGGCACAGGATGATGATTTATGTTGTAAGATCATCACAGACTAATTTCTTCACCGGAAACACTAGAAACTTAGAATTACTTTCACGCTTTTCTTTCTGCAGTGGACACTGTTGTGGCTTTGAGTCAGAAGTATTCTTTTCCCGGACAGAAAGTGGACACTGTTGTGGCTTTGAGTCAGAAGTATTCTTTTCCCGGACAGAAAGTGGACACTGTTGTGGTTTTGAGTCAGAAGTATTCTTTTCCAGGACAGGAAGTGGAAAGCAGCGTCTCACCTGAAGATTTCGGAGAAGATCCAAAGAACGATCTTCTCGGTAGATTCCACTACTGGGAGCCACAGCGGGCCGTATCATCTGTTAGTCAGGCTGGGTGAGAACATCGCCTTCGTTCTTTGGCGCTTGACGAAGTAGTGGGCACATCACATCTGTTCTTTAGCGCTTGACCAAGTAGTGGGCACATCACATCTGTTCTTCGGCGCTTGACGAAGTAGTGGGCACATCACACCTGTGCTTTAGCGCTTGACGAAGTAGTGGGCACATCACATCTGTTCTTCAGCGCTTGACGAAGTAGTGGGTACATCACATCTGTTCTTCAGCGCTTGACGAAGTAGTGGGCACATCACACCTGTGCTTTAGCGCTTGACGAAGTAGTGGGCACATCACATCTGTTCTTTAGCGCTTGACGAAGTAGTGGGCATATCACATCTGTTCTTTGGCGCTTGAGGAAGTAGTTGGCAAATCACATCTGTTCTTTAGCGCTTGACGAAGTAATGGGCACATCACATCTTTCTCTGGCGCTTGACGAAGTAGTGGGCACATCATAACTGTTCCTTGGCGCTTGAGGAAGTAGTTAGCACATCCCATCTCTTCCTTGGCGCTTGAGGAAGTAGTTGGCACATCATATCTTTTCTTTAGCGCTTGACGAAGTAGATGATGCATCACGCCTGTTATTTAGTGCAGGACGAAGTGGTGGCACAAGATCTTGGTTATCTCTAGTTCTTCTATCAAAGTTATCTATCCTTCTCGCACAACTCTGTTAAAAGGTAAAAGAGAGACAGTTCCCCTTGATACCCTAATTTTGACACTGTAAAAAAATGATTGTAAACCGGTCAGTTGTGGTATATTAAGGGCTACGAGGGGTTCGCAAGCGTGTCTTCGGAAGTTTTTGCTAGGATCGAAATGGAGCGACTTTACTCAGATTTGTGCGATTAAATGTGTCTTTTAATAAAAAAGTGCCGTGACATGAGAGTTTCATTGCCCTGTTCAGTGCATCATGAAAGAGGTTGGTAATCACTAGATTGTTGTTCTCTAGACTCGCTTTAGTCGTAAAGATTGGCCTGCAAATAAAACAGAACTGCCGTATTAAAAAACAACCTAAACATTGCGCTGTTTATAAACTGTCATAAAATAAGCGCCATTTTCACACTGTCCCACCTACGGAAGTAAAACCGAAGAGGTAAAAAGTAACATACACTGAAGATCATGTGACTGGTTACCAAGTACAGTGAAATGGTGGCCCGAGGATTTGAGCATAAAACTGAGGCATATGTAGAGTAGTGCTTTAGTGTAAATAAACTCATGCCAGCGGCAACACCACAGCTGATGTCAGCAGACAGCCAGCACCACCATCTAGAATGGGAAATTATTCATGAAAAGCGTAAATGCCCGTTCATATTTGAAGTATTTGAATGTGAAATCATGAAAAATGTATAAAAGATGGCTTCATTAATCTTACTGGCTAGTTACTTGCTGAAATAGTCTTTTAATGTTGTCTGCCAGCGTTTACAAGTCCTTTCTCAAATAATAAATCCTTCTCCAACCAACCAGATCTTCTACACTTGCGTCATCAGTGTTGAGTGGCATCGTGTATCGTCGTTTTACAATGTCCAGAGAAGAAACAGCTTCACCAAAAGATGGCGTAGGAGCAGATGGCTCGTCACCATCTTCTTCGTCATCTTCCTTTCTTTTTATGTATGCGCAGCAGATTTCTTCAACTGATAATGTTGCCGCTGTTGTCACATTCCACAAGATCTTCGAAAGAGAAGTTCTTGTCTCGCACTTGCTGACCGTAGTCTTCAATACATCTGCTACTTCATCTTTGTCTCCTTCTCCAGATGTATCTGTAGTGGGAGAGAAATCAGCTTTCCTAAAGCTGTTTGAAGTGTCACATCATTTCCAACTTGGGGAGAGAAAATGCACGGCACTAACTATGGAAAGTATGGAAGTCTTGAAATCTTGTTTTCTGTCTATAGCATCTATAACCTTCTGCACAATTGCCGTCCTCTGTTTCCTTTTCAAAGAATAAGTCCCATCAAAATCGAGTGCTTGAAGTTTGCTGATGCAAAAAAAAAAAAAAAGGCTGCACCCGCGATCACACGAACAATCGTTTTTATGTGTATGGTTCGTTAAATAGGGATGAAAGGGAAATGTGAGAAATTTTAAACTGAAACACTAGGATCGTTTACACATGAAAACACTACATTATTTTTGTTTACTAATAGCTCGGACCAGTACAAGTCAACGTAAAATACGGGTAAACGTAAAATCGTTAAATCAGGATTTCACCGTATCAAGTTTTTTCTTCTTTTTTATCGTTTTTTTCCTGGTAAATTTTCTTAAAGAAGAACGCCGATGCCATGTTACTACCAGGCTCTGAGCTGTGTGTTAGTCTCCAGGGGGTCAAATATCGATCTCACAGACAGCGACAGACTTTCTCTGATAGCTGAGCATTCTGTATGGTCCCGTTTACGTCCTGTAGATTTTGATCCTCTTTTCTTCTAATACCATGTACAGTAGTACCATTGCTATTTCTATGATAGTCCATCAGTTTTGGGGTAATTTGTTTGCATCCTGAAAGTAGTGAAGTTTTAACACACTTAAAGCGTATTTCGTATGCCTGGACTGCCGTTAGTGTTTTCGTGTGGTGCTGTGAGTGTTTTCATGAGTTTTTTTTTTCTTAACGCTTTCATGTTGCTCTCCTAGTGTTTTCATGTCGTTTTCACGAGGTGCTCCTGATATTTTCATATGGTACGGTTAGTGTGTTCGAGTTGTGCTCCAAGTGTTTTCTAGTGGTGCTTCTGATGTTTTTATGTTCCTGTATTTTCTCTTGATCATTAAATAAAAAATGTCTATGATCATTTATAGCTGTGGTTGTTTGAGAAGGCAGCTGTGCCGTGTAAATGATACGGTTTTCATGACTGGCATGTGCTGACTTCACTCCAAGGATTTACACAAAGTCAGCGAAGCCTGGTACTACATGATGTCCATGTTACAGTATCTTCGCCGTGACATCCACCTCCAAAGAACGGAAGTTCGTAGCTACTCCTAAAAAAAAGATGCAGTGACAGCGAATCAAGCATCCATGTTCGTTGTTTGATGCCACAGTTTATATCATGAATGATATGGCGTTAGTAGCCATATTTTCTTTGACCATTGGATACGCTGTAAGGTGATCTGCCGGGGCCGACGTAATGAGAATAGTATGTTTGAATCGTATTGACCACAAAGCCTTATGTAGATTGTCTCTTCTTTTTTTCCTTTCTTGCATATTCAGGTCTTGGTACAATATTTATGAGGATTGACTGTGAAATATATTCTGTTTTGTTTTTCATTCACCGTCATATGATACCTAGCCGTGATTACAGGTATCCTGCTTCTTCTTCGGCGGCGGTTTGTTCTCCGCGCTTCGTGTCGAGTACCCATTCATACAACTTGGTCAACTAGAGGGAGATAATCCAACATCTTAAACCAGAGACTGACCAGCGTCTCATCCTGTTTATAAAGAAGAAAAAGTATTGCTAAATTGGTCTAATCATCTTTTTCTCTTTGCCCTTATCAAAGCGAACATCAGAATGAAAGCCCTTGAATGCATCGATCAGACCACATGAGACTGGACGCAGCCGTTCTATTTTATTATTGTTATTATTACTGTATTTTAGACGAAGCCTTGCTGCCAGTGTAGGCCACCATGACCTTTGAAGATGTCTCACCCCATTTCCCATGAGAATGGTGCAGTGCTAACGATCATCAAGTCTATTAACATTCAAGAGCTAAGCTTCGAAAGCCCATGAGAATTTCAATTCACTATTTTGATGATTATTTCTTTGTCCCTTTTAAATCTCAGTTCAGAATGAAGGCATTGTTTATGTGGAATCTTCTTGTTCGATCTGCATAGTGGTACATGTTCCTTGATATATATGTATGTACACACCCACGCACACGCACGCGAGAAAGGAAAATTCACGTAGTTGAGTCGACTCAACATACACATACTAACAATGGTGATGAGCGTACTCATGCCAAGAATGATAATCAGCATACACGTACCAGACTGTAATCAACGTGCACTTACCAAGAATGCTATACAGCATACACACATCAGGAATGGTAATGACCCTGAAAATATCGAACTGTTCTAGAACTGGTTGATTCCATTTTATATCCGGATTTCCAGGGCTCATTCTGATCACTTCTGCCATTTAGAAAAGAAAACAAAAACTGCTGATCCACCCCTCCAGTGCGTAGGCTACCAGGTTTACGAGTCTCGGTCCAGGAATGACAGAAACCTTGAATATTTCATGCTCTGTGGAGTACACAATCTCCAGCCAGTGTTAATCCGGCCTCCTGGCTCTTTTCCAATGTGTGTATGTGTGTGTGTTTTTTTATACTCTTGATCATTGTCCGCATTTTTAATAAAGGCAAGATGGAAATGTTATATATATATATATATATATATATATATATATATATATATATATATATATTAATGTCCGTATACGGCCGTTTAGGACAGCGTGCCAAAGCATATTTGAAGTCATCATGAACATGTTAGCTGTTATTTATTTACTGGGCACCGACTGGCATTGGCCATCGTGCTACCTCCACTTCTTGCAGTTCGTGCTACCAGTTCTCATTTTCCTTTCATTCACCGCTTGATTTGCCAGCTGACATGTTTTTATCCTGTCCTTCTCAATTTTTAAAATGCTTCTTTAGTGTATTTCCCTGTCGCTTTGATCAGTCTGGATTAACAGAATAGCCTTTTATTTACTTCAAAGTCCCACAGACTGGTTTTGTATATAGCCTAGTCTTATCATGCTATATAAGTACATATGACAACGGATGTCCAGCTTCAAAGGGCCCAGTGGCCACAGTTATATCCATTTAGGTATCCGAGTTGAGTGGTGGGCCACATCTGAATCATCTAGTTTTTGCCGGATACATAACACACATCGGGGGATTTTGCTATTGATGATTTCTGGCGTACCTGAAAACTAAAAGTCATCTTTCTTGGCCAGCAGTTTTAATTGTAATAGAGTGGATTTAAAAATTTTTCATAAGAAACTCGCCGGCTATAAGAGAAGGCCTTCCCCCCTCCTCCCTTCCCCTCCCCTCCAATGATGTGCATACGGTCCGTCGGATACTAGTCGAACATCCCTGAGCTAGGGGATATGATGTTTATGCTGAGATTTTCCTTGACCTGTCGACGTCACAGTAAGAAGATTGATGTGGTCAGTATCATACTGGCCGCCTTTCATTCTCTATCTCCAGGCGTGGGGCCTGCCTTGACCTTCGGCTTCATTACGAGAGTGAAGTGCACGACCCACAAACCCACTCCGGCGCCTGTGATTCTTTATAGCAAAAGCTATAAATAGAGAGTTGTTTCGTCGCTTATTTGCTATTCACTCTTTCGCCACCTTTGCCGGAAACATAGCTGATGTAATCAAAGTGAAGGCCAGATCTGTTCGACGCCGCTGCAGCCTTTATTCAAGCATTGGGCCTATAGACGCCGGAAAGGGCAATAGAAACCGACAGAATGCAAAATAAGATAACTTCAAGAATTCTGGCAAATGTGGATTTTTGTTGCGTCATGTCTTGTCTCCTTACTCGTATACCAGTCAGTGTTAAAGGGGCAAATAGACTTCATTATAATTCTCCACGGTTAAATTCTATCCTTAATAACGATAGACCTTGCAAGCCGACGGTGGATTTCTTTATCGCTCACGGAAATATAGATCCATCTTCCAATATTTCATTCAGTTTTTAAAATTGTATTTAGTCTTTGTTCATAATCTTCATTCTTGAATTAGTGATGTATAATTTGTTCATGAGGAAATGACCTGATCTGGGGGGGGGGGGGAGGGAGAGGCACACAAGAGCAAAGAAAAGCTGTGCTTAGTGTAAAGAACATAGCACAACAGAGAAGCAGTAAGAAAAGCGGTGTTTGCAGGACACATTTTTTAACACTTATGTAGTATTTACTAGAAAAAAGACCAAAAATAATCTGTAAAACATGTGACCAAACGCCTCCCGTTATATAAAAAGGAGCGAAAATAAACTTACTACTACTGCTGCTACTACTACTGTTGCTGCTGCTACTACTACTAACTACAACTCCTGCAGCTATTACTACTACTTCTACTACAATAACCCTGCTGCTGCTACTACTGCTATTATAACTAGTACTACATCAACCACTACTACCACTACTACCACTGCTACTACTGTTAGAACTACGACTACTACTACTGCTATTACCTCAGTCACCACAAATACCGATGCTGCCACTACTACTTATAATAATAGTAATACTGTATAATAGACTTATGTTTTTCTGGGTTTCTGACACCCCCACTCCCACCCCATTCTGGCCGGCCTCTCTCTCTCTCTCTCTCTCACACACACACACACAAACACACACACATTTCTGCAGCTCTCTTCCACCCCCTCTGTACGAGTATCTACATATTTTCACCGTTATGCTGTAAATGATCTTTCTCATTGACGATCTATTTAACTGTCTGTGATTATCCAACCCACCGGTTCTTTTGCTCTTTCGTTTTTCAGGAAAGGACAAATAAATGAAGAGTTATTAATAGTTTGGAATTTCTTTGCAGATTTTTTTTTTTTTGTAAATCAGTCTCAAGTTGTGGACTGGCGATAAAGGGCTCATTCAAAGTCCCATCGTTCAATTGGGACCCGTATTTGAGTTCGTTCCAACAGCCTTGAGTATCTTACAAAGTGGTGACACAACGACAAGATGCTTGTGGTATACACACATGAAAAAGGAGCAGGCCAAAATGCCATCTTAAATCCAGATGAGAAGGGTTTATAAAAGATAAAATAGAGGAGCAACGTTACCAAACTACAAAATAAGAGGCTAAGATAAGTATATGAATGACAGAACGGTCGTTAGCTAGCTATGAAGTAAGAGGCTAAGATAAGTATATGAATGACAGAACGGTCGTTAGCAAACTATAAAATAAGAGGCTGAGATAAGTAAATGAATGGCAGAATGGTTGTTAGCAAGCTATGAAATAAGAAGTTGAGATAAGTATATGAATGACAAAACCGTTGTTAACAAGCTATGAAATAAGAGGCCGAGGTAAGTATATGAATGACAGAACCGCTTCACTTTTCTTGTTCATTTGTCCTTCATTTCTTCTCAAAGTTTATCCCATGTTTTTTACCCATCTCTCTGTCTCTCTTTCTCTCTCTTTCTCTCCTCTCTCTTTCTCTCTGTCTCTCTTTCTCTCTCTGACTGTCTCTCTTTCTCTCTCTCTGTCTCTCTCTCACTGTGTTTGTTTTATATTTCAAAACATTCTATGTTTAGTTGTTCTCATTTATTCAGGAAAAATTACATCTAAGATATGTCAGTTTTTCGAAGATGCGTGAATAAAACTTTAACAGTTTCGATATAAGAATGTGGTAAGTTTGCGCCCTGTTAACAGTTTTGATATAAGAATGTGGGAAGTTTGCCCCCTATTAACAGTTTTGATTTAAGAATGTGGTAAGTTTGCCCCCTGTTAACAGTTTTGATATAAGAATGTGGGAAGTTTGCCCCCTATTAACAGTTTTGATTTAAGAATGTGGTAAGTTTGCCCCCTGTTAACAGTTTTGATATAAGAATGTGGTAAGTTTGCCCCCTGTTAATAGTTTTGATATAAGAATGTGGTAAGTTTGCCCCCTGTTAACAGTTTTGATAAAAGAATGTGGTAAGTTTACCCCCTGTTAACAGTTTTGATATAAGAATGTGGTAAGTTTGCCCCCTGTTAACAGTTTTGATATAAGAATGTGGTAAGTTTGCGCCCTGCACTTGTCTTCGATATCTGAATTTTCTGTGATGTCTGTTTCATACTCACCAACTCCCCTAGACAGTAAATTTAACATACATTTGTTTGTACAAACACATATAGTTATATTGAAAAAGAAAACGTGTAACCCGTCAGAAGGAAAATACAGAGTAGATCTTATGGTTGATGTGGCTCCATGAGCTGGCACGGTAACAAATCATTTCGGCCTGGTTACTCTGCAGCCCAGTGTTGGAAACCAGTTTGTCCTGGTTCGTTCTGTGGATCCACTTTAGTCTGGCTTGTTTGTATCCAGATAATTCAGTTTGTGTGTGTGTGTGTGTATGCGCGTGCGTGCGTGCGTGCGTGTGTGCGTGCATGTGTGTGTGTGTAGGTGTTCCAACTTTGATAGATGGCGAATTGTTTGATAGAGTTCTCTCTAGTGCCAGGAAGAAAAGTAATTTGCCGGCTTTCTTTTTTTTTCAATATCTTTGACAAAGACAAAACATTTACATTGTAGAGAAGGCGAAACTGGCGGCGGACATCAGTGACATCTGATAGCTACCTTATTTTACCATCCGGTTCATTTGACCACTTTGTGACAAATCACATAAGCCAATAAGAAAAGTTTATGTAGCGGAGGTTTGAAAATTACTATTTTATTTTGGGATTTGTGTGACGTTTTTAGTTTATCACAAACAAAGTGATTTGTTTATAAGAGATTTTAGAAGTGGAAAGGGGGGGGGGGTGAAGAAATGATGTTTCAGTAAATAAATGTTTAAAATGTTAAAACAGAGATTCCCAAGCGGTGTCCTGTGAAATTCTGACATTTCTTCATCCGCCGGGAGGCGGGGGAGGGGGGGGGGAAGGGGGAGGAGAAACCCACTATTACTTCGGTGAGTGTCTGGTTCATTCTACGCTACCAGAACTCCGTTCGCAGTAGTCAGATTCTACTTCTCCTGTTACTCCGGTATTGTTTTAGCTTCTGGGCACTAGATGGAAAGACAACCGATGACAGCAACCTCGTACTTGTGTGAGGAGGCATTTTCGGCACTGAACAGTATAGAATCAGGTTGCAGGACACCTCTTTCAAACGCAGAAGCCCACCTACCAGTTTCATGTTCAAATATTACAACCAGGTTGGAAAGATTTGCAAGCTACATCAATCTTAAGTGTCGCGTTGTTGAAACACTTTTTATTTCTTAATAAAATCCTGAAACTTTTAAACAAATTGTTTTGTACTTTGTAATGGCTTTTGTAAGAAGGTAATAAATGAAGTTTCTTTGAAAATGCTAAAAATATATTGATAACTTCACGAGAGCCCAGCATTGAGAACACAGGTGTGCCGGGACAGAAGCTTGTGTTACCAGGTCTGCCGCAGTTTGGAAACCTCTGTAATAAAGGGTCATCATCGCCGCGCATAGGACATGTCTGTTTGTCTTACCATATCCTCTACTGAAAGAAACGGATGACGTGAATGTCAGGGGTTTAAACCCACTGCATTCAGCCTGAGAAGTCGAGTGGATATCGAAGCAGCTGTGTTTTTCATAGTGTAAACATTACTCTCAGAATAATACTTGAAGAACATATTGAAAAGCAGAAACCATTAATACTGAACTTCATAGATTTTAAAAAGGCATACACAGAGATTCATTATGGAGAATTTTATGTCTATATGGAATACCATCTAAAATTGTCAACATCATTAAGGACTTATATAATGGATATGTTTGTGCAATCAAGACAGAAGAAGGGATGAGTGAATGGTTCCAGATTGGAAACAGGCGTGAAACAAGGATGTATACTGTCTCCTTTACTTTTTGGGATTACAGTAGACTTCATAATGACAAAATGCTGCACAGGTAACACAGGTATTGACTGGGTACATGGGACCCAACTAGAAGATCTTGATTTTGCTGATGACATAATTCTTATCAGTAATAATGTGAATTCCATGCAAGAAAAAACAGATAGCCTATCTTCACTGGCTAGCAAAATAGGACTTGAAATTAACAAGGACAAAACAAAAATAATGAAAATTCCCATCAATCAAAATGGAAAAATACACATAGAAGGGACAGATATTGAAGAAGTCAATCAATTTGCATACCTTGGCAGCTACATAGACCAGGATGGTGACACTTGAAAGGAAGTTAGAGTCAGAATTGCAAAAGCAGCATCAATCTTCAAGAATCTTGAGAACATATGGAATTCAAAAGTTATAAGCACAAAAACCAAGTTAAGACTATTCAATTCAAATGTAATATCCACCCTCATTTATGCATGCGAGAGCTGGAAAACAACTAAAGAAATAGAAAAGAAATTAGACTCTTTTGAAAACAAATGCCTAAGGAAAATACTCGCCATCAAGTGGAATGAATTCAAGAACAATGTAGAGATAAGACAGATGACTGAACAACAACCAGTCTCATGGGTGATCAGGAAAAGGAGATGGACATATGTTGGTCACTTGATGAGAAGAAATGATCAGAGAATCCCAAAACAAGCTATCAAGTGGAACACAACAGGCCGAAGAAAAAGAGGCAGACCGCGTGAAACTCTGAAGAGGACATTATTAAGAGAGGACAAATTAACAGGCATAAAATCCTTTGATGAGGTTGAAAGACTCGCCGAAGACAGGAAAAATTGGCGAACTACTTTGCGAGCCCTATGTGACGTTTAACGGCACGGGAAGGATATAAGATATATAAGAAACTTTACTGTCGACGGGCACCATGGCCTCGGTGCCAGACTGCAAGGATTTGCTTTTATATTCCCGAAAGTTTCTTTCTCAGAACGATCCCTGCCCTTTCGGGCTTGGCAGAACCGCATGCCATTCTCTTGACGAACGCCAATAAATTAGGGCGGCGATTGGTTCGCACACCGATGAATAAGCTGAAAGAGAAACGTACCGGTTGTGTTTCCAGACCAGAGACCATGATATTGACGGTGCTAAATACTGAATGAGCAGTGTAATTGGTTAACAGTGGATCTGTTAAATGATGCTTCGATCTCATCCAGTCGCTAGGGAACTATCGATTCAGAAACAGTTTAATAAGTAAAATGTATAGAATTTTTATAATGTATAGATCAATGTTTACAGTAGCTGTTAGAAGGATTACTGTTACGGAAGTGTGCTATAAACTATAAACAGAGCTGAAGTGCAATAATACCTGATCTCAGCTGATGAAGACCCTGGCTGACATCATCATCGAAGTTCTCCTTCCTAGTAGTCTGTAGCAATATGAAGTAGAGATCATCATCATCCCTGTAGCAGTTGAGATTTCTCAGAATCTTGATATTGTAGTTTTCTGTGAGGGCGTTGACTTACGTTCGTTACAGATTAGTGGCTCCCAACCTGTGGTATTATCAGGTTTTCTGCAATATGGTTATAAAGCATCATTTTTTAAATAAAACATTTAAAAATTCATTGTTATTACGATATTACATATAAGACGTTGGTCCGCAGCTTACATGTAGTTAGAGAAATGATCCTTGTATACGAATAGTTTCAGAACCACTATCAAAGGTTATTTGGAAGGCAATGAAGTACAGTCACTATCATTTATCACAAAAAACATTACCATCATCAGTTCCCAAAAAGGGCTCTCTGGCACTTGTTCTTATACCATGGCCACCAGCAGTAAGAGGAGACTGGAGAGAACACTCACCTTGTAGGAAATGTTCATATTTCTTTCTTTCATTGTAATCCTAAATCTATGTCCATTTCCCAGTTTCCACATTGTATGTGATAGATCATGAATCCATGCATCCATGTCCTTGGTTTGGCGATCGGTCAGTCACCTCCAAGTACGTCTCATAGTGTCTTACAGGACAGCAACGAATTCTTTCCATTTCTCATGGTCTGCGCCAGCCTTTGTATTGTGCCTCAGCTTGCTGAACGGTACTCAGTTCTTCGCCAAATAGTTTTTGATAAATCAGCCTCTCTTTCTTTTTCCTATCGGGTGTCCATCTCATGACTGTTTTAGCGATGTTGCTGCGGTCTCTTCAGAGCACATGAATAATCCATTTCCAGCGTTTTTGGTTTGTGTGTGTGTGTGTCTCATAACATGCATATTTTCTTATGTGATACATTCTGTGTGATAGCATGAGTTCTAGGAAAATGTCACATCTTCTCCGCTCCTCCTGGAGTTTCTCTTCCTTGATAAGCACACGGCACAGATTTGGGTTTTTTTAAAATCATTCTTCATTCAGACCAGTTCTAGGCCAGTCTAAACTGACTTAAAAATTTCACCTTATATATAAGCTAACTTTTCTTATTGTTCATACTTTTCATGTCGAAGTGTGTGGGATTCGTTATTGGCATCAGAGTACTCTTCCACCTGGAAAGATTGCTTCTTTAGAGGCAGTGTAGTTAAACCAGATGTTATGTTGTAGTTAAACTAAGTGATGTCATGTAGTTAGGTCATGCCTTCCAGTTAAATCAGATGATGTCTTGTGGTTAAATTAGGTGCTTTCTTGTAGTTAAGGCAAGTCACGTATCGCAGTTAAAGCACGTCATGCCTTGTAGTTAATCCAGGCGATAGTTTGCACTCAGGCGATATCTTACAGGTTAAACAAGGTGATGTTTTATAGTTAAACCGGATGATGTCTTGTAGTTAAACCAGGTGATGTCTTTTAGCTAATTCAGGTAATGTCTTGTAGTTATACCAGATGATGCCTTGTTAAACTAGGCGATCTTGTGGTCAAATTAGGTGATGTCTTGCTTCATTCCTATATTTCTTGTACGAAGAACATGAATGCTGGACATCTGACATTTTCTGCTTAATTTTGAGGAAACTCAACGTTGTCTGTTGAAAAGTAGTTGTCATATTGAACTTTTGCATTTTGCATCCTCAATCATGGTTAGAAGAAACCGCCATCACGTATTACTAAGCAACGCGATATTTATTGATGAAAGTCAATCGATGTAGTTTGACACTGATAGCAGTTTGTGACATTTTCGGCAGCTTTAGGCAAGCGATCGTCGACACGGCCGGTTACAGTAAGTAGCTGGGGGTTAGTGTGTGCATAGATGTAACAGAGAAATCACCGTCCAGAGAACAAGCAAGTAGGTAAAGCGCAACCAACAAGGGTAGATAGAGGGAACAAACGTTTGTACTGTTGTTTGTTTTTTTCATTCCAAACTCCGGCTCGCTTGAATAGCGTTGTCTCTCTTGACCACCATGTTCTTGACAATCATATATGACTTGCAGTGTAAGAGAGACAGCAAAGTTCCCCCCCCCCCCCAAATGAAAAAAGTAGAGAATACAGGCTTGTTTTAAATCCATTCTTGATCTCAATACTGTCAGATGTGCTTCCAACAAATTGTATTTTAACCGTCATGTCTTCATAGAAGGAAGAAGTCAACGTATGATAGCAAAAGGGTATGTATACATTAAACAGTGTTCAGAAGTAAATCTGCTTATGTTAAACACAAATTTCTACAAATATGAAACAATGAGGCTTTCACAAAATAAAATTATATAACATAGTAGTGTCTGGTTATAATTTTAAAGAAATAATAGTCAAAGTACATTATGCGTGAGAGAAAGAAAAATGACAAGAATATTACCTGGGGTTTGAACCACGGTATTTTATATAACCATGCATACCTGGGAAGATTCATAGGACTCTTCTTCATACACCAAAGTAAACAAGAAAAAAATTGATGTTTTAGGTAATTAAAACACTGTAGCTAGACTAGGAACAGTTTTTTTTTTATAAATAGGAAACAACGAGCCCTTCGTACGGTAAAGTAAGATAACACAGTTTTGTAGGATTAGACTTCGAAAAAATCGTAGACAAAGCGCTTTAGTGAGACGTGAGAGAAAGAAAAATCACAAGAGTATCAGAGATTCGAACACGAACTCCGGTTGAAAAAGCAGCCGTCTAACTGAGAACATACTTCTGAGAGAACAGTGTACGAAAGAACTGAGCCAGCTAGCACCTCCATAAAAAGGTGTTTTATTGATACTAACTGTTCAGCAGACACGAGGGATCCTGACACCCGGAAAGAAAGGAGGTCGTGACACAGAAATTCAGTAACTTAGATTCAGCCTCTCTATCGTCATAATCACCATCATCAGGTGCCGTGCCGACTGGCGTTGGGTGTTATGCTTCTCCACAGTACACGATCCTTCATACAGGCCATCAGCTCAGTTGGTAATCTCATCTCACACCATCCCGTCAGACTGTCCAGTATCATTTCTCTTGGTCTTCCTCTTGATCTTCTTCCTTCTATTTTTTCCTGTTGTTATAATATTTTCAATGTCCCCTCTTCTGATTGCATGTCCTGTGAAAGTACATTGTCTCTCTGTTATCTTTTTGACAAGGTTTTTTTTTTGTCTCTCCAGCTCTTCTCCTACATTCTTCATTAGTTATTTTTGCTATGCAGGGGATTCGCAACATTCTTCTAATAAACCACATTTCTGCTGCTTCCAATGATTTTTGTGCAGACTTGCCTATTGTCCATGATTCACTTCCATATAACAAGATAGGTTCAATATAGCATTTTAGGACTCGTTTTCTAACATTCATTGATAACGATGTGTTAGCTAATATGTTTCTCATTCTCTGAAATGCAGTCTTTGCTTGGCCTATTCTGTTCCTAATTTCTGTTCTGCATTTCCCATCTGAAGTTATTACTGCTCCAAGGTATTTGAATTTCTGCACCTGCTTTAGAATAGTTCCGTTTAATTTTATACTGCATGCTGGTGGATTCTGTTTCTTAGATATAACCATAGTCTCTGTCTTTTTGGTGTACAAAGTAAGGCCTTTCTGTTCACTTTCTTTGGCCACTTTATCCAAGAGATTTTGCAGGTGTTGTTGGTTCTCAGCTATCAGTACTGTGTCGTCAGCATACTGAAGGTTGTTAATATTGTATCCTCCAATTTTTATGCCTGGTTCTGTAATGATTGTTCTTAGAATATTCTCGCTGCACAGAGAAAAAAGGTCTGGAGATAGTACACATCCTTGTCGCACCCATTATTTTATAGGCTGATATTTTCCAGTTCTATTTTCAACTCGAATTCCTGCTTCTTGCTGCCAGTATAGATGTTTTACAATCCTCAGGTCTTTGCCGTCTATATTGATGTCTTTAAGCATTTTAATAATTTCATTATGTTTCACCTTGTCGAATGCCTTGGTGTAATCAATGAAGCATAAGTAGAGATCTTTCTGTACTTCTAAAGCTCTTTCTGTTAGTGTTCATAAAGCATAAATGGCATTGTGTGTTCCCTTTCCTTCAACAAATCCAAACTGTTCATCTGCTATTTCCATTTTTATCTTTTTTTCCCTTGTTCTTCTCATAATGATTCTCAGAAGTAGCTTCATTATGTGACATGAGAGGCTGATCGTCCGGTGGTCATCACATTCCTTTGCACCTGGTTTCTTTAGTAGTGGATTTAATCAAGTCACTGGGAATATAACCAGTGTTGTAAATGTCATTCAGTAACTTGGTTATTGTTTTTTTTTATTCCTGTCTCCTCTAGTGCCTCTATTTCTTCTATTGTTATATTATCAGGCCCAGTCGCATTTCCTTTCTTCATGTATTTGATGGCATCTATGATTTCATCTTCAAGTATTGGTGGTCCATCACAGTTTTCAGTATCTGGTGTTAATTCTGGTCTTTCTCCTTCATATAGCTCACCGATATACTCTGTCCACCTATCCACAATGTCTTCCTTTCCCATTAACATTTTACCTTCTTTTGATTTCAGGCATCCTGTGGTATATTTTGTTTTCCTGCCTGTGAGTTCACTAATTCGTTTGTGCATGGTTTTGCTGTCTTTATTATGAGAGTCCTCTATCTGTCTGCACTGTTCATTTAACCACATTTCTTTTGCTTCTCAGCATTTGCGTCTTATTTCTTTATTTATCTTGCCCCCAGTCCATAGTCACCAACGATGTCTGAAGTTCTTCCTTTACCAACTTTGGCATTAAAATCTCCCATGACTGTGGTAACTTCATGTGACTTTGTGTGTTTTAGGGCTCTCTCTATGTCATTATAAAATAACTGTACATCTTCTTCAGAACTTTCAGATGTTGGAGCGTACACTTGTATAATATTTATGTTTATTGGTCGTCCATTCAGTTGGGCTAGCAGGACTCGGTCCGAGATGTTCAAATATCCTACAGTTGTCCTTGCTGTTTGTTCGTCAAATATTATTCCTACTCCTCGTTCATGTTTCTCACTTCTTGAATATATTATTGTATATTTATCAGAGTTTATCGTCCGTGCACCTGTCCATCTAACTTCACTCATTCCTAATATGTTGATCTTCATCCTTTCCATTTCCATCTTTACATTTTCTAAATTTCCAGCCTGGAATAAAGTTCTGACATTCCATATTGCTATTTTGAACTTGTTAGTTTTGCCACCAGTAGCTTGATGACGATCTGGCCTCACCTGTGGCTCGTGAGCTGCCCTACCGGACTACGCTGTTCCAAAGGAACATCCATTAACGTTTATGACAAATCTGTTACTCAGAATAAGCATAACTGTTTTTGGGAGCTACAACTGTGGTTTCCCGTTGCCTTCTGTTGGTTTGTGTACGGACTCTCCGCTAGCCTTTGGACTCCCTGTCCTACTCGCAAGGCACCGGGAGCGAGAGGTTTTAAGGCTCCTCTTACCCGCTTGGTATTCCCTTCATTGAGCACCTGAGGCACTTTATAGTAGTAGTAGAGCCACCTACTACCCCATCTCGCTCTCTGAGTCAACCGCCAGTTGGTCCGCGCCTGCTGATTTGGATAACTCCTTATTCACAAGGATCCTCCATATCTGGAGGACTTTCACCATCCGCCAGCTGTGATGCGCTGGGTTGGGAATCAGCCGCTCTAGCAGGTACCAATTTTTAGGTAAATTTCAGGAATGGAGGTGCTAGTTGTCTCAGTTCGTTAGTACGATGTTCTCTCATGGCTAGACGGCTGCTTGTCCTACCGGAGTCCGTGTTCGAATCCCAGGTAATTCTCTTGTGATTGTTCTTTCTCTCACGTCTCACTAAAGTGCTTTGTCTACGATTTTTTCAAGGTCTAATTCTACAAAACTGTGTTCTCTTACTTTACCGTACGAAAGCCTCGTTGTTTCCAATTTATAAAAAACAGTTGTTCCTGAATCTATTCCTGAAACTAACTTCATGTAATAAGTATTCGTTCGTTTGTTATTGTTGTTCAAGTTTGCACCAGACATGGCAGGAGACCGTGTGTATGTTTGTCTAGTTGGTACCTGCAAGAGAGAATGAATCTAAGCCACGGAATTTCTGTGTCACGACCTCGTTTCTTTCCGGGTGTCACGATCCCTCTTGTCTACTAAACAGTTACTAATGACTATGCCAATAAAGCACCTTTTTATGGCGGTACTAGTTGGCTCAATTCTTTCGTACACTGTTCTCTCGTGGCTAGACGGCTGCTCGTCCTACCGGAGTCCGTGTTCGAATCCCAGGTACTTCTCTTGTGATTTTTATTTCTCTCACGTCTCATTAAAGTGCTTTGTCTACGATTTTTTTCGAGGTCTAATCCTACAAAACTAGCTAGACTAGTCAGTGTTCTGAGATAGAATACAGACAGCATTAATGACTGTAGATAATAGGAAAGTTGTATCAAACGAGCGGCACAGAATGTCAGACTGTCCTGCCAGGCCTGTTCTTTTACATTAGAAATTGAAGTTCGCCCGTTCCCCACCCCCTCCCTCCCCCTCTCTGCAATCCCATATTGTTTATTAATGAGCCCGACTATCGCGAAACCTCAGTCAAACCCCCATCTGGCGTGCTCTACAAAGAAGCAGACATTAATTGCCCGGTAGCAGAATTGTCGCCGATGTCGGAGTACCACTTTTCAGTTGAGTCTCTAGAATCAGTTTACTCCCTCCCTCTCTCTCACACAGAAATGTACAGTTTCTAATTTCCTGTCAACAATCGTCAGTGAAGCTTCCACAGAAACAGCTTTCCCCTGCCCCCAACTCCACACAGGAATGATGTATTCACCGAATGAAAGTATTTCCTACGTTGTTCGTGAAGGTTAAAGAGGGTGAGCGAAAGAAGGTGGAGAAAAAAAGAAAAGAGAGAGTGAAATGTGCAGGTGTCTTAAGCTTGTTTTCAGGATGTACTTCTTCCAGTTAAAGCAGAAATTCCTACAGGCCGCGTGTTTGTGTAAATATTTAGGCGGGGAGAATATTTTATTTTCTCACATCTGTAGATATATAATGGCAAAGTACAACATAATGTAAATGTTTTTTTTAATAAAGAGCTAGATTTGATTAGCTTGCTTTTTTTTTCAAGAATGTAAGCAAAAAGGCACAAAATAAATGGAGGACGTGGACCCCAGTAATTTGTAGGTGGAAAAAATGTTCGTGTTTGTGGGTCTGTCTGTGATTGTTGTGTTTAATCACTCACTCGCAGCCTTCTTGAGCATTAACCAGAGGAAAAAGTCCTCGATCATGTCACATTATAAAAGTGTCAAGAGCAGTAAAAGTAACTCTCTTCACCACGCATGATCCTTGTTATGCTGATTGAGCTGTGGCGTTTATGTATGTAGGTCTCCGCTGCGTACAGTCGTCTCCAGACTGTTTTTTGGGCGCCGTCTTTTCGAACTTTCCTCTAAGACTAAGGGAATATGATATGTTTTGTTTGTGTTCCGTCTCAAAATATTGACTAGTCCAGTTACAGCGCCTTATTAGCTATAGCATCCATACCAGGACATAGGGATAGAGACTCAGTTCTTCTAGCAGAGAACTGACACAACCTACACAGATTACTAGATCAGATAAAGCACACACACACACACACACAAGCCAAGGATGGGGACTAGAGATCAAGATTTTTAACATGACCAAATTAATGGTGTTCACTGGGAAAGGCCAAAATCCACAAATGGATATAATCATAAACAACAAGAAAGTGGAACAAGTAGCTTGCCTAGGGCATAAACTAATCAAAGATGGGAAAAGTGAACAGGGATATAAAAAAAAGAATAGAATGGCATTACTATGAAAACAATACAGTTATTCAGGAATATGTCCATAAAAAAATGGTCTCTCCTTCAAAACAAAAATGAGACTAAAATGCCGTAGATCCACATTTCTGCTGCATTTATCTTACTCTGACTTTTTACTTAAAGTCTGAGTTTCTGCTCCATACAGTAATACCATTTTACTACCATTTTATAAATCTCATTTTTGTTTTTATGGACAAACTCCTGGATATCAGCATTGTCTTCACTGCGTCGATTTTTCCATTTATCAGAGGTTTTTGTTTTTCTGTTTGTTTTGCTGCTACATGTTATTGGCAGCTTTCCAGCTTTCACAGACATTTTTCGACCCCTTGTCTAGGTGGAGCCAGCTGAGATGTCTGGCAGTGCAGACTGATTAAAGCATCATTCCTTCTACACGTCTGAGCATGAGAAGAGACGTATATCAAGAGGCTGTTATTGTCATTTCCCTTAGCCTGAAACACGTGACAACAACAACAAAAAAAAAAGGAACAAAAGAGTTCATTCTGTAGAATTCAGGAGAGCAGAGAATCAAGGTTCTTTTTTTTTATAGTGGTGAAAACAGTACCTTTTGTGCGATAATCATTACCAGAAGAGCCATTTCTCAAGTTTATTGAATAAAATGTTGGTTCCATGAACGTTCCGGTGATGGCCATCAAATGTTTGACTTCATTTCTCACTAACTCATTGCCACCTTCATTTCTCGCTTCTGATTCTTCCTAACCTTTACTCAGTCTACCTCCATTTTGTTTTCCAGTTTCTTATATTTATCATTTATTTGTTCTTTTTTTAAAAAAAGATTCTTACTTATATATATATATCTATTCCATTTTCGTATTCTTTTGCGCGATATGTCTGTTAAGACTTATGAAAACACAGACTAGATGGATGGATATGTCAAAGATTTTCATAGTTTCACGATGAGGAGGATTAGAGAGAGATCGGGGTAGGAAATATGTCTGGAGAATTTGTCTTATTATGACTCGTGGCACATAGAGTTCAAAGTGGGCGGGGGGAAGGGGGCCGGGGTTGTCCGCTTACGACATAATTATGGTTTTATTAGATGTACGAGGTGCGTTTCAGATATGATTCTGATATGAATCTCATATGCAAACAACATAGGACTAAAGATCAACGTAGGAAAGACAAAGTTAATGAAGCAAAATGTGAACAACAGAAATGTACCCAGAGTAGATAGCAAGTTAGTGGAGGAGGTCAATGAATTTGTATACATTGGCAGTAGAGCAGTAGAAAATGGAGACATAACAGAGGACATCAACAGTAGACTTACTAGAGCAAACCAGGCTTTTGCAGTGCTGCAGAATATAAGAAATCTAAAAAACTAAGCATGAAGATGAAAATCAGGATATTTAAGAGTGATATTCTAAGACTCTATGGAAGTGAATGCTGGAAAATCACCAAAACCATAGAAAACAAGTTGAATTCTTTCCAGACTAAATGTTTACGAAGAATTAGAAAAATATTTTGGCCAAATACCATAAGAAATAACATCTTATTAGCAGAAATGCAGATGAAGCCACTGACAGCAATTATTGAGGAAAGACGCTGGCGATGGTTGGGACATGTGCTCCGAATGACAGACAACTCACTACCAAAAATAGCACTAAGATGGACACCACAGGGGAGCAGAAGTAAGGGTAGACCAAAAGAGACACGGAGAAGAACAACAGAAAGGATGTTGAGCAATAGAGGGCTCACCTGGGCAAGAGCAGAAAAAAAGGCGAAGGACAGGCATTTGTGGAAAACCCTTTTGGAAGCCCCATGTGCCCTGGGCACTTAAGGTTCAGAGAGAGAGAGAGAGATAGAGAGAGAGAAAGAGAGAGAGAGAAAGAGAGAGAGAAAGAAAGAGAGAGAGAGAGAGATGAATTTCAGTGTGATTAGGGGAGGGAAGATGCCTCGGCAGGTACCTCACCTGGGAATCCACCCGGTGTTGTTGTTGTTGTTGTTGTTGTTGTGGTCTTCTGTTGTTGTTGTTGTCGCCTTCTGTTGTTGTTGCTGTTGTTGTTGTTGTTGTTGTGGTCTTCTGTTGTTGTTGTTGTTGTTGTCGCCTTCTGTTGTTGTTGCTGTTGTTGTTGTTGTCGCCTTCTGTTGTTGTTGTTGTTGTTGTTGTTGCAGCAGAAGGTAGTGTGAAATGTACAGTTGAAGCTGCCATGATAATCATGAAAGACTTTGAATACAGGAAGAGTCAGAGAATGGGGTCAGTGTCACGTTATTGAATTTTACGGAAAGAATCTAAAAAAAAACTTTTTTTTTTTGGTGAGCTCCACCGCTAGGGAGAACAGCCTGTCCTTACCCGTGGTGATAATATTTTGGCATTGTCTTGAAATGTGCAACATAATTGTACCACAGCCTGTTTCTAAAAATTTCGTTTGGAAATATGCATTTTCTTTCTCTCTCTCTCTCTCTCTCTCTCTGTCTCTCCTCCTCCCATACTCTGCGTGTGTGCGCGCTGGCGCGTTTCTTTGTCTCTATTTCTCCGTGCATATACGTGTGTGTCTTTATCTCCCTCTCTGTATTTCTTTGTCTATCTCTATATTTCTCTCTCTCTCTCTCTCTGTCTCTCACTCTTTCTCTCTGTATTTTTCTCTATATCTGTCTCAGTTTTCTCTCTCTCTACTTCTCTCTCTTTCTCTCTGGATCTCTCTTTATTTCTCCCTCATTGTCTTTGTCTCTTTCTCTGTATTTTTTTATTTCTCTATCTTTCTGTCTCTCAGTATTTTTCTATTTCTCTGTCTCACTTTGTATTTTTCTGTTTCTCTCTGACCTTTTTCTTCACGGTATCTCTCTCTGTCTCTCAGTATTTCTCTGTCTCTCTCACTCTGTCTTTGACAGATTTCTCTTTCTCTTTCTCTCACAGTCTCTTTCAGTTTCTTTCTGTCTCTCTCATCTCTCTGTCTTTCTCACTCTGTCTTCGTCTCATTATGAGTTCTCTCTCTCTCTCTCTTTCACTTTCTCACAGTCTCTCTGTATCTCTCTGTCTCTAGGGGTGAAGACGCGATCAGTAGCTGATATGTTAGCATCAGCGAACCATAGCTGACCAAGACCCCGTCCCACGTCTCCGTTGGTACCCCTAGTAACAGGCTTAGTCTGGCTAATGGGGAAGGGATCGCCATAGTCCTATGGCGGTGGAGTCTGCTAAAGAAGCATTGCACACCCCCTGCTGTAATCTGGGACGGAAAAAAATATGTGCCAAAACCCACTCCCACGCCGATACGATGCTGTAGCCAAACACCTCTACAACATCGGCTGCAAAGAACACCAGCTCGCAGTTAGAAGGAGGTACAAGACAAAACTCTCTATCTCTGTCTCTCACTCTATGTCTTTGTCTCACTCTATATTTTTCTCTTTCTCTTGTCTCTTTTTCTTTCACAGTCTCTCTCTCTCTATGTGTGTGCGTTCGTGTGTGTGTGTGTGTAACTGGAGTTATTGTTACTATTACTCAGTAGGTTTTGTAGAAGGAAAATCCTTGTTTGTTTTAGTCTGCGTTGAATGTGAAGTAACCAGGTGCCTGCATACATGTTTAACGTGAAGTAACCAGGTGCCTGCATACATGTTTAACGTGAAGTAACCAGGTGCCTGCATACATTGCATTGTTCCGGATAGTTTAGTAACAGCTTTATGTAACATAAGTAATTCAGTAAACAGTCATCAGACACTAAACAGTTCAAAGTAAGCTTTTTTTTTCTTTTCGTATCACAGTACGATATAGTCTAGCACAGTGATTGAACCCATCAGTAATCCTGTCTTTGAAAAATGATATTAAGTTGAAAAATAATTTATTTTCTAACTATTAGATTATTTATTCAAAATAGCACGTAAGCAGGCCAGTTTATGTACACTTGTCGGTTCAAGGGGTGCTCTTGTTTTTATTATTATTATTGTTGTTGTTAACAACATAATCCACACACATAAAACAAGCTTTCACAGGGGACAATAGTGGCTGGGGACTAAATATTTTCTAGCTGACTTAGCCAGAACTAGGTATTTGTCCTCCTGTAGCTGCCTCCAATGTAATGGATCCAAGTCAGTGTCAATGTGTAGCTCAGTTCTGTGTGCTGTTTTCGTGGAGAAGAAGACAGGTATCTGGTGGCCCATCCTCACAGTTTGATGACCGTTCGTGCATTCGCATTTTCTTCAATGGTGGCCTTTTTCGTGTGTGTATTAATCATGATCAAGTTGGTCAGAATTGTTCAGAACTAGTAGCTCTTACCAGCCATCGATTCTTGCGGCCTTTCGCAAGTATTTAAGATGTTTGATAGGCAGGTCCAGCGCAGTCGCAGCTCTCAGCCATGACAGGTTGGGTTAGTTTGTGTCGCTGGATGTCGGTCTGAAACCCGTTCTTGAAACCTACGATGTTAACAGGTCATCATCAGATGCTTCCATTCAGACTTAAAGACTGCAGAGCTTTGGAAGAATCATTCATCAGGAAACCCATTTCCCTGCTGTCCAGTAATTCTGTAGCGTAGTGACATGAATCGCGAACCAAACCTACCAGACAGTTTCACCCATTCTGCATCTGTTGGTAGATTGAGGCTGTATTTGTGGCCCGACTGCGCTAGAGCTTCTTTGTTGTTAGGCAGTCGTACGACCACCACCTGCGGGGAGATATTCCAGCGTGTTGGAACGTCCTGAACTAACATCTCATGATGTCGCTGATAAAGTTGTAAATGATAGATTTTTAGCTCAGCGCTGTTGGCATGAAAGATCGACAGGAAAGACTAGATTTGGCAACGTTTCATTAATTTGACATCACGTGATGCACAGTTAAATTAACCAGATTTAGGGCGTTGCATTAAAAAATTTAACTGCGGAATTATCACCAGCATGTATCACATATACATATATTCCATTAATACCTTCGGCTGAAAAGTTGTATGGTTCGTATGGTATTTGTGACTGTTTTCCTATTCACCCTGTAAACCCATCCTTTACTTTTCTTACGTGGAGAATGATCCAGTTTTCCAGTGTCCTCAGTGAATGTGGATAACTAATGTAGATGCAGTATAAGAAATGCTTTGCAGAGTATAACACCCCCTTCCTCAGTGAATGTGGATAACTAATGTAGACGCAGTATAAGAAATGCTTTGCAGAGTATAAGACCCCCTTCCTCAGTGAATGTGGATAACTAATGTAGATGCAGTATAAGAAATGCTTTGCAGAGTATAACACCCCCTTCCTCAGTGAATGTGGATAACTAATGTAGACGCAGTATAAGAAATGCTTTGCAGAGTATAAGACCCCCTTCCTCAGTGAATGTGGATAACTAATGTAGATGCAGTATAAGAAATGCTTTGCAGAGTATAACACCCCCTTCCTCAGTGAATGTGGATAACTAATGTAGATGCAGTATAAGAAATGCTTTGCAGAGTATAAGACCCCCTTCCTCAGTGAATGTGGATAACTAATGTAGATGCAGTATAAGAAATGCTTTGCAGAGTATAACACCCCCTTCCCCAGTGAATGTGGATAACTAATGTAGATGCAGTATAAGAAATGCTTTGCAGAGTATAAGACCCCCTTCCTCAGTGAATGTGGATAACTAATGTAGATGCAGTATAAGAAATGCTTTGCAGAGTATAACACCCCCTTCCCCAGTGAATGTGGATAACTAATGTAGATGCAGTATAAGAAATGCTTTGCAGAGTATAACACCCCCTTCCTCAGTGAATGTGGATAACTAATGTAGATGCAGTATAAGAAATGCTTTGCAGAGTATAACACCCCCTTCCCCAGTGAATGTGGATAACTAATGTAGATGCAGTATAAGAAATGCTTTGCAGAGTATAACACCCCCTTCCCTAGTGAATGCACAAATTGTGGAAGCCATGACAACTTCTCAGACGTATCACAGCTCACTTTGCTTCCCAATATCTTTCATTCTGGACTTTCCTACCGTTCACGTGCTTATAATTATAGCATGTGATATTGATCACATGCCGTTTCTGTTCCAGGGTTGCATGCTTTAAACGGGTTTTCTTGAATGCTTATGATCTTTTCCTGGAATCTGTTTACTTTTTATTCTTTGTCAGATATTGGTTACAGTTTCAGACAAATGTTTACGCTGTTTTATTCCGAATCTTCAAACACCTTCCATGATTAAGTGAGATTATGCAGGGGTCTCAATCTTTTTTTGCTTATGAGCTTCTTTAAAATATTGGAGGATATCATAAACTTCTGTTAATGAAATCATGACTCTGACTATTTGAAATGGTTAGTATTTTCATTTTATTTTCAGCATTTTTGCAGAAATCCATGTTTGAATGCCAGTATAAACAGCATATGTTAGATCTTGTTAGAAAATATCTTAATGAATGTGTAAGAGTGTGATGTTAGAAGAACTTCATTGAAAATGCATCTGTGTGTGTACGTGTGTGTGTGCAAGTGTTCGTGTGCACTTTCTTGTTAGATTACCTCTCGTGTGAAGGAAACTACTGTAGAGAGCGGAACAATAACATAACTCCTTCAGATCATCAGAGGAAGTACCCCCCCCCCCTTCCTTTCAGACAAGTGTTTCGGCTCTGTTAAACTCCTGACACTCTAAGTGGGGTGGGCCCCTCTGGGTCATGACTCCCAAAGGTTTTTTGAGTTTTTGCTTTTTTTTTCCATTCCGGGATTGAACCCACGCTCTTCCAGTTGGCACTGCAGTTTGAAGTGCAACTTCAGCGATTTAGCTACGGAGGACTGGTATTGGTTGTGACAAACGAAATTATTTATGTTCTCAATGCTTGTTTCGCATACTTCACAGCCAGCATGAGGCCTTTTCTGCTGTTTCTGAAAGGCTTCTCAATAACCTTGGTCTTTCTTGTCCCTTTATGCCCAGTTGCTTACATGGGTCGTATGCTGATGTTGCTAGGGACCTCTCGCTCCCACTTCTACAGCTATCACTTTTGCCTTGACTCCAGCCCCCGCCTCAGTTGTTTGACCAGATCATTGTAGTTCTCACAGTTGAATAGATGCTACTCTTCTATTCCTGTTTCTGATCGTTAAGCTCGATCATTATTAGTTTCTGTTTTTCTGTGGAATACACTACAATGTCCGGTCACATTCCTGTGTTCTTGATGGCAGTTGGTATTCTCTTGTTCCTGGTAGGTCCGCTATCACATCCCAGTCATTTCCGCCATCTACTAGTGATGGTAAGGGAATTCCCTGATTTCAATATTTGATGTTTTACCAGCGCCTATGATGTATTTAGGTGGGACCTCAACTCTTTTGCGTTATTTGCTTTATTTTTACCCTATCTACAAGGGCTACTAGTTCCTTCAGCACTCTGTTGTGCTGTAGGGTGTAGCGTCCTTGACCTAATGAATATCTGCATGCTGACAGCACATGTTCCAGTGTTTGCCTTTCATTGCAGAGAGGGCACTTTGTATCTTCTGATACACCCCATTTGTATAGGTTGGAGCCTGTAGGCAGAAGGTCATAAGTAGATCTGATGATGAAGCGAGTCACAAGTGTGCCATTTTCAAGATGTCATTCCATGTTATTGATCTCTGCAGGGCTTCTTCCCATCTTGTCCATTGACCTGGCTGTGCCTGTTGGACTACCTTCTGGACCCGCTTGTCTGAATTCCTTACTTCGCTGATGATCATATCCCTTCTTTCCTTACAGGAGCCCTTTGACCACCATTTGATTTCACCGTGACCAAATCCCCTTCTGTTGATCTGGGTGTATCCTGTTACTTCTTTCAGCTCTTGTATTTCCCTAGCTATGGTCACTTCCTCACTTACTTTCCATTTTCGTCCAGTTTTAAGTGTTGGCTGCACTTCTCGTAGAATCTGTAGATTCTTATAGCATCATTGCAAGCTTTGTCTTTCCTGCCTTGTATTCTTCGACCACAGATTTGAATGGTAGCTGCAGTTTGCTCTTCTTGCAGTACAGTGCTACATCAGTTAATCCTGGTGGTACGCGCAGCCACTTTCTTATGGATTTATTTATCTTTCTTTCGACTGGCTCTATTGAGCTGGTACTTACTTCGTAAATGAGTAGTGGCCACATCAATTTTGGAATCAGCATGAACTGGAGACACCATATTAGCCTGCTTTTGCATTTAAAAATAAAGATCATTCATTTATTCATTCATTCATTCTCTGTCTCTCTTTCTCTGTCTCTTTCTTTCTTTCTTTCTTTCTTTCTTTATTTCTTTCTTTCTTTCTCTGTCTCACTCACTCACTCACTCACTAACTGAATGTTGATTATTCGTGTGCTATTTCTGTTATTTCAGTCGTTACCCGAGTGAGTCGGGAGGATCGGAGCAGTCGACAGCAGAGCTTGCACACGTCCACATCACGGGATATAAACCAGGACTAACTCAGCACATATATATTTCCATCGACCAATAAACATATTCGTGCTTGAAAAAAAAAAACGAAAACATGACCTCCTCCGAAAGCAGGCACTCCTGCGTTCTCAGCGTACAAATCGCGACCTATTAAAATTCTCTCACATTTTCTTTGTATACTGGATCAGTGACGAGATGAAAAGAATGGGGATACACACCGATGGAAAGGATCAGAACACTTCTAGAGCAAGAATGATAATATCTTTATATACTCTGGTGGAGAATTAGGAGGAAAGAATGGAGTGGCTTTTTACTTGGACAAATCAACATCAAAAGCATTACTAGGTTACAATCCAGTAAGAGATAGAATCCTCACAGTCAGACTTAAGGGCACTCCTAGAAATGTAACAATCCTCCAGATATATGCACCTACATCAGCAGCAGAAGAAGAGGAAGTAGAAGAGTTTTATAACACACTGCAAACGATGATAGACCAGGTACGGAAAATGATATTGTATTAATAATCTGGTATTTTAATGCAAAGATTGATACAGAAAGAGCAGAAGGTGAAGGACATGTTGTAGGGGAATTTAGCATATGACATAGAAATGAGACAGGTGACAGTCTAATGGCTTTTTGCATGGAAAATGAGCTAATGATTGCTAACATGCTTTTTAAATAGCATCTACGAAAACTTACACATGGACATCATTTGATGGGAAAACCAAGAATCAAATAGATTACATTTTAGTGCAAAGAAGGTGGAGATCAAGTATAACATCAGCAAAAACTTTACCAGGTGGTGATTGTGACACGGACCAAGAGTTATTAATAGCAGACATGAAGATAAAGATAAAAAAGACAGTTACGGGATCAAGACCACTCCCTTTGATCTTACAAAAATACCAGAACACTACGGTATAGAAGTGAACCGTTTCGAAATCCTTATGGCTGTACATGAGGAGATGACACCAGATGATTTGGCTACCAGGCCAAAGATATCTTAATAACAACAGCTAAAGACATGGTTCCAGTAAAGAAAACACAAAATAATGAATTACAGCAGGCACACCAGAACTGATAAAACAACGTAGAGAAATGAAGACGCATTGGAAAGTGACAAACAACAACAAAGAGGGATATAAATCTTTAACAAAGAAGCACGAAGAAACATAAGAAAAGACAAAAAAAAACCCAATATATACAAGATTGTTGTGAAAGAATAGAAGGACATCAGAAGTGTGGAAGAGATAGTGAAATGTTTAAAGAAATGAAGACATTGACGAGAAATGTCACACCTAAGCTAAATACAATTTGTGACGAGATGGGAAATACCTTGACAGAGACAGGGGAAATTCTAGAAAGATAGAAGGAATATTGCAGAAGAATGTATGAAACAACTGACTGTGAAAGTAGAAATAAACAGTACTGGAGGAGAAAGAACCCGAACCGACAATAGAAGAAGTTGTATAGGCAATAAAGAATCTGAAAAATGGTAAATCACAAGGATGTGATGATATAACAACTGAACTTATTAAAGCAGGAGGAAAGGAAAGTGCAACAATCTATCATGCACTATGTAAAAAGATATGGCATTCAGGTATTTGGCCAAAAGAGTGGAAAAGAACTGTATTTATACCACTGCCAAAAAAGGGTTAAAAATCATAATGGGTAGACTTCGTAAGAAAATAGAAGAAGTCAGTATGATCCAAGCTGGTTTCGGGCACGCAAGAGGATCAAGAGATCATATATTCAATATAAGATTAATAATAGAGAAATGCAAAGAGTTTAATGTGAACCTATATTTATAGACTACTCAAAGGCATTTGATTGTGTACAACACCAGAAACTTTGGGAAATAATGAAAAAAAATTGGATTTCCAACACTTTTGATACAATTAACATCACTGCTGTATCTAGACCAACAAGCAGCTGTAAGAATAAATGGTAAATACACCAACTTGGTTTGACATAAAACAAGGGGTCCGTCAGGGGTGTATATTTTCGCCTTACTTATTTAACTTGTATTCTGAAAATATAATGAGGAATGTTAGAGAAGTTGTAGACAAAGAATACTACGATGCCATAACAATTGGAGGTTATGAAATACCAGATATTAGATATGCTGATGACACAGTATTACTGTCCACAACACAAAAAGGAATGGAGAAACTAATTATGCCAGTCCGTAAGAACAGCGAAGAGGAGAACCTCTATCTTAATGCGAAGAAAACTAAATTGATGACAACTGACAAAACGAACAAGGCAGCTGAAATATACATCAATGAGGAAAAACTGGAAGAAGTGGAGTTTTGAATATCTTGAATCACTACTAACTAATAATGGAGATACAATGAGGGAAATAAAAAGGAGGACATCTATCGCTCTTCAGAAAGTAAAACAACTAAAGAATGTGTGGAGAGGAGCAGACAGAACTACAAAAATAAGATTTTTAAGGGCATGCATCTTTCCCATCACAACATATGCCTGAGACCTAGACACTTAACAAAACAGCTGAGAAACACATAAATGCCTTTGAATGTAAATGTTATAGAAGAGTTCTTCAAATATCATGGACACAAAAAAGAACAAATATGTCCGTACTAAAGGTAAAGGTAAAGGTAATCCTGTCATGCCTTAGAGGCACATAGGGATATGGTGTTAGTGCTCATGTTTTCCTTGACCTGTCACCACACTAGAGGGTGATATGGTCAGTATCACCCCTGGCCACCTTTCCTTTCCCAACTCCTGAAGAAGTCGGGTACACATTTCTACAGCTGGGTGACCGGAGCGCTTCCGGCCGGATTCGAACCCCCGACCTTCACCATGAGAGAGCAGTGCACTAACCACTTCGCCACTCCGACGCCCATATCCATACCACAAGAACTTAATATTGAAGAAGGCTGGCTAGTAAAGACGATTAAAGAGAGAAAACTTAAAGATTTTGGGCATATTAAACGTCATGATAATTTAGAGAAGACCGTATTGGAAGGATACATAATAGGAAAAAGAAAGAGAGGAAGACCAAGGCGAAGATGGTGCAAGACATTGTTGATGATCTGCAAATGGATGCATCAGCAGCAGGCCATCTTGCGCACAACCGAGAGGCCTACAGGAGTGGTGTTAGGGAGGCAAAGTTTGCAAGGGACATGCAAATGAGTGAATGAAACACTAGGCGGCAGTTGTGAATCTGAAATGAGGAGGGCAATCGCTCAAGCCAAGCCGGCAGTTATGAAAATGAAAATTATGCCATTCAGTAAATCTCTGTCGATGAATAACAGTGTGTTTAATTATTTCTTTATTAAAATATACTGGTGGGACCTTGGCCGTAGGTATACGCGGTCGTAACTGGATGGACCTTAAATCGGCGCATGATTGTACTTTCTTAGTACTGCAACGTACAGTCAAGTAAACTTGCACATAAGTAAAACTGTACAGCGAGGTTATCCTTTTACAGCCGAATAGAAAGTGGTTTCTTCAACAAATAGCACACACCCGAAGCTGTCTCACACCAAACAGACAAACAGACAAACAGACAAACAGACAAACAAAAAGCTGGATTTTGTGTTGTAGTTTTAAGCGTTTTCCAGAAGGCAGATGGATTTCCTCAGTGTCATTTCGTTTTTCTCTCTCTCTCTCTCTGTCTCTGTCTCTCTCTCTCTTTCTCTCTCTCTCACACACACACACACACACACATATCGCATGCTGTGAAATGTCATGATGCGCTCAGTGTGTCACACACTTTGAATATCAACCTTTATTTGAAATGTTTTTCCGAGTTTCAGAATTCTAAAATGATATTAGTCTTTGCCGTAAATGAATTGCCCCCTGTACAAGAAACAATGTGAGAAGTCTGCGCATGTGCGTTGCCTCAGCTCTCTCAGGAAAGCGGATTTTTTGTTGATCAAGTTATGAAAGTGAAGTATATGCTTCCAGTGATCCGTTTTACCGTTACGCTGGTGGGAATCATAAGGGAATTTGAAAAAAAAAAAAAAAAAGAATGTCTAAAATCAATAGTTAAAAACCAGACGGTTATTGTTATTCCTGGCGTTCAGGAAGTATTGGAATATTTTGATCGTATTTTTATTTGAAAACATTTTTAGAAATATAATATTGATTTCTTGTGAGACTGACTTTTAAATGTGATGTTCGATGTGTAACAATAAGAGTAATTGTGAAGATTGAACCATACACCTCTCCATCTACTTCGTTACCAGAGCTAGTTTTACCGCATTCACCATTTCTCTTATATGTAAATATTTATAGAAAAAAAGAAAACTTAACATAACACAAATGAGAGGAAATATATTAGGGTAGTGAGAGAGGGAATATATAAAACCAGATGGCCAAGGAAACAGAAGGAAGAACAAGAAAGTGGATAAAAGGAAAAGAACTGTCTCTTCTTCAAGATGCAGCACCCATTTGTTTTGCCAAGGTGAAAATCACAACAAAGAAAACCTGAGTGGAGGAACCCATCACAACAAAGAAAACCTGAGCGGAGGAACCCATCACAACAAAGAAAACCTGAGTGGAGGAACCCATCACAACAAAGAAAACCTGAGTGGAGGAACCCATCACAACAAAGAAAACTTGAGTGGAGGAACCCATCACAACAAAGAAAACCTGAGTGGAGGAATCCATCACAACAAAGAAAACCTGAGTGGAGGAACCCATTTTTGACAGCGTGTTTGTGCTTGACTACAAGAAAGTATGTGACCAGTCTGAGGGAAATGCTGTTGGAAGTTTTATGTTAGAAGCTCTCACGTCATCATTGTTACTTCAGAGTTAGATCAAATAAACATCACTTTTGTGTCTGTGTCATGAGCCTCTTGTGTTATCATTCTATTTTTTGGGGGGGTGGGGGTGGAGCTGTTATAACTAGTGTATCGAAGAAGAACAGGCCTGCCTTTGGATTGTGGAAGCCTAGATAGACAAGGCGCAGCGCAACTGGGTGCACCATGCAAAGGCAGGCGGCCTGCCAAACCACGAAGAATTTGTTGCTGTTCTACAGGATGATTCTAGGCGGTGTTTCCTTTAGTCGATGATTAGACGAACCACAAAGATTTTCTGTCATCTGTCTACACTTGGAAAATGATACATACTGACTCAAGACATATCGACATACACTGACTCAAGACATATCGACATACACTGACTCAAGACAAATCGACACACACTGACTCAAGACATATCGACATACACTGACTCAAGACAAATCGACACACACTGACTCGAGAATAAGACCCTATTTTAACCAATAGGCGAATATAAGCCAGTAAATGAAAAAAAAAGGTAACGAAAAAACTAGCAGTCGAAATCAACAACTGAAGGAAAAACTGAGCTTCAGTAAACCTATGATTAAAAAACTAAACGAAACAAAACAGAAATATTAATCAGCTCTGTCTGTAAACCCATATCCAGTCTGTCTATAGTTACTCGCAGAGGAGTATTATGTTTTGATTATTTTGGTACATCCACAGATTATATTTCTATGATTGATAGCGATGTAAGTCTCACGGAATATAACATTCCATTTTTTTTTTTTTTGGGGGGGGGGGGTGCTCTATTTCAAACTATAGTATTTTCTCGAAGCATCATAGATGACAGTAAAACATATACTCGTCAGGCATACCTCATCATTTGTATACGTTCTTATGAAACGATTTACATCTTTCATAGTTGGTGGCCGCGCTGCTGTACGCACGTAACCAGAACAGTTTAACTGTGAAGTAGGTGAGTTATTATTTCAGTTACGTTCTCTTGTTGTTTGACATTAGCAGCCCACGTGGATCTTTTTTCTTTCTGTATTTACTGTCTGACGGACTCAAGCGTTTGGCAAACAAACAAACAAGCACGCATATATCAGGTAAAGATGTTTGAATCTCGTTTTATTACTAAACATAATATACATGCGGGACAACAGGATGATCTGCATTATAAAGTTGCCCGTGATCCGTCTTGTCCACGTCTATGTGTACTTGTAAATCTTAACAAAGCTCCTTATAAAGCATGAGCTTCTGGTGCTTGCCAGAGTGGTGCAAATAAAAGAGGGCTACAAGAAACAAAGTCCGGGAGGGCACATGTGTTCTCATTTACCCTGCACTCTACACTGTGGCTTTTTGTAGGTTCAAGTGAATTTTGATGGAGAGGCGCAGTTTTTGGAGGCGTGCGTGTTTTTCTTTTGGCGTGGAAAAAAAAATCACATGATGAAATTAAGGTCTCATCTTGGAATTCTATTTTCAAAAGAAAAATACACACACATGAAAGATCTGCATTGAAGTGAAGTGAATGTTTGTTTCTACTGCGCGCGGTTTGAAAGGCATCACAGTTAAAGCCAAGTGACTGCAGCTGTGTTGTGAAATACAAGGGTGAATCAGCAGAATTTTGAATTGCTGTCTCCTCTTGACTTCTGTTGTAGTTTCACATATACGGCACTGATTTTACCAGGAACAAATGTTTTCACTGAATGCACTTACAGCGCGTGTGTGTCGTATGGTGTGGCGTGCCTCTCTTCTGCAGTTAAACATTCTTCGTTTCCATATACTGTCATCCGATCTCTATACCCCGTCGGTCAGATGACAAGTAGCAGGACATCGTTGATAAACCTGATTGATCGGGGACAGCAGTTGGATATCATTGATCAAGGAACAGTAGCAGGACATCATTGATCAGGGGACAATAGCAGGACATAGTGATGAACACATATGGTCATAGAACAACAAAGGGACACCAGTGTGATGAACCCGGTTGATCAAGAAGACATCAATGATGAGCTCAGTTGATCAGAGGACAGCAGAAGGAAATCACTGATGAAACCAAATGGTCAAGGGACGGAGTAGAACATCACTGATTGAACCATTTGAGCAAGGAACAGCAGCAGGACATCAGTGATGAACCTATTTGGTCGGGGACAGCAGTAGGACATTATGAAACATCCCATTCGATCAGAGGACAACAAGTAGTCATCTTCAGGGATCTAAACCCAAGAACGTTTCCTCACAATATGGCATATTTTACTGTACTATTCTTCAACCATTGTCCAACAGCAACCAAAGCTGATTACTTTCGTGGGAAAAAACGTCTGGTTGTGCTTTTATTTTCTTTCACGGAGAAATTATCATCATCATTTATCTCAGTGTTTTGTAGTGGTTTATGGATCTCTGATCTCTTACATCCTTTCATTTCTTTGGTGGTTCGTTGTCTTTCTTAATCAGAGTCACGTTGCTGCTTCATTGCAGAAACGTTCTTCTCTTGTAGCCTATCTGAAATCGTCTCGTTGTCTAGCTGGGATGCCTGTTTCAGTGAATGTGGTCCTTAGAGTCTCAGTGATTTCATGAAGCAGTCGTCTCCTGGGCCGCTGGTAACTAGGTCGCCTATGATTGTCGCCTGTAAGCCGTTATATTGTTCATTATGGTTGTATTTGTGTATGTGTGTGTATTCTTTGATTCTTTTAAAGTTATGAACATTTTAAAACAAATTTAAGGATAAAAAGAGAAGGAGGGGGGAGAGAAAGATGGAGACTACGTCTTGGCAATCAGCGAACCATAACTGACAAAGACCCAGTGCCAGCTCTTCGTTGGTACCCCAAGTAACAGGTCTAGCTTGACTAGCCGGCCAGGGATCGCCTAGTTCCCATGTAGGTGGAGTCTGGTGAAGAAGTATTGCACACCTTCTACTTTTTAGCTGCACTCAGGTGTAGCAATAATTATATATATATGAATGATTTTCCTATTTGTTAAAATATTGTTAGAATATTTTGGGTACAGGAGATTGGTGTTTTTATAATTTTACACGGGTGATTAAACCATATAAAGTCTGGCCTGTGATCTGTTCTTCACTTATTTCTCATTCATTCATACACGTCACAACATTTGCAATAAAGAAAGGAAACACAAATAACTATTCTCCAATTTAGATCATCATTTTATAATATGAACAATAAGAGAATCAACCCTAATCTTAACATCTGTGATATCTTCTCAAAATATATGTACAAAGAAATTATCACAGTCAATCAAAATATCTTGTACATAAATGAGTTTAATGTGATTAAGTTAATTTTGTCCCATATATAAATTACGGACTACGTCCTTAACAGAAGATAACATTTGCCAAGAAATATAACAAATGCATATGCATATAAAATTCAGTAATGCATAAAATTATGTACATATAAAATCCCCAGTGTATATTTAACAATTTCAGATCTTACACAGAACGCAGATATTAGAAGAAACTATGATCATTCATTTATCATTCATTTATCCATCATACTTGGAGGGGGCAGGGATAGATCGGAGGGATCGACAACACAGCTTGCATGTATCCACAACACAGGATAAAAACCGTGAATAAACCAGATATATATATATATATATATATATATATATATATATATCGAAGGATAACATTCTCATTTGTGCTTAAACGAAAACATGTTTCCCACGGATCCTTTGGCACCTTCCTGCGTGCTCAACGTACAAATCCGGACCGACTTAACTCTACTACATCTTTTCTCTTTTATACCAGGTTACTTCTTGCCCGGCCGATGTTGGGCACCATCAGCTGAACTTGCGCTGACCCTGTGTTGTTGTTCTGGCATAACAGCTTGCGGTCCTACACAGGAACTGACACCAGAAAATCGCTGTTATAACCCGCTCCCTCGCCTTACGATGCTGTGCCTGAACACATTCACAACATCGCCGGCAAAGACCACCAGCTCACAGTCCCATGGAGATAGAAGACAAAACAAGACAACTGTTGACCACACGGAATTGTGAAAGAAAGTTGAAGTAAATGAAAACACCAACGACCCACATATCGCCAGCTCCTGCCAGCACAATATCTGATGCTGATTATGTTTTGCAGTGTGATTCTCCCCTTCTTGGAGAAGCTTGGGGAGGCCATGCTGTCATGAGCAAAACTCTGCCAGTGTGGCTGTATGTTGTGATAAATCTCTTATCATCTTCAGACATATTCAGTCTGAGAACAGGGTGAAGTAAGGTATTACAGCAGATGATGGAACAGAAATAAAGGTCATCTCAACATAGTGTTAACTGAAAGGCTAAATCCAGTCATTTGGCCGTTCATGACACCCAAGACTTCTGTCATACCCACCTTTTTTACATATTATATCTGATATCCTTCCCGTGCCGTTACGTCACATAAGGCTCGCAAGGTAGTTCGCCAGTTTTATCCTGTCTTCGGCTAGCCTTTCAACCTCATCTAGAGTTTTTATGCCATTTAATTTGATACCCACCTTTGCGAGGGATTTAATCAGATCTTGGCATGCGCGCGCGCGCGCGTGTGTGGGTATAAGGTTGTGACCGTATACGCGTAAATAATGATTGCTCTGTTTGCTATGTAGGCAGTATCAGTCCTGTACGATGGAGATTAAAGTATGTTAAATAAAAAAAATCATATGTAACCTTCAAAAGGGACGCTGTCCTTTTTTGCTGACGTCAGGGTTGTTGAACAGTAGCTGGCCAAGACCCTGTCCCACCTCTCGTTTGATACTCCCCAGTAACAGGTCTAGTCTGGCTAACGGGGCAGGGATCGCCATAGTGCACATGCTAAAGAAACAATCATTGCATAGCCCTTGCTTTTTTAGCTGCACACAGGGACTGACAAATAATAGGCCCCCATAATCCGCTGGCAAGCCGACAGGAATGTGTGCCTCAACACCTTCACAGCATAGATCGCAAAGAACACCAGCTCACAGTTCAAGGGAGATAGGATACAACAAGATAGGACAGACAGGCAAGGTGAGACTACAACATTCAGTGCAAAACCATTTATTTGGGGAATTAGTCCTAGCGCTGACAGTTTTACAAGAAGACCATTAAGCAACGTTCAACGAACTCAGAGCAGTGACAGTTTTTCATATACGTATTTTTCTTCCCTTAATGAATCGTAACTAAAGAAACACTGTTTTACTGGAAGATTTACTCCCCTTAATGAGTCCTGATAGTCAGTCACTCAGTCAGTCATTTACATGTCCCTTGCGGAACTTTGCTTCCCTAACAGCTCTCTTGTAGGCATCTCGGTTGTAAGGAAGATGTCCTGCTGCTGATGTGTCCATTTGCAGATCATCAACGATGTCTTGCAGCCGTCTTCGCCTTGGTCTTCCTCTCTTTCTTTTTCCCATTATGGCCCTTCCGAAACGGTCTTCTCTAGATTATCATGACGTTTAATATGTCCAGGATATTTAAATTTTCTCTGTTTAATCCTCTTTACTAGCCAGCCTTCTTCAATATTAAATTCTTTTAGTATGGATATATTTGTTCTGTTTTTGTGTCCATGATATTTAAAGAACTCTTCTATAATATGTACATTCAAAGGCACTTGTGTGTTTTTCATCTGTTTTGTTAAGTGTCCAGGTCTCACGGCATATGTTGCGATGGGAAAGATGCATGCCCTTAAAAATCTTATTTCTGTAGTTCTATCTGTTCCTCTCCACAGCTTCTTTAGTTGTTTTACTTTCTGAAGAGCGATAGATGTCCTCATTTTCATTTCCCTCATTATATCTCCATTATTAGTTAGTAATGATCCAAGATATTCAAACTCTCCACCTCTTCTAATTTTTCCTCATTGTTATATATTTCAGCTGCCTTATCTGTTTTGTCAATTGTCATCAGTTTAGTTTTTTCGCATTAAGATAGAGGTTTTGCTCTTCGCTGTTCTTACGGACTGGCATAATTAGTTTTTCTATTCCTTTTTGTGATGTGGACAGTAATACTGTGTCATCAGCATATCTAATCTGTGGTATTCCATAACCTCCAATTGTTATGGCATCGTAATATTCTCTGTCTACATCTTCTCTAACATTCCTCATTATATTTTCAGTATACAAGTTAAATAAGTAAGGTGACAATATGCACCCCTGACGGACCCCTTGCTTTATGTCAAACCAAGTTGTTGTTTCACCGTTTATTCTTACAGCTGCTTGTTGGTCTAGATACAGCAATGATATTAATTGTATCAAATGTATTGGAAATCATACTTTTTCCATTATTTCCCAAATTTTATGCTATTGTACACAATGAAATACCTTTGAATAGTCCTTATAAAGAAGATATACTTTGTACAGAAACTTGTGTGCCATATTGTACTAGTGGAGATGAAAATATCTGGTACGTAAAACTCTGAAAACTCTGTACGTAAATGAAGCAGAAAGATGAATGTTACGAAGACCGCTGTTTATAATGCGATCACGAAATATCTACATACTGCAGATTTCAGCGACCAAAGAAGTGGACGTCCCAGGAAAACTGCCCCACAGCCAGCGAATTTGTTCTCCGAGGAGCTCGTACTGTAAAATCAGGGCCCTTCTACAACCAGCAGGGACAGATATTAATATCAGTACCGTTTCTCCACGTCTCAGAAAAGAATTTGGATTAAAATCATGTATAGACTTGCAAAAAAAAAAAAAAACCTAGATTAACCCCATTAATAAATCATGTCTGGGAAGTGGAGGTGGATTGGCCACACTATGAGGAAACCTGACACTAGCATAGCAAGACAGGTACTGACATAGAATCTTCAAGGAAGTAGAAAACGAGGAAGATCTAGACGTACTTAAAAAAGAGAACTTATGACAGTGCCCAGAGACAAGAGATACACATAGAAGGAAGCAGAGAATAATTCCAAGAACAGGGATGAATGGAGAACCTTTATCCGTGGCCTATGCTTTTAAGGGAGTGAAAGGCATTGATGATGATGATGATGATGATGATGACGACGACGACGAACAACCCCATTAATGAAAAAGAAAAGACTTGAGTATGCTAAGCCGCATCAATCATGGACTGCTGAGAATTGGAGTAAAGTTCTTTTTTTTTTCAGATGAATCAACTGTATGGCTATTTTGCCACACGTGGATCGCATGTTCGACGACCAAATGGTAAAAGGTTTCATGACAAATATATCGTTAGCACTGTGAGACATCTTCATAGTCAAATGATGTGAGAGGCAGTGTCAAAATCCGGTACTGGTTCATTACATTTTTTCCCGAAAGGAACTACACTGACTGGTCCTCGTTATGTGGAAATGTTAAAAGACAATGTAGTGACTCATATGACAGTGCACACATGTTAGCTCCCCATGCCATAGGTTCAAGGCTGTGAGGGAGTACCTGATGAGGAGCAATATTACTGTGCTTGAGTGGCCGGGTAACATTCCCGACCTCGACCCCATAGAGAATTTGTGGAGCCTTTTAAAGGATAAGGTTGCAGAAAAACAGCCATCAAATTCCAAAGCTTTGATTGAAGCAATAAAGTGCGCTTAGTGCAATGACGTTTCATGTGACTACTCCAAATCCATAATCGACAGTATGCCACATTGTATTCTATCTGTGATGAAAAAATAAAGGTGGCCATACCGAGTACTGGTACCAGTGTTTTTTTTTAATATTGAAAAGAGGGTAAATATTCATCCGCTATGTCAATTTTTTTTTCAAGTATCTTCAGAATTGGATTATTTGTTTCTGTATAACTGTGAAGTTTCAAGAAAATGACAGATGGTCTTAAACTTTGAAAGGTCAGTGTATATATAACACATAATAAAGGAGGCATATAGTCCATCTGAAACAGATATTGACAGAGTTTGAAGTTATAAGAAAAGATAGTTTGAGTTTTACCAGAGTTAGTAGAGAAGTGTTCACGAAGAAAACTCATGGGATGGAGAGAAGCACAACCACGTGTCCAACAAGCAGCAGAGTTCTGTAGTAACGTTGGAATTTTTCCTGTTTGTTTACTGTTTCTCAACTGTTTTCATTCTTTCTTTCTGGTTTTCTCTAGTTTTGTTTGTCCGTGGATCAAAGTCAGGGGTTAGCGGAACTGTAATGGCCAGGTCTTTTGAGTTGGATGAGGAAAGAACAGATTTGTTTAAACAGCGTTTGGTTATTGTTTGTTTAGGCCTTGTTGTGTCCGCTTGGGGATTGCGAAGCCATTTATTACCTGGCCAGGAGACAGGTGAGAAGTGTGTGGGATCAGGCCCTGCTGGTACGGCCAGCCCGGAATAGCCTCGTCACAGCTTGTTCTCATTGCTGGCTTTTTAAGGTGGCCAGTGAGTTTCAGTATTTTATAGCTTTAATCTTGTCAGTTGTGTTGTTGTTGTTGTTGTTGTTGTTGTTTACGGCTGTATTTTTTGTTGAGTGATTTGCCGTGAAGTAGTCATCCCTAGAATCCAATGTCGCAAGAAGAGGTTAAGGTAAGTCTGTTAGGACCCGGCCAGACACCGAACCAGAGTGGTCATGGGAGACGAAAAGCAACAATATGAAGCACTTGCTGAAGGAAGAAGAAGAAGAAGAAGAAGAAGAAGAAGAAGAAGAAGAATGATTATCTATTATTTAAGTCTGAAATGATTGACACTGTAAGAAAAAGGTACTGGGACAAAAAAAAAAAAACGTTGCTGCTATCACGCGGTATGAAAATGTTTCTAAATCTTCTTGTCACTTCCCAACTCTCTTTAAACAAACAAAAAACAGGCTATAGAACACATCTGCTGTTTGCGTAACCCTCGTTGTTTGCTGAAGTTGTACTGAAAATATTACGGCAATGCTGTTTCTTGCCGCTCTGTCATGTGGGAGATGTTTTAACGTCCCTATTTTCCAGAATCCGTTGGCATTTTATAAGTAAACTAGCCAGTATCGCACTCATTCGCTTCCTGTTAACAGTTCCAGGAAGTGCCAGGTACATATTTCTACAGCTGCGTTAACTGGGGCACGTCCAGTCGGAATCAAATTAGCGATCTTCGCCATTAAAGACTATCTCACCAGCCACTTCTCTGTTTCGGCGCCATCAATCTTTGGGGATAGATTTGTTTAACATAACAAAGTTAGATTAATTTCCGTACGAAGTTCAGTTTTCCTGTGTTAATTTTCTTTTCTTGCCTTGGCCGTGATGTTATAAACAAAACAATTCCGTAGATGATTTTTTTTAGAATGGCGTCACTACCATGATGACAAGATAAAAGGAAAATTCAAGAACAGATTTTGAAGTTAGAGCAAAACTGCTCGTCTTGCACCATTTTGTGGCAACATATAGCAAATAAATACTTTTATTTGGAGTTCACAATTTTAGAAATTTGAGCAGAAAAGAAAGATAACTTGCTTCAAAGATCTCAATGAGATTAGTATGACGGGTTTCAGAGTTGTGATGAAATAATCCAGGTCATCACACTTTATGTGTGCGTGTCTGTGTGTAAGTGAGTGAGTGAGTGATTGAGGGAGGGAGAGAGTGAGTTTGTCTGGGAGATCTAAGGGAAAGTCTGTTGTTTTCTTTTTTCAACTGAGATTTTTCTTCGTAGCTTAAAAACCATTATATAAAGGATATATAATCTTGGTGCACACTCCCTACTTTTTTAGCTGCACTCCGGGACTGAAAAAATAGCTGCTATCACCCGCTCCCATGCCTATACGATGCTGTGCTTCAACACCTTCACAGCTTCAGCTGCAAAAAAACATCAGATCGCAGTTACAGTGAGCTTGAAGAGGAAGAAGACGAAAGATTAGCGGTATATATTCATTTGTTGGTTGTGGTGCTGTTTGGTGTTGAGACCTGTCGCTAGATGCACGAAGTAGCCGCACCGTGCCCTCTGTGTCGCTTGGCGCGCTATTTTTAACAAGTTTGCTGTTTCTGAACACACATTCTGGTGCAGATTCATATTAACATAGCGTTTTCCAGTTTAATAAACTTGTGCATATATGAATTGGTATGTTGATTGGTGGGTTGATCAGTTAGTTGGATGGGTACTTCTGTGGGTTGTCTGGTAGGTTGGTTGGGTGATTGGGTGATTGTGGGGTCGTCTGATAGGTTGTTTGATGTTTGTATGGGTTGTCTGGTAGGTTAGTTGGGTGTTTGGTAGGTTGGTTGAATGATTGTCTGGATTGAATAATAATTTGCTCGGGTGTTTGTGTGCGTTGACTGTTAGGTTGGTTGTGGTTTTTCGAGTGTTTGGTTTCGGTGGTAGTTTGTATGAATTGTTTGATTGGGTGATTGGTTGGTTGGTTGGTGAATGATTGAATGATATGTTGGTTGGTCTGATGCTCGAGGTTGTTGTGTAGTTGATTGGTTCCAATTATGCTGTTCAAAAAAAGAAACGCACCACTACTTTAGTCGTAATGGACACCAGATTTCAAACTTATATCAGTATTGTATTTTAAGGAGTTAATGTTTCAATCGTGGCATGAAGAAACTTTAAGACTTTAACAATGACATGATGTTCATTAAATTTAGTTTGGACTTTTATTCTTTATGACTGAGGCCTCCGTTTCAGTAAGGTGTATGGCCTCCTCTGGCCTGTATTAGAGAACGGCATCTCCTTGACATGGATCCGATTACCCATTGGATCTGTTGTTGTAGGATCGTTGCCCACTCTTCCTGCAAGAGACAACTGTCGGAGATTGGTTGGCGACACGTCTCGCTGATGGACTTGTCTGTTGAGTTCATCCCATAAGTGTTCTATTGGGTTCATGTCTAATGACATGGATGGTCACGGAATGGTCTGGACGTTGTTGTCAGAGAGTAACTGGCTCATGAGTTGTGGCACATGAGGTCGAGCGTTATCCTGATGAAAAATCGACAATGGTGCAGCGAGAAGTGGAAGGACACAAGGACGAAGAATTTCAGTGACGTATCGTTTGACATTCAGTCGTCCTTAAATTTACACCAGGTCACTTCTTCCAGTGAAGTTGATCGTTCCCCCACACCAGTATATCTCCACCGTGTGCAGGAGCCTCATCCACTCAGTTCTTGGCGTAGCGCTCATGGACTACGGTAAACTCTTCTCCGTCTATCGTGTCGCTGGAGCAGAAAGAATGATTCATCACTAAACCAAACCCTTCTCCAGTCATTCGCAACGGTCGACTGAGGATGCTGATTCGCCCACTGCAGTCGGTTCTTGCGATGCCGGTCGTTAAGGACAGGACCTCTGTAGAGTTTTCTAGCCCAAAGACCAGCGTCGTGCAGCCGGTTCCTGACCGTTTGATCTGAAATTCAACGAGCTGCTGTCATTGACTGGACTGTTGAGAACGCAGATACAAATCGACTCTTGAGGTGACGCAGCCTTATGAAGCGGTCTGTGACAGGAGTTGTTACTATGTATGTGCGGCCGGTCTGTAACTGAGCCAGTTTCTTGAAATCGTCTCCAAAGGCGACTAATGGTGCTTCTAACTACATTATATTGTCTGGCCACTACACGTTGTGACTGTCCAGTCTGTAAACGTCGAATGATAATGAGTCGGTGTTGTGTAGTGAGATGTGCCATATTTGCGCATTGAATTTTCAGATGAATTGATTCAAGGAGCGTCAATCTTGTACAGGCATTCGAGAACATGGTCAGTGAGTTTTGTGTTCAGTAAGTTTCACGGGATTCTCATAAACCTGTCATGAGTTATTGTCAAAAATGCTAGTTTGACTGGTGTCGCTTTTCTGTGCTCATGAATCATCTTCTGCCTACAATTCAGGTCAGCACGTGAAGTTGATGTCCAAGTTAACGTTTCAGGCAAATTGCCCTTGTCTGATCAGGAAACTTCAGTTTCAATCGCAACATCGTACTTGTTGCTTTTTTTTTTTTTTGAACAGTATATTTGTTAGGTGATTGAATGACTGTAGTTGGTTGGTTGGTTTTGTGGTTGATCTGGTGCTATAGTTGTTGTTTGATTTTGATTTAGTGTTGGCTGATTGAATGGTTGTGGTCTGTTGGTTGGTTGTTTAGTTGGTTCTTTGATTGGTCGAGTGCTATAGTGGTTGCTTGGTTTCGACTGGTTGTCGAGTCGGATAGTTGTTTGGATAGTTAGTTTAGTAGCTATGTAGTTGATCATCTTCGTGCTACTATGAACTCAAGTCATCTGCAGCTGACGCCATGTTGAAGATTGTAATATATCTTGGATGAGAAGCTGATACAGTAGCTTTATAATTTCTCTGATGAGAAACTGATACAGTAGCTTTATAATTTCTCTGATGAGAAGCTGATACAGTAGCTTTATAATTTCTCTGATGAGAAGCTGATACAGTAGCTTTATAATTTCTCTGATGAGAAGCTGATACAGTAGCTTTATAATTTCTCTGATCTGGCTTCTGAGCACACTCTACCACCAACATGGAAACCATAATAATTCCTACCCAGCTGGTCAGTGTAAAGAAACACGCCATCCTGTTGCCTGGGTTACTATTAGCGTGAATGATAATGTTTTCGGCGATTTAGAATTCACCGCGTTAATAACGGCGATATACTTATTCCAGTTTGCAGATATTTAGATCAGTAAACGTCGGTGCATGGACTTATATTATCTTTGGATTTTGGACAAAACTCGGAAGTTTGGCAGAGAGACATGGTGGATGAAGGTCTACGAGAGTTTGGAGTAAATAAAGCCAGGAGGACAAGACGAATGAAAACATATGTGCATCTGCTGCAGTAACATAAAATGCTGAAGTGTGAGATGGAATTTGACTCATTTGTCATGTATGGGTTTTTTTGTTTTGTTTTGTTTTGTTTGGTGTTTGCTCTTTTATTTTTTTTAACTCATCATGAAGAACTAGGACATTGTATTTCAAGTTCTGTTTACCAGAGCACTCCCAGAGAATCTTTCATTTGTCAGAGAGTTTGTGTGTGTGTGTTTTTGTTGGCGAGAGGGCGTGTTGGATAGGAGAAAAACTGTGAGATATATCACTAAATAAGATAGTGTCTTTATTCCGATAAGTGTTAGATATGCAAAAGAAAGAGTCGCAGAATAAATGTAGGAAAGTCGCATGTATGAATATGAAAGGCCCGATGCCACGGTCTTGATACCCTTTGTCTTCAGTAGCAACTAAAGAATCAACGATCCTTGCTTTCCTATTTCTCACTCAGTCCAATCCTGATTTTTCTGTTTCTCACTCAGTGCAATCTCGAATTTTCCATTTCTCACTCAGTCCAATCCTGAATTTTCTATTTCTCACTCACCCCAATCCTGATTTTTCTGTTTCTCACTCAGTGCAATCTCGAATTTTCCATTTCTCACTCAGTCCAATCCTGAATTTTCTATTTCTCACTCACCCCAATCCTGATTTTTTTATTTCTCACTCACCCCAATCCTGATTTTTCTATTTCTCACTCAGTCCAATCTCGAGTTTTCTATTTCTTATTCCATCCAATCCTGATTTTTTTTCTCACTCACTCCAATCCTGATTTTTCTATTTCTCACTCACTCCAATCCTGATTTTTCTGTTTCTCACTCATTCCAATCTTGAATTTTCTGTTTCTCACTCAGTCCAACCCTGATTTTCCTGTTTCTATCGATTTGTACTTTTAGTGTACTTTCTTACATTATCACAGCTATTTCTTTTGAGTCCATGGCAGTTTTATGCAAATCTTACCGGGAACGTCTGAACTGCCGGAAATTATATTAGTGATGAACGAGGGATCACGAGTCATCCGTGCCGAGAACGTCAGATGATAGGCCAGTTATTTAATGAGTAATGAGTATATCCTTTGCTGGGAAAGAAAGTATAGGATTTCAGCTTAGCCAACAGAGAACGCTCTATTTTTTTACAGCTGTACAAAATCTACGTACAAGGAAGAGCTGTTGAAGAAGTAAACCAATTTGCATATCTCGGCAGCTACATAGACCAGGATGGTGAGACCAAAAAAGGAAGTTAGAATTAGAATTGCAAAAGCAGCATTGACCTTCAAGAATCTTAAGAACATATGGCATTCAAAAGCTATAAGCACAAAAAAACCCAGATTAACATTATTCAATTCAAATGTAATATCCACCCTCAGTTATGCATGTGAAAGCTGGAAAACAAATAATGGACAATAAATTAGACTTTTTCGAAAACAAATGCCTAAGGAAAATACTCGATATAAAGTGGAACGAATTCAAGAACAACGCAGAGATAAGACTGATGTGCTAACAACCTGTCTCATGGTTGATCAGAAAAAGAAGATGGACATATGTCGGCATGTGATGAGAACAAACAGTCAGATAATCCCCAAACAAGCTATCAAGTGGAAGACAACAGGCCGAAGAAAAAGAGGTCGACCACGTGAAACTGAATGAGGACGTTGTTAAGAGAGGCCAGTTCAGTGGGCTTAACATCTCTTGATGAGGTTGAAAAACTCGCCGAAGACAGAAAATCTTGGCGAACTACCATGCGAGCCCTATGTGACGTTTAGCAGTACGGTAAAGATGTAAGATGTAAAACAATAATGTGTTGTTTTTGTTTTTTTTATTGGACGTTTTCAAGATGATTGTGTGTTGTCCTGTGTAAATTACAGCGCTATCTTCTTGTAGCTTGTGTTTAGAGCTTGTTGTTAAGTCACTTCTTCTTCTACTACTACTACTACTACTACTACTACTACTACTACAACTACTACTACAAATACTACTACTGCTGCAACTGCTACTACCCCTACTACTACTGCTTCTGCTGTTGCAACTGTTACTACCCATGCTACTAGTGCTACTTCTGCCACTACTGCCTACTTGTGCTACTTACAAATTCGTGTATAATCTTCGCTCATGACTCATGACTCCTTTACTTTCCCACTTATGTGGGCTCATGTGATCTTCCTGTATCTTGTTATCGCCAGTATCTTCAGATTTTATTCATAAATAGAAAATATAGTTCCCACTTTTGAGCTGATACAACAGATACATAAGGAGTGTCTATCCCACACTAGTCGTCTTGACTTCGTCTTCACTCAGTCGATGAAGTATGGGCTGCTGTAACTAATGTAAGATTTTCAAATCTGTCCTTTCTTGGTACCACTTCATATATATTACTCACTTATCAACCAGTTCATTTAATCATGGCGATGAATACCTGTCGTGAATTCTGCATGAGGAAGTTTGGAAGTCTGGCCATGATCGAGAAAGTACAGCGTTACCGTAAGCTGATTTCACATTCTGCGGGTAGTCCAGGAAATGCAACGTTTTCAGAAGCGTATTTGGCATTCTTTCTCTCTATTTGCCAGAGGCCAAAGATACTTGAAGATTTCAGTTCATGTATCTGAAATACTCCATCCTATCTGGCAGGTTAGCTGTAGTGGACCTCGCGAAGATTACAGAATACACAACTCATGACATCTTCAGATCTCTCTGTCGGGGATTCTTAACACTTTTACTATTATAAATCCCGCTATAAATTTTGTTTTATATCCCCATAACCCCCTTCGCCAAACTGTCCAAATCATCATGACAAGTTGTATTAGATAACCAGTATGATGTAAGTAGCTTGTGGTTAGCTTTCACCAGAATTCTAACCTAACATGAATTTTTCCCCCCAATTGTTCAGCGGTCGAATCCCGTGTATTCATCATTTGGTTCCAAAACCTCCAAAACTCCTGTTTGAGAAGTCCTTCTCTGGGTAATTATTTCATGATTACAAAAATAATAAATCTCAGCATATTAACATGACTTACGCTCATATCCAGAGCTCCTTTCGTCAGCCTTCCAACCTGCAAAAACAGAGGAAAAAAAACCATGGTTTGAGATCCTCTGCCTTCAGAAATCAAGTAAGTTTTCCACTCTCAAAACCATTGTTTCCGTAGTGTTAAGATACCTAGCGGCCTAAATTTAACAACGAGCAGTCTCTCACAGTGACGGAGATAAAGACAAGAATAAGAATGGGCAAAAAAATATACTGTTCAAAAAAACAAAAAAAAAGAAAGAAAGAAACGCACCACTGCTGTAGTCGTAATGGGCACCAAATTTCAAACTTGTATCAAAATGTTATTTTAAGGAATTAATATTTCAATTTTGGCGTGAAGAAACTTTAAGACTTTAGCAATGAAATGATGTTCATTAAATTTGGTTTGGACTTTTATTCTTTACAACTCAGGCATCCGTTTCAGTAAGTGTATGGCCTCCTCTGGCCTGTATCATAAAACGACATCTCCTTGACATGGATCCGATTAGCCGTTAGATCTGTTGTTGTGAGATGGCTGCGAACTCTTCTCGCAGTGCAAGAGACAACTGTCGGAGATTGGTTGGCGACACGTCTAGCTGGCGGTCTTGTCTGTTAGGTTCATCCCATAAGTGTTCTATTGGGTTCATGTCTAATGACATGGATGGTCACGGAATGGTCTGGACGTTGTTGTCAGAGAGTATGTGGCTCATGAGTTGTGGCACATGAGGTCGAGCGTTATCCTGATGAAAAATCGACAGTGGTGCAGGCAGAAGTGGAAGAACGTGAAGACAAAGAATTTCTGCGACGTATCGTTTGACATTCAGTCGTCCTTAAATTTACACCAGGTCACTTCTTCCAGTGGAGTTAATCGTCCCCCACACCAGTATATCTCCACCACCATGTGCAGGAGCCTCACCCACTAAGTTCTTGGCGTAGCGCTCATGGACTCTGCGGTAAACTCTTCTCCGTCTATCGTGTCGCTGGAGCAGAAAGAATGATTCATCACTAAACCAAACCCTTATCCAATCATTCGCAACGGTCGACTGAGGATGCAGTCGGTTCTTGCGATGCCGGTCCTTAAGAACATGACCTCTGTAGAGTTTTCTAGCCCAAAGACCAGCGTCGTGCAGCCGGTTCCTGACCGTTTGATCTGAAATTCAACGAGCTGCTGTCATTGACTGGACTGTTGAGAACGCAGATACAAATGGACTCTTGAGGTGACGCAGCCTTATGAAGCGGTCTGTGACAGGAGTTGTTACTATGTATGTGCGGCCGGTCTGTAACTGAGCCAGTTTCTTGAAATCCAAAGGCGACTAATGGTGCTTCTAACTACATTAGATTGTCTGGCCACTACACGTTGTGACTGTCCAGTCTGTAAACGTCCAATGATGATGAGTCGTTGTTGTGTAGTGAGATGAGCCATACTTGCGCATTGAATTTACAAATAAATTAATTCGAGGAGCGGTAATCTTGTACAGGCAATTGAGGACATGGTCAGTGAGTTTTGTGTTCATCATGTTTCACGGGATTCTCGTGAACCTTTAATGAGTTATTGTCAAAAATGCTGTTTTGACTAGTGTCACTTTTCTGTGCTCATGAATCATCTGCTGAGTACAATTCAGGTCAGCATGTGAAGCTGGTGTCCAAGTTAACGTTTCAGGCAATTTGCCCTTGTCTGATCAGCAAACTGTATTTTACATCGCAACATAGTATTTGTTGTGTTCCTTTGTGTGAACAATAGACATTCGACAACATGAAGGCAATTCTGTTGTCAAGGAATATACCCATAAAAACAAAACTGAGATCAGTAAATGCTACATCTATTAGGCCTTACTGTATGGAGCAGAAACTTGGAATCTAAGCAAAATGATGGAGAGAAAAATAAATGCAGCAGAAATATGGTTCTGCAGAAAATTAGCTCATATGTAGTGGAGAATGAGTTGAACAAATAAACAAGTTTTAGAACACCTCCAAGTGCAACGTGAACTTCTCAGAGAAATAAAGATCAAGAAAACAAAATGCTTTGGCCATGTCAAAAAAAAAACCACAACAATACACTGTAGATCATACTAGAAGGAAAGGTGGAAGGAGAAAGAGCGAGAGATAGACAGAGATGTAGATGGGAAGATAATATACGAGAGTGGACGGGATACAGATTGGCTGAGTGCACCATCAAGGCTATGGAACGAGAAAACTGGATATTCATTACCATGAACCTTCGTTCTGAAGATGACATATGATGATGATATTAATGAATCTCGTCTCCTATCGCTGGCAAATCGAGATACAGATTTCATTATTAAATGTAATTCCATGTTTGTTTGTGTTCCTGAAATGAACACTGTCGTTAATTTTCAAATAGTTTCATGTTTTAATAGCTGAAAGCTATTGCTCCAGGTAATCTCATTTCTGAGGTCGATTCTCTGTATTGTACGGACACACTATGTGATATAATCTAGGTCAGGGATCTGTCGGATCAGCTCCATGTTGTTGGCCTTTAATTGTTAGTGTTTTATGTGTGTGTGTGTGTCCCTCGAGGCATATCGTGTCTGTGAGATTAATTACTTCGTTCATTCAATGTTAATTACGTGTTTTTTTAAAAATCTGTTCTGGTAAGTGCTCCAAATTTTGGCTGTACGTTTCGCAGTATATATATAGTATTTATTTTTCATATTTCTCTCTCTCCTTCTCTCTCCCTCTACCGACATACGTAGGATTTCATGTCCATCCATAACCCTCGATCCCATGTGCACCTAAACAGGCTTGTCACAGAACATTTCCCCGGATTGCCAAACCATCAGAAATGTTTTTTCTCGGTCTCTTCTAAGTTCGATCTTCCCTGTTGCTATTAAGTGCTCTAGCCTGCCTCTCATCCAAACATGCCGCGCAAATTTGGGTTTTCGTTTTCTGGTCTTCGTTATAAGTTTTCTTGTTTCTTGTTCCTATTTCAGAACTTCGTCGTTTGATTATCTCACCGTATATGGTACTTTCAGCGCACTTCTTTAGAATCACGTTTCATCTTATTCCAGTCTCTTTTTTTTTATCTCTTTACTAACTGTCCAGGTTTCTCATCCATAGAACAGAACTGGTTCAAGGTAACACTTGCAGCACTCTCTTAAGTAATGACTTATGAGGGGTGATTGATTAGTTCTGGGCATAAACTGCAAATACTTGAACACAGTTGATTACGTGCATTTGTTAGATCAGGTTCATGTAAGATTAAACACCAAGTTTCAAGAAATTAGCTGCAAACAATTTTTTTTTACAGGCTACTGGAGTGTTAAGGGGTGGCAGAAATTGAGAAAATGGATAACATTTCTCATCGAGCAGTCATTCGCTACCTCTGCATCAAGGGGTTATCATCGAAGGAGATCCACGATGATATAGTGGAGACTCTAGGGGAGAGTGCCCCTTCTTACAGCACAGTGAAGAAATTGGCAGCTCAATTCAAACATGGAAGGGGGAGTCTGGAAGATGATACTTTTGGGCATCTCCAGGAAGACCTGGAACGGTAACCACCGATGAAACCACCGACAGAATCCATGACATGACAATGACGGATCGACGACTAACTGAGCGGTACATTGCTACTCACAATAATTAGTGAATAAGTATACAACTATACACGAGGCGCTGCAGTAAAGCTGTGATACCAAAATGTATAAATTAGGAAAAAAAGTAAGAACAACTTTATTACTTAACGTTAATACCGATGTGACGTTTCGGCGCTAACCCTCGTCATACAAATAAAAACAGGACAAAGAACCAGACAGAAGAGACAAAGTATAGATTCACATGAAATATATGTAAAAGAAATAATTTTAACAAATGATAATAAACATGGAAAAAAAATTAATGAAAAATGGAAGTTAGCTTAAATCTTGGAAGAACGTAAGATAGAACTCGTAAAACCACTTTTCATAACGCTGTTGTTAAGCGACCATTACTATGTAACGCATCTTGAAGATAGTAACGGCCGCTAAACAACAGGGTTCTGAAAAGTGGTTTTACGAATTCTACCTTACGTTCTACAAAAATAAGATTTTTAAGGGCATGCATCTTACCAATCTCAACATATGCCTGTGAGACCTGGACACTTAACAGAACAGCGGAGAAACACATAAATGCCTTTACTACAGAAGAGTTCTTCAAATATCATGGACACAAAAAATAACAAATATATCCATACTACAAGAACTTAATATTGAAGAAGGCTGGCTAGTAAAGAGGATTAAAGAGAGAAAACTTAAATGTTTTGGACACATTAAACATCATGATAATTTAGGGAAGACCGTCTTGGAAGGGTACATAATGGGAAAAAGAAAGAGAGGAAGACCACAGTGTCGATAGCTGCAAGACATCGTTGATGGTCTGCAGATGGATGCATCAGCAGCAGGGAATCTTGCTCACAACCGAGAGGCCTACAGGAGTGCTGTTAGGGAAGCAAAGTTCCGCAAGGGACAAGCAAATGAATGACCTTACGTTCTTCTAAGACTTAAGCTATGTTCCATTTTCATTAATTGTTTAACATTTTTTTCAATTTGTATTATTTCTTTTACTTATATTTCATGTATACTTTGTCTCCTCTGTCAGATTCTTTCTCCTGTTTGTGTTTGTATGAAGAAGGCTATGGCCGAAACGTCACATCGTTCTTAACGTTAGGTAATAAAGCTGTTCCTACTTTTTTCCTATCTTATACATTTTGGTACATTGCTACTGAGTTGGGCATCTCCTAGGAACGTGTTCGTGCCATTATTCACAATCATCTTCAAATGACAAAAGTCTCTGCTCGATGGGTCCCGAAACTTCTTGGAGCTGATCACAAACGACAGTGTCTCAACATGTCAAGAGACAATCTTGGCCATTTTTATGCAGATCCTGAAAAGTTTCTTCAGCAATTTGTGACTATGGATGAGGCATGGGTTCATCATTTCCAGTCAAAGCAGTGGAAAAATCATGGATCTCTACCTCCAAAGAAAGCAAGAGTGGTTCTGTCTGCAAGCAAAGTGATGACTTCCATCTTTTGAGATTCAGAAAGTGTGCTATTGGTAGACTACCTTCAGAAAGGCAGAACGGTCACCGGGGCCTATTACGCTAATCTTGTGAAGCAACTGTGGTCAAATTGAAGGAAAAGCGTCGAGGGAAATTGACGAGAGGACTCATCTTTCATCAAGACAATGCTCCAGTTCACAAGTCGGCGGTGGCAATGGCTGCCATCCATGAATGCGGCTTCCAGCTTCTTGAACATCCTCCTTATTCCCCAGATTTGGCCCTTTCGAACTATTACCCGTTTACCAAACTCAAAAAGGAGCTCAGTGGTCGCAAATGTGCTTTAGATGATGACGTCATTCATGCTGTAGACCACTTTCTACTGGCACAAGATGCTAACATTTACAAAGAAGGGATCCGTAAACTCCAGGATCGCTGGACTAAGTGCATAAACCTGCAAGAGGTCTATGTTGAGAAATACCCCCCCCCCCCCCAAAAAAAAAAAAAGTTGTCCACAAATAATCCGTTGTACCTTATACCGAGAACTTATCAGTCACCCTTCGTATTACAAAACTTTTGAAGCGGTCTTGGATTGTGCAATTTTGCTTATTACTTCGGTGATATAACCTCCATCTGATGTTATCAAGATGCCTAAGAACTTGGTTTAATTTTGTGCTTTTTCTCTTGTACGGTGCAATTTTGGGTGGGGGTGCACTCTTGGCTTTTGAAATGACTATCACAGCTGTCATCTTTATTTTAAGATATCATATCAGAGTTTTTCTTAAACTTTATGTATATATTTGCTGGTATTGTTTTTATTTCTTCCCTTCCTTTGTTTTTTTTTCAAGTTTTCCCCTCTCAGTTTAGAGTTCTTTTCTGTCTCTCCTTGTCCTCCATGCAAGCTTTTACACAATAAATTGGATAACGAGCATTACAGGCAATACATGATATATTACTTACACATGTCAGTACTTTTTGTCCAGATGTATTTTATGTGCATATCTCTATAAGAAAATTGTCCTGTGGCATTTGCATGCCCTAGGGGCGTGAAGTGTTAGTGCCCTCACCTTTCTAGGCCTCTATAGTAGCTGAGATAGGGACCCAGAGCTTACCTCCCTGCCTTTGGTTTTCTTTGGAGACCGCTAGGTTCACATTTTTTGAGAATGGGTTGACTCCGGTGCTGGATAGTTCGAGAAAATTTCATCTGAGTGCAAAATTGAACCAGGGACTTTCTTATGGGTATGCGAGTGCTCTAACCGCTACACCACCGAGACACCTGTTTACATATATAAGTAGTTCATAAGTATACTGGGCCTGGAGAATTTTTCTAGCTTTAAACTATTGTATGAAGACATTTATACGTATGTAAATTATTTATTGAGTATAGCAATACACACATTCTACAAACATTTGTTAATGTAGTAATATGAAGCAAAAGGTGGTCGTGCTGTTGTGACTCCTCAGCTATCAGAACCGGGGAACCAGAGTCTGTCTGACTTCTCCTGCAGGTGCTCCTAATAACAGACTCAGTCCAGCTGCTGATGGGCTCAGCTCGCTCTCGTTGACCTCATGGAAGCGGAGTATGTCTTCAGCTAAGTCACCGTATTCAGCCCGCAGTCGTTCACGATATGTGTTCAGAAATCTTCACCGCATCGCTGGCTAAGAACATTCTGGTTGCCTGAGATCATGAAGCAGCATCAGCAACATAGAAATAAGTTTTGTGTTAAATGACAACAGTATAATTCCACTACTATCAAATTAAGGTAAAGGGAGAAAATGTAGGAAAAGTCTTGGCTAAGTAACGAGACAGATAAGCGGTATTTCTACAACGGTAGAGAAATAGACAGGAACACACAGTATAAATCATACTTTTTTTTCTCTTTTTTAGCCAAGTCTAGACTGCTTTTACAAATATTTTTCTTTATTTCGATCAATATAAAATAGCACTGAGCAGCATATCCATTAAATAATCTAGTTATTTTTAACCCGCTGCTAGTGCTTTTACTTTTAAACTGAAAACACGATCAGTAAGTAGCTACATCTTATCTGGTAAATGGCGCGTACATAGTACTAAAAATACACGCAGGACATTATCTCGCCTGTATTTTCGTCTATAGCTTATGGTCGATATTAACGAAGGTAAACTGTATTGGTCGCTGAGACGGTTTTAATCTTCTTAAAGTTCACACTAGAGATATACGGCCTAAATTAGAGTAATCTTTCCCTTGCCATTAAGCGGACCAGCTTTGCTCGCCCACTTAGTGATGATGAAGGTCAGACTAGGTCAGCGTTTCTCAAAATTCTCCATGCGGAGATCCATGGGGAAACAGGAAAAATGAAGCGACATGGACAGTCGGAACTGAGATAGATGTGTGTGTGGGTGAGTGGGCGGGTGGAGGAGGGGAATGGGGGCTCCGATATGGCATGAGAAGCAAGGCTGCGGGCATGAAAAACTTTTGAGAACCACTGCTAAAAGGCTGTCATAGCTTTTCTCATTTGTCGGGGCCCATTTTAAAAAAAAAAAAGAAGATACTCCGACATTGATCGGAACTTTTTATTGAGCTCCACCACAACGCTGGCAAAGTTAGCAACACACAAGGGCTTCAGAACAGTCTGAGAAATCACATCGTGTTATAAATAAGTTGTGGACGTTGGAGAACATAATCCTATTAAAGGATGTGATATCTGTGAAGGCAGAGGGAGAACAGGGACCCGCTGTTTTTTTGTGGTAGGGAGATAATTTCCGTAATATTTCGGCAATCACCGGCCCATATCTTGCGAATCGTAGACGACCAAAACTCTCCGTTTGTACCCCCCCCCCCCCCCCCCAATATAACAGACCTAGTTGGGCTAACGGGGCAGGGATCGTCATAGTCCAAATGGTGGTGGAGTCTCCTACTTTTTAGCCGCAGTCATAAACTGAAAAAATAAAAGTAGCTACCGCGACTTGCTCCCAGGTCAACATGATGCTGTGTCTCAGCAGCGTCAGCACGTCGTCTGGCTGCAGAGAACACCAGCTCGCAGTTTCATGGAGGCACAAGACAAGAATACAGGAGTCGTCAGTTGTACATTACTTCGCTGACGTGTGTACCTAACAGAGGTAAACAGATGCGTTCAAAAGAGAAACATTGAAGATGTTAGTGTTTAAACAGAGGAAACTTCGGATCATCATTGTTTAGTAGAAACGGGTTAAAAGTGTCAGTCGTTTATGTAGAAACTTAAGGTCAGTGTTTGCAAGAGTGTCATTCAAGTATCGATGTTTATTAGAGAACCTTAGGAGATACCATTTTGTAACAGAAATATTAAAGATCTCAAATAGTGTGACTTGAAAATAGTGTAAGAGATTGGTACAGTTTTATTGCTTAACGTAGAACAAGTTGTGACGTTTCGGTTTACACATTGACTTGTCTTCTGTCTCCTTGGAATTACGAGCTGGTGTTCTTTTGCAGCCAGAGCCATGAAAGTGTTGAGGCACAGCATCGTGTCAACTTGGGAGGGAGTTATGACGGCTGTTTTTTTAAAAGTCCCTGAGTGCAGCTAAAAAGCAGGGAATGTGCAGTACTTCTTTAACAGACTCCACCACCCTGGGGCTGGCGGCTTCTGCCAGGTTGGCCAAGCAAGGCCTGTTACTGAGGGTAGCAACTGAGAAGTGTGAGAGGGTCGAGTATGTTTCGCCAGTCCTGACGTTAGGATGTCACCTACGAGTCCCTCACTGCCAGGTTCTTCCTATTCTCACTTGATGGTCTTCTTCTGAGCTCCTCATTCTCCAAGAAATCTCATTGCTTGTTTAAAGATTCGCAGTGGATCAGCAACTCTGATGCTATCATGTCAGCTGTGAATCGCTGACTGCCAAAGTGGGAAGTGTCTCCGCCCTTTTCCTGCTTCTTCTTCTGTAATTTTTTTCCTGTTATTACAGCTCTTTTGCAGTGTGCAGTATAAACAAATAAACTTTTTGTTACTTAAAGATCTCAGTGCGTAGTAAGCTTAAAGTGTTAGTGTGGTACCTCAAGGTACCAGTGTTTGAACGTTGTCACAAAACAATTCAGCGCCACAATGAAATTAAATGAAGTTCTATTATTTCCCCTTTTTTTCTGCCTATAGAACCTCATTACTTGTTCGTTTCTTATATCAAATTAAAAAAGCGGACCCCCCCCCCCAAAAAAAAAAAAAAATAATAATAATAAAAGAAGAAAATGATGCCTGCAAAAAACAAAAAAAAACATTGCCATGATGCTTTGTATGTATCGATTTTTCCACTCTGACGGTCAAGTGCAAAATGTTGATCACGTTCTTAATGATTGTCGGATTGATATACGAGTATTTTACTTCTTTTTTAGTATTATCGACTACTTCCTTCTTGGAATGGTGGCGAAAACTTTGGATTCATTCATTGTCAGTCGTTGCTGCTGTCCTGGGCGCAGGGTGGTTGTCATTTGTTTTATATCTTATCAGTAACCCATTCAGGCACAGGATCTGGCCAAACCCAAAGCTCTGCGATGACGATGAAAACCAGAGACGAACTCGGCATTTTTGTGAGACGAACTCGGCGTCCGTGTCTGAGCGAACGACGAGGACAAATAACAAGTTTGCATCATCAGCAGCGACCTCCAGTTGTCTTCGCTGGCCTTGTTTTATTCAGCGTCTAGCTTGGTTTTCTTTGAGTTTATTTCCTGCATTTTTTTTACAGCATTCTATGATTGAAGATGCGGGCCGATGTAGTGGTCAGTGATCCACAGCTGATCACTTGTGTCAAGGTTTAGGAATCTGTCAGACAAGTCTCTGATTAGTCTTTCCGTTGGCATCCAAAGTAAGAGGCTCAGTCTGACTGATGGGACTGTGATCGCTGTGGTCCCTCTAACCATAGAGTCTGGTAGATAGGCATGAAACATTTTCCAGCTGTTTAGCAACCACTCAGAGACTTTCAAAAATAATCACTGTAAACTGCTTCTTCTTCGACACGATGCAGTTTCTCAACATCTTCACTGCATCGACTGCAAAGAACCATCCTGATGGCTGTTTCAGGGAGATATAACAACATTACACGATGTGTCGTTGGGTCGTGGCCATCATGTTTCTCCATGTTGCTCTTCTTCTTTTGTGATATTTCTCTTTATCATCTCAAATATATATATATATATATATATATATATATGAGTGGCGAAGTGGTTAGTGCACTCGTCTCTCATGGCGAAAGTCGGGGGTTCGAATCCGGCCGTAGGCACTCCAGTCAACTAGCTGTAGAAATTAGTACCCGACTTCTTATGGAATTGAGGAAGGAAAGGCGGCCAAGCGTGATACTGATCATATCACCCTCTTGTGTGCTGACAGGTCAAGGAAAATATGGCCACTAACACCATATCCCTATGTGCCTCTAAGGCACAACAAGATTACCTTTATCTTTATATATATATATATATCTGTGTGTGTGTGTGAAAAATATGTTTTCCAGTGTTTTCAAAAAGAAAATTCATGGGTGTCAGAAAAATTGTTAGTTACTGCCCCTTTATTGTTTTCCAGTCTGGTTGGTGGATGCTGTGAGACTGAGGGATTAATGGCCGCTTACATAGAGCAGTCGCCGCAGTCTTTGCATGCTGTCGGATGTTTAGTTATAAAACGCTGGCTTTCTGACATGAGAAATGGGTGTTCACGGCAACGTTGCCCTCAAATCCACGGCCTTTTGTACGGGAGATGCGTAAATCCTGTACCTCAGTGTACCGTTTGTACAACATAAAACACTCACATAAAACAGGTAACAACATAAAACACTCACTTTAATTACAGCTCCTGTATTATAACTATCTAGACAGTCATTTTTTCCAACTCACGGTGATAAAGGCGAAAGTCATCATGGCTCATCAATACATGTATTTCTTCAAGTAGATTTTATCATTTGAAACCAACAGAAAGCGCTCCTTTTGTTTCTTTTTAAACCCCCTCCAAACTTCCGGACACGCCTTCTGACCCTTCAGTGCACACCGGTTGGTAGTGGCTGATCAACTGGTCACGACAGGATTATATAATAAAAGACAGAACTAACCATGTACAGGTGGCCTCGACTTACGACTGGGCTGACGTTTCCTGTGTAGTCTAAAATATTTAAAGTACAAATGTGTTTAATACACATAAACCAAACACCATAGCCTAGCCTTCCTTTAACGTGCTCTAAACACTTACATTAGTCTGAAGTTACTTTACCTTAAAGGGGGAAACCATCCGACACAGCCTATATTATAATAAAACTTTGAATATCTCATATAATGTATTGAATGCTGTACTGAAAGTGAAAAACAGAGCAGCTGTATGGGTAGTCATCATTAACGCATCACAGCTGAAAGTACACTGGGCCTGAAGAATGGCTGAAGCTTTGAAATTAATTGCTGGTTAATGGGGATTCTATATCGCCAGGATCGTTCATTTCTTTCTCTCTTCTCATGGGGTTCGAGAATAGATGGTAGAAAACATCGACTTTTGTTGATGGTTTAGCAGCCATAGTGTTACTGTTGCTCTTTATGAAGATATCAAGCTTTGATTGTGCACTTTGCTTTCTTCTTTCATTATGTACTGTTCCAAAAAAAAAAAAAACGCAACAAATACGATGTTGCGATTTAACCTGAAGTTTGCTGATCAGACAAGGGCAATTTGCCTGAAATGTTCACTTGGACATCAACTTCACGTGCTTCTTCTTCTTCTTCTTCTTCTTTTCGCTTCTGCCGCCAAGATCGCCCCATGATCCTGCTGAATTTACTCCTGTGGTCCTGGATGTGTCCCGTGGTCCCCGAGAGACCCACAAGAGAATCCCGAGAGGATCACAGGAGGTTCAGAGTATCGCGGGGCTTGGGCCTGAATTCTTGGTTGGTCGCAGAAGCGTGATTGCATGACACCGTGGTTTTCGTTGCACCAGTTTAATCTAGAGTTGGACTTTCTTAGGGAAAACCTCGGCGTGGTTTGGATATCAGCATGTCTCCGCTAGGTGAGAGGTGGTTTGCCATCCAGCCTAGAATTGGACCTTCTCACCGGAAAACCTCGACGTGTTTTGGATATCAGTATATCCCTGCCAGGTGAGAGGTGGTTGCCCATTCAGTCCAGCGTTTGACGTTCTCACCGGAAAACTTCAGCGTGATTCAGATACACATACATCCCAGCCGGGTGAGAGGTGGTTGCCTATCTAGACTGCCCTGGTCCAGTGTCTCCGATTTCAGCAATTTGTGGTCGTGACTGCTACCCTTCCTAGTTGTGACCAGGACGGAGCTTGTGTTTAGGAGGACGAATCCTCGCCACTAGTAAGTTTCAATCCTGGGTTGAGCCGGTTTAGACTATTATCCCAGTATGGGCGTGTTTAGGACGTGACCGACCTCTACAGCGAAGGTACCGTGAGATGAGTAGCCATCAAGTTTCACCGTTAGTTTAAGCCGGTTTAGGCATATTTCACCAGTATGGGTGTATATCGGACGTGACCGGCCTCTAGAGCAGAGTTGCCGTGGTATGTAGCTCTCGCCGCGGTACTACTGGACATACCGATTAAGCTTCACTTTATCCTTTCCATCACCTTTTCACATCGGCGCCGCACGACAACCCTAATGGCTTTTTCCCATTTTCTTCATTGGTCAGGAGGAGTTTCACTCCACGCGCGGCATCCGAAGAATCTCGCCAGTAGTGTCTTAACCCCTGGGTTTAGCTGGTTCAGGCCCGGTATGAGTGCACATAGGATGTGGCCGACCTCCAGATTTGTGCAGTCCTGACCTCGAGACTACTGATTACTTCACTTAATCGTTTCTTTCACCTTTTCCACAGTGGCGCCGCGCGGCAACCCCATTCGCACCAATCTCCACTGGCAGGGAGGAGCTCCATTCCACGCACGGCAGCTGAAGAATCTCGCCAGCAGCGGAACTTCACATACTGACCTGAATTATACTCAACAGATGATTCATCAGCACAGAAAAGAGACACTACTCAAAACAGCATTTTTGACAATAAGTCATGATAGGTTCACGAAAATCCCGTGAAACATTCTGAACTCAAAACTCACTGACCATGTTCTCGAATGCCTATACACGATTGACGCTCCTCGAATCAGTTCATTTGAGCATTCAGTGCGCAAGTGGCTCATCTCACTACAGAACAACGACTCATCATCATTGGACGTTTACAGACTGGACAGTCACAAAGTGTAGTGGCCAGACAATTTAATGTGGTTAGAAGCACCATTAGTGCCTTTTGCGACGATTTTTAAAAACTGACTCAGTTGCAGACCGTCCGCGCAGTAGAAGACCCATATTCACAACTCCTGCCGAAGATCTTGATATGGCTGCATCACCTCAGGAACCGATTTGCATCTGCGTTCTCAACAGTCCAGTCAATGACAGTAGCTCGTCGAATTTCAGATCAAACGTTCAGGAACCGGCTGCACGACGCTGGTCTCTGGGCTAGAAGCCCCTACAGAGGTCCTGTTCTTAAGGACCGGCATCGCCAGAACTGACTGCTGTGGGCGAACCACCAACGTCAATGAACCGTTGCAAATAAATCGAGAAAGGTTACTTCTCCAGCGACACGATAGACGGAGAAGAGTTTACCGTAGAGTCCATGAGCGTGACGCCAAGAACTGAGTGGATGAGTTTCCTGCACATGGTAGTGGAGGTGTACTGGTGTGGGGGACGATCATCTTCATGGGAAGAAGTCTTCTTATCTTATATGTTATATTCTTCCCGTGCCGTTAAACGTCACATAGTGCTCGCAAAGTAGTTCGCCAATTTTTCCTGTCCTCGGTGAGTCTTTCAATCTCATCAAAGGATTTTATGCCTGTTAATTTGGCCTCTCTTACCAATGTCCTCATCAGAGTTTCACGCGGTCTGCCTCTTTTTCTTCCGGCGTGACGTGCAAGATGGGAAGAAGTGACCCGGTGTAAACTGAAGGATGCCTGAATTCCCAACTATGCGTCGCTGAAATTCTTCGTCCTCGCGTCCTTCCACTTCTGGCTGCACCAGTGTCAGTTTTTTCATCAGGATAACGCTCGACCTCATGTGGCACAACTCATATTTAGTTATTCTCTGACAGCAATGTTCAGACCATTCCGCGCCCATCCATGTCATCAGACATGAACCCAATAAAACACTTACGTGGTGAACTCAACAGACAAATCCGCCAGCGAGACGTGGCGCCAACCAATCTTTGACAGTTGTCTCTAGCACTGGGAAAGAGTTGGCAGTCATCCCACAACAACAGATCCAACGGCTAATCGGATTCATGTCAAGGAGATGTCGTTGTCTGATACAGGCCAGAGAAGGCCGTACACTTTACTGAAACGGAGGCCTCAGTCGCAGAGAATAAAAGTCCAAACCAAATTTAAAGAACATCATTTCATTATTAATGTCGTAAAGTTTCTTCAGGCAAAGATTGAAACATTAATTCCGTAAAATAAAATGTTGATAGAAGTTGAAATTTTGTGTACGTTACGACTACAGTAGCGTTGCGTTTTTTTTTAACAGCATATATTTCTCTGTAACAAGCAAGAGGGCATTCAGTTAGAGCAGTGATTTTCCAAAGTGAGCGATAACGCCTTTTGTGGGCCTTGGAAAGGAGCAGAGGGCGGGGAAAGAAAAATGGTCATTTGTGGGAGGGGTGATGAAAACAGTTTGAAGATAATGTAGCAGTAGGGAGTGTTGAGAGAAAGCGAACCTGCAGCAAGAAGCAGTAATACCTTCCGTCTTAGTACTTGTCTACCTGATACCTACATGAAACTCATCCATCACATTAAAAGCTGAGAAAAGAATGCAGCATTTGAGTTATAAATGTACTCCTTCATATTGTCAATAAACTGGTTTACTAGCTTCGAGTTTTTGTTATGTAATGCTTATACTAATTAAATAGTTCATTGTACGCATAATGCATAAGGAGGGGGGAAGAGTTGAGAGTGTGGTTTGGGAACAAGCCTGGTAAACACTAAATGAGAAAAGAGAGAGAGAGAGAGAGAGAGAGAGAGAGAGAGAGAGAGAGCATTGCACCACACATGTCGCTAGCTGGAGGAAAATATCAAAATTTCCTAATTTAAAGTAGGGTTTCTGCTGAATGGGTATTATTTTTGACATCATGGTAAAGTGAAACTGTTGTGAGTCGAGTCCAACAGCAGAAGGAGAAATATTACCCATAGTTGTGCATAGTCTTTGGAGTTCTATCGGGATGGGGCCGCTGTGCTTGTAAGCTTGCTTGTAAGCACTTTCGGAGAAATATTACCCATAGTTGTGCATAGTCTTTGGAGTTCTATCGGGATGGGGCCGCTGTCTCAGTGTGTTTAAAAAGTGTCGACTTGTTAGAGGCGCAGATGTTGCGAGTGAGCTATGGAGATTGATTGCACTGGGGAAACAGTGCGAGGACTGAATGAATTGAAAATAGGTCCGCACAACGGAAAGAAAAAGTTTAGATTAAAATGACTTTCACGCTGGTGTCAGCCCTGTGTGGTTGTAGTGACGTATGACAGCATTGTAACCTTCTGGATGGGGTCGTAATTTGTCACTGTTTGACCCAAGGCCTGATGTTATGTACCTATTGATTAGCTCCACGACGTTGTCTGTGGGGTCTCCACTGTATGATCTGAGCGTAATAAATGTGTGCGGAAGTGCTGCCTTGTATCTGGCAGTAGCTTCACTTATACTCTGCAAACATTGACACGAAACTTATGAAAGGCACGTGTTGAAAATACTGTCCGAAGTCGTGTATTTGTTTCGTAGTCACGCGCCAGTTCAGTTATAATTGGTTATATTTTCATATAGTTTGATTTTTGTTTCTTTTCTTTAAAAAAAATCGAAGTCGGAGCAGAAAAAAAAAATCTCAATAAAAGCTGCCGCTTTTTTTTCCTGGAATATTGACGAAGTTCCTGTTTTTAATTGCCATGTCAGTTTAAAATTTGCACCTCCAAGTAACGAAACAAAATTATATGCTGCGCAGTTATTTTGTTTGTGTGAGTGGTTTGTTTTTATTTTTTTGGTGGTGGTAGTGGAGGCGGTGATGGTGGTGGTGGTGGTGGAGGTGGTGGTTCTGGAGGTGGTGGTGATGGTTGATGGTGGAGGAGGTGGTGGTGGTTGGTGATGGTGGTGGAGGTGGTGGTTGGTGGTGGTGGTGGGTGGAGGTGGTTGGTGTATGTGGTTGGTGGTGGTGGAGGCGGCGGTGGCGGTGGTGGTGGTTGGTGGTGGTGGTTGGTGGTGGAAAAAGAGCTAGGCATGTATATGTGAAATTTGTTTCTTTAAAAAAAAAAGATGCCTATGCATATTTTAAATTCAGGTTTTTTTAAAGAATGCATCCAAGTTAGTGATATCCATCGAATTCGCATTGCTGTGGTTGTCCGTAGAGACGTCAGAACTTTTGCAGGGACTTTCAGTGAACATTTTGACTAGGTCATCAGTTTGTTGAAAGTCTTCGTGGCCATTTCCGTGTCATTCTCATATATCTTCTTTCCTCTGTAGGTTGCTGCACCAGGCGGCGGAGTAGGTACGGGAACGTCCTGTCTGCAGTGACGCTACCGTCTGAGATCAATCAGTCAGTTAATCAGTCAATCAGTAATTTTCGATTTTGTCTTGTCATTATTTTATAGACATTAATCTTTCAGAAGACATTTGTAAACAGTTTATAGTTATTTATAACACTTCCTCTTCTTCTTTTTCTTCTTCTTCTTCTTCTTCTTTGGGCAGCTGCTTAATTCGGCAGCTTACCAAACCATTGAAGCTCACTTCTGCAGACAAGACACGGCTCCATTCTTCTCTGTTCTTGATCTTTTCTTGCCAGTTGTTGATTCTAAGAGTGCGTGTATCTTCTTCTAGGTTGTCGCGCCATCGCTGCCCGCGTCTACCTCTTGGTCATCCCCTTTTCATCACTTCTGTATAGGCCATTTTATCTATTCTCCTCCATTCTCTCTAATTACCCAATCCACCTCAGTCTATTGTTTTTCATAATGGCTGTTATAAGCGGAGAGTTAAACAATGATTTCTTTGTTACTTCTTATCTTTCGTTGTTGTGTTGTAGGGTCTTTGTGGACTGGTAAATTCTTCTCATGATTCTCTTCTCAGATGTTTGTATTTGGTTTGCAACTTGTTTAAATCTGCACTCCATGTTCCTTATTTAGAACACCCCAGAGTTTTTTTAGAATGTTTTTTTTTTTTGTAACAAACACTTCTCACTGTCTGAGAACCTGCTTCTGTGCTGAGTCTCATTGTTTCGCCCACAGGAGTCTTCGAGAGAGAGAAACAGTTCATAAAAACAGACCATCGGTCTCTCTTATCTGGCACCTCCCATCGGGAAACATTTTCAGATTGGGGGCTGAAACATTTCCCCCATAAACTACGGCTCTATCCAGACACGGAATCTGAAACTCTATGAGCCAGCAAGTTCCCCGGGTCATCCCTTAGTTTTCCGCCCGGTGCTTCGCTGTGAGTACATTCCAAGAGCGGTATCGATTAGAAGAGTGATTTTCAAACATGCGTCCAGAACTGTGGTTATTCGCTCGGTCTGCTAATCCCGTGCTACCGGGTTTAAGTCACAACAGTGGGATTTTTTTCTAGTATCACAGTGGGATTTTTTTTCTAGTATCACAGTGGGATTTTTTTTTTTCACGCCATGGCGTGGGATGAGAAAGGGATCGCAATGTTTTTGCCAGAAGAGCAGTGTTTGTGATGCTGCGAAACGCGATGAAGGATGAACCCAGGCAGCGAGCACCTCCGCGGACTTCACTACCGTTGGCACCACCATGTCAAGCTGTACCCTGGTGTGAAAGCTGAAGAAGCGCGTCAGTCTGTTACTGTGTGCATAATACACGCTTGGATCGAGGGACGTACGACCTTGACCCAAGCGTGTATCGTCCACACATGAAAAGGGGGGGGGGGTGGGGGCTGGATTAAGTGGGGATATTTTGTTTTTCTTCCAAGTCTGTGATAAACTTTGGTGCAGGTTTTTTTTATCCTAATGCTTTAAAAACGCCTTTACAGTGTATTCATGTGTACATCTAATGTAAGGCAAGCATCAGATTTTCAAGGACGGTGTCCCAAGCAGAAGTGCGGCACTTACCCATTTTTTCGCATCTTACAGATGGAATGGTCTGGAGCGAGAACCGCAGTAGCTGGTCTCCAACAAAGATCCGCCACTGAAAAAAAAGCAGTTCAAAATACCCCACCTGCATCCGTTTGAAAGGGGAGATTTGTTTCAGCATGTGCACATTTGTTTTGTCTTGGTGGATCTGAGTGCGTAGGTGAAGAAAGAGATTTTCTGGACATGATTAGTGGATGTCCTCCTGTGTCTAAACGTCGCTACACTTCAGTGTCAGTTCCCAGCAGGAAAGGAACAGTTTGTTTTTTTTTTAAAGAATTTTCGTGGTCCAGAGTTAAGCTGGGTTCAGAGCATGTTGGTGATCTGACGTTGGGTTCAGAGAATGTTCGTGATCTGACGTTGGGTTCGGAGCATGTTGGTGATCTGACGTTGGGTTCAGAGCATGTTGGTGATCTGACGTTGGGTTCAGAGAATGTTCGTGATCTGGCGTTGGTCTCAGAGAATGTTCGTGATCTGGCGTTGGGTTCAGAGAATGTTCGTGATCTGGCGTTGGGTTTAGAGAATGTTTGTGATCTGGTGCTGAGTTCAGAGAATGTTCGTGATCTGGTGCTGAGTTCAGAGAATGTTCGTGATCTGGCGTTGGGTTCAGAGAATATTTGTGATCTGGCGTTGGGTTCAGAGAATGTTCGTGATCTGACGTTGGGTTCAGAGAATTTTTTAATCCGGCATTGGGTTCAGAGAATATTTGTGATCTGACGTTAGATTCAAAGAAAGTTTCTGATCCTGTTTGGGTCCAAAGAATGTACGCATTCTTTCATATATAGAGGTATATAGAATTGTATGCAATCCTTGAAAAGGGCAGACGCTGAAATACTGGATCCTGTATATGTTTTTTATTTATACTTTCTCATCTTACGTTCATACTTTCTCCCATTTTGCTCACTTATCTCACTGCCTCTATCGTTGTGTAAAACAGAACCATGCACCTGTCTACCTTTATTACTAGAACCAGTTTTAATGCAGTGTCATCTCTTTCATTTCCTTCACAGTATACTCTCTTTGTCGTCAAGACTTGTAATGTTCATGGCCTTATGTTTCGCTTCATATGGAACTGCTTTGAAACTCTACTGAGATTTTAAGAGAGTAATGTATGCGCGTGAGTGCAGGTGCAGCTGGCTATTTTCTCGTTCCTTTGTCAGGTTTGTCGTCTGCATATCAGCTTACTGGACAGCGCTGGGAAATGACGAAGAAACTTTGCGGGCATTTGTGCAAGCAGTGTAGGAATGTATTTAGAATGACATATTTTCTGTTTATTTTTATACTGTTTAGTATTTTATAGCAACACATGATTTGGTGTACAGGAGATCGATGTTTGTATGCTCTTATATGATAAAGGTAAAGGTAATCCTCTCGTGCCTTAGAGGCACATAGGTCAGCACACTAGAGGGCGATATGGTCAGTATCACGCCTGGCCGCCTTTCCTTCACAAACTCCAGAAGAAGTCGGGTACCCATTCTACAGCTGGGTGACTGGGGTGCCTCCGGCCGGATTCGAATCCCCGACCTTCGCCATGAGAGACTAGTGCACTAACCACTTGGCCACTCAGACGCACCTTATATGGGTGATTATTCCATATTACTTCCGGCTTGTTCTTTACTCTGTCATATTCTCATTCATTCACATCTTAAAACACTACAATAAAGAAAGAAAACACAAATACGATTCTTCATCAAAATATCATCAATTTATATTATTAACAACACAATCAACCTTTTAACCATTTCTTTCAACATTGTTTATTCCTTCATAAAGATACACACAATGGGATGACTGAAATCAAATTAACACCTTCACGTGTTATGGGGTTAACATGATTACAACACAGTCGTCCCATACATAATCTCCAGCCATCGTCCTTAATGATTGAATGTCTGAGTGTAATCACAGGAACTAATAGGCAAGAGACGTATAACAAAAATGTATATACATAAATTCAGTGATACCTAACATTTATGTGATTGTAATAACCATCAAAATGCGTATTAACAAAATATCAAAATCTTACATAGGATATATTTGTGTATGTGTGTGTTATAACATATATAACTATTCATGTGTCCTTCATATATTAACAACTGTACTTGAGTGGGTCGGGATGGATCGAAAGGATCGATAGCACAACTTCTATACGTCCACATCACAGAATATAAATCACGAGTAAAGCATTATATATATATATATATATATATATATATATATATATATATATATCGTTGAAATACACATTCATTCGTGCTTAAACGAGAACATTATCTCCTCCGATTCGTTGGCACCTTCCTGCATGCTCAACATACAAATCCCGCCGATTTAAATTCTCTCTCATCTCCCTTATCAGTCGGACCGATTTTACTCAGAGTTGCACACCCTTGAGCTGACCAGTCCCTGACCTTGTTTATTTATTTATTGTGTATGGTTCTGATGTAGAAAACAAACTTAGGTTTAATAATCTGTCCTTGTCCCTGCCTGTATTACAGCCGTAATGAGTTTGCTATCAGTAGTGCTGTTGGTTTGAGCTGGGTGCAACAAATGTAAACTGGCGCGGTCTGTCTCTATAGAGATATACCGGAATGTATGCCTGGAAATGATATGCGCTCTACATGTTTGTGATATTAGGACCAGTTTTATTTTTATCCTTGATTAGATGTCTTGTTTAGATTAGTATCGCATTTGTCATCATCATCATTGTCAAATTTCTTACTCCTTTTCGTTGTCTTCATTTCAGTAATCATTATTATCATTCTTTCTTTAGTCTTCTTCAGTATCGTCATTATTATTATTGTTATCGGCTTTCGTAACTCCCCGGGAATATATACACTTCACTTAACAAACATTTCCACGTCCTGCAGGTCCAAAGCAAAATATCGCCGTTTAAGATGACTTAATAATCCAGGACCTGAATTTCATCAGTTAAGAACTGAAGAAGAAGATGAAGAAGAAGAAGAAGGAGAAGAAGAAGAAGAATGTGTAATCTAAAAACCTAAGACGAAGAAAAAAATGAAAGGATATCCATTTTGAAAACCCAAGATGGAAAAAAATCACGAAAGAATGTCTAGTGTGAAGACCTAAGATTAAGAAAATCAAGAAAGAATGTCTAAATTTATAATCATTTTACAGAAATGTCTAATTGTATCATCTAAGGCAAAAAATGTCATGAAAAAATGTCTGATATTAAAATATGAGTCGAATAAAATCATGATGAAATGTGTAGTTTGAAAATCTAGAAAAAAAAAATCACGAAAGAATGTCTATTTTGAAAACTTCCATTAGTTCCGTCACTTCATGACAGCCAACTTCAAGGATTATAACCTGTTATGACCTACTTATATTTTCCTTTTCCCATAAAAAGAAAGGGGAAAAAAACTATTTGTTTGTCCTTTCATGTTCCGTTTATCCGCTTCAAGATGGCTTCTAAACAGTTTACAGGCTGAAACGATAGTAACAGATCAGAAACACGCCTGCTTCTGTTGAGAAGGTTTAAACAGCAGGCGAATGAACGACTTGTTTAAGAAGCTACTTGCAAGGGGTGGTCCGGAATCGTTTGGCAGAATGTTTACATCCTAGAAGATGTAGAGGTTAGAGATGTGTCTTGAAGATCTGACGGTTCAGGGACTGTTTGAAAGCCGTGGGGTTGGGGGTTGGGGGTTTGGGATTGGCAGGTGGGCCTCAGTATATGATGCTGTGCCTGAAGGTGGGTGTCATAGTGAGACAGAAACCACAAGACCTTCTTGACAAATATTACATCACAGAAAACTTTCTTAGTTCCACAGTCAGAATTTTACTCATTTTCCATAAGGAATTTTATAAGAAGATCATTTATGTCTAGAAAGGTTGCTATGTCTAGAAAGGTTGCTATGTCTAGAAAGGTTGCTATGTCTAGAAAGGTTGCTATGTCTAGAAAGGTTGCTATGTCTAGAAAGGTTGCTCAAGATAAAATGCCGTTGGTACTTGGGGAAAATGATGATCACTTTGCAGTTGAAAATTCTTTGGCACAAGTTAGCAATACCATAGTGACCACGACGCCTTGTGTTTTCATTTGCGGCTTTCCAAATCGATCGTGAAAGTAGACTTTTTGATCTATTTAGATCACACAGGCGAGAAATATTTCATAAATATGAACAAAGAGCTGATTAGACAGTGACGAGGACAGCAACACAATCAGAAATGAAATTAAGAAAAATAAACAATAACCAATTAAGGTTTTGGAAAATAATGATATTGTATGATCAGAGAATATGGATTTTAAAATAATCAGAGAAGATTATAGAAGATAAGGATACCATATGATCCGAAATAGCCAGAGAAGATGATAGAAAATAAAGGTAATATGTGGTCGGAGAAGTTCATAGAAAACAGAGATATTAAAATAGCCAGAGAAAGTGTTAGAAAATGATGATAAAGATGGCCATAGAAAGCAAGGGAAGGAGCTGGATATAGTTTCGAAAAAGCAAAGTGGAAAAAATCTTAAACTCTAAAAAACATTGAATGAGAGAAAATGCCATGGAGACCTTTAATTAAGGATAATTGACACACTCTGGCAAAAGTTATAAGCTGCGATTTCAGAGTTTTGAGGCACATTTTAAAAATGTAATTTGGGAGTTTTGTAACACAGAATAACAAGAGGCTGATGTCAAAATTTAGTACGAAGACCTTTATGGGCGACCTCTGAACTAAAAAGCATTCAGAATGACGCCAGCATAGGACATTAAGAAGTTTGTGTCCTGATGAGGGCCTGCAGACCTTGGAAACCTTCAAGATACTATCAGAGTAACTTGTATATACGCGTGCGCTAGTGAATGCGAATGTAAGCGCCTGAAATCTCTCCGACGTGAACTCGTAAAAGTAAAGAAACACATTTCTGAGGAAGAGTTCCTGGAGGGTAGCAAGAAAAAAAAAAACGTCTGTTTCTAACAGCATACGTTTACGTTAACATTATAAACGTTAACATTATAAACAAAATGCTAACCTAAACAATGGGTACAGTGTGTGGAAAAGCGATACCCGCGTAAAGATAAAGCAGAGGTCAAGAGGTGTAAATGAGAGTAAATCTGTATGACAAGAAGCGTCAGAGAGAAGAGTAAATATAAGACGCAATCCATTCTGATGACATTTCGACAAGAAAAGTGAACGTCATCCGACCAGTAGGAAGTGTAGTCCGAGAATCAGCCTTACATCGTGTTAGCAAATCTGAATTATGGTTGCCACGGGTTATAACATTGGTGCCTGGATGCCTGCCAGAGTAGATTTGGATGCTTCTTACAGAAATTACCTGCACCTTGGTCGCTGCGCAGTAATAGCCATTAGCACTCCATGAGGAATGCCTGTGCTATATTTGTGGTTTTGCTGTGCTATATTTGTGGGTTTGCCGATCCCATTTTGCCATTCTCCAGAAGCGATTTTATGCACTTCTTGCATGTGGGGGGAGGGGGGGGGGGAATTCATATGCTCTTGTCTTCAAATTTGTTGAAGAGTGCTCACATTTTTTTTTCGTTTGCCCTTATCTAAATTGTAGCAGATCACTTTAGATCAGTCTAAGAATGGCACATGTTGTATTGTAGAGCCTGTAAGTCATATAGCTCCTCTTCCTGCCGCCGTAGTAGCCGCGCATGATGTTGATGAGTGTAGCGTGGAACAAGAGTAGCATTGTTGGCTTTTCGGTGGGTTTTACTGTTTGTTGGAGTGCATTGCCGGAAGGACACAAATTATATATATATATATAGAGAGAGAGAGAGAGAGAGGCAGAGATGAAAGACTTTTTCTCAAGAAAAAAATAAGTAAATAAATAAAATTTCATTTGCTGGCTTTTGTTGCTCGCTCTGTGTGTAAATTAACGTAGATTTGTAGAGAAGTAGAGATGATTTAGATAAAAGGAAAAAAAAGACTTCAGGTTTTGCAACGGAAAGACAGTTTGTAGTTGAAATAAAAGTTTGTACCGTGTACGGCAAACATTTCTGGTCTCAGTATTCTCAGTTCATATCACATTTCTGTTGTGATAAAAGGAAGTAAAGCATCACAAACAAAACCAAAAAAAAAAAAAAGTTACACCAGAGCTGTGTAATAGTTTGCATTTCTATACTGTGCACTGTGTCTGGGAACAATCGAGAAGTTGAAGTATAGTTGGCACAGTTTTAACATTGGTCTCTTTTGCCGAGGATAACTGCAAGAGTAGATTTGGATATTTCTTACAGCTACGTGTATCTTTGTCGTTTCAGAATGACAGCGTGTACATTCGCATCAAAAGAGCATGAAATAACAACAGGAGATCCGCGAATCAGTTGTCTTCATTTCACACCATCTGCCCAGTAAAGATTTTGAATGTTTTCTAACCGCAGATATAACGTAGTGGAGACATGTTTCCTCAAAGGAGATGAGAATAATTATGGTGGAAAAGTCGCTGGAAATGGATTTGTCATGGGCTCAAAAAAGACTCTTGTCGCCGTGGCTAAAATAGCTGCGAGAAGGACTCGAGGGAAAGAAAAAGAGACCGACTAAAGACGTCCAGGAGAGGAACTGCAAAAGTCGATATGAACAGTATGCTACACACAATACAGTAGCTGACTGTGGACATAATATGTTGTTGCTGTGCAGGGCATCGCAGGGCATACTTGGCAGTGATTACGTAATAAATCAGTCGTAGGACGTAGATGAAAGAATAGAGTCCATCCCGTTGCTGTCAGCAAACTGTCTTTCTGCTATCTGCAAACAGTGGCTAAGTCTAATTGGTGTGTTGGTGCTATCTATAAGACAAATTGGCTGAGCCTAAATTGTGTCTTTCTTTGTCTACAAGACAAGTTGGCTAAGTCTAATTAAAGTGATTTAGCACAGTGTTTTAAGGTTAGCATTCGAAAAATATATCAGTGTGCTTTTTGTGATTTGTGGTTGCAACTGAAAAAATATAATAATAAAAGTAATAATTCGGGTCTGCGACAGACAGTTTGGGAGGCCCCCTCGTAAGTAGGAGGATTACTGCCTGTACCAGGACTCTTTGTGACTTTACCGTCCGAAAGCTGTGTTTCTCATTTTGAAGAAAATTCTACCAAAGTTTAATTATCATCTTATTGCCATCTAATAGACAGACTAGCTAAGACTAAACAGTGTTTTGTTGCTGTATATGCTTTCGAAGCCATTAAGCCTCATTTCTGCAGATAAAGTTGGCCTTCATTCCTCTCTGTTCCTAATCTCTCCAGTTGGAGACACCAATTTCCTTTATATCATCTTCCATGTCGTCTTTCCATCTCTGTCTTGGTCTACCTCTTGGCATCTGTTCCATAACACTAATCTTTTTTTTACGGAGATGGGTCGTTGGTCCTATGCTCCAGTCCCCAATCTGGAGAACCAAGGTGCAAGTTTCCTAACCGCCTTCCCAGCTCGTATGTATCTATATATGCCTAACCCTAGGGTAAAGCAGAAAAAATCTATTACTAAGCGTTATCCACCTAAGTTTTAACAAGAAAGCACTGATAACATTATATAATTTCATTTACCTAGGAACAAGAAAAACAACAAATGGAAAACATGCCGGCTACAATCAAGTCACAAATAGAAAGGCAAAAGTAACTTTTCACGGTATGAGGAAGCCAGTGAGTCTCAACTTGGAGGCATGTGACTCCCCTGGAAGTCTGCGTTTCAGTAAGCACTGCCGTAAAGAAATGTATAATGTTGAAAACCCCTTCTGGATAATGATTTCATATATAGGGAAGGATTCGGAACGGCGGGGGGGGGGGGGGGGGGGGGGAAGGGGAATGGAGTCTGAGTTGAAAAGGGAGCATTGAACCCTGGAAAGTTGAGAACCACGGTTCTAAACAGTGAGAAAAAAGGACTATTATTGCGCTACGTGAAGCCAATATTACTTCATTATCTTGAGATTTTGGCACCAAAACGAACAGTTGAAAAACAGCTTTAAAAAAAAACGTGGTTGTGGAGAGAGACGCAGCATTTAGCACTTGGATGCTCGCAATAACAAATCAAGTTCTCAGAGAAGTTGCAGAAAATCTGAAGGAAATTAAAACAATGAGGAGAAGATGGTGAAAATCTTCCAGGCATGTTATGAAATGTAGAAGTTAGAGAACCTGATTATCACTAGGAAAACTCCGGGAAGAGGTAATGGCATTTTCAGCGGATAAATAATTGGACACACTGACTCATTTGACATTCTACACGTCATCATTCATCTTCCATTCTGTAGCAAACATTCACTATCTAACAAATAATAATAGATATGAACGTGTATTACAAATAGTATAAAAAGAAAGTGCATACTGGGGATAGGGTGTTAGGCCCGTACTTCCATCACCTCCAGCACATGAAAGTGGGGTGTGGTCAGTATCACGCCCCGGCCGCTTTACCTTCCCAGTTTTCTCTGGTACAGATTTTTAGAGGCTGGATGGACACGGGGGTATTTTTTGGTGTGTACCAGAAAGAATCTCACTGCTGTGACCTGAACATGGTACCGCCGGATTACTAAACCGACCGCCTGACCACTCAGCTAACTAGACCAAGAGAAAAATATCTGAATTGGCTGACTAAATGGTATATGACACACACACACAAAAATAAAAGCAATATTTTTGGATGTAACGAAGGACCACATAAAGTGGACAAGCGTAACTTCCAAAGGCCTATTAGCCAGGCAGCTATTGAGCAGATGGATGAAGTTACAGCTTTGTTTCTTGTTAAATTGATCATCTTCCCTTAAAACGCGGGCATCATAGGCTGGAAGTGTTTAGATGCTGACTGGAAGCATTATTTGGCGGAATTTCGCAATAATTGTACATTATGAAGTCTTTCATACAAAATAATGAGATGTTTCAGTGTCCATAAAAGGACAGTTATTTTCCTGTTCAGAAATTAAGCATTTTTTCCCCGTTAGACAATGATCCTGACACGATAATACCCGTACTGCACGCGAAGCCACGTTGCGTTCATTGCTTAATTACGCATATTTAGGGTCCGCCTACGTACGTTTTCTTCATTTCTAATTAATCAGGAAAAGAGATTTAGAATTGTTTGATATTTTCCCCATTATATGTTAATTATGTGGGTGCATGGACAACGAAATTGTTTGTGCAATAATCCCTCACGCGCAAGGTTGGTGGTTCAAGTCTAACCAGAGGAGCCCCACCACCAACCACCTCACCAGCTCCCCGCCCCTGCCCCCAGGCACCCATCTGTAGAAATGGGTACTCGGCTATTTCTGGAGCTCAGGAAGTAATTGCAGTCAGATGCCAGACCCACATCACCCATTACTAGTGTGTACACAGATGCCAGACCCACATCACCCAAATACTAGTGTGTATACAGATGTCAGACCCACATCACCCAATACTAGTGTGTACACAGATGTCAGACCCACATCACCCAAATACTAGTGTGTATACAGATGTCAGACCCACATCACCCAGTACTAGTGTGTATACAGATGTCAGACCCACATGACCTAATACTAGTGTGTATACAGATGCCAGACCCACATCACCCAAATACTAGTGTGTATACAGATGTCAGACCCACATCATCCAAATACTAGTGTGTATACAGATGTCAGACCCACATGACCTAATACTAGTGTGTATACAGATGTCAGACCCACATCACCCAAATACTAGTGTGTATACAGATGTCAGACCCACATGACCTAATACTAGTGTGTATACAGATGTCAGACCCACATCACCCAAATACTAGTGTGTATACAGATCAAGGAAAGCATCGGCGCTGTCACCACATCCGCTAGATGCATTTATGACACATCATTTACCATATGTGTCTTTATGACACCATTTATCATGTGCGTTTTTTATGATACACTATTTACCATTGGTGTCTTTATGACACATCATTTACCCTAGATGCTTTTATTGCACAGCATATACTCTATGTGCTTTTATGGCACATCATATCACGTAGGTGCCACATATAGCTTAGGAGTCTTAATGGCACACCATATATTCTGTGTTTTTATGGCACACGATATACCCCAGGTGCTTTTATGGCACACAGTGTACCCCAGATGCTTTTATGACACACCATAAAACCTAGGCAGGCGCATTTATGTCACACCATATACCGTAGGTGCTTTTATGACATGCTATAAACCCTAGGCGCATTTATGTCACACCATATACCATAGGTGCTTTTATGACATGCTATAAACCCTAGGCGCATTTATGTCACACCATATACCATAGGTGCTTTTATGACATGCTATAAACCCTAGGCGCATTTATGTCACACCATATACCATAGGTGCTTTTATGACATGCTATAAACCCTAGGCGCATTTATGTCACACCATATACCATAGGTGCTTTTATGACATGCTATATATCATAGATTCTTTTATAACACACAGTATATCCTAGGCGCCTCTTGTGACACACCATATACTCTGGGTGCCTTGCATGACAAAACATATACACTGGGTGTCTTTATGACACGGCATATAACTTAGCTGCTTTCATGGCACATCATATATCTTTTTGGTGCCTTTATGGCACACCATATACACAGGAGTCTTTATGGCACAACATTTACCCAATGTGCCTTTATCACATAGCATATGCCATAGGATCCGTTAAGGCACACCATAAACCCTAGATGCCTTGTGACACAGCATATGCCCTATGAGTCTGTAACGCACAGCATATATTAACACCGGATGGAGGAGCAAATAAAGACATACAGAGTAGAATAAATAAAGCGAGAACAGCTTACATTGAGCTTGCAAACATCTGGAAGTCTTCCTAGTACAGTACTAGAACCAAAATAAAACTACCAAAGTTGTGTTTTGTCCATACTCCTCCACGAAGCAGAATGCTGGAGAACAACTGAAAAAGAAATGAGCAAATTATCCTAATTCCACACAGTCTGCCTCAGAAAGATGTTTAATATTTACTGGCCACAGACAGTAAATACTAGAGACCTACTTGCCCAATGTGAACTAGAAGATATGCATGTCATAACAGGAACAACAACAACAACAACAACAACAAAACCCTCTGGAAATGGGTTAGTCATATGCTTCAAAGAGACCCCAGCAACATCGCTAAAACAGACACGAGATGAACACCCGAGGGAAAAACAAAGAGAAGGCGACACAAGGCTACCTGGCGGGGAATGGTAGAAGCGAAAATGAGTAGCACGCAGTACAGTGGGGCCCAATACAAAGGCTGGCCGCATACCATGAGAGGTGGAGAGAGTTTGTTGCTGCTTTGCAAAACGCCACAGGGAATATTGGACATTGATTGTTTAGCTGATCGCCGACCAAAGGCATGGATGAATGGATGAACCCTAAATGCTGTTATGGCACAGTATATACCCTAGGAGTCTTTATGGCATAGCATTTATCCTAGGTATTTTGATTATATGTGGCCATCTTTCTTGTCATATATAAAGCTGTAGTTCTGTTTTAATCTTTATAGGTGGAAGAAGAGTTTTGTTGTAAAGCTTTCCAGTAAAATGGAAGAGGCTTTTTGTGGTCTCTGATCGCAATTGAAATTAAAAAAATGTAACAGTAATAATTCGGGTACGCGACACAAGACTGGGGGACCCCCTCGTAACTAAGAGAATCACCACCTGTAGCAGGACTTGTCAGTGCACTGAAGGTTACGAAGACGATAACTTAACAATAAGCTTGATGTAAATAGAGTTGTCGCATATTCCACAATATATGAACAGAGAATAAGAAGAAATTGAAAGGTAAAAATAAGCAGTGAACATAATAATAATAAATCAGTCTTGAAGAAACTACAGATCAGTGGTTCTCAAACTTTTATTTGGTTAATGCCACCTTTCTTCCCAGATTACACCCCTAACGTTCCCCTCCATAACGAATGTCAGACGGGCTGTAGCGTAGCCTTGTAAGTAACGGATACTGTTGTTGTTGTTATTGTTATTATTAGTGAGTATGATTATGAAAATATACTGTAAAGAAAATAGTAATATCGAATAGCGACAGAGAAAAATGGAGAGGAAAGGAAGAGAAAGGTATAGAACTTCCATGACACTAGAACAAGACGCGGACAAAAGTAAACAGTGGAAACAGTGAATAGAAAAAGACGACACTCAGTGACGCTGACATGTAGTAAAGACAAAAGAATGACGCCAGAAAGTTGGATGGGCCAGTGATAACAAAGCAGTGACTGTACGTTGACACAGTAAACAAAATAGAAAAGACGAATAGAAAAGGCAGACACAATGAAAAGCGTGGACACAATAAACCTCCGACATGAAATAGCAATATAATGACTTAGGTAAATAACAATTGTATAGACGGAGTTGACACTTGACACCTATTAAGTGACACGCGTTAGAACGCGACTGCACATGGCTTTTAAATAAAGGAGTGACCAACTCGGCCAGCTGACCAATTAAATATTTAGAGTCGTGGCCTATTGGATATTTGACTTATGACATATAAGAAACGGGCCAGTTTGAATGACGGACAATCAGAACGCTCATGGGTACCAGTGGACATTTGAAGGGTGGAGCCAAAATACTTATTGCTTAATCCATCAAGCTGGACTTGAAGATTAAAAGGTGAGCGGAGAGACAAAAAAGAGGAGGAACCAAATACAGTGGGGAACGAGGAAGAAGAAGAGACAGAGGATAGAGCCCGAAGATGGAAGAACAGACAAGACGAAGAAGAAGTAGAGGAGATGAGACAGAGAACGGAGTCCCGAAGACAGAGGAACAAGGACGGTCAGTGAACTGTGTCCGGTCCAGACAAGAGAAGAAGAGAAGGACAGACACACCAGAGAAGACACGAGAGAGAAAGAAGACGTAGGTAACGACAGTTGGAATAGACAGACAATTAGAGCAATAGATACTCAGGAAAAGCAGTTTTGAAGAAGTAGTTTTAGAACAGATTGAAGCTGTGATTCAAGTGATATAAATAGTTGTTACTTTGAAACTTCGAGTACAGTGATTTAGTCGTGTAACTGATTGACTACTTGTTGCAGATCGAATATAGTACAGAGTTTAGAATTGTCCTCTTATCAAATGTGTAAAATAATGTGAAGTTGAGAACATTCAGAAATGCTGCATGTAGAATATGATAGTTTGATTTAATGAACAAATGATTGTGTGCTTCAACGACGAAACTAACGAAGAGTATGTCATATTGTATTTTAGTACAAGTGATGTTGTGAATTCTAAGTCGAATACCTTATTTGTCAAAATTAAATGAGTTCTGTAGAGAACATTCCATCGGACTTCCTCTGATTTTGTGAAGTGTAATATTTGTGAAACATCGATGTGAACCAAAGAACACTACTGTCTTCAGTCATCAGGAATACGAGTTCACAACGTAACAGTATTATAGGGGCGTGCCCACTTCTTAACCCATTGAAAGTAAAGATCAATCAATCAATCAGTCAATCCCCCCCCCCAAAAAAAAAAATTGAAGATCATTTGGTCATGATATCGTTATCACTCCCTTTTCCTTCACCGCCTTGTTAAATAAACCACAGGGAAATAAAAGAGTTTTTGTCTCCCAACAGCTGAAGTAGAAAGTGGCGTGTAATAACCGCAGAACTCGCTTGTACTTGTACCAACTCCCTGTAACTGCGAGCTGGTGTTCTTTGCAGCCGATGCTGTAGAGATGTTGAGGCACAGCGTCGTGTCAGCGTGGGAGCGGGTTAAGGCGGCTACTTTTTCAGTCACAGAGTACAGCTAAAAAGCAGGGGGTGCGCAGTGCTTCTTTAGCAGACTCCACCAACATGGCTAGGCCTGTTACTGGGGTCACTACGTAAAGGTGAGACAGGGTCTTGGTCAGATATGGTTCGCTAACCCTGACGCTGGCATATCAGCCAGGGGTCGCTGATTGCCTCATAGGACACTCCCCCCCCCCCCCTTGTAGAATTAGGATTTAGATGCCTCGCAGCCTGCCACTCGTCATCCTTAGGGAGAAAATGTCACGAGAAATAACTTTTAAGAGGAAAAGGAAAGATGACATTACGATGTCAGGAAATATGTCACCAGGTAAAGCACACCCGTGAAGACTGTTATAAATTCCCGATAACCCTATACAACATAGTACCAGTGATTAAGGCAGTATAATGGAAGATAGCATCTAGTTACCGTCTCAGTGGACAGCAAGAGTGGATCCTGTTTCAGCTTCCCTCGGGATGTGCCATACAAAATCGTCAAGCGCGACGCGTTGGACAAGCAAGGCCGACACACGCGAAGCGCAGTCTTCGACTTTGTCACAGCAGTATTAGAAAGCTTATCGAAATCCACCGAACAGCAAGCAAAGTAAGAAGGCACAGTATCGTATGGTTGGACCTTGAGTAAATCGTAAAGAAACCAATTTTTGGGGGTGTAAAATTTTGCTTTGTTTATGATTATCTCAGGATCTAACCATGTGATACTGTGCCCTCTTACTTGACTGTGGCAAGGACTTTTTGTTTCGTATTTGTTGACGTTTATAACAAAGAGCCAGGCACGTTGATACGTTACAGACGTGAACACTCCAGCAGTATCTTCAGCCTCGTGAAGCGGCACTTATAGACCAACTGACCTTTGGGAGTCATGACCCAGAGAGGCCTACCTTCCTTAGAGCGTCAGAAGTTTAAAGGGCTGAAACTCTTGCCTGGGGATTTGGGGGGGGGGTACATCTCTGATGATCTGAGGAGTTGTGCTGTTGTTTTGCTATCTACACTAGAGAGTTTCCTCTCAACAGGACATGTTAAAGAGATCCGTCTGTAGCCAAATTTTTGTATCAAGCGCGCATATGTTGATGATAGTTTTTTATGTTTATTAAACGTCCCCTCCCTGCACTCCCACCTCATAATTAGATAAGGACACTTTTCTTGAGGCGAGGGGGGGGGGGGAACAGAGAATATTTAATACTTTACGGCAAGAGAAGAGTAAAAGTCGTCAGCCGTTATAATAACTGTCTTCAAGTGTTTAAGAAGGTGAAACTGTCCAGAGCTAAAATATTAACTCTGTCTGTGCTGGAAACATGAAGACTGTCGAGTGCTATGTATATAAAAACTGTCTAGTGCTATAGAGGTGACAACTGTCCAGTGCTGTAAACAGACTTCTACTTCGGATAACACAAAGGCAGTCTATATGCTGTAAACCTTCTGAAAACACTTTTGATAAGACGAAGGCAGTCTAGATGTGGAAACCTTCTGAAACAGCAGAACTAGTTGCCACTGATAATCATGCTACAACTAGTGAATGGGGCAGTTTTCATACGGGTATAACATGTGCATATCATTCACCACACATATCGGAGTTTACATACGGGTATAACATGTGCATATCATTGAACAAATATATCGGATGTAGTTTCCAGTTTTCTCCCATATTATCTGTATATTTTTCGGCTGAGAATACAGTTAACGTGGACTAGACAGATTATCAGGACATGCAAATGGAACTTATCAAGACCCTCTGCCTTGGTGCTCCAAAATCAGGAGAGGCGAACCAGAACTGACCCGGTACTATATCCCGCCTCTGCACTGATTCTCGTTGTACCAATGGCATTGGCCAAACGGCGGTGGAGTCTGTCCATTCCACTGTAACACCACTCCCAATCCGATACGATACGTTCCAGCATCTTCACAACATTGGCTGGTAAGAACACCCCCGCTGGTAGCTCTAGAGAGGCACAACAGCATCATTAATGACGCCATCTAGCCAACTCTTACCCTTCAGTATCTCCACCGGCTCCACAGATATACAAACAGGTGAGAAGAATAAGTATAGCACTTCTTCACTTGTACATCTCTAGGACATTGTTTTTCCTTTCAAATGTAAAACAAAAACCCGGGATATACGCGTCTCCTTCGCTTTTGCAATCGTGCAAAGTTTTTTATGTTCACTCGTAGCTATATCTCACGTCAAGACTGCTCGTTGCTATCAGTTTGTTCTATAAATAATTCTTTGTTCTACGTCATTTCAGAATAAAGCAGACTTTCCTCGTCCATTCTCAATACAGACGTGGATTGCATCTGATTTGTTTAATATTGGATAATGGCGTCTGTTTTGTTTATTATTATATAAATATCGTCATGTTCCTCATATCTCAACTTGTAATTCATCCCCCGGTGAAATCTTCCATGTCTGCTGATTTCCCCCATTTTGTGGCGCGACATCACAAAATACCACTTTCATCGGCATTGCGATGTTTATAAGATATATTTATTGCGAGTGAGATTATTGAAAATGGTCGTATTTTAAAATCTGCAGTGCCTGTATTCAGAGATGTAGCACATCATACAGAACTCGTGATATTTCTCCTTTTAACATCAAACTTGTTTTGTTTTTTTTTACATTTGAAGTTGAATGCATGCCCCTTTAAAGCACCAACTTTCATCATTGCCTTGAGTTGCCTGACTTCAAGAATACGCGTAGATGTAGTAAATCTGTTAATGAAATTATGTTAATTGATTTACTGTAATGAATGCGTTAGACTGCGGAAATATATTTTCATGGCGTGAACTTAGTTCCTTGATACAACTGAATGTGTTGATGTGAGATTGTATGTAAATGTTTTGTCATTTTATTCATGTTTATTAAGTATCGATTGTACTAATTGAAGTGTCTGTTAAGACAGTCTCTTCGACAGCCCTGCCTGTCCAGGTCTGGGCGCTTCGAACATGAAGTTTGTTCTTCGTCGGAGGGATGGGAGGTTTTCAGGCTCGGGGGAGGGGGGGGGGAGGAGAGTGTAAAGTAAGCAGCTACAAATATATTCCTTAACTTCGCTCTTCTATACTTCATTCTACTTTACTTCATTCCTCTCTATTTCATTCTACTTTACTCCACTCTTCTTTGCTTCATTCTACTTTACTTCACTCTTTTATACTTCATGCTACTTTACTTCATTTTTCTCTGCTTCATGCTACTTTACTTCACTCTTCATGCTACTTTACTTCACTCTTCTATACTTCATTCTACTTCACTCTTCTCTACTTCATTCCACTTTACTTCACTCTTCTCTACTTCATTCTACTTTACTTCACTCTTCTCTACTTCAATTGTCTGTAATTTATATGTTGTTATATCGTATTTTTATTGTTGTTATCTTATCTTTAATAGATAGGTGAAGAGTGAAGAATGAAGAATGAAGATTGCTCAGACTAAAACATTCACACATCACATCAATGAAAGAAAAAACACAATCAATACTACTTCGTGAAATAATCATAAAACTTTATTGCTGTTAATCATTAATTTACACAGTTAGCAAATCAAAACAAAGGATCATTATATATATATGTTGTTATTTATCAGCTTATATTGTTAACAACAAAAATCATAAAACAAATTCCTTAAATATAGGTTCGGTTCAAATTGCAACAAAAGTAACTGATTGGTAAGCATGTATTCACATGCATATGCATAATAATCAGTAATATAAATTTAAGTGCACATTGTAAGCATCATTTCCACGTTACCATTAAAAATAAAAACATCACAATCCTACGTAGAACAATTATATGTTGACTGAGTTATGATTATTCATTACCATTCATAACACAATCACTAACAAAATATTTACCTAAATGGATCGGAATTGATCGAGGGAGCCCACAGCACAGCTTACATACAACCACATCACATAATAAAAACCCCATACACATATCAATTCTCGTTTCGACTAATAAACATTCTCATTTGCGCTTGAATAATTACATGACCCCCTCGATCCGCTAGCCTTCCAAGTGCTCAGCATACAAATCCCGACCGATTAAAGTTCTATTATGTTTTCTTTATATACTGGGCCCGAGGTTGATTTTCTCTCAGATTTGCGCATCTCTGAAAACTGACCGGTAACTGACCCATTATTCCTACTCTTGAGGTTGCCACCTAGCCCAGGTCACTATGAGCTTATCTATTCCCTACACTTCACTCTACACGTACACGTCAGAACCATAAATTATAACACTGAGATGGTTATGTAGGGCGATTTTTTGCTGTTGGAAGTGGATGAACATACGCGTATTTAGCTTTATATGACCATTTAATGCGAGAACTACTTTTGAATATCATCTTGATTACCTGTTGTTCGAAGGATTGAAAGGGAGCAGAGATAATGGTATTGTGTTCAAGATATTTAAGCTGTCTTATCTTGTAGACCGTCTAGTCCTGCAGACCTGGAAACTGTCTAGTCCTGCAGACCTGGAAACTGTCTAGTCCTGCAGACCTGGAAACTGTCTGGTCCTGCAGACCTGGAAACTGTCTAGTCCTGCATACCTGAAAACTGTCTGGTCCTGCATACCTGGAAACTGTCTAGTCCTGCAGACCTGGAAACTGTCTAGTCCTGCAGACCTGGAAACTGTCTAGTCCTGCAGACCCGGAAACTGTCTAGTCCTGCAGACCTGGAAACTGTCTAGTCCTGCATACCTGGAAACTGTCTAGTCCTGCATACCTGGAAACTGTCTAGTCCTGCATACCTGGAAACTGTCTAGTCCTGCAGACCTGAAAACTGTCTAGTACTGCAGACTTGGAAACTGTCTAGTGCTGTAAACGATTGTCTACTTCTGGCAACACGAAGGCAGTCTTAATGCTGGAAATCTTCTGGAAACATTGAACCACCAATGCTAGTTGCCACAGATTACTGTTGTAACAAGATGTTAATGTTGACGCTGTATATGATGATAATGGTAGAGGTTTGGGGAAGAGTGATGATATCAAAAAACATTTGTCAAAAAAAGAAAGGAAATTCCAGAGATGAAGATAACGCAGAAGAAAAATAACTGACATCAGGGCTGTCAACCCTAGTAGTTTCCAGCCTTTTACCATGGAAGGACCACTTTTTCAAGCTTGTAGAAGTTGTGGACATATATCTTACATGTAGTACCGCAATACCATGAACTCTTCATTCCTTGTACTCGACATATAACACGTAATATTAATTTGATAAAACAGCCACTGACTACTTGATAACGCTCCGAGGACCTCTGATCTAGCCATACGCAAAAGTTCAGATTCCGACTTCGATTCATCAGTTCTTCTTCTCCTGAAGAGATCTGACTTTCTTATATAACTGCTGTTTCTTTTATATGCAGTGTATATATATATATATATATATATATATATATATAAAACAACAGTGACCACATCCCAATTGTAGGAAAAGTGAGAATCAGGCTAAAGAGGTTCAAGGTAGCATCTAAAAACAGAGAAATAGACAGACAGCTGTTACGGAAAGATAAGGCAATACAGGACCAATATAGAACCATAATACATAATAGGTATAATGCTATAGAGAAGAATGAAATAATTGATAAACAATGGAATATGCTTAAAGACTCTCTTCAGCAAACATCTATCGAAATCCTACCTCCAAATAAACGACACGCGAAACATGGGTCGATGACAGAAGAAATTTCGAAAATAATGGATCGGAGAAGAGGTCTTAAGGAAGATAAAGATGAATATGACAAAATAAATAAAGAAATAAGACACAAAAGCAATAAAGCTAAAGAAGAGTGGCCGAATAAGAAATGTAATGAAATAGAGACACACCATAATGGAAACGCAAGAGATATGTACAAACAAATAAAGGAGTTAACAAACAAAATGGCGTACCACAAGACTGGTCAAAGGAGGGGCATACAATAATGGACAGAGTTGAAATAATGGCACGATGGTGCGAATACATTAGAGAACTCTATGAGGATAATAGAAGCGACATAGATGTACGAAATAATAATGAAGGACCTCCCATATTAAAAACAGAAGTGGAAGAAGCCATCAAGCACATAAAGAACAACAAAGCACGCACTAGGACCAGATAAAATCACCAAGGAAAAATTGGAAGCATTTGGAGAGCTTGGCGTAGAAATAATTACCAGATTGCTGAATGACATATATAAGAGTAATTATGTCCCATCAGGCCTATTGCAATCAGTTTTCATTGCCTTACCAAAGAAACAAGGTGCAGTTGAATGTGAAGACCTTCAGACCATTAGTCTTATGAGCCATGTTACCAAAATCCTGCTTCGTATTGCCATGAGAAGAGTCAGGGGCAAAATAAAACCAGAAATCGCTGAAGAACAGTGTGGCTTCGTCGAAGGAAAAGGCACAAGTACAAGTAATGCCTTATATATATATATTAAGAACATTGATGGAAAGATCAATAGAAGTAAAGACGGATTTATGCTTCATAGACTACTGTAAAGCATTCGATAAAGTGAGACACACAGAAATTATAAAAATGCTGGAAGACATCAACATAGATGGGAAAGATCTGAAACTCATCAAAAACATATACTGGCAGCAATCAGCAGCAGTGACAGTTGAGAACCACATAGGAGCATTCCAAGACATAAAATTGGGAGTGAGACAAGGATGTGTTCTATCTCCTGACCTCTTCTCCTTGTACAGCGAAAACATAATGAGGAATATAGAGAACTTGCCAGAAATATCTTTTGGCGGGTACAACCGTAACAACTTAAGATATGCAGACAACACAGTTCTGATTGCTAAAGTGAAGGGGTGCTACAGGCCCTTCTGGACATCGTGGTTCGTAAAAGTAAAAGTAAAGGTCTCAGCCTGAATAAAAAGAAGACTGAAATGACGGTCATCTTAAAGAAAAGAATACCACCAAAATGTGGCATTACCATCGATGGCACAAATCTGAAACAAGTTGATAGATTCAAGTACTTAGGAACGATTATAACAACTGATGGGAAATGTCACAACGAAATAAAAAGCAGACATGCTCAGGCCAAGTTAGCATTCCAGAAAATGAGTAACATCTTGTGCAATAGATCCATATCAATGGAAACAAGATTCCGAGTACTTAAATGTTATATCGAGCCAATTTTGTTTTATGGATGTAAATAAGAGAGTACAACGAGAAATGGAGGCCATGGAAATGTGGTTCATAAGAAAGGTGTTGAAGTTACCATGGACAGCTAAGAAAACCAACGAAGAAGTCTTAAGAGAGGCTGGAGTTAAAAGGCAAATTACAGCAAAGATCAGAGACAGACAAGTGAGATTTGTAGGACATTTTCTGAGAAGATGAAAATTGGAACATATTGTGGCAGCTGGAAAACTTGATGGAAAAAGAGACAGAGGAAGACAGAGAGAGAAGTTACTGGATGGGCTGTCAGTGTGGCTAAGAAGAAAGTCACCGGCGGATCTCATAATTGTCTGAAGACAGAGAATTGTGGAGAGAAATGATCGCCTACGCGATATATATATATATATATATATATATATATATATATATCGACTCCGACTTCTTGCAAAATTGATTCAGTTCTCTGGCTTCCTATTTTCTCTATAGTCAAGCGCCACGCCTTTCATGTTTGGTACATTTCCACAAATGTCGACCATGCTGCCAGTTTGCTTGAAACCCCTTGTCCGTTGAGTAACTCAGAGTTAATGTAGAGACTAAATACATGCCACATTGACACTAGAGTGCGTAAAGCCTCGGTGAGGAGGAAGTTTTGGTAGCTCAGTCCAGCGGATAGGGTTAGAGGTGAAGAAATTCGCTGCCTTGAGCTCCATGTCGCTAGCCGGCGCCATCGACGGTGGCCATCTAAATCAATATTAATATCTCATTCACTGGGATATTCCAGCAATGGAGCTTCGGTCAGGTTGTGTACAGAACAATGATAGAACGGTTTTAGTATGAATGATGAGCTAGATTGTGCCCTGGTGATTGGAGTATTGCAGGCGTGATGAATGTAAGCGGTGTAGTTTCCTCGGTCTAATTTGTATTTTCATCTTCTCACATTATAGATTTTCGCTTTCGTTTATGTCCCGGTTTGTTGTGAACGTGGCATGAAGTTGGTTAGCGCCATGATCATGTGAGATACATCCCAGCCGAGTTCATCTTATCTCACTGAAGACGATTCACATGTACTGTACTTCGGTCTGTATCGGCGGTTCTCAAACTTTTTTTAGCTGCTTTTTTCCTTGCCTCACAGGCGAACTACCTAATGTCCCTGAAAACATTTTTGTACTGTTCCGATGCTGCTTGTCACTGCCATTTCCCACATCTCCCGCTTGGTATTCCCACCGCCTACATTTTCGAACCACTGATTTATACTGTGGCTATATGAATACATGAAAATACTATTTGTAACTGTTAGAACCACTGGTCTATACTATGGCAACCTGAATACACAGAAATAATTTTTAAAACATTTAGAACCACTGGTCTTTACTGTGGCAGTCTGAATACATGGGAGTGCTATTTAAAAGTTGTGGAACCGCTGGTCTATACTGTAGCAATCTGAATAAATGGGCCTGCTGTTTATAACTGTTTGAACCACTGATGTATAATATGGCAATCTGAATACATTGGACTACAATTTATAACTTATGGAACCACTGATCTTTACTGTTGCAGTTTGAATACGTGAGACTACTGTTTATAACTAGTGCGTTTTTTAGCCTTAAGAGGACCGAATTTTTCTTAATCAGTTGGAGATATTACATCTTCCTCTTCTGCTTCTTGTTTTAGAGTCGACCACACGTACATAACATTTCATTGGTTATTGAAAACAGTCAGAAGTGTCTTCATTTCTTCGACTGGTCCTTTTCTTTTGTACGCACCAATCAACGCCTTCGGTAAGAGACATGTCTTATGTTTCCCTGTGTTGTTCCCGTTACTGTTGCTTTTCTGCTTCTTATTATGCTGTTGAGAGCTGCAGATAAAAAAAAGTATGTAATGTTCTTTTTTATTGTTACGTATTATGTGGGCGGTACTATATGTCCCAACAGCAGAAAAGTGGTATTATTGGTAACATGCGGCAGTCGAAGGCTACAGTAATATTTGTAACTTAACATAATGAGGAGGGAAAAAAAGCTATATTTTAAACCCGAAAACTACAAGCTTTCGTGAGCTAATAGAAAGATGACTTAAAGACTGGATCCCTACCTTTATAATAACCCTGTGCTTGCAGCGGAAGTAAATGTGCAAGTCAGGGAGAAATAATCCCGTAAGTAGTTGTCTGTAATAAGATGCCGGTACTTGTATCGACATAGATATTTCTTTATAATGATTCTGCTGCATTATTTAAAATGAAATTGCTTCATATAGTCTGGCATGAATTTGGCACAAGAAATATAGTTTATTAATGATCTTAATCAGATTAATTATCTAAAGTAGAGACTACAGTATCCTGAGATATGTCTGTGACATCGACGCAGCCGAAAACTCTGTGACAGACGTGGGCTATATTAGTGATGAGTTCTATGTCTGTGACATCGACGCAGCCGAAAACTCTGTGACAGACGTGGGCTATATTAGTGATGAGTTCTATGTCTGTGACATCGACGCAGCCGAAAACTCTGTGACAGACGTGGGCTATATTAGTGATGAGTTCTATGTCTGTGACATCGACGCAGCCGAAAACTCTGTGACAGACGTGGGCTATATTAGTGATGAGTTCTATGTCTGTGACATCGACGCAGCCGAAAACTCTGTGACAGACGTGGGCTATATTAGTGATGAGTTCTAGTGTTTACAGAATAAGATGAGCGTAACACTCGTCCGTCCCCCCCACCCCACCCCACCCCATTTTCATCGTTTCTTCGTTTTTTTTTAAAGCCAAAGACTGGCTACAGTATCAGGCTCTCCGTGAAGCTCCATCATTTCACAGATTTCATTCCTTACTCACCAGTTGTTACAGCGGGTCTTGTTTCGATGGAACCTTTTGAGTATGCGAATCACGAAGTCATGATGTGTGGCCCACATTTCGGTTCTCCAGGTTACATTATTTCCTCGTTCAGTTTTGTATGACGTTATTGTCTCTCCCCAGTTCTATGTGAAGCTACTCTCTCTCTCTCTCCAGTTTTATGTGAAGTTATTCTCTCTCTCTCTCCAGTTGTATGTGAAGTTATTCTCTCTCTCCAGTTTTATGTGAAGTTATTCTCTCTCTCTCTCTCCAGTTTTATGTGAAGTTATTCTCTCTCTCTCCAGTTTTGTGTGAAGTTATTGTCTCTCTCCAGTTTTCTGTGACATTATTCTCTCTCTCCAGTTTTGTGTCAAGTTATTGTCTGTTTCCAGTTTTTTATGTGCTGTTTCCTAGCAAGACAAACTGTGCTCCACTCATGAACTTAATCGACTAACATCAGTTGAACTTTCAGAAACTTTGCCAGTTACAACATTTCTTATGTGCGCTACTTGTTTAGCATATAGATTTTGCCGACGTGTGTTTGTTCGGTACAGATCACCATAACTTTGAGAGAAATATTTTCAGTAGGATTAATTATCTTCAGGAAGAAGTGAGCGTTTTCTTTGTGTTTCATTTCCTATCTGGTGTATCAGTTCCCAGTGTTCTGTCTCATTACAGCACAAACAAATGTGATATGAATTTTATCATGTCTGACATGATGTCACATTCCTCCCCACTCCATCCGCCTCCTTTTTTTTTGTGTATGTAATGTTCTGACAGATTCTGTGTAAATAATGTCTCAGGTCTTTGAACACGTGACACAGTGATTTCACATCACGTCATATATTACGTTCGAGTATCCTGTACATAAAAAAGTGGTTCTTAACCTGGGGTACATGAGCCAAGAGAGGATCCACCAAAGGATTTTAGGGGATCCACAGAGTAGCAGATGGACTGGTTTAATTAAATGATCTTAGCATCTTCTGGCTTATATTTTGCTGTATTTTTAACGAGAGGTCCGCGTCTGTTCTCATGCCAGAAACGAGAGGTCCACGGCCAAGAGAAGGTTAAGAACAGTTAGTCCTGAACACGGTTTCTCAGCTTTTATTTGACTTTAGTCCCATATTTTTCATAAGAAAAAAAGTTCCCTTTCGCTTTTCCTCTGTGTCCAAAGAATACAATATACGTCTTCATTTGTAAGGTGAAGATATTCCTAACATATTTGAAGATCTTCTGAAATACGATGGCCATATTTCTCCCAATCTACTACTACTACTACTACTACTACTACTACTACTACTACTACTACTACTACTACTACTACCATCACCACTTCTTTTTCTTCTTCCTCCTGCTTTTCTGCGATTATGAACCTATTGGCCCAACTTTCGACTCACGCATTTTTAGGACCGGGTTCGTCTTCCATCTGCTATCCCTATTCACTTGCCCAGACTGCTCTCTGTATAATAGGGTCTTGACCGGCTATGGTTCGGCAGTTCCGAGCGCTGTCTCATTCAGATTGAGTGCGGCTTCGCCTCCACCTGTGGCTACGCAAGAAGGTGATGTGATCAACATCAAGCATTTTGTAGGAAAACCCCGCATGTAGTCAGGTGCTCATTTCTACAGCTGGGAGACTGGCACGCTTTCCACTGGATTCGAACTATACCGACATTCGGCATAACTGGATTCCCTACGCATTGGCCACCATAAATTCTGCACCTCCCTAGGAGATTAATACTACCAACGAAGTGAAAGAAAGAAAGAGAGAAAGAAAGAAAACGTCGGTCTAGTATACCAAAGGAGGAGAAACAAATGAACATTGTTGATTACATCAGAGGTTCCCAAACTGTTATGAGCTACCTTTCTCATGCCTGTCAGTCCATCTCCTTAACGCATTTACTTTTTTCACATACCTGCTTCTGATGATCCTTTCCCCCTTCCTTGTCCTCCTTGCCTCCTCATCTTCCCTGCTGCTCTAGATCCATCAGCTTTCGAGGACCCCAATTTCACATCGATTATTTTCAAAGCTCTATAACGATGATGGAAATCTAAGAGAATTGTGCTTTTTTTTAAAACAGATAATTCTCAACACGATGAAATCAACAAGCGAATGCCTTTTAAAATCGTATAGTTTTGAAGTATCATTTTCTTTAAAACCAAAAATAATCGTCAGAACACCGTGTGTGTTGTGATTAGTTTTGCAGCCTTGTCTGTGCTTGGATTTCACGTTTTTAATTAACCTAGGGGAAATAATTCTGACATACTCGTTTTCTAAATGAAATGTTTCTTTTTAAGCCTGTGTCTCGGGAAGTAGCATTGTTGACTGGTTCCTGAAATAATGAATCGCTGTATGTTCAGTTGATTATATCATGTTTACCCGATGTATTTTTGCCGTTGTATATTGCCGTAATGTAGCAGTTATGTTTAGTTTTAGATGTATGTTTAGTTTTAGATGTATGTTTAGTTTTAGATGTATGTCCGGCTAGTTTACTTCCCGGTCTAGCTGCTGTGGGACGGAGCATCTGCTTTTTATTAGTTAAATAATGATTGCGGTGATAGTCTTGACGATCAAGTGTTGATGTAACTGATGCAGAACAGCCATAGCAACCAGATCTAGTTCGCTGGTTTTTGAGATAAGCCATGGGACGGTCACTAGATCATGGGGAATATGGGTTCAGATATCACACCCCAGCAACGAAGAAACCTATCGAGTAGTAACTTGTTCTTTAGCAGATTCTAGCACAGCTTTAAGATTTGGATGTAAATGATGATGATGATGATGATGATGATCAATCTGTCAAGATATTTGTCTGGACGTCTTCTTTTTTGTTTTATTTTTCCTTAATTTTTCCTTTAATTAATTAGGTTCTGGAACTCCTGTTTTCTCACGACATGTCCACACAGGGAAGGTTTTAAGTAGCTTCCGGTATTGAGCAGCCTCGTTTTTGCCTGGTCGTTCATAGTATAAAGCAGTCCATATTATCTGCACATCAGACATTCGTGACTTTTTTTTTCATCATCATCATCGTCGTCGTCGTCGTCGTCATTATGGTCATCTGTAAATGTTCAGCGTTATGACATGTCGCTGAGGTATTAGGAAGTCTTCCATTGTACGTTTTGAGCAAGTAAATTCAGCAGATTGAGGCTGCCGACCTTTGCCACGGCGAATTGATTTATTGGTTGCTTGCAATTGCTTTAATCTATTTTGGTTCCGGCCCGCACTATTTATTGTTTCTACTCTATGTACAATATTGATTTTATCATTGTAACGTTTTTCTTTACATCCGCACTGATTATAAATCTGCAGCGGCTCATGCTGGTATTCTTTGTATCTATATAACCTTAGTTTTGCTAAGCTTATCAGTTATATGTAGCGGGCTGGGTACACTTTCCATCCTTTCCTCTTTCAGTCAAATAGTGGTCTCCATGTTTTGCTTGACTGTTCGTTTGTTTGATTTTCTTAGTGTACCAATAAACTTCATTTATGTCAATCCATCCCAGATGAAGATATTGGTACACAAACATTTTCCCTGCTTCCATTTTTTTTTATAATTGTCCTGTTCTTATGATATGCCGAAAACCTTTTCTTCTCACGGTATATCCTATAAATTTGATTATCGTCTTCATATAATTTAAGTTAAAAATCTTCCTGGATGTTTCTCGGACTTTACATTATTAATTCTCTTAAATAATCTTCCTATTTCTCTGTTTTAATGCTCACGCTCCCACTTCTATGGATGCTTGAGTGACGTACAGGTTAGTGTGTTCATCTCCCGTCCGAGGGTTTGTGGCCCAAGTGTGAACTGCCTTTCGAAGCCCAGAATAGTGTACGGATCCTGGACAGAGAGATGCAGTTCACGTGATGCGGGGCTGGAAGACCTATATAAAGGAAGAAGCGTGCGGAAAAGGTCGGACTGAGCATAGCCTGCGGGCAAATGGCGGAGCAAGTTCGATCTCGTCTGTGGTGTTTGATATGGAAATACTTAGCCTCAGTCACCCTAAATATTGTGTAAAGAAAACACAAAAGAATGGATGAATTACAGCAGGTACACTAGAACTGATAAAACAACGTAGAGAAATGAAGACGCAATGGAAAGTGACAAACAACAACAAAGAGAAATATAAAACTTTAACAAAAGAAGTACGAAGAAACATAAGAAAAGACAAAAAACAATACATACAAGATTGTTGTGAAAGAATAGAAGAACATCAGAAGTGTGGAAGAGATAATGAAATGTTTAAAGAAATGAAGACATTGACGAGAAATGTCACACCTAAGCTAAATGTAATGTGTGATGAGATGGAGAATACCTTGACAGAGACAGAATGAATGAATGAATGAATGAATAATCTTTATTTTTCAAGGGTAAAGAATTGGGCACGCAGGCCCGTCTTACATTCTGCCCTTCATCACTCCATCTTTCATTCTTCCCACACACTTGATTTAGTAAAAAATACAAATTAAATTAGGAAAAACATATCAAAAGAGTGTAAGATTTAACTATTACATTCAAGGTAAAAGAGAAGAAGTCATTAACCTAATAAAATAGCACTCACGCACACATACACACGCAGACATATACATAAATAAAAAACATTGTAAATCATCTTCTAACATATGTTTTTTTTTAACAAACATTAAAATAATTTCTAACAATATCTAATAAGTTGCTTTTCTAACTATGTCATTAAAGTACTTGATGGTTTACGAGCCATGTGTTGAGAGAGTACTGGCTATTTTATGGAGGCATATAATTACAAGCAAGTAAATAATGAAACAGGTTTGAGTTAAAGGATGAAGCAGAGGAAATTCTAGAAAGATGGAAGGAATATTGCAAAGGAATGTATGAAACAACCGATTGTGGAAGCAGGAATCAACAGTGTGAATTATTTTTGGAGAAGAAAGAACCCGAACCGACAATAGAAGAAGTTTTATGGGCAATAAAGAATCTGAAAAATGGTAAATCACCAGGATTTTCAATTTATTAAAGCAGGAGGAAAGGAATGTCAAAAAATCTATCATGCACTATGTAAAAAAGATACGGCATTCAGGAATTTGGCCAAAACAATGGAACAGAACTGTATTCATACCACTGCCGAAAAAGGGTAACCTGAAATTATGCACAAACTACAGAACTGTTGCTCTGATTAGTCATGCCAGTAAAATTCTGTTAAAAATCATAATGGGTAGACTTCGAAAGAAAATAGAAGAAGAAGTCAATATGGTCCAAGCTGGTTTCAGGCAAGGAAGAGGATCAAGAGATCATATATTCAATATAAGATTAATAATAGAGAAATGCAGATAGTTTAATGTGAATCTATATTTAGCCTTTATAGACTACTCAAAGGCATTTGATTGTATACAACACCAGAAACTTTGGGAAATAATGGAAAAATGGGATTTCCCACACATTTGATACAATTAACATCACTGCTGTATCTAGACCAACAAGCAGCAGTAAGAATAAATGGTGAAACAACAACTTGGTTTGACATAAAACAAGGAGTCCGTCAGGGGTGCATATTGTCACCCTACGTATTTAACTTGTATACTGAAAATATAATGAGGAATGTTAGAGAAGATGTGGACAAAGAATATTACGATGCCATAACAATTGGAGGTTATGAAATACCACAGATTAGATATGCTGATGACACAGTATTACTGTCCACAACACAAAAAGGAATGGAAAAACTAATTGTGTCAGTCGGTAAGAACAGCGAAGAGGAGAACCTCTATCTTAATGCAAAGAAAACTAAATTGATGACAACCGACAAAACAAATAAGACAGCTGAAATATGTATCATTGAGGAAAAACTGGAAGAAATGGAGAGTTTTGAATATCTTGGATCACTACTAACTAATAATGGAGATATAATGAGGGAAATTAAAAGGAGGACATCTATCGCTCTTCAGAAAGTAAAACACATAAAGAGTCTGTGGAGAGGAGCAGACAGAACCACAAAAATAAGATTTTTAAGGATATGCATCTTTCCCATCGCAACATATGCCTGTGAGACCTGGACACTTAACAAAACAGCTGAGAAACACATAAATGCCTTTAAATGTAAATGCTACAGAAGAGTTCTCCAAATATCGTGGACTCAAAAAAGAACAAATATATCTATACTACAAGAGCTTAATATTGAAGAAGGTTGGCTAGTAAAGAGGATTAAAGAGAGAAAACTTAAATATTTTGGACACATTAAACGTCATGATAATTTAGAGAAGACCGTATTGGAAGGATATATAATGGGAAAAAGAAAGAGAGGAAGACCAAAAACGAGATGGCTGCAAGACATCGTTGACGATCTGCAAATGGATGCAGCAGCGGTAGGCCATCTTGCTCACAACCGAGAGGCCTACAGGAGTGCTGTTTGGGAGGCAAAGTTCCGCAAGAAACATGCAGATGAATTATGTGTGTGTGTGTGAGTGAGTGAGAAATTCTATTGAATGGCACGGGGGATGCCATCGTGGTGTTAATTTCATATGAACTTCATGAAGCTGAGAGGAGAGCAGAAAACCAGAGGATATGGCAGAGAACTAATTTCATCTTGTCTGGTTAGCCCTGCCTACCTCACAATGTTTGATTCAAATGTACTGTGGTTTATATAATGTGTCGTAATAATACTGTGTGCTCTTGGATTATCGTCACTTTCGTCGCACATGAAGATTTCGCTGATTTTATTGAGTCTTGTCATATTTGGATAGGCACACCTAGGTCCGTCATATGTTATTCAGAGCATGGGCACAGAAGTGAAATATATTATTCAGTGCATGGGCACAAAGTGAAATATGTTATTCAGTGCACTGGCACGAAGTGGAAATGTGTTTTCAGTGCATTTCGCACAAATGGAAATATATTATTCACTGCATTGGCACAGGGAAGTTTTATGTCGAATAGGTGGTTGGGAATTTCATGGCAGCATCGGCTGAAATGTGTTACCAGTGCATCGGCACAATATTGAGATAATGTATTATTGCTTAGTAGGGCTAGAGGAGCCCAGGCCAATCTGGTCCACTGATTTAGTTGATACTTAGTTATGGATAATACAATGTATTTATGTCATGCCTTGTTATTATCATGACGATACATGTTGATGTCCGGTGTTGTAATGTCTGTGGTGGAGTCACTATATGTAGAGAGTGTTAATAAATGGATGTAAATTGATTTGCTGACTTGGTGATATGTATTTCATGTTGATGTGATGTATGAATGGTTAAGATGCTGAATTAACTGACCTGCAGTGTCCTTGGAGGGGAGAATCTGGGTTGGCGGTCATGGGGGTCGCGAGATCTTGGCCACGCAGTACGGTAGTACATGCCAAGGGAAAGCCTGAAACACCTGAGTTGATATATTTCTTCCAAATCTATCAATAAAATGTAGATTTAGCACCGGCTAAGACTGGACCCGGGGCGCCGTTATTCTCCTGGTTATAGAAATGGGGACTCGGCTGATTTGTAGGATGGAGAAGTAAAGCCGGCCAGGAGAATACTGACCACATCATCCTCTAGTCCACTGTTTCCCAACCCGTGATCCGTGGAACATGGTTCATGGCGCATTATAAGGTGGTTCATTGCGCAGCATAAAGTGGTTCATGGCGCATTATAAGGTGGTTCATGGCACATTATCAAATGATCCATTGTGCTTGTCAGATTGTCCAAAGCACATTATCAGATTGCGCATCGTCAGATGGTCATGGCATATTATCAGATGATCCATTGTGCATTATTAGGTGGTTATGACACATTATCAGATGGTCCGTTGTAGTGGCCACTGGATGTAAATAACTTTGAAACCACTGCTATAGTGTAATGACAAGTGAAGGAAAATATAGACACAAACACTCCAAGGTCATCTATGGTATGCTGGGTGTACCTTCTCTCCTCCCCCTCTCCCCCCCCCCTTTTTTTCTTTTTTGGCAGGAAAAAAACTAGAAGGAAATTACTCTAAATGGATTATAAATGCATTAGTTTTCATTTATTTAGACTACCTAAATATCACTGTGAGCATTTGTTTACATGTGGTTACAAGATCTACCAACAGTGCCAGTGTTGTTTTAGAGTTAAAGGGTTAACATGACATTGCAGCTCATGGTTTCGTATATTCGGTGGCAGGGATACATGACAGCTGTATCTTTCTCAAGTGCGGTCTACGTTTGGAAAATTCAGTCTCTCTTCTCTTAGGATTGCGTTTCCAGTTTGAAAGTTATTACTTTTCCCCCGCAAAGTTGAATCATTGATTGTGCAGGTCCGGCATAAAGCATAGCTGAATTTTTAAAATGGAAATTAAATAAGCGCTATAAATGTTTTTGGTATTAAAAAAAATGAAATGAAACTCAGAAAAGTGGGTATTTTTATTATTACTGACAGTCATATTTAGGTTTTGAAAATTACACCGGTTAGATGACCGCAATTTTATTTGATACATTCAGCCAGGCGTCTGGAAAATTCCTGCATAACACCATTTAACATGTTCAAAGGGATATTTTGAATGCAGTGTCGGATTCGATCTTTTAGGTCTGCAGTTGACTAGCATACACCGTGTTCTTGAGATACCCCCACAAAAAAAGTCTGCGGACGATAAATCCGGTGACATTGCCGGCCAATGAATATCCCCAAATCTGGAAATAAGACGATTGGGAATTGCTTGTCGCAGCATAGCCTTGGACTGACGGGCTGTGTGGGCAGTTGCTCCATCTTGTTGAAACCATATTAGTCTCTTATTTCTGTTGGCCAAGTCTGGAATGAAGTATTCAGTTAGCATCTGCACATAAAGATCACTATTAACAGTAAAAGGATGCCAAGTGCCAAATCGTTCCTAACAGCTGATCGCCGAGTGCTACCCAGCAATGCGCTGCGGACTTCTTGAATTCGTTCAGGTGTCTGTTGAGTTCTTGGACGACCAGTAGACTTGTTATTAAGGCAATTAGTGGTTTCCTCAAATTTTTTAACCCACCTCAAAATTGTTTTGTCCTCCGATCGGGAACATTATCACGGGGATGCAACTCAAAATGGCGACGAAACTTTCGTTCTACAGTAATAGACGATTCTCCACTTTTAAAATAAATTTCAGCGGTGAATGCGCGATATTGTGTTTGCCAAGAAGCCATTGTCTGTTTCATCTCTGACGTCATGTTTTTTTTCCACACGTATTCAGTTTCTGCGCGCTACGTCAGTTAAATCCAGCTATGCTTTATGCCGGCCCCTATATAATGACTTTTTCTTAACATTTACTTTAGATGATATTTTCCTTCTGTTTATAATCATTGTTTGTGTACACAATTTGCTTTAGTGGGTCTTCATTGTTCACTTTATTTTACACTTTTTGGCTGTGTTTTTTTTTCCTTTCTTATTGTCTGTGTGCTATGTAATGAGAATTTACAAAATTGCATTTGTAATTTCAATCTCATTTTCCTGACTTGTTCTAGGAACTGATGATTGCTCTCGTAATATTTGCTCTCGTAACTTGTATTAGTGCTCTCGTAATATTTTCTTATGAGTAATCGTAATGTATCCCTGTATGACTATTGTCGTAATATTTTCTTATATGAGTCACCTCGTAACTTTTCGTGTATGATTGCTCTCGTAATATTTATTGTTCGGTGATTTCATATTTTCTTGTATTATTGATTTCATAATATTTTTCTAAAAGAATACTCTCGTTAAATTTTCTTATATGAGAGTTCTCATAACATGACTGCTGTGATAATTCGTTCATGTTGTTGTATAAAATCTTTCTGTATTTGCAAACTTAGTTTTCCAAGCAGCTTTGCTGTAGTGAAGATCTGGGGAGTGGCAGTTGCGATGATCTAGATACCGATCGTCTCAGTAATAGCTACCAGCTGGGGTACGCGTCCTATCCTGACGTATTAACCAGTTTCGACTGAAGCCTTCTAAGAGGGAAAGGAATCAGAGTGAAATATAATTGAGGCCAGACTCGGGTACAGGAAGACTTACAGAGCAGCGTAGAAGCTCTCAGTAGGATGAGCATTGAGGGATGAGAAGAAAGTTGGATCATGTGTGGAGGTGTCTTCTTCTTCCGTCTCTTTGGACCTGCGAGTTTGATGTTGTTTGCAGCCGATGCAGTAAAGGTTTTGACACACAGCTCCATGTCGGATTCGGAGCGGGTTACATTACTATTTTGTCAGTCCCTGTGTGGTGCTAAAATCGGGGCGTGTGCAGTATTCCTTTAGCAGACTCCACCGCCATGGGGGTAGTGATGATCCTTGTCCGATTACCCAGGCTATGCATCTAGTCGGTACTGAGAGTACCAATGGAAAGGTGGGACAGGGTCTTGGTCAAGTATAGCTTGCAAACCCTGTCATTAGCATGTCAGCTGTGGGTCGCTGACTGTCAGATCTGACAGTGTATTACCCCCCCCCCCCCGGGTCATGTCTAGAGTGCAAGGATGAGAGTTCGAGTTAAGTCTGTCATTTGGAACACTGCAGAGACCTAGTACAGCATCTTGGCCGGATGGAGTCCAATGGTCCAACTATCTGTGTCACAGTCATCTTCTCTCTGTCACGGTACCAGACTGTCACACTTTCTGTCACCGATCCAGACACAACCCAGAGGTCATGCCAGTTCAAACAAGCAAATAACAGACAGGTCAAATTCCAGTTTGATTTACAGCCTTGATCAAGTTTTAGAGACCACATCGAACATTTAAAAAACACGGACCGGGTGAAAAGTTCTTTGTCAATACCAGAAGCAGCGAACGATCTATTTTAATTGCGCGCAAATGAAACAATGGATTCTTAATGTAGTGTTTCAGCAAGTACTGTTTTTGGCCAGAGTTTTAATGAGTTTAGATCTAAGAAAGTAAGCTGGATATTGAACATGAGTTACAGTAATAGAAACAATGGTGGGTTCCTGAAAAAAGGCAATTTTTTTTTCTAATTCGTTGATAGTCCCCAGTAAATGCAAAGACTGACATTGCCGCATTAATTGTTACACATTAATTAGGTAAAAGTTTGGGGAATCGAAGCTGGCAACAGTCCGTGTTAATAGACATGGGTTAGAAACGTGGGCCATTCACTGAATCACAGAAATAATGTGGAAACTGTAAGAGATGAATGATTCCGGAAACAATTATAGAACATTCATTGTGTCATACACAGAATGTAGAGGATTGATAGAAAAGTGATTAAGAAATAACATACGGCATTCTTTGCGTCGCAAAAAGAGTTGAAGGATATATAAGAGGACCATGATTTAGAAACAATACAGAAAAAAACATCGTGCCAGCAGTAGAATGCAGGAGATACATTATGTGGCGTTGATTTACAACACAGTGTACGAGTGAGGAAGCCTTTATATAAGCCTTCGTATGAGCCTTTTCATGAAATGGGTGCCGCGGTAGTGTAGTGGTTAGTGAATTTGCCTGCGGTTCAGAAGGTCCCTGGTTCGATCTCTCACTCGAACAAAACTTGTGTTCGGGCCGACCGACACCAGGGTCAACCCAGCCTAAAAAAAGAACACGAGTACCTGGGCTTTCCCTAGGAAAAGTAAGAAAATGAGGACAAGTGCTGGCATCCTTGCTAACACTTCACACCCCTGCGGCATGCAGATGTTAAGGGGAGTTACATTTTGAAATAAAATCTTTACACAAGATTTTTAAAGGGATAATGCAGAAGGTGTCAGCGCATACAGTACGCGACATCTAACTGAAGGCGTCTTAAACACAGAAAGATTACGGGATATTTTTCTTTAGAAATAGTACCAGTGAATAGCAGTAGAAAACATCTCAGTGAAATTAAATGGTACAACATTAAGAAACAATTCAAGACATATCTGGACAAATAATATTTTAAAATTGTAGCATATACACTAAAATCAGTTTAGGAAATCACTTATAAACAGTAATACAACTCGCCTTCAGAAAGTGGACACTTTTCAGTTACAATGCAATACTTGTTTTAGAATTAGAAAACCAAACAAGTTTGTATTAGCAACGGCAACTGTATATCTTTTCAGAGCCCTTGATCCAGTCAATCAGTCACGTGCATGTCCCTTGCAGAACTTCACCTACCTAACAGCTCTCCTGTAGGCCTCTAGGTTGTAAGCAAGATTACCTGCTGCTGATGCATCCATTCGCAGATCGTCAACATTGTCTTGCATCTTCGCCTTGGTCTTCCTCTCTTTCCTTTTCCCATTTTGTATCCTTCCAAGACGCTCTTTTCTAAATTCTCATGACGTTTAATGTGTCCAGAATATTTAAGTTTTCTCTGTTTAATCTTCTTTACTAGCCAACCTTCTTCATTATTAAATTCTTGAAGTATGGATGTATTTGTTCTTTTTTTGTGTCCATATTTGAAGCACCCTTCTGTAGTATTTACATTCAAAGGCGTTTATGTGTTTCTCCGCTATTTTGTTAAGTGTCCAGGTCTCACAGAGATATGTTGCGATGGAAAAGATGCATGCTCTTAAAAATCTTACTTTTGTAGTTTTGCCTGTTCTTCTTTACAGCTTCTTTAGTTATTTTTTTTTATGAACGATAGATGTTCTCCTTATAATTTCCATCACTGTATCTCCATTATTAGTTAGTAATTATCCAAGATATTCAGAACTCTCCACTTCTTCCAATTTTTCCTCACTGATGTATATTCCTGTGGCCTTATTTGTTTTGTTGGGGATCGGCTAGCATAGTGGTTAGAACACTCGTCTAGTAACCGAATGTCGAGTGTTCGAATCCCCAGCTGAACGAACAATACGGCCCCGGAGTTCACCCAGCCTCGGAAAATGGTACCAGAGAAATCGGGAAGATAAACCGGCCAGGCGGTGATACTGACCGCATCAGACTTTCATGTGCCGAAGGTCATGGAAAATACAGGCCTAACACAGTATTCCCCAATATGCCTTAATGGCATGGAAACGGGAATTTTACCTTTACCTTTATTTGCTTTGTTAGTTGTCATCAGTTTAGTTTTCTTTGCATTATTTCTTCACTATTCCTTCGGACTGATATAATTAGTTCCTCTCTCACTCTCTCTCCTTCACCCTCTCTCTCCCTGTCTAACTGTCTTTCTCTCTCTCTCTTTCTCTCTATCTCCAGTTCTATGTCTCATTGTCTCCCCATCTTATATTAAATCGAGTGTGTGGGAAGAATGAAAGATGGAGTGATAAAGGGCAGAATGTAAGGCGGGCCTGCGGGCCCAGATCTTCACCCTTTGAAAATGAAGATCATTCATTCATTCTATCCCTTTTTGTGTTGTGGATAGTAATACTGTGTCATCAGCATATCTTCTTCTTCTTCTTCTTCGTTCGCTTCTACCACCAAAACCGCACTGTGATCCTACTGAATTTACGCCTGTGGTCCTCGTTAGGTCCCGTGGTCTCCTCAGGGGATCAGCATATCTAATCTCTGGTATTTCATAACTTTCAGTTTTTATGACATCGTAATATTCTTTGTTTATGTCTTCTCTAACATTCCTCATTATATTTTTAGTATACAACTTAAATAAGTAAGGTGACAGAGTAATGACAACGTTTTCGTCAAAATAGTACAGTGAACTCATCGAAGATTCCTTTATAAAAGATGTTAAGAGTAATTTTCGCTTCAAACATACGGAATGTGCACTGAATGTAGCCTTTAATAGTAATGAGAATACTTGAAGGATTTAACCTATGTGACATTCCAGAGAACCGTTTCCATCTAACCCACCTGATATCTTTCATAACATCTCATCTCCGTGTCCCAGCCGCTCATCGTCCCCTCACATTCACACACATGGAAGGGGTGTTTTTTTATTTAATTCTAATTTCAGAGTTTCAAGACATTGCTGCTAACACAGTATCAGTGAAGATGTTTTGCTAGAACTTTAGTTGTGCCGATTTAAGGGCTCAACGAATATCCACAGATGCAAATCATTTGTAATTCAGCTGTGGAGATGAAGGATGTATCTGCACATGTTAGATTTCCAGTGGAATCCGCTTATTGCAATATATTTTCCCATCCTTGCATACCTCATTCTCACTGTCCTCAAACTGAGTATCCGCTTCAGAACGAAATATGTGAGAGCAAAATCGAATGTGTACGTAATTAATGTACAAACGCCTGTCCTTTGCCTTTTTCCGCTCTTGCCTAGGTGAGCCCTCTATTGCTTAACATCCTTCCTGTTGTTCTTCTGTGTCTCCTTTGGTCTGCCCTTAACAACTGTTCCCATATGGTGTCCATCTTACTGCTGTTTTTAGTAGTGAGTCATCAGGACCAAATGTCCTAACCATCGCCAGCGTCATATATATATATATATATATATATATATATATATATGGGGATAACCACAGAATCCACGTGATTCTATATCTCATATATCTCATATTATTCAAGTACTACAGTAATGTGATAGTATCATCTGTACCTTCAAGTATTGTAGTCATGTCATACCTACTTATTTTACTGTATCCTTCCTCTTGTACTGTGAAGTGTTGAGGGGAGATGCAATTGATTCTTTTGGGTAAAATGGGTGGCCTCGGTGACGGTCATGCCATAATTAGCGAGTGTTTCTCTGATACCATCTATCCATCTCTTTCTAGGTCTTCTTTTTTTATCTGCATCCTGTAGTTCTTGGGTTGAAGGCTCTCGCGGCTGGCTGTGAGTGTGTCGTTCTCATTAAGTGGCCGAACTACTTGATTCTTTGCTTCTCTATGTGTCGTAGACTTGATGTAGTTCCTACTATCTGTCTTATGGTGTCATTTCTTAGCTTGTCAAACCTGGTTTCGTTTGCTACTTTCCGAAGACATCTCATTTTAATGTGGTTAGTTTATTCTGTTGTTTCTTAGTAAGTGCCACACTGACAGTCCATCCAGTAACTTCTCTCTCTCTGTGTCTTCCTCTATCTCATGTTCCCTCAATTTTTCCAGTTGCCACAGTGTGTTCCAATTTTTATCTTCTCAGAAAATGTCCTACAAATCTCACTTGTCTGCCTCTGATCTTTACTGTAATTTACCTTTTAATTCCAGCCTCTCTTAAGACTTCTTCGTTGGTTTTCTTAGCTGTCCATGATACCTTCAACATCCTCCTTATGAATCACATTTCCATGGACTCCATTTCTCGTTGTACTCTCTTATTCATGGACCATGCTTCATATCCATAAAACAAAATTGGCTCGATGTAACATTTAAGTACTCGGAATCTTGTTTCCATTGGTATGGATCTGTTGCACAGGATGTTTCTCATTTTCTAGAATGCTAATTTGGCCTGAGCACGTCTGCTTTTTATTTCGTTGTGACATTTCCTATCGGCTGTTATAGTCGTTCCTAAGTACTTGAATCTATCAACTTGTTTCAGTTCTGTGCCATCGATGGTAATGCTACAGTTTGGTGGTATTCTTTTCTTTGAGATGACCATCACTTCAGTCTTCTTTTTATTCATGCTGAGACCTTTACTTTTACTTTCACTAACCACGACGTCCAGAAGAGCCTGTAGCTCCCGTTCACTTTTAGCAATCAGAACTATCGTGTGCATATCTTAAGTTGTTAAGGTTGTAACTGCCAGTTGATATTCCTGGCAAACTCTATATTTCTCGTTATGTTTTCACTATACAGGCAAAAGAGGTCAGGAGATAGAACACATCCTTGTCTCACTCCCAATTTTATGTCTTGGAATGCTCCTATTTGGTTCTCAACCAAAATACTGTTAATTTTTTTTCTTAAATTTTAGTTGTTTTTTTTTAAATTAAAGAAATATGGCGTACCTAGACATCTGTTGGAACACATAATGCAATTTTACACAAATAGTCAAAGTGCAATAAGGACAACAGTGGGCAATATGGAATGGTTCAATGTAACAACGGGAGTTGTTATTAATATACATATATATAATCTATATGGACAGAATAATGAAAGAAGCAAACCCAAACCCACTAGAACTGTACGAAGACGATCAGTATATACCACACAAGGATCCGAATTGCTTACAAGAGCATATGAATAATCTCCATCAAAGTTGTAAACATTATGATATGAAAATCAACATTGCCAAAACAGAGAACATGAAAGTTAGCAGAATGCCAAACCCATTGAATATATATATATACTGAAGACACCAAAATTAAGTGCAATGGTCACGTGATCCTATTTTCTATTTTTCGACAAAGGTCACAGCTCATATGATCCGGGCTACGGGGGGGGGGGGGGGGGGGAGGAACAAAATATTCCTCTTTGTTCTAATAAATCGGTCATCAGTTCCACTCTGCATCGGGAAGAGATATGTCTTCTTTCGTTTTTTTTTTAACCTTAGAAGGTTTTAGTTCATGAGACCATCAGGAACAAAAATGTTATCCAACAATTCCGGCGCTCATCAGATCTGTACTACACTGAATTTTTAGTTAGTTAAGACAACAGTTAACAACGCCTTCCATGGGAACGAAAATTACCCAGAAATGGGGGAGGCCTTAGCGACAAAGTTCAGAACCATTGGTCACTTAATTAATTCTGTAACACCTGGCGCAGGGCAGTGCCCCAAAATCAGATCCTGGGAGTGGTTTTTATTTTTTTTACCTATCAGACAGCTTGAGGAGAAATCTTGATGGCCCTCCTGTTTTTTTTTTTTTTTTGTATTTCCGTTTCCTTCTGCAAAAAAAAAAAAAACCTAAAAAAAAACTGTGAAGATATTGTTCTGTGTAATCCACTTCGGACGTAAATAGCCGAGAAATCTCCGTGTGTTATTCTGTGTAGCTGAGCACCGAGTACGCTTGGTGTACTCCGACTTTAAGAAATAGCACGAAATGTAAGCCTGACCACTTGTTGCTACACGAGCTGCTGCTGGATAGTGTAAGCGGCAGAAAGTGAATATAAAGGATTATCATTGAACAGTAAGAAAATAGAAACGATGGTCATGTTCAAAAAGTAATCAATAATAGGATGCAATATAAAAATCAAAGGAAAAATTTTAAGCAAGTGCACAAATTCAAGTATCTGTGATAATGTTAGGTGGTAGCTATATCATAGAGATCAAAAAACAAAATATGTCAGGCTAAGGTAGCATTTCTGAAAATGGAATCTGTTTTTTGCACTCCATCTTTGTCAATAGATACTAGGTAGAGTATTGAAATGCTATATCGAGCTAGTATTACTATATGAAAGTGAATCATTGTCACTAACAGAAACAACAACGAGATCATTAGAGGCCTCTGAAATGTGATTCCTACGAAGAGTGTTAAGAACACCATGAACAGCTAAAATAAGAACTGGAGAATGCCCAAGGGAAACCAGTGAGAAACGAACCTTAAGAACACTTTAGGGGGAGGCATCTAGGTTCACTGGTCATATAAAGAGAAGAGTAGGAATTTAAAATATCGTGACAACAGGGAAAATAGGAGACAGAAGAGGAAGAGTTAGACCAAGGGAGAAAATCTTAGACGGCTTGACAAAATGCCATGGGAGAAGCTGAGCAACAGAACTGATAGATAACACGAACGATCTAAAACTGAAGAAACATGGTCGCCAACGCTTTCAGATATGACACATGATGATGATTTGTTGCTAAATGTGCGTCATCAGTTTAGTGCATGTATTGCCAATATTGCAGCTGTCCTATAATGTTGTTGCTTAGCCAAAAATGGCGATCGGCAACTTCTGAAACTGGCAGAAAGCACCCATTACAGTGCTATGATCAAAGCTAAATAGTAATAGTTAAATCTGTGCGTATCGATGTATCTTTTGATGTTATGCGCAATGGCTGCAGAAGGTAGGAGAATAGTTTGTCCATTCAAACTCGTTTGAAAACAAGATTTTGCTTGGGAGTCTGCATTTCCTGTGGGTAGAGTCACTCTCCCGAAAGCAGTGATTCTGGGAGAGACATTCATGAGAGTCCAGTTAGCCGATTTCTATAACCCAGATCAAAAAGTGGCCAGGGAAGAGAAATAGAAAACTACCCATAGTCCACAGAATCCTGGAAAGAAGTTAGAACATTGTGGAATGTTTCACGACTTCAGGATTAGAGAATTTCAAATACAAGAGTGACTGGTATTCCTAGTATGTTCCGCGATTTTTAGATTAGAAAATTTCAAACAGTTAAGAGACCGATATTGCTGGAGTCTAACGTAACTTTTAAATAAAAGAATTTCAGGAAAATAAAAGGCCGATAGTCGTCGAGTGTTCCATGGCGTTTTATATAAGGAAATTTCAAGCGAATGAGAGGTCAATACTCGTATAATGTTCCACGACTTTTAGATAAAATAATTTCAAACAAATAAGAGACGGATATTTCTAGAATCATCATGTCTACCAAGCGGAGATGGCAGGGAAGATCTGCACATTCTTCAAGTTCGTGTAGATAAGCGAATCACGACTAATGGCTCACCAAGATATATCGTGACTGTTATTATGGTACTCACCCCGAACGCTGGATAAGTCTACGTGTTTTTCTACAATTAAACTAAGTGAACTTTTTCTTCTATCTAATCTCAGCGAGGATTGGCAATTTCGGATCATCTGTTTATTCAAATTCCATTCCTGTTTTTTTAAATTGTAGTTTCCTGTTGCCTGAATGTAAATACGCTTTCATAGAATTTGACGCACATGTTTGATGTTGGCAGGGAAGAAGTAAGAACATCGTGGAATGTTCCACAACTTTTAGATTACAGAACTGCAGACAAACAATAAACCGATAAGCCCAGAATGTTCCGTAAAAGCTATGGGACATTCTAGGAGCTCTCATTTGTTATCTGTGGTGAAGTTCTTTACTTTCCCAGCAGGACTGAGAAACTCACTTCTCAAAAGGCTCCACCCACATACTGAATACACAGCTCTTTCTCCTTTTGACCAAGCAGTCTGTTACTGGCAGAAATTTATGAATGCGAAATAGTCTTCAACTGTAAAACCAAATCGGTCCTTGATATTTTATTGTAGATTGTTTTTTTTTACGAGTAATTGTATTAGTTTCCGATATCACCGGCATTCTGAACACCACACTGTCTGACACGGGGTCTTGAAGAAGTCTTCAGATTGATTATCGCCACGACAACGTTCTACGGAACAGGTCATGAGCATGATTATGATGTCGGCAACAGAATGACTGCAAAGTGGAGAATTATATTTTTAATGAGTCATGCTAAGCTGTCCTTGGCGTTGTGTAGTCAAAAAGGTTACATTCTTGGAGTGTACTACATGTATGAAAATGAGAGCAGCATCTTTCACACAGTAATCATGCACATGGTGTCTGGAAACTTGCAACGACATTGCTTTATGTGTACTTTTATATTCGTTTATTATCTGCGCCACCTGGTCTCCTTAAGTTCAGATCTTGGCGCTTTCTACTGCACCTTACAAAGTAGTCCTTATTTCGCTCAAATAGATGGCTTGAAGCCTCGGGGAAGCTAGGGTATAGTTTGGGACTGAGAAACTAAGATATAAAATGACACTGAGAAACTAGGGTATAATTTGACACTGGGAAGCTCAGGTATAGTTTGACACTGGAAAAGCTGTTAAATATTGACGCGACAGACAAAAAAAAAAGTTATAGATGGCGACAAAAAGAGAACCAAAAATAAGACAGCGGAATATTCGATAGACAGCAGCAGTGGAAATAACTTTTGGGAGCAGGTGGCATCCCTGTGACACTCGGCAAGACAGCCAACATAGGGGACATCCATACGGTGATGTCAAAAATGATGTGCTGCCGTTGTTTCCGCTCCATTATTTTCCACTTACCTCCCTTTTCACGTCGTTAAAGTGTCACGTTACAACTGATTGCGTTGTCTGTTGGGTCATCTCTGAAACTACATCTGTAATTGCTACTTATGTTACAGACGGTTTTTTTAGCATTTGTTTCTTTTTTTTTTTTTCCTGTTGTTGAAATCCTTGCTGACAATCTATATTTCAGGCACTGCCTGGTGTCCATTCTGTCGAGGTCTGACACACGAGAGAAAAGGAACTCGTCTGACGTGTTTGTCGAGAGTCTGCAAGGTTTCATGTGTCCGTTTCGCGGGAAACAATGACCTCCAGTTTTAACTGCCGCCTATGAGGGGAGGATGAAAGTAGCATGTTTTTTGTCAAACATTTAGAAAATGAGAAACATTTGAATTGATTGGTGGTGTCAAGGATTGCTCAAGATAGAGAAGTATTGTCGCTGACTCAGTCCCAACATTTGGGGTTGGGGTTGGGGTTGGGGGTTGCAGCCTCAGGACTCGGGCAGATAATCCCATAATCCTATGTTTTAGGGTATGGACCATAATGGATAGTCTTCGGATAAGGAGTCGAAGTTAGTCTTCAACCGCCGTAGATATTCTTATCAGAGTCATACTAACGCCACGTATTTTCTTTGTGGGTGAAGCCTTCTGAGATGTTATTTCTTAGATATGTCCCGTAAAGTACAGAAATCTTTGTAGCGTTCTCCCTGCCAGTATCAAACACATATACTGTGCCTCATCAGGCCCAAAGGGCTTCCCACATTTTAAGGAGGACCCTAGTGGATGAAAATAGAAGAAAGAGTCTTAAAGTAGGGGCCTGAAATGAGCTTTGCACCAGCTTATAAAATTCTTTTCAGAGGCCCTACAAACACCGTCAGCCACAGCACGTAATGAATGAATGAAATAACTCCAAGGTAGGCAGGGAAACCTAAACACAAGATGCAAATAGGCAGCTGGAATGTAAGAACACTTAACTAGACTGGAAAACTAGCACAAACCATCAAGGAAATGCACAGATACAAACTAGACATACTAGGAATACAAGAAGCAAGATGGACAGGACAAGGCAGAAGGAAATTAACAACACAGCACACAGAAGATACAATAAAATGGTCAGGTAAAGAAGATCTTCATGAAGGAGGAGCAGCATTGATTATAACAAAAGAAGCATCAAGAGCATGGCTGAAATGGACCCCAATAAATGAGAGATTATTATATGCACGGTTCAACTCAAGATTCACGAAGCTGTCTATTATAGTTTGTTATGCACCAGCAGAAGCAGCCGAAGAGGAATTAAAAGAAGATTTTTACAACAGCCTCCAAGCCACAGTAGAAAAATACCCAAGCATGATATGCTACTCATATTGGGCGATTTCAATGCAAAAGTAGGTGAGGGAAATGAAGATAGAAGAAGAATCATGGGAAAAGAAGGAATCGGAGAAATAAATGAAAATGGAGAAAAACTGTGCAGTTTCTGTGAAGAAAACATGATGACCATCGGAGGGACAATTTTCCAACATAAAAACATCCATAAAGTGACTTGGAGGTCCCCAGATAAAATCACAGAAAACCAAATCGATCATATGCTAACAAATAACACGTGGAAACGGTCACTACAAGATGTACGAGCAAGGAAAGGAGCAGATGTAGGAAGTGATCACAACCTTCTGGTAGCAAAAATAAAACTAAAATTAAGGAAAGCCAAAATCGGAGAACACAGAAAAATACATTTTGATACAGGAAAACTGAAAGACCAGCAAATAAGGAACGAATTCTCAATAGTACTTAAGAACCACTTCAGTGTCTTACAAGATGAAGCAGAAATGTCCATACTAGAGTTCAGTAAAACGCTACAGGAAACAGCAAAAGAGGTGCTGGGATATCGGAAACGGAGAAAAGAGGAATGGATAAGCGAGACCACATGGGAAAAGATAGAGCAAAGAAAAGAAATCAAGAAAAAATTACTGAACACCAAATCACAACGGCTTAAAGAACAAGTTCTAAGTAATTATGCACAAAAAGACAAAGAAGTGAAGGAATCATGCCGTCAAGACAAACGTCAATACTATGACAACTTAGCAGAAGCAGCAGAGAAAGCAGCATATACAAATGACATGAAAACCATATACAAAATCACAAAGCAGATGACAGGTAACTTCAGCACAAGATGTGAGAGTGCAGTAAGGACACTAAAGGGACAACTGGTCAGTGGAGAAAGAGAAAAAATTGAAAGATGGAGGGAACACTTTAACACACTACTAAACAGAACACAAGCAGCACAAACAATAGACATACCTGAAGCAAAAACGGAACTAAACATCAATACAGGACCAATAACAATAAGTAAAGTAAAGGAGGCAATAAAGAAGCTAAAATTAGACAAGACACCAGGTGAAGATGAAGTGACTGCTGAGATGTTGAAAGCAGATGAAACAGAAACACCAAAACAACTTTGCCGGATATTACAACAAATTTGGGATCTAGAAAAAGCTCCAGAGGAGTGGAAAACTGGGCTTATAGTAAAACTACCAAAGAAGGGTGACCTCAGAGATTGCGGGAACTGGAGAGGCATTACCCTACTACCACTCACCAGTAAAGTATTTTCCAGAATAATCATCAACAGAATTCTACCAGCACTTCGAAAAGAGCAGGCAGGATTTAGGAAAGGAAGATCATGCATAGACCACATATGTGTACTTAGACAAATATTAGAACAGGCAAATGAGTGGCATAGCACAACATATGCATTGTTTATAGATTTTGAGAAAGCCTTTGACAGTGTCAACAGAGATGCACTGTGGAAAATCCTAAGATGGCATGGCCTCCCCCATAAGATAGTGAATGTAATCAAAGCCCTATACGAGGGTTTTCAGTGCAAAGTGATCTGTGGAGAACATACCTCCAGCAGCTTTAGGGTACAAACAGGAGTGAAACAGGGATGTGTACTATCACCAACATTATTTATCTTGGCAATAGACTGGTTAATGAAGGAGGCAACATCAGACAAACGCAGAGGATTACAATGGACCCTCAACACAGTGCTGGAGGACCTTGACTTTGCGGACGACATTTGTCTACTGTCAAGCAGCCACAAAGAAATGCAAGATAAAATAAACAAGCTAACTCAGAATGCAAACAACATAGGACTAAAGATCAATGTAGGAAAGACAAAGTTAATGAAGCAAAATGTGAACAACAAAAATGTACTCAGAGTAGATAGCAAGTTAGTGGAGGAGGTCAATGAATTTGTATACCTTGGCAGTAGAGTAGTAGAAAATGGAGACAGCACAGAGGACATCAACAGCAGACTTACTAGAGCAAACCAGGCTTTTGCAATGCTACAGACTATATGGAAACCAAAAAAACTAAGCGTAAAGACGAAAATCAGGATATTTAAGAGTAATGTTCTAAGTGTACTACTCTATGGAAGTGAATGCTGGAAAATCACCAAAACCATAGAAAACAAGTTGAATTCTTTCCAGACTAAATGTTTACGAAGAATTAGACAAATATTTTGGCCAAACACCATAAGAAATAACATCTTGTTGGCAGAGATGCAGATGAAGCCACTGACAGTAATTATTGAGGAAAGACGCTGGCGATGATTGGGACATGTGCTCCAAATGACTGATAACTCACTACCAAAAACAGCACTAAGATGGACACCACAGGGGAACAGAAGTAAGGGTAGACCAAAAGAGACATGGAGAAGAACAACAGAGAGGATGTTGAGCAATAGAGGGCTCACCTGGGCAAGAGCAGAAAAAAAGACAAAGGACAGGCATTTGTGGAAAACCCTTGCGGAAACCCCATGTGCCCTGGGCACTTAAGGTTCAGAGAGAGAGAGAGAGAGAGAGAGAGAGAGGCATGGAAAGATAACCCTGTTATGCCTTTGCATATAGGGGACATGGTGTTAGTGCCCATATTTATTCCTCGACAGGTCGGCACTATAGAGGGTGATGTAGACACCATCACGTCTGGGCGCCGTTCTTTCCCAGCTCCAGAAGAAATCGGGCGCCCATTTCTTCAGCTGGGTCACTGGGACACTGGGAACAGGATAGATGTGCTGTACTTTCTGCAGTGGAAATTCATCTGCCCGTTTATTTTAATTACTGTCTATCCTCTGTGTGCCCACTTGCCTCATCACGATTCTACTACAGTACTACCGAAACCACGCGATAAAAGACGTTGAAACATCCGATCCGAAAGTCATTTCTCAACAAGAAAGAAACAGTAAAGGAAAAACGTGAACCATCACTGTAGTTTTTCTTGATGGCAACTACAGCACGGAGTAACATCTGGAAACTGGAAAATGAAAGTAGCAGTGTCCGTTTTCTTTTTGCGCGGCTCCAAAAATTCTGTGCTCGGTGTGACTTTTTTTTATCTTCCTAATAACTAATGAAGAATGTAGGAGAAGAGCTGGAGAGACAAAAAACCTTGTCAAAAAGATAAGAGAGAGACAATGTACTTTCATAGGACATGCAATGAGAAGAGGGGGCATTGAAAATATTATAACAACAGGAAAAATAGAAGGAAGAAGATCAAGAGGAAGACCAAGAGAAATGATACTGGACAGTCTGATGGGATGGTGTGAGAGGAGATCACCAACTGGCCTGCATGAAGGATCGCGTACTCTAGAGAAGCATAATAGCCAACGGTACGGCACATGATGATGATGAGGGTGCTTAGAGGGAACAGTGTGGGGCACCTCGTCGAATTCGAACCACCGACCTTTGCCATGAGAGACTAGTGCAAGAACCGGTTCGTCACTCAGGCCCACGGTGTAATAACTCTAAGGTTTAACATATATTAACCAAATATTTCTCTCAAAATTGCTGGGCACATATAACCACGCACCCAATATGAACACATCCTAAAGCTGATCAGTAATGAAAAATGTGTTTGCCACCAGCACAGTCAAACCAGGGAACATGTTTGTTAAGGAAATGGATGTATAAAATGACAGGGATCATGTTACTGAACGAGGTCGTGCCGGAGTAATACTGCAAACCGAAACTTGACATAATGATGTGTCTAAACACCTGGGACTCAATAGAATCACTATCTCTAGAACTTTCCAACGACTACATATAAATGAGGAGTGCTCTTTTTTTTTATCATGCCAAGAGATGAGTGGTCGACCTTTGTATCCCAGCCCAAGGAGATGATTAGTCTTTGTTCTTTTCCTTAAGAAGATCGACGCGGCCACTGGACTAAATGTAATGGAAATTAATAACTACCTTCATTAGGATGGCTTGCACACAAGAGAACGACATGTCAGATCCCCTCTTCCTTCCCCTTTCCCTATTGCAGTCAGAATGCTGGTTATGAGTACGTAAACGTGCAGTGAAAACATTTATATGTACGTGTTTGGCCGAGTGGATAGATAGCCGCTTATGTCGTCGAGTAAATCGAGACTAATGGAGGAAAGCAGAGTCTGATCTGGTACTCTCTGTCACTGCCTTCAGTTTAAGGGCCGCAACACTCCAACCTGCTGTAACCTCCCTAGAGTTTTGTTGCCAGATATTTCAGCGATAGTTTATGTATTTCCATGTCTCTGCCAGCACTGTGCCTCTCTACATCCCTTGTTCCTCTCCCCAAAATCAAGTTTTTCTTCTTGTTGGTCATCTGCGCGCACAAGTTGATTGATTAGAGGGGAAATTTGCGCAGCGGCCAATCAGTATTCATCTACTGGAATGCATATGAAAACCTCATAAACGCATATGCGTTTGTCGCGGCTGTGGATTACCGTATCTGTGGAAATCGGCTGTCGGCCCTCTGTGTCTGAATGGCGGTTTTTAATGTGGTTTGTCCTCTTTATGTTTTTTTTTTCTAAGTGATCCTACGTTTATTATTGTGCATTTATTTTAGGGAATAAATCTGTCCGTTATCCGTTTTTTTTTCTCGCTCCCACCTTGAATTAATGTGGGAGAAATCCAATGAAAATGTTCCAAATGATTTGTCAGCAGCGTTGTTGGTCTCAGACCGCCCAAGATGTCTGATCTAAATCAGTTCTGGCGATGTCTTGTCGGCCTGAGACACCCCCCTCCCCCAAGGTGTATGATCTACAGCAGTTCTGGCGATGTCTTGTTGGCCTGAGACACCCCCCTCCCCCAAGGTGTATGATCTACAGCAGTTCTGGCGATGTCTTGTCGGCCTGAGACACCCCCCTCCCCCAAGGTGTATGGTCTACATCAGTTCTGGCGATGTCTTGTTGGCCTGAGACAACCCCCTCCCCCAAGGTGTATGATCTACATCAGTTCTGGCGATGTCTTATCGGCCTGAGACCACCCCCCCCCACTCCAATGTTGTATGGTCTACATCAGTTCTGACGATATCTTATCGGCCTGAGACCACCCCTCCTCCTCCCAAGGTGTATGGTCTACAGAATTTCTGGCGATGTCTTGTCGGTCTGAGACCCCCCCCCCCCCCAAGGTGTATAGTCTACATCAGTTCTGGCGATATCTTGTCGGTCTGAGATCTTCCATTTTGTATGGTCTAAATCAGTTCTGGCGATGTATTGTCTGTTTGAGACTTCTCAATTTTTATTATCTAAATCATTTCTGGCGATGCCGTGTCCGTCTGAGACCTCCTAATTTATGTGGTCTAAATAAATTCTGACGATGCCTTGCCAGTCTGAGACCCCCACGTTGTATGGTCTAAATAAATTCTAGCTGTCTTGTCGGTCTAAGACTTCCCAGTCTGTATGATCTAAATAAACTCTAGCGATGTCTTGTCAGTCAGAGACCTTCCATTTTGTGTGGTCTAAATCAGTTCTGGTGATGTCTTGTCTGTCTGAAACCTTCAAATTTTTATGATCTAAATCACTTCTTACAATGTCTTTTCGGTCTGAGACCCCTAGTTTCCATGGTCTGAATAAATTCTTGTCGGTCTGAGACCTCCCAATTTGTATGATGCAAATAAATTCTGCTGATATCTTTTCCGTCTGAGACCTTCCTATTTGTGTGGTCTAAATCAGTTCTGGCGATGTCTTGTCAGTCTGAGACTTTCTAAGTTGTATGGTCTAAATAAATTCTAACGATGGCTTGTTTGTCTGTGGCCTCTCATGTTGTATGTTCTTAAACGATTCTAGCAATGTCTTGTTGGTCTGAAGGCTCTCAATTGTATGGTCTAAATAAACTAGCTATGTCTTGTCAGTCTGAGATCTCCCAAGTTATATAGTCTAAATAAATTCTAACGATATCTTGTTGGTCTGAGGCCTTCCAAGTTGTGTGATCCAAATAAAGTCTAGCAATGTCTTGTTGGTCTGAGGGCTCCCAAGTTGTATGATCTAAATAAAGTCTAGCAATGTCTTGTTGGTCTGAGGGCCCCCAAGTTGTATGGTCTAAATAAAGTCTAGCAATGTCTTGTTGGTCTGAGGGCCCCCAAGTTGTATGGTCTAAATAAACTAGCGATGCCTTGTCAGTCTGAAGCCTCCCAAATTGTATGGTCTAAATAAATTCTAGCGATGTCTTGTCGGTCTGAAACCTCCCAAGTTGTATGGTCTAAATAAATTCTAGCGATGTCTTGTCGGTCTGAGACCCCCCCCCCCCCCAAATTGCATGGTCTAAATAAATTCTAGCCATGTCTTATCGGTCTGAGACCCCCCAAGTTGCATGGTCTAAAAAAAATTCTTGCGATGTATTGTTGATCTGAAGCCTTCCAAGTTGTATGGTCTTAATAAATTCTGACGATGTATTGTTGGCCTGAGATCCCGAAGTTGTATGGTCTAAATAAATTTTAGCGATGCCATGTCAGTCTGAAGCCTCCCAAGTTGTATCTTCTAAACAAATTCTGGCGATGTCTTGTCAGTCCGAGATATCCCATGTTGTGTGGTCTAAATAAATTCTAGCGATGTCTTATTGGTCTGAAGCCTCCCAAGTTGTGTGGTCTAAATAAATTCTAGGGATGTCTTATTGATCTGAAGCCTCCCAAGTTGTATGGTCTTAATAAATTCTGGCGATGTCTTGTCGGTCTGAGACCGCCAGGTTGCATAGTCTAAATAAATTCTAGCGATGTAGTGTTGGTCCTAGACCTCCCAAGTTATATGGTATATTAGAGTTTCGGCCGATGTGTTTAGTCTTGATCAGTTCTGACGAGGTCTTTTTTTGTATGAGACTTCCCAAGGTCTAGGCAGTTCTGGTAATGTCTTAACAGTATGAGATCTTCTAAGCAGTATGATCTACTTTAGTTCCGGCCATGTCTTACCAGTATTAGACCCGTAGATGTGTAGTCAAAGTCAGTCCTAGCGATGCCGTGTCAGTTTGAGACAAGAACTAATTACCAGGGTTTCCGGTTTAAGTTAATTCTGGTGATATCTTGTCAGTCTGAGACCCCCCACCCCCCCCCCCCCCCATGTCTGGTCTGTTCTGTCAGTCCGAAACTAAAAATATGGCCTAAGTCAGTTCCGACAGTGTCTGTTCAGTTTTACCCCCCTCCTCCTAAAAAAAAGGGTAGTCTGATCAGTAACTGGCCAAGCCAAGTCGACCGAAATCCGAAGCATCATGTCGAAGAAGTCCTGGCGAACTCATTACAAACAAGAAACGAAGCCGTTCGGTCTATGCCAGTCATAGCGAACTTTTTTCGATCATAACCTTGTTTCACTTCCAGAGAATGCATGACTTTACAGCTGGCTGGAGAGGTCTTCATCTTGTCTTCTTGTTGGTCGTCTTCGAACCTGCTTTCACAGACACTGTCTGCAGAAACTTCAGCAATATCGTAGATGAATAAATAGATTAGAGGCGGTTCGGAACACACAGACAATAACAATTTCCCTTTGACCTTTTATGCAGTTTAACTGTTTCCTTCGTGGTGTATTTCTGTGTTCAGATTATCTGAATGAGCTCACTTGACCATAAGACAATCATTTCCTTAGTAAGATGAGATAAAGATGGGAAAAATTAGCCATGTTGTGTCTATCGGCACACTAGAGGTCAGCGTCACACCAAGCCGCCTCTCCTTTCCTTTCCTCAGAAGAACCCAGGTACCTATTTCTACAGCGGGGTGACTGGTGCAGCTTCGGCCGGATTCGAACCTCCTAACTTCGCCATTCAGGCGCCATAAAGATAAAAGGAAAATTCAGGTAGCAGTAACTCCGGGCACCTCTTTCCTATTGGTTAAGTGTTTTTTCTTTAATCGGAGAGAGAATCTGTACAGGTATGCTGCATCATGCAGGTATACAGTTAATGTCAGGCTAGAAGATAAGAGAAGCAGACTGGACCGCTGCCAAACAAATGTGTTTTACTGTTGCTATGGTCGGTATAGCAAGTAAACATTGGTAGAATCCGCCATAAGCGAATTTGGGCAGCAACCGTTATGAACAGCTGAAATCTGCCAAGTTCAAAAGCACCATCTAAGACGCAAGAACCACGATCTTCTCATTCTTTTCCGTTCATTTGGACAAACGGTTTGTGATTTGTGTCAAGTTTTTGCAAGATTAACGCAACCATATTTAACCACGGGGCCTTGATCAGAAGCTATGGGACATCCACGTGTGACAGTTTTACCTCATTATGCGAGGGGAGAATAAACCATCCAGTCAGATTAGACCTTGTAAGATCTTAGTTGAATTTCGACAGAACTTTAAAAACAAAAATAATGTAACAATTAAATTAACCCATTACTTTGAAGTACTAGCAAGTTCTGGACAGATTTACTAGAAGACGTATGAGCCATCTGGTGTGTCTGCACGTTAATATTATTTCGGCTGTAGATTTTAAACATTGAACAGGGTCTCGGTGAAAAAAGAATGAGACATCCAGTAGGCACTAAATTCGAGCTTATGAGCTGATGAATACCACAGTTATTGGTAGTTTTTAAAAAGATGTTTACAAGGATATTTCTTCATATACTACAGTTTAATATCACTTGCTGACCACGGTTAACTAGCTCACCGTTTTCTGCCCTGGCTTCCAGAAATGTAGCTGCGGTCGTTCTTTCAGTAATGATCATATAACTACAGAGAATGAAGCTCACTTGGCTATAAACATGGAGAATTGCGAATAGCTTACACTCTCACTTTCGCAAATATGATATCGGCATTGTTAATTGCTGTCGAAAGTTTGATAACATGTTTTTTTTCATTTCTGGGTATTCTTGCAGCAACATGTATACCCATTCTCGTTTACTAGTTGCCAGCTACACACTTCTGCATTAGCGCTGTGACGTGTTACTAGAGACGCATTAGTACACATTATTCCAGTGACTCATTAGTACTGTGACGCATTATTCCAGTGACTCATTAGTACTGTGACGCATTATTCCAGTGATTCATTAGTACTGACGCATCAGAAAGCGGAAGCCTGTTTAAAACTGCAGATTTCTTCTACGTGAGCAGGGTCCAGGATAAACTTGACCTAGAGCTCGAACACTGAGGCGGATGAATAATTCTTCTCCAGTGTTCTACACTATGGCTATATAATTAAAACAGAATATGAGTTGTAGCTCAGTTATTTGTGGTGAAAGTTGTTGACCACTGCTTAGGCAATTTTGCAAGCACGGAGCAAAATATATCTCCGTGTTCCCATTGGCCACTTGGTCACGGGGTCTGGGTGTTCCTTTTCGCACGTGACGTGACTTCTGCTTGAGACATGAGAGGGAGAAAGAGAGCACATCTTGGTTTTTTAGACTCGGATGGCTGTTCGTGTTGGTTGAATCATTATTTAATGTTTATGTACGTTTAGTTGTCCTTTTGAGGACAAATGTTGTAAAATCATTATGTAGTGTTTTGTGAAGTTTGGTTGTCCTTTTTAGGACAGTTGTGATTCTTGCTGGAAGGTTGTGCATGGATTTTCCGGAATGATCGAGGTCAGTATGCTTTTCATTGTTTCAGTGTGTTAGTTAGATTCCTATGGCGACGCAACTCGCCTGGATGGTTTGTGTGTACATTGATTTCTCCGTCTCATTTTCCATTCTCATACTTCTATTTTGCAACCATTCATACATACGTTTGAGTTCCCATTAAAACTTTTCGATATTATTGCAAATTCTGGACTTCTGCGATATTTCTATACAATGTTAAGTGTGCCATTTGTCGTTTATCATGGCTGAGTTGTTACTCATGTTAGACTGGTCATGTCTGTGTTGCTGACGATGTAGTGGCCTTGTTAATGTTCGCCTAGGTGAGCATTAACATTGTTAGTACACAGTTACATGGTGTTTATCCTTCTAACTATTCTGAGGCTTATTGTTGCAGTTAAGCCAGTAACTTCCTAAATTAGTATAATGTAGCATTCACAGAAAGGATACTACTTCATAATGTATCGTGCTGTCTCGATGAAGACGTAGGCTTAAGACAGTGACACGTGAGAATTCCAGTTTATGTCCACGTGAAACTGCTTAACTTCGTACATTCTTCTCTTTTATGTTAGTTTAATTATTTCACCTTCCTTCTTTAACTCCTTAATGGTTTTTTTTCCTTAATCTGTTACAGTCACAAACGAGCTGTGTACATTATGCTATTCTAGCCACTGAGAACGTTCTAATATCAGTGTACAGATATTATAATGTCGAATCTCCAGTGTTTTAGATTTCCCTAATATTAGTGTACAGATACTGGAACTTCTCATCTCCAGTGTTCTAGATATCCCTAATATTAATACATTAATAATTTGAAAAACAGTTGAGTTTTTTTTAATTGATCTCCCTAATATTAATGTATATAGATGTTGGAATGTTTAAACTCTAGTGTTCTAGATTTACCTAATATTAATATATAGATGTTGGAATATTTAATCTTCAGTGTTCTAGATTTACCAAATACTAATGTACAGATTTTGCAATGTTTAATTTTCAATGTTATAGATGTCCATAAACTTCAAAAAGTAATACTAAAACAACTAAAGAAGCTGTAGAGAGGAACAGACAGAACTACAAAAATAAGATTTTTAAGGGCATGCATCTTTCTCATCGCAACATATGCCTGTGAGACCTGGACACTTAACAAAACAGCTGAGAAACACATCAATGCCTTTGAATGTAAATGCAACAGAAGAGTTCTTCAAATATCGTGGACACAAAAAAGGAGAAATATATCCATACTACAAGAACTTAATATTGAAGAAGGTTGGCTAGTAAAGAGGATTAAACAGAGAAAACTTAAATATTTTGAACATATTAAACGTCATGATAATTTAGAGAAGACTGTTTTGGAAGAGTACATAATGGGAAAAAGAAAGAGAGGAAGACCAAGGCAAAGATGGCTACAAGACATCGTTGATGATCTGTGAATGGACGCATCAGCAGCAGGTCATCTTGCTTACATCCGAGAGGTCTACAAGAGTGCTGTTAGGGAGCAAAGTTCCGCAAGGGACATACAAATGACTGAGACGACAATAAAATAAGTGTACATATACTGGAATGTTTAATCTCCAATGTTCTAAGTCTGTTCACTCCCTATATTTATTATATAAACTCTTGGTTTACTTCTTCTTCTTGTGCATTTTCTGTCTATATCTGCAGTCCTATCTCTTGGATAAATTTCACTGTTTTTTGTAACTCATGCATGGAACCGCTTATCTTCTTTGCTGGTTTCACTAGGCCAGTTATTTCTTCTCAGTGTCTCATAGTTGGTGCGGTTTTGGAGAATGTCTGTGGTTCCTGGGCACATGTAAAAAGAGCAATAGTACCAACTTTAAACTTTGTATACATATGACTTAGGAGTTGGCTGTGTGCTGTTCAGAGGCGGAATTTGACGATTTATTCCTTTCTGTTTAGTGTGTGATAGTCATCATGTACTGGTGTTTGTGGCTTCCTGTAGGTTTTTATCATGTTTTTCTTCTGATTATAGGTGATCGGTATGTCTGGTTGCTCCATTTCAGTGCCCTCTTTGGCCAGACGGTCAGCTTTCTCATTGTCTGGTATACCACAGTGGGATGGAAATCACTGGAATGTGGCTTTCCGTCGTGAGCCAATTTTTGACAAGGCATCCTTAAGGTCTGGTAATTTGTTGCACTAAAGAGCTTCCAGCACCGATCTTGCATCCGTGAGAACTACTATGGGGCATGTATCAATTCTAGAGCCTCATAGTTTTCAACTGCGGCAACAGCTGGCAAATTCTGCATCATAGGTGGTGCAGTATTTTCCACTAGGTATGGAAATCTTGTCAGTGATGTTGTTTGGATATTCAGTATGTGCTCCTGCCCCTCCAAACTTTGTGGTATTGTGTGCAGATCCATCTGTATACACACGTATCCAGTTATCACATGAGTATTTGTCATCTAGCACACTAAGTGTGACTGTTGATCTTATAGAACTGCTTTGCATCTCACCATTCTCCATACCTTTCACTTCAGTTTGAATATTTATTTGCGTACAGTTTGCTTCTTTCCATGGTGTATGCTATGGATGATAATAAAGAAACTACAGTTGGAAGGTCAGGTATCTGCTACGCAGACGCTTGGCTTGATCAATGAAACCGCTTCTTTTAAACCGTTTTAGAGCCAAGTTATTGAATCTCTTCTTCAGAGGATGCCCTACAGACTGAGGAATTTGTCTCCCAGTGTCTCTATGTTCTTTTGTAACAGTATTTCAGTACTGCATTTGGTCACTGTAGGTTTTTACTATCTAAGGGATGTAATCCAATATAAAACTAGTACTTAGTCTATAAATGTTAAAGCCCTTACTAAATTATGACATAGATAGATCAAGGATATGTTGTTTATGATTTGTAAATGTCACTGATAGTCGGGAAAAATTGGAAGTGTCAAAATTGGATTGTCTGGGTCGACATGACCAGAAAAAAAAGAGTAACAGAAACTTTAAGCCTTGGAATGGTTTTTTTTTTTACTCAAGGTCAGTTTTGACATGTTAACATCACAAGACTTATTAATATATTTCGTGAGCCGTCTGTCTAGACTAGTTATATTTAGTAACAAAGTTAAATTTGGAAATTTTTGACACCTTATTACTCAAGGTCGGTAGACAGACAATTTAACTAGGGTCAGACGTTTCGTGAACCTTTAGAGAAAGTTCAAGGTAAATTTGTAGGGAATACTTAAGCTTGAGAACTTTTGTTAGATCGGATTTTGTATAGAATGTTTTGGCGAGTGGTCGTTTTCCCAGTGGAGTAGTTGCAAGTCAGTTTCAGAAATGTAATAGTTTTAGCTCAGCATATTGTCCTTTAGGACAATGTTCCTTTTCTTTGTACTGATATGTAGATGTTAGGAGTGCTGTCCTTGTCAGGACAGATTTGTGTGTTCGGGAGATGCGTTGGAAGTTCCGAATATTGTAAGTAGTTGTTTTTACTTGATTATTGTTGTCAGGCTTTTCTTCCCCATAGCGCCGACTACGTTCTTGTATTGCTTGTTAAATCACCCTGCCATGTTGGCAGTTCGTTTTCCTACCTCATCTCCATCTTCCACTATTCCATCATTTTTCATTCAGTAAATGTTTTATCTGTATCTTGGAACTTAGTCTATTAATTACCTAAATGGAGTTCTTATCAGTTAGTCCTGTTGAGTGAGTGGGAGTCCTGTATAAGTTTTCATTAAGTGACGTTGTTTTTGTTGTGGCGACAGTTGCGAACCTGGCATTGTTGTTGTGTCACTCGGGGTATACCATAGTGACAAGTTTGCCTTTTTGGGAAAGTATTGTTAGCAACTCTTACAGGTAACAACAACAAGTCTTTCTAATACAGTTAAAGTCCACAAAAAGTCAGTACCTCTGACTCTTTGTGTACTGCCACGGAGGAATAGGCCTTTACTTGATGCTGTGTTGGCGTGTATCACCCTCGAAGGAATATTTTTATACTTTTAGTTCTTGAACACCAACTATTTTCTGTGTTTCTACTACTGGTGTGGACCTTATGGCATCAGTAGTAATCCGTAATGACTGATTTTGTACCTTGTCTAGATTATGCAGCGTAGTGCTTGATGCTGTACACCAAGATGTTGAGCCATATTCTAAATGTGGTAGAATACTTTGCTGATATACATTCTTGAGGATTCTTTCACTGGCTCCCCTTGTGGCTCCACTGAGCTTTCTTAATATGGCTAGTTTTCTTCTGGCTTTTGCTTCTGCACTACTGATGTGTTGCTTCCAGGTCAGTTTTGAGTCAATAATCACTCCTAAGTAAGTGGGTTGGTTGTCTATACTTAGGAATATTTCATTTACAAAGATCTTGCCTGCTTTCTGTTTAGATGAAAAAGTAAACAGAGTGGTACTTGATTTCTCTGTGTTTATACTTACACACCATTTGTTTGTCCATAATGTCAAGATATCTCCTGCTCTTTGGAGTCTCTGTGTACCAACTGTTGCATGTTCATCTGTACACCACGTGACAAACTCATCTGCATACACTACCGCCTTGATTCCATAGGGAAGCTCCTTGACCAGGTCATTAATGAATACCAGGAATAGTGTAGGCGAAAGGACTCCACCTTGTGGTACACCATGTCGCAGAAGTACTTTCTGGCTTTTGTTTCCATCCATTACTAATCGTGGTCTTCTATTGTGTAAATAGGAATTTATTCAGTTGTACAGTCTTCCACTCACATTGTAGTTTCTTAGTTTCCACAGGAGGCTTTTTCCCATACTTTATTAAAGGCTTTCCTCTGGTCTATCCATTCTGCTAGTACAAGGTTTTTGTCTTGGAATGCATCCAGTTGAGAGAGATAGGTCACTTGATCTTCTGCACTGCCTAAAACCTGCTTGTTGTGGAGCGAGGTTTTCACTTTCTAGGTACTATTTTAGCCTAAGGTCAGCGAACGACGAAGAAGAAGAAGAAGCCTAAGGTCAGTGATGAGTTCCATTGTTTTTGAGAGGCAGCTAGTGTGATTGATTGGCCTTTAGCTGGAAGATGTATCGCTGTTCTTCCCTAGCTTTAGTAATGGTACTATGCTTGCTTCCTTCCAGATTTGAGGTAACTTACCTGTGCTCCAACATATATTGAAAATATCCACAGCTTTCCCATTGCTGCCATTCCCAGGTTCTTGATCATTTCATTGGACATTCCATCTGGTCCTGGTGATTTCCTTGGTTTCATTTTACTAACTGTAAAATCTTTGTACTTCTTCCAGTGCTCTCATCGTTTAACTGTTTAACACTTTTCTTCCATGCTGTTCAAAGTTTAGGGACTCTGTTTTCTCTCTCCAACTTTCCCGTCTGGCTTGCAGCTTGCCTGTCTGAAATGTGGCCTTAGCATGTTGGTAATTATTGTGGTGTTCTTGGCATGGCATATTTTCTGCTAGCTTTCGACCTGTTTCCACATCATCATGGAATTTTCCCAGCTCACTACACCAGTATGGTTTTTAGTCCCTACGAGCTCCTCAGGGAATGGTTTCATGGGCAGAATGAAGGATGCAAGAACTGAATTTGTTCACTATGCTGTTAATATCCTTAACTTCTGTGGACAGCTGTCCCACCAGGATATTTGTACGATGTCTGTACATTGTCGAGTTTGCTTTTTTGTAGTTCCATCTGGGGAGAGGGGTACTGGTGTTAATGAGTTCATTTTCTATTGTCAGGAAGACTTGTCTATGGTCGCTACCACCAAGTTGTTTTCCAATTTTGCGTTTAATGTTTCACTTCAGGTCTGGAGAGTGGAATGCCCGATCTGGTGTTGAGGTTGTATGCCAAGCTCTTGAGTAAAATGTTGGGGGATCCATTGGCTGGTTGATCAGGAGAAGTCCATTATCATCCTGCCCGCTCTTAATTTTCTCTCCTCTCTTATCTATGGAGTCATAGCCCCAGGTGTGGGGATGGCTGTTAAACTCTCCACACACCATCAGTCTCTCTTTATGTGGGATTGTTTCCACAACAATTGTGCTGTCATTAGGACAGTAATAGTTAAGGAGATGGAAGTATGTATTACAGATTTTTAGATGGATCATCTGTTATTCAGCTCCTTCCATGTACACTCCCATTTGACAATCGCTGATATTATTTTTAAGAAGTGTAAGTACTCCTTCGGTTCGATCAGAAGCACTGGTAGCCTCTGATCTTAAAGTCGGCATCTTTGGTCTCTTGTATGCAGTGTATATACTTACCTGCTGTGCAAAGAGTATATTCTGTAGTTCCACCTTTTTACTATAGCCATCTCTAACACCGCTGACAACCTCAGCATTTCATTGCATTAGTTTAAGTTCTTGCTTTTTGGGAGTTTGCTGCTGTTGTATTTCCTGGCCAGTAACTCTATTCTCATGTCCCTTGGCTCCACAAGACGACCTGAGAGGACCTCCAGTAGCATAGGATGGACCCTTTCGAGGCAGGGGGCCCGGCACTGCACCTGCATGGTTAGTCTTCACAGGGCGAGCACCATGTTTAACAGTTGCAGATAAGAGACATTTCTTTAGCGATAATGCGTGGTATCCTGATTTTTACGATGCATCTTCTGGCTGGATACCTCCGACTTTAGCACCCTTCCTTTCTAGCTCGGACTGTGGTCTTGCTCGAACTGTCATGAAAACAGTGATTTATTTGTAGACTGGCCTGCCCAAAACTGGTGGCTATACTTAAGCCCCTTCTCCAGGACAGTCGCAGCTAACATTCGCTGAGATGATGGCGGATGATGATGATGATGATGATGATGATGATGATGATGATGATGATGTAAAAGATGGGAATGAGGTGTGTGGGTAACTTACTAAATGTTAGTTTATTTAATGTTTGTAATTGTCGCACTGTACACCATACTGCTCTGCTAAATAATATTTCTTTATGGAGAAAATCTAACCACGGCTATCCCAGTTCCTTGGATCTTTGCTTCACCAACAGTTCAACCAGTCATAGATATATTTCTCCCGTTCCTCAGACCTCTCCTACCAACACAAAACATAACCTCTCAGTGTGTGTAGAGACGTGACACAGTAAGTTTATTCTGACAAAAACAAGGACACCCATCATGAAAACGCAACACAAGACCAGTTAAAAATCAGTCACAATACACACATAAGGAATATATATATAAAACACAGAAAAGCATTGAATTCATCATCACACGAGTAAACTTTATAAAACGTGAGGGTCCTCATAACACCGTTTTTCATACAAGAACATAACAACACTGCCCACCCTAATACTGAACATAATATCAACATATCCTTTATGTGTGTGTATATATATATATATATATATATATATATACAACCACAACTCATACTACAGCCCAGCAAAACATATGACAAATAAGTGCACCCAGCACCTATACTATCATCCGCACAAAAATAACAAAAAATATGTGATAAACAACAAACGTACATAAGGAACCATAATGAGTTCAGGAGTGCTGGATGGGGTCATCGGCTACAACACATATCATCATGCTTACGGCATCATTTACTGCAGGATACAGTAACACTGAATATATTGCAGCGATAGCTTGCCCATCGGCCACACAAACCGAAATTACCACAAATAATTGTTGGAAGACTGTTTACTAAGCAGAGTTCACTACCAAAGTCGCCGGCCACTCGATCATTGGCTGTGCCCCTTAGAATGATGATGATCTTCTTCTTTTTTCCTCGAACATTTCAGACGTCGACTTGTATACTTTTGATGTAGTTGGTGATCATTTGGAGGGCGTGGACATCCCCATACAGCGTGTTCTGGACTGGTGTAGTAGTTGGCCATGTTTGCCTTCTCTGTTGTTCATATGTTAGGCACTCTTGCAGTTTGTGGTCTGCTGTCATCTTATTAGTGCCACATGCACATTCGTCAGTTGATCATGTTTTGAAATTGTTGTACAGATGGTATCTTAGCCTGTTGTGCCCAGTACGCAGCCTTAGGATAATGACTTGTTTTTCTCTGTTTAGTTTGTAGTAGGCGTCGTATTTTTTATAGTCTGTGTGCTGTTATTCCCATCTGTTCTTGTAGATGAGATTTATCAGCATTTTGGCCACCTCAAATGATTTGCTGATATCTCTCTGTGGTAGTTTACCTCCTTCTTTCTCTAGGGTGTCTGCTGTTTAGTTTCCGGATATACCACAATGAGATGAGATCCACTGCATTACTATTCTTGTGAACCGTGAGTGTAGCTGGTGCATTTCTGTTGTAGATGACTGGTTTCTGTGACTCTTCAATGCTGTTATCACAGACCTTGCGTCGGTTAGAAACACTGTTTTCTTTGAGATTTTCTGCTGCCGCTTTGAGGGCATCTGCCTGTGCTCTGTAGCTGCTGGAGAAGTTCCGTGTTGGTATTGATATTTGTCTGTGTTCCCCTTTAGCTAGTTCAGTGAGGACCCTTCCACCGCCATTTTCTGCTACGTGTGTGGCCTGTTGGTATAAACACGGCTTTGCTTGCTGGATGGGAAGTGTTTCTCAATATGTCCCATGACCAGCTCTTTTCTTTGTCTGTCAGGTTATTTTTGTTTTTCATTCAGTTCCGGGATCTTTTGTTTCGTCCACATTTGACCTATCCTTGAGGAGCAGAGTGATTTAGGGGTGGCTTCGTTGTACGTGGGTTGTTCTCTCATCATTGCCGTAGATCTTTCGATGAAGTTATATCGTTTTAGCCTTCCACTTCCTATCTATTTCAATAAGTGGTTCATTGGGTGGTTTTCTAATCTAATCTAATTTTTCTGCCTGTTTCTGTGTTCTTCTATATTTTATGTCTTCAATTGATTGTACACCTGTGATCTTTTCAAGATCTTTTATTGATGTAGACCTCATTGCCCTTGTGATGATCCTCATGGCTTGGTTCTGCAGTCGTTTGACTTTATTGAAGTTGGACTGTGTTGCAGTTGCCCATGCTGCAGTGCCATAGTCTAAGGCAGGTCTCACATATCCAGTGTCCAGTTTCTTTAGGACGACGACGACGACGATGATGATGATGAAAGCTCAAAGGAGCTTGAATAAAGCCAGTGTTGATGCACAAATTCTGATGTTACTTCATTTGGACATTTATGTTCACGTTAAGGAGAAAACAAAACCGCCCCTAGATTATCGCTTTTTTTTCTTCCCGTAAACGGGAACCAGTTTATGATTTCCTGTTTTCAGTGGATGGTTTTTACGGCAACAGCATCAAGGCGCGCCTGTAAACAGCTTTATCGGAGCTGGTGCTAAGAATGTGGCCACACGACCTGCGACTGCTGGCAACTTTAGAAAAAAACGACCTGACGAATCCGGGGGAAAGCTGTTAAAGATGTTTAACGTTAAGAAATTATTTCTCCGCCTCTAAAATTACCGTTCTTCCTCTCTTCCCCCCCCCCCTCAGTATATAAAAATTTAAGTTGAATACAAATAATAAGTCACATTTATATGTTATAAGTAATGATTCTTTTTTTTTTCTGTACCATATTCTCTACAGAGACTGAATTGCGAACATTTCATCTCCTTCCTTTATATGTTGTTGTTGATCTTCTTCCTCTCCTCCTCCTCTAAAAAGGCCTTGTTTGCCTTGTGTTGTGCCTGTTGTCCCAACACATCAGAAATGAGCTTGGCTTGTGTTTAGGGCGAGGTTCGCCCACTGCTGTCCTCATTTACTCGATATACTGTGTCCAGGAGCACTACTGAAAGGTGGGTCTTGATCAGGTGTGGTCCGCCAGTTCTGATGCAAGTAGCCTAGCTACTAGTCACAGACCCCATTTGCTTTCAGCTTGAGTACAGCTTCTTCGTTCCGTTCGGTACTGCCACATAGTCGTGTTTTGCCTTCAGCATACAACACCTTATACAGCGTTCTAGTTTCACGATTTCAAGGAATTAAACAAAGGAAGCATCTCTCTCCCTATCTCTCTCTCTCTCTTCTCCCTCTCTGTCACTATCTCTCCCTCCCTCACCCACACAGGCGCACGTATTCTCACACACATTAGCACTGAATGAACCATCAGCAATCAGACACAGCCAACACACTCGACAGCCAGGATTGGATGTCTTTCTGCTGTCAGTTTCTCTATTCAGTGCCAGAGATCCTCTTTAGATATACAGGGGGATGATTGCTTGGCATACACAAATCCAAATTAAAAAAAAGAAGCGGTTTAAAAACTGCGAGGTTGTGAGGGGAAAAACTGTTCTGATAATGTTCGTATCTAACCAGGCCGTGGGAATCAGACGCGGGTGCTTCTTTGAGAATGCAAGGACTCAATTCTTTGGTTGATTTTACTGTAACATTAGACTCCTTTCAACGACTTGTTAAAGATCATGAAATGCAGACAGAGTCGTATAGGGAGTGGACTTAACGGGTTTCTGTAAATCACAGAGAAGGGATTAGAACCCAGATTCTCAGCAGTCATCTCCTTGGCGTCAGGCCATACCAGATGCACAGAAGCCTGTTTTGTAGCACCACTGCATGGATGTAGGCCGTGTCTGGTTTACCCTAATTACAGCGCTGTCCTTCTAGGCCAGCACAGTCACTTTCACTTTTCCAAATGGTTTCACGTCCGAGCACGTTGTTTTCTTTATGTCATATAAAATCCATGCAGGTTTGTTATTCCTGGCCTCTCTGCCTCATAGTGCTGTGGTGTAAAAATGTAAAGGCACGAACATGTCACACCCCTACGGCATGTAAATACCACAAGACATAGTAGTCGTACTCTATCCAGTTCGTCATAGTTTGTCGACCTCTGAAAAGAATATCTCCCACCGTAAATAATTTAAATAGACAAGCGGGAAGATAGATTCCAGTGATCTACCGCCCGAACACTGACAAAGAAGAAAATGGATTTCATTGATCCAGCTACTGAATACTGACAAAGAAGATGATAGATCTCAGTGATGCACCGCCAGAATACTGATAAGTAAGATGACGAATTCCCATGATCTACTAAATTGAAGGCCACCAGATCTCCTTCAGTTAAAAAAAAAGCATGTGTTTTTCTGCATATTTTCAAATACTTGACGACACAGGTCACGAAAGAACGCCGCAATTCTATTAGGGCGCAGCGGTGCTCGACGTGCCTATGTTTTTAATTGTCGCTCTCTGATGTTCCCTATCTTCCAAACAGACCAGTGGAGGGCTCTCTTGGTAATCTTAACCTCGTATCCCATTCCTCTCTGCGTTGTCAAGAGTAGTCACAAACCAGCCGTGGCTTCCATTCCTCCTCTTCGGGTTAATAAATTTATTATATGGCATGGCCTATCCCATATGAAGTTCATCACGATCAAGGAAAGAGGCAAACATCCGGGCATTCATCTTTGTCTCCCTTCCTAAATGTCGTGAAGTGGCGGGTAGAGATATAACTTCGTCACCAGCAAGGCATGTGCCGCGCCAGTTAGTATGAATTCATATTTAAGATCGCTGCTTGTGTCATCTATCCACCATTGTCCCGGTCGCCCCCTGGGGATGTTTTGGAAGCTTGTAAGTCTGATGTGATAAATGATTTGATAATTTCCCCAGTTATTTACATACCAGGCATGTTGGATAGCGTTGGCGATCACGATACTTCATCTTGTGCAGTTCTTGGTGTTTCCGATCAGTTCAGATGATTTTCTTTTTCTGTGCGCCTACTTTTCCATTTTTTCCCCTAGCATTTTCCAGTCTTTGCTAAGTTCTGTAACAGGTATATTATACTTCTGGAAGACAAACTTTGGGGCTCAATGCATGACCTCCAAAAAATTGCACAATTTATGTGAAAAGAAGAATATAGATGTCGGAGATCAGAACCATGAAACGCAGAAAAAGAAGAACTATTATTCCTTGACCGAGTGGCTGGTGTGACCAGGCTGTCTCTCGTAAGAGTGAACTCCATTCTTATATTCTCAGTTATCGTCATTCACTTTATTTGTTTTTATTCCAGTTGCTAAATGAGAAGATACATTCATCGCTCGTACTTTTACACGTAATAACGACTTTTAAGGCCTTCATTGATTCTAAGAATGCCGTGGGAAGAACGCGTGACAAACGAGGACATAACCAAACGAACGGGCATTGATAACATTACTAAAGGGGTTAAAAGACGTAAATGATTGGGCCATATACTGTGAACAAGACACCTCTGCATCGCCATGAGTTGGTCAACTCAAGCAATAAGAAAGAGGGGCAGACCATTGGGGACATGGAGACGCACAACACAGGATGAACTAAAGGAAACGAGAAGGGCATGGTTTGAGGTATCCCGACTCTCTCAAGACAGGATTGGCTGGGGAAACTTTTGATGCCTTATGCTTCCTTGGTAGTACAGAGGACTGATGATGATGGTGATGATGATGATGATGGTGGTGGTGATGATGATGATGATGATTGATCACTTATACAACATCAAGGTTTATTTTCCACTCAGTTCAACACAAGTTCGAAGGTTTCATTCAAAATATAAAGTAGAGGGATTATCCGCTGCTTTCACAGTGCATTTCACCAGTTAAAAGCAGAACTGTTACAAGACAGACAAGAAACTGAGAAGAGATAATCTTCTCATGATCTGGCCAAGAGATAATTTTCTGATGATCTGGCCAAGAGATAATCATGTGATGATCTGGCCAAGAGATAATCTTCTGAACATCTGGTCAAGAGATAAGCTTCTAATGATCTGGCCAAGAGATAAGCTTCTGATGATCTGGCCAAGAGAGATTCCAGCTAAACATTTACTCAGGTTCTCACTTTGAAGCGTGCGACTTTCCTCTACCTTAGCCATGCTCTTTATTCCCCTCGCTGCCTGACCTGGTACTGTTTTTAACTGCCTGTAACACAGCGGTTCTCAGACTCTTTTGCTGCACGACCCACATTTAAAAGTCAAACATTTTTGCGGCCCACTAATAAAATGCTTTATATTTGCAAGGTATAAATATAATTTTATAAAGTATTATGTAATATTTTTCTATAAGTTTAACTCCATATTCATTGCTACACAAAAGTTCTTTTCATTTACCTTAACGATGGCACTGTTTCCAGTTGGATAGCATGTCTATTCTGGCTGGAATTTGTGACCAGCACACTCCACTCGAAGATCATCCTCGACGTTCTAGAAGCCGGTGAAGCACTTCAAAAGCGATGCCATCTTTTTTATGTACGTCACATTTCTGTTTGTTGCTGGAAGAAACGCTGTCCGGACCATCCTTTCTCCGATAGCCGCACTGCGGACATACTAATAAAGCGACCTACAATTCTGCGGCTTGCATCCGTACAGTCTGCTCTTAAATGCGTGAAAAATGCGGAATAATTTTTTATTGTATCTACTTTTTTCCCTTTTTTTCTGCTTTGAGACTTCAGCGCGGCCCACAATACTTCCTGTCACGGCCCACTTTGGGCCGCGAACCACTGCTCTAACAACAATCCCGCTATTATAGTCCGAATACCTCCGCTATCATTGAGTAAGCGTAACCAGATCAAAACTATAGCCGGAACTTCGTATGGTCCTTGATAAAATACGTCAGATGGCCTTTGTCTGGCTGGAGTCGCCTTAACAACCCAGATGAGGAAATTGCTGCTTCGCTTCTCTTGTAGTTAGGAGCTCCTGAGCACACCACTTTCAGCGTGCATGACTTCTGGTTTAGGTAAATATAGGCACTAACACTATATCCTCTAGATGTCTTTATGATACTATAGGGCAAAATTTACCTTTGCCTTACTCTGGTATGAGAAGTGTACATGGTCAAGTCTTATCGTGTCTTAAACCTCCATGGAACTGCGAGCTGGTGTTCTTTGCAACCGATGCCGTGAAGGTATTGAAGCACAGCATCATGTTGGCTTGGTAGCGGGTTATGGCGGCTATTTTTTCAGTTCATATGTGGAAGTAAAAAGAAGGGGGTTGGGGGTGCAATGCTTCTTTAGCTGACTCCACTGCCAGGAACTAGGGCAATCCCTACCCCGTTAGCCAGGCTTGGTCTTTTACTGTGGGTACCAACGGAGAAGTGGGACAGAGTCTTGGTCAGCTGTTGTTAGCCGTTCTTAATCTGTTACAACGGAGAGGTGGGACAGGGTCTTGGTCACCTGTTGTTAGCCGTTCTTAATCTGTTGCAACGGAGAGGTGGGACAGGGTCTTGGTCACCTGTTGTTAGCCGTTCTTAATCTGTTACAACGGAGAGGTGGGACAGGGTCTTGGTCACTTGTTGTTAGCCGTTCTTAATCTGTTACAACGGAGAGGTGGGACAGGGTCTTGGTCACCTGTTGTTAGCCGTTCTTAATCTGTTACAACGGAGAGGTGGGACAGAGTCTTGGTCACCTGTTGTTAGCCGTTCTTAATCTGTTACAACGGACAGGTGGGACAGAGTCTTGGTCACCTGTTGTTAGCCGTTCTTAATCTGTTACAACGGAGAGGTGGGACAGGGTCTTGGTCATCTGTTGTTAGCCGTTCTTAATCTGTTACAACGGACAGGTGGGACAGGGTCGTGGTCAGCTGTTGTTAACCATTCTTAATCTGTTACAACGGAGGGGTGGGACAGGGTCGTGGTCAGCTAGGGTTAACCAGGCTTAATCTATTGCTTTGGGTATCAACGGACAGGTGGGATATTGTCCCGTTCAGCTATAGTTCGTCAATCCTGACTGTTTTGTCAGCTATTGGTAGCTGATGCCAAATCGGATTTTCCAGGGATGTACAAGTTTATTTTGACCTGGGACACACCGTTTGAAAACTACGCACGGTACCATCCATTCTTGAAATATATTTTATTTATTTTTTGTTTCTGTTAGAACAAGAAAAGAAAAGCGAACAGAAATCTGAAACAAAAGCAACGAGGAATGAACGGAAATCTAAAATAATTTAGCTTAGTGGCTTCCCGTAGCTGTGCCGCAAAACAAAAACATATACAAACGCTCTAATATTCTTTTAATATTTCTTTGAAAACGAATTATGTGTTTCTTTTTCTTTCCTTCTACAATTCAAAAACGGCTTTTTTTCTGCTTACAGTATTTCTGTAGTTTCCATCATTGAAATGGCTATATATACGAGTATAAAAGTATGTATGTATGTATGTGTATGTATGTGTGTGTATGTATGTATGTATGTATGTATGTATGTATGTATATATGTATATATGTATGTATATATGTATGTATGTATGTATGTATGTACGTACGTATATATATATGTATATATGTATGTATGTATATATGTATGTATGTATATATGTATATATGTATGTATGTATATATGTATGTATGTATATATGTATGTATGTATATATGTATGTTTGTATGTATATATGTATATATGTATGTATGTATATATGTATGTATGTATATATGTATGTTTGTATGTATGTATGTATATATGTATATATGTGTGTATGTATATATGTATGTATATATGTATGTATATATGTATGTATGTATATATGTATGTATGTATATATGTAGGTATGTATATATATGTGTATATGTATGTATATATGTATGTATGTATGTATGTATGTATATATGTATGTATGTATGTCTATATGTATATATGTATATATATATGTATATATGTATGTATATATATATATGTATACATGTGACTTACAATCTGAAAAAAATACTGCGGGGTAAGACACCCCTAAAGGGACCTGGGAGTGGAGGTGGGGTGGGGGTGACATATAAAAATAATCGAAAACGACCGATATTAGTGTCGAATCCACTGTTTTCGGGGTCGCTGAGGTGAATAGCGACACTGTCGATGCCGTTTAAGTCCAAGTTCAGCCTCATCGGCATGGTGGACCTGGGAGTGGGTGGGATGGGTGAGACAATTAGAAATAATCGAAAACGGCCGATATTAGTGTCGAGTACATAGTTTCGGGGGTCGCTGAGATGATTAGTGGCACTCATGATGCCGTTTAATTCCAGGTTCAGCCCACATCTTCATAGGGGCCTAGGGGTTAGGGTGGGGTGTGGATGACATGTACAAATAATCGAAAACGACCGATGAAACGACCATCGTAACAGGAAAGGGAGAGAGTAAAACAGTTTTTATCCCACGGATACCACTCATTCCGACTGATCTCCCTTTTAAGTTGAAGAGATTGCAGTTTCCATTGAGACTTGCCTTCTCAATCACGATCAACAAGTCACAAGGGACAGTCTTACACATTATAGAGTAAAGTCTTTTATAAATTCACTATAATATTTAGTTAACTCAACATTTCATTATATACAATTATTTTTAGTTTCACCCCCAGGAACAAGAATATATAATTTATTGGTGAACCCGCTCTTGAGCAACCAACATAAGGTTGTCCGTGGGAGAAACATGGCGATCTCAAATCCACTATGCAGTATTAATAATTAATAAATTCCCGAGCAAAGCCGGGTAATCAGCTAGCATGGACATATATATATATATATATATATATATATATATATATAATCTTGAATCGTGAGGTTAAGAAAAAGAAAAGGATGGCTATTTTTTCAGTGTAAGAGTAGATCTAAAATTCAGATGGTATACAGGACATCCTTAACAGACTCAACTGCCATGGGACACCTGGCCCGTTAGCCAAGCTAGGCCTGTTACTGGGCGTACCAAGGAAGAGCTGGAGCAGTCAGCTGTGGGTCACAGACTGCCAAAACGAACAGCGTCCTTGTTCTCCCCCACCCTCAAAAAGAGAAAATATAAATTCATATCAATGATATGCAATAAATAAGACTGGAACAAAGGGAACACTTAGCTATGACTTGTGTGGCACTCTCGGTCATAGCTGAGTGCTTTTTCTTTTGTCTGTTATTTTTTTCAATTCTTGTGTGTTATATTTCATTCATGTGAATGTGTATTTTATCTTCTTTCCATATTTATTTGTCCTGTATGTTTCTGTATGATTAAGATGTAAACCGCAACGTGACATCTGTGTGCTCTTTAACTAATAAAGCAGTTCATACTTTTGTTTTAAATAGTTTTTTTTTTTCACATCTTGCTATCACAGCTTTACTGCACTGGCTTTGTGTATTTTTATATATTTAGTTTTAAGTTATACGTGTACCCAAAAACTATTGATGTGTCTGAAAGCTAGGGTGACGCAATAGACTCCCTTTTATCCGGCCACTGCGAGACCGAATCCCTGACCGGATAAACGAATGGCCAGTTAATCCGAAAACACATTCCAATACCACTTATATGAAAAAAAAAAAATTCACGTGCCTGCTAAATCGTTACACACACCTGTTTCTTTACTTTAGAACTTTTGTTTCAAACTGTCTTTTTCCCATAACGCCACGTACACACTAGGAGCGCGCGCCCACATACACACATATATAATTCTAATATTTAGTAAATATACCTTAACTAGTTTCTTTGTTATTTTGCATAATTTAAATAGTTTCCATGGCTCATAATAAAGATTGACTTGTCGGTAAATTTGTAAACAGATCTGTATTGTATGTACACAGAACAGTATGGTATGCTTGGAACACAGAGTCAGAAAGAAACGAGAGAAAAAACAAAAAAGGCAAAAACTACGGAGAGATGTTAATTGTAGCTGCAAAAATATCTCATTTGGAGATGGCTGTTGCGCGCTTTTGATTATTGGCGCGTTCATGTTTTTCGGTCTCCCTAATATAATTGAGTTTTCGCATCCTTGCGCGATTTATTGACTTCGTAGTTTCTTCGTTTTCGTTTGATGTGCTTATGTGGAGTGAGAGAGCGAGAGAGAGAGAGAACCGAAAGAGAAAGAGAGAGAAAGAGTTAAGAGAGAGAGGGAGAGAGAGATGTATGGAAGCCCAGCACCCTGTAGAATTATCCTTCTGATGACTGTATTTGTTTCACTGCTGTAGTTAAGGATTGTCTTGTGGATCATTCTAGTTCCTCTTTGGGGCATAGTCATTTCAACAGCACTTCCAGATGGAGTTTTGCTTGTTTGATTATTTATTGGATTTCTTGTAGTGATTTTTCTTGTACTCGTATTTGTAGAGTTATACTGTAGCTAAATTCCAACATAATTCCCCCCTCAACACACACACACCATGCCGCTCCCCCCCCCCCCTCTCTCTCTCCCTCCCTCTCCCCTCTCTTAATTGTTTTCTGAATAGTCCCGAAAATTTTGTTTAGTAGATAGTCATTTATAATGTATGTAGTTACTTCTGTACTGAGTGAATGTTTAAGAGCGAAACGTAAATGTTATATTTTATTTTATGTCTCTCAGCTTCAATGTTAGTTATGTTTGTTACATGAACAGCATATTTGTAGAATGTCTGGAATAGAGTGAAAGATGTATGATAAAGGGCAGAATGTCAGACGGGCCTGCGTGCCCAATTCTTAACCCTTTTGAAATAAAGATCAATCAATCAATCAATCTCTTCCTCCCTCCCTCTCCCTGTCTCTCTTCCTCCCTCCCTCTCCCTGTCTCTCTTCCTCCCTCCCTCTCCCCGTCTCTCTTCCTCCCCCTTTCTCTCCCTCCCTCTCCTTCCCTCTCTCTCCCCTTCTCTCTCCCTCCCTTTCCCCCTTCCCTCTCTTTTCTACAGATATTGACGGTTTTTGTTTGTTTCTTTTGTGGTTGTTGTTGTTGTTGTAACTAGCAACTTACTAGGATTCATGTCCTTGCTGAACTGTGATGACTTCTTGCGGGTGGTGTTGATAGAAGTGGACTAAGTTCAGACTTGTCTGAAAACACTGATAACAATTTTCCCCTCCTTTTTTCTTGACGTTTTTTTCACTCCTCCCCCTCCCCAATGGAAGACAAATGGAAATGTGCACCATACCAGTGTTCCTCACTGTCCTGGTCATAGTTCTTGTGAACAATGTTTCAAAAGCTTCACAAATAGAAGATATCACCTGTTGATTGCATGGAGTGCAAGAAGTCATGAATATTGATAAAAGTGATGGTGATTAGTGGAAGTCAAAAAGTGATGGTGGTCAGTGGAAGACAAGAAGCGATGGTAATTAGTGGAGAACAAGGAGTGATGGTGATCAGTGATGCACAAGAAATGATGGTGATCATTGGAAGACAAGAATTTGTTAAGGTTGCTGACTTTGGTGTTTTCTGCGTGGCCGACCGGAAAGGTCAAAGTTGCACCTCGTGATTTTGGGGCACATGACTGCCGTATGTGTTGTTCAGGTAGAATATGTAGTTGACCAGTCATTCGTCCGTTGTTTGAGGGGAGGTACGGCTGGGATTGTAGTGAGGAAGCATGTTATCGTTATTATCTTATGATTCAGTGTATATATGGTTGTAACGTTTCCTGCGATGATCTCCTACTGTGCCATCCTCAAGGTTGTGTAATTTGCCGTACGTCTAATGTGGAATTATGTGAACTTAAATGTAAGTGTTGTTCAACGAAGTCGTAGTTCGTGATGAACTGTTAAATGTGTTCAGTGTTATATTGTGAGAGTAGTTACGGTTTGTGTATCAAGAAAAACATCATTATTGATTTCATTTACCATATTTGATATATTTGATTGATTGCGTTCTCATTGACGTATCCATTTGATTGCATTATGTGTTTACGTGCGCATTCTTTTATGTAATCCAGAGTTTTCATGTGAATATTCATCGGAGGTATTCACACTTATACTTTTTCCAGTGTTAATAAATGACCAAATTTTCTCATTCACATGTGTCGTATTTCATACATTGTGCTATTTCATTTGAGAGTCATCATTTGGTGATTGTAAAGCGCAGGCATTACCACTGCGCAAGTTGAATATGATGTTTCATGAGTTATCACGAATCTAATATGTGTTGCTAAAAGTGTGGATGCTAACTCTCGAGTTGTTAATGTGTTGAGAAGAAGATAGAGTTGTGGAACATTAGTGCCATTACACAAGACAGCACATGAGGCCTTCTTTGTGAAGAAGGGCCAGAGTTTTGAAGTAGATGTATGATTAATATGGGAGTCACATATAGTGACAAATATGTTCTGTCATGTGATTTGACTTCACGAAACCTCTGAACTTTTCTGGTTGTATGTTCCTGTTCGTGATATATAAAGCTTTCTTAGTTCTCAGTTTGTCGTTTGTAGTGTGTGATATGTTTTCTTGTTTTTGATTAAAATTGATTATTGTTTGCCTTGACCATTATGTGGTTTACGAATTCTTACTTATATATGTGGTGTTGTGTCATTGTGTTCAATTTCTTCACATTAGGTACAAGAAATTCACATGTAGCAAAGTGGGTACAGATGAAAAGGCTGCTAGAACCTGGGTTAGTATGTTTTGGAGGAGTGCATTTTGGGATCCCATTTACAATTGTACTTAATAATTGGAAGGAAACATCTGTTAATCACATGTATATATAAGAGTTTCAAGGCACCAATTAACTTAATGTTTACAAAGTGATGGTGATCAGTGGAAGATAAGTGATGGCTATCCGTGGAAAAAAGAAGTGATGGTGATCAGTGGAAGATAAGTGATGGTGATCAGTGGAAGATAAGTGATGGTGATCAGTGGAAGATAAGTGATGGTTATCCGTGAAAAAAAAGAAGTGATGGTGATCAGTGGAAGACTAGAAGTGATGGTGATCAAAGAAAGGCAAAATGTAGTGGTGATCTGTGGAAGACAAGAAGTGATGTTAGTTTGGTAGGAGATGCTTATACAAGAAAAAGTAAGAGGTGGACGTGGGGGGGGGGGGGGGGAGAGAAAGAGAGAGTCAGTGTTTTCCATGTTGTGTGACAGACCAGAGTGCTCACTAGTTTTGGCTGTCGTTACAATGTAGTAAATACATCTTGTAACATATAGCGGAGAAACGTATGCGCTTTATTTGTCTTACCACGTGACTGTCGGTGGTAATGGGCGGATAACACATGCAGGCTCAAATTAGCTGATAAGGAAAGAAAGAATGTAATCTAGGCTTCCGAAACTAGTTTAGTAACGAGGGCTGTTTCATTTTAGGTTAAATCTTCTGTCAGATGGATCTAAATGCTTACCATAAACAGTTGTAGTCACGTGATACTTTGATAAACCTATCTCGTAGTATTGAAGGTTATTGACCACTCGCTCCGGAAAGGCTCTGGAAGATTTCAGTCAAGAACAGCAATTGTAGAATATGCATATGAAAGCTACAGTCTACAATGCATTGGTCTAGAGAAACATGTTACATCAAATGGAGAGTTTTATCCAACAAGACTGAGAAATCAATATTTTCAATGTGAATAGTAAGTGAGAGAGTTTCAATTTGTTCGTATTACTGATAACTTCAGCTCTCAGGCTACCATCTGCCGGAGCGGTAATCTTGCAGAAAACCATAGTCAAAATAACTTTAATCAAAAAACAAACAAACAAACAAGCAAACAAAACTGAGCACTCAGAATCTACGAGAAGCAGCGGAGATGTGGTTCCTAAGAAGAATGGTGAGAATACTATGAGCAGCCAAGAAAACAAACGGAGAGGTTATAAGCGATGTTGGGCAAAAGAGAAATTATTCCAGATTTCTAGGACATGTTTTGGAAAGAGACAAACTGGAACACCCGGTGACTTAACTAAAAATGTGGAGTGGAGTATGGACCAACACATATCTTACATAAAGAGCAAGAGATGGATGGTTGTAGAAATCAGTAACGAACAACGCCTGATTGGCATAGACCAACACATATCTTACATAAAGAGCAAGAGATGGATGGTTGTAGAAATCAGTAACGAACAACGCCTGATTGGCATAGACCAGTGAAAAAAAAAATCCACTGGTCGACATAAATGATTTGAAACAACAAGATCTGCAAGAGAGGTATTTAGTGCAATTGAAAATCAAATACGAGTCTCAGTTAATCTAAGTCATGGAGCAATGTGGGAGAGAAACTCCACAAGAAATACTTGATGTAAAACGCCAGTATAGAAATCCAAACAACAATTTGCCCAGAAGAAACAGCAAAATAAAGGAGATTTGGATGACAGTGGAAATATGAACTCTCATGAGAGAAAGAAAGGAAGCTAAACACTCACTGGAATATGAAGAGATAAGCAAATGCGTTATATATGGCAGGAAGCCAAAGAAAAAATGGATGGATGAGTGAATAACATTCACAATACAGGAGGAGTGCATGAAGAAAAAGCACTCAGTATCACACACAAACAAGTGTTTGACAAATAGCGAGGGAGGTATCAAAAAGCGCAAGAGATCAGATGATAATAATAGAAGAAGATGAAACAGAAAAGATTGGCAGAATATGTAAGAGACCTAACTGAAAGTAACAGAGGCAAAAAGCCAGCCCTAAGAAACGCTGATGTCCCAGCACTAATAAGAGCAGAGGTTGACAGAGCCATAAACAAGATGAAAGGAAGCAAAGCAACGGGACGAAATGCCATTACCATAGAAATGATAAAAGCACTGAAGGAATTCGGAACAGGCACAATAGCATAAATATGCAATAACATATACGAACATGGATATATACCTAAAAAATGAAACGCTGAATGTTTGGTTCAGTTTTACAAAAAGATAGAAAGAATGAGGAAAATTGGCAGACGAGACTCAATTCAGAAGCATTTCCAGAGGGAAAGTTTGTAGAGTAAAAGTTCTTTAAAATGTCACTTTACTATACTGTGACTGTTTCTGAATTTGACGGACAGATTGCATTTACGTAATAATTAAAACTAATTCTTGATTTTACTCATTCATATTCAAATATGTATTCCTTGACAGCTTCTACAAACTACGTGTACGTTGTCGAGTATATTAGAAAGTAGGCGAAACAAAGCAGCTCCACCTATGGGGCTGAGCTTTCCTGCTCATCCTATAGATGGCGCAGGAGTTGTTTACCTTTATTTTGCACGAGAAATACCTCTCTAACTTTCCTGCACAATTCCAAACATTTTGTTTTAATTTACGTTTTTAAAAAGTTGTTCCGACATTAAAAATAGTTGTAATAATATTGTAAAATATGTGTTAGAAGCTCGTGTGTTCGCGGGCGACAAATAAGGATCCTGTGGCCCGTGGATTGAGCACCTTTATACTAGAGGCAGGCCCAAAGAGGAATCCATCCAGTGCTTGAGGGCGTTGAGAAGTTCCCTTTTTTAAAGGGTCATTTAAAGTGTGTGTATGTCTGTCTGTCTGTCTGCGTGTGTGTGTGTGTGTTTCAGTTTCTTTGTTGAGAGAGAGAGAGAGAGATTGAAAATAGAATGGCTGATCTGTAGGTTAAAGGAAAGGTGGAGGGAGGAGTTGGTTTGCAGCACCCAGAACGCCTGTCTGACTCATTGACTGGAAAGTATAGTCTAGAAATAGTCCGTGAATACAAATTTGTGTGTGACTGCCGCGGTGGTGTAGTGCACTCGCTTGCAGATGAAAAGGTCCCTGATTCGATTTCGTACTCGGGCGGAATTTCTTTAGACCGACTGGCAGCATGTTTCACCCAGCCTCCAAACATGGGTTCCTGAGATTTCCCTAGGAAGACGAAGTCAGCGATGACAGGTGCTGTCACCCCTACCTCAAATGCTGTTGTAGGTTGTGAAAATAAATGTGAAGACACCCTTCGGCATACACAAGCTACGGGACTTACAAAACAGCGTAGGCGTCATTGACAGAGCTTATATTGACGCCTGTTTGACTCACTGTCGGCCACATCCCATCTTTATGGACGGCAATGGGGAAAAAATGGATTTTACGGTAAAGTAGAGCACACGATGATGTAGCTCGCCTTGTAGGAAAACGTTGTTTTCAGAAGCAATTTCGTGAAACACGTGTAAGGAAGTCTGACTTTTACTGCTATACCGTATGAAGCGCCCATGCTTAAGGATTTGAATTGTGCAAATGATGTACTAGTCATAACACACACTCACCACCACATATAGGAGAAAACAAGCGCTCTAGGTGCAATCACCAGACATGCGGGACTGAACATCAATATAAAGAATTCAGAAATAATAAAAGTAAACATAGAAAACCAAACAGCAATTAAAATTAATGACCAAAACCTGAGAGAAACAAATAGCTTCATATACATCAGTAGTATACAAGCACCTGCTGGAGGAACAAATAAAAAACTAAAAAGTAGAACAAATAAAGCGAGACCAGCTTTCATTAATCTTAGAAACAGCTGGCTCCTCCTAGTACACAATAAAGCTGTACCAAAGTTGTGTGTTGTCCATACTCCTCTATGGAGCAGAATGCTGAAGAACAACTGAAAAAGAAACGGGTAAATTATCCTCATTCCACACAGTCTGCCTCAGAAAGATTTTAAATATTTACTGGCCACAGACAGTAAATAATAGAGACCTACTTGCCCAATGTGAATTAGAAAATATGAAAGAAGAAAAAAAAAACGTTGAAAATGTATTGGTTATGTGCTTTGGGGAGACTCCAACAACATTGCTAAAACAGCCCTGCGATGGATGCCTCAGAGAAAAAAGAAAGAGATGCAAGCTGGGACAGAATACAAAGGCTGACCAGATGGGTGGAGAGAATTTATTGGTGTCCTGCAAGACGACACAGGACATACTGGCGGTGACTGCTGGTTGCTTAACCGGTCGTCCACCAAGGACATGGATAAATAAATGAATGAATGAACGAACAAACATATTTCATTTTCAAAGGGTTAAGAATTGGGCACTCAGGCCCGTCCAACATTCTGCCCTTAATCATACAGCTTTCACTCAGTCACAGTCATTCAGCATTTGTTAATGAGCATAATAATCATGAAGACACAATTAAATGATTACATAAATAAACTTATCTCATGTCCAAAAACTCCACACTCTGATTTATGCAACAACATGAAATAAACTTGAATTCTTACATTCATTCAATCAAAACTAACAAATTTATATAAAACCAGTATTAAAAAAATTACAGCCATCAAGCTATACTTTAAAATACTTTAGACTATGCTTAGGGAGGCATTTATTTCATATCAAACAGATGTTGATAAAGTTTGAAGTTATAAGAATGAATATTACTTATAAAGTTTACATGAGTTGGTAGGGCATTCCAAAGGTGGGCAGCTGAGTAAGAGAAGCTTTTTTTAAACATGTCAAGCCTTGGTTTTGGGAGAATAGAATTGCTTAAGCGTTGACTGCATTTTGGATTGGATTTGAACAACGACCGCAGATAGGGTGGAGCATTGTGCGATGGAATTTTATGAATTAACTTGGCCTTGTTGAAAAGAAATCTCTTCTTGAGGGGTAGAATATCAGTATGTTTGTCCTTATATTACATCTTTTCTTTCCAGCAGACAGCAGGTAGTTTGCCTCAGAAACTCCAAGTCAGGTTCATCTGTGGTTGATAATAGTATTCCATAGGGATCTATTCTTGGTCCTCTCCTTTTTACCATCCAGCTCAAAGATCTTTCACTTCATTTAAAAAAATCACCTTGTTACCTCTTTTCTGATGACTGCACAGCTATCATATGTGGAGCTCGTTAAAGTCGGGACGGAGTCCACTCTGTTCTCCAAAAACCATTTCGCTACCACAAAATAACTTCTAGGATTGGAAGATAAACAAATAACATTTATCTGGCACATAAAAGTAGGAGTCCATTATAGGCGTGCAGTTTTTACAGAACGGAATAAAAAGTATGAATATTTATGGCAAATAAAATATTACTTTTTCTATCTTTTTTTTTTTTTGTTTGCATGGAAGCGCAGATTGTAAGAGAAAAACAGAAATATCTGTCCAGCCAGTGAACAGAAGAGAAGCTGGTAGAGAATAAAGACTCATGGTGAGACACAATGCCAGCCTTATGTGATCTATAACTTCACGGAAAGGATGTAATTTCTAAGAAGAATGAACAGAAAACGTATTTAGCCGCTTTAGTTTTCCACGACAAGACCCATCTACACATTTCCCCCAACGGTTGTGGCCTTTTAACGATTTTTTTTAATAATTCAAGTCAAGTCAAGCGGAGTTCTCATTTGACTTTGAGATATGGAGAGGGTGAGTGAAAAATGGCCGCCTGGCGAGACTGGAGAGACGTGATAGTCTGGGTAAATATCTTTCATTGCTTCCGAGAGCGAGAATATACCATCTTTTACATTGGGGCTCACCGCTAGAAGTCTAATCTTCAAAGGAAGTTTCTGTTTGAAAAGGAGGGATAGATAGATAGAGAGAGAGAGAGAGAAAAAAAAAACGTCACGTGACACGTTAAATCAGAAGTACTCAAAGTAGTAAATAGTGAGTATCAGCGTAAATACTGTCTGATGGAAATAACTGAACTCCTGGACCCGTATTGACACTTATACATGAAACTAAAGAGAGAAAAAACGAGTTTTCCCCCACATCTCACTGCTAGGAATAGTGAGCCAGACGTGACACTGATAGTGCTTTCCTATGCTAGTAGGTTCCGTTTAATGGTCAGGTTGTACTTACGTTTTATAGATTACTAGCTGATTACCCGGCGTTGCCCGTGTATTTATTTATCCCAGTAAAAAAAGTTATAATCATTTCCACAACCTTCTAGACGGTTCTGCAAAGTTCTATTCATTTCCACATCCTTCTAGAAAGTTCTACATAGGTCTGTTCAGATCCACAACCTTCTAGAATGTTCTACAGAGTCTAAACAATTCTACAGAATTCTATTCGTTCTATTCGTCTAAACGTGGCTTAATTGTCATCAGGACTGTCACCAATCAGCTTACCGATCCCGAGCACTATGGATTCGACACTAATCTCTGTCAGTTTGAACATTTTATATTTCAGCTTTTCTCACCCCATGCCGATGGCGGGAAGGGGGGGGGGGGGCTGAACGTGGACTTAAACGGCATCAGGCGTGTCACTATTCATCTCAGCGCCCCCGAAAACACTAATATTGGTCATTTTCGATGATTTGTACATGTCACCCCCATCCCACCCCCACTCCTCTCCATGCCGATGGGAGATGAACTTGGACCTAAACTGCATCGGGAGGGTCACTGTTCATCTCGGCAATCCCGAAAACTATGGATTCAACACTAATATCGGTCGTTTTCGATGATCTGTACATGTCGCCCAGATCCCATCCCCACCCCAGACCCACCTAGGGGTGCTAGGGATGTGTTACCCCGACGGTACTTTTCTCCAGATTTTAAGTCATATGTATACTAAGTTTGGTTAAAATTGCTCCAGGGCTTCAAAGTTATGCTGAAACATACACATCCATTTTTATATACGTAGATATATTGCAAGGCATTTGATAAAGTAAAACACAAAGAAATCATGCAGATGTTAATAGACGTAAATATAGATGGGACAGACCTGAGAATTATAATACAGTTATATTGGAAACTTCTTCTTCTTCTTCTTCATTCGCTTCTACCACCAAAACCGCACTGTGATCCTACTGAATTTACGCCTGTGGTCCTCGTTAGGTCTCGTTGTCTCCTGTGTGGTCTCCGAAAGGACCACACGAGATCCACGAGAGGACCACAAGGGGTTCAGAGTATCACAGGGCTTTAACCTGTATTCTTGGTGGGTCTCAGAAGCGGGATTGCGTGATACCGTGGTTTTCGTTGCACCAGTTTAGTCTAGGGTTGGACTTTCTCACCGGAAGACCTCGACGTGTTTAGGATATCAGTGCATCCCCGCTGGGTGAGAGGCGGTAGCCCACCCAGGCCAGAGTTGGACCTTCTCACCGGAAAACCTCGACGTGTTTTGAGATACCCATTTATCACCGCCGGGTGAGAGGTGGTTGCCCATCCAGTCCAGAGTTGGACTTTCTCACCGGAAAACCTCAGCGTGATTAGGATACGCAAACATCCCCGCCGGGTGAGAGGTGGTTGCCTATCTAGACTGCCCTGGTCCAGTGTCTCCGACTTCGGCATTTTGCGGTCGTGGCCGCTACCCTTCCTAGTTGTGACCAGGATGGAGCTTTTGTCCAGGAGGACGAATCCTCGCCACTAGTGACTTCTACCCCTGGGTTGAGCCGATTTAGGCATATTATCCCAGTATGTGCGTGTTTGGGACGTGACCGACCTCTAGAGCAGAGATACTGTGACATGCATAGCCTTCAAGTTTCACCCCTGGTGTGAGCCGGTTTAGGCAAAATTCACCAGTATGGGTGTATACCAGGCGTGACCGACCTCTAGAGCGGAGGTGGCATGACATGTCTAGCCATCAAGTTCCACCCCTGGTGTGTGCCGGTTTAGGCATATTTCACCAGTGTAGGTGTATTTCGGACGTGGCCGGCCTCTAGAGCAGAGGTGCCATGGTATGTATAGCTTTCGTAGCGATACTACTGGACATACCGATTAAACTTCACTTTATCCTTTCCACCACCTTTTCCCATCGGCACCGCACAGCAAACTTTATTTCTTTTCCGCATTTCTTTCTTGACCGGGAGGAGCTTCACTCCACGCGCGGCATTTGAAGAGTCTCGCTAGCAGTGTCTTAACCTCTGGGACAAGCCGGTTCATGCATTTCACCCAATATGACTGCACTCAGGACGTGTCCGACTTCCAGACCAGAGGTGCCGTGATTTGACTGTTTGCTTCGCTTTATCCTTTCTACCACCTTTTCCGCAGTGATGCTGCGCGGCAACCTCATTTGCACCTTTCTTCGTTGGCCGGGAGGAGCACCGCTCCACGCACGGCAGCCGAAGAATATCGCCAACAGCGGCAAATGAGCTACCAAACGTGCCACTCATCTACCCTAAGTAACTGGTTTTCAGGCGCCAGATATTCGCCCTCGCCCCTTCTCCTGTCAGTTTAAACAGTTCTGCCACGGGAAGGCCAGGAGCTGGACTTGACTGCCAGAGGCTGTTTGAGACGCATTTACAGTCCTTAGAACCATATTGGAAACAAATACCTGCAATCAGGATTGATGATCAAATAGGAGAGTATCTGAACATAAAAGTAGGAGTGTGACAAAGATGAGTTTTATCCACTGACTTTTTCTCCCTCGATATCGATAAGATTATGAGACACATTGAAAACATGCCTAGATAGCAATGGGAAGATGAAACCTAAACAATCTAAGATATGCAGACGACATGGTATTGATAGCACAACGCGACGAAGAGCTACAAGCATTGTTAGACAAAATCGCAGAAAAAAAAAGCAAAGAGAAATGACAGTTTAATTTTTTTTTAAAGAAAAAGGACAGAGATCACAGTCATATCGAAGAAAAAGACACCACCAAAACGTAGCATCAGTGTAAAAGGCACAGAATTAAAGCAAATGGACAAATTCAAGTATTTACGAAACAATAATAACACAAGACGGAAGATGCGAAACCGAAATAAGGAGCAGAATAGTCCAGGCCAAGTCAGCATTTGTGACAATGAAAAATATACTGTGCAGTAAAGCTCTGTCCATGATCACCAGAAAGAGAATTATTCAGTGCTACGTCGAACCCGTATTTGTACATGGCACTCAGAATCTGCTGGAAGCGACGGAGATGTGGCTCATAAGAAAAATGCTGAGAATACCATGGACAGTTTAAAAAAATTAATGAAGAGTTTCTAACGGAGGCTGGGCAAAAGAGAGAAATGGCAAAATTCAGAACACGACGGTCCAGATTTGTAGGACATGTTTTAAGAAGAGGCACACTGAAACACTTAATGACAAAAGGAAACGGAGGGAAAAGGGACGGAGGAAGACAAAGAAACAAGATATTTGACAGACTAAAAGAGTGGCGCAGAGCATGGTCCAAAACACAACTTATAGAAATCGCAAAGGATAGATGGACCAGAAAGAGATCGGAGTAAGCGTGGAAATGATGTTAGTATAGGTGACCCTGTCATGCCTTGGAGGCACATAGGGATATGGTGTTAGTGCCCATATTTTCCTTGACCTGTCAGCACACTAGAGGGTGATATGGTCAGTATCATGCCTGGCTGCCTTTCCTTCCCCAACTCCAGAAGAAGTCGGGTACCCATTTCTACAGCTGGTTGACTGGGGTGCCGCCGGCCGGATTCGAACCCCCGACCATGAGAGACCATTGCACTAACCACTTCGCCACTCAGACACATTTTAAATGGCTGCAGGGAAGGGAAGACACTTGAACATATTCGTTTATAACATCACTGGACAGTACATGACTAGAGAATAAAGAGAAATTTGGAATTGCCAGATCTTCAGGGAGATTTGTCATACCCAAAACTGACCTGTAGATTTGCCAATGCATACACCTAAAATAGACTGTCCATACAGTATTTTTGAAGTTATATCCCGTCTGCTATATACTGAAATTAGATCCCGCGTGCTATATACTGAATTTAGATCACGTGCAAAGTAAACTGATCATGTGCACTATATACTGAGGTTAGATCACTTGTACTATGTACAGAAATTAGATTACGTGTACTTTATACTGAAGTTAGATCACAGCATGTTGATAGCTGATTCACCTTGCCATATATTTAGTATGAATATGAATCTACAAGTTTCCATGATTTAATAAAACAACATATAAACATACATATACCCGCAGAAAAAAAGACCATTCACACACTGTGTAGCAAAGCTAGTAAACTTTTAGTACGGCACTATTTTCGAATATTATGTACTGGTACAATGACAGACAGCCATGTAAAGGCAACAAATAGTGCAAAAATAATTACGAACGAGATGCCAGGATTTGAAATTACTCCGCCGCCGTTCTGCTACTTCCCTGAAACAGACGCCATCCGCAGTCACGCCATGGTTCTTGTGTGTTTCGTGACCGACCATTAAAAAATATCGGAAAAGCTTTATTGAAATCGATAGTTTATTTTTTAAAATACTCTTTGATGCTATATATGCTTTTTAACGTTAAGGTTTTTTTTTTAGAAACTGACAAGTGTCCCTTGTCTGCTCATTGATTGCTTCCGGTATGTTGGAGCAGCTCCGCTTCTCGTTAAATGCTCGTGACGTTTATGCGGGGCTAGTTCGTGTTTGTTTGGTTTCGCTTTGGTGGGGATAATCTTCGGACGTTTTCACAAAAACTATCAGCTTATTGCTAGTCACACGGTGCCGTGAGTTTTACATGGTTTCATTTTGTTAATGTAGAAGAAATTATGTCTGTCTGTCCGTCCGTCCGTTTATGTCATATAATGTTAACTCTATATATTAATTTATATTTATGTCTACACATCTCTGTGTTCCATGCGCAATATCAACTTATCTACTTAATCAGCTTGTTTTATGTCTGGCTCATGTGTTGATCTGCTGTCAGTCTGTCTCCTGCAAACGTCAGCCCCTTCTGAGTGGTGTGTTTTATGTTCCCCGGTCTCATCTGTCTACTCCAGGCTGAGAGAACCTGAGGTAGAGAGATGGACATGCAGCATGGTCCACGAAGGGAAGTTCAAAACTAGGTCATGTCTCCAAGGACTTTCTTTCTGTCAACATCCTTTCGAGTATAGTAACCTGGCATGGGATTTGCGCGTGCCACACGGTGATGAATCTTCTGAGGTTCGCTCCTGCACAATTAAAATGAAGCCAGCTCTGCCTTGCTCATCCCACGAAATGTGAAGTCTTTGTGACAGTGTCTTCACCACAGGAGATGCTAACATGAGATTAAAGTTCATTATTACAAGAACATGGAGTAATAGCACACGACAGCATCACGCACTTACATAAATACGGACGCTTAATTTCCTAACCGAGAAATACTTTTATGATTTTTACTTTCATTTTCTCTATGAGAATCATGTAGCGGAGCCGCAAGTTTTGACCGTTGCTCGCTACATAGCATCTAAATGGCATTCTCTCGCACTGACGCGGAGGTCGAAAGTCCAGAAGGAAGTGCCCCAGTCACTCAGCTGTAGAAATGGGTACCTGGCTCTACTGGAGCTGGAGAAGGAAGGGCGGCCAGGCGTCGATGCTGACCACATCAGCTTCTAGTGTGTTGTCAGGTCAGTGAAAATAAGGGCGTTAACTCCATGTTTTTTTACGAGAGTATAAGAATATATGGAATACCATCTAAGATTATCAACATCATTAGAGACCTCTACAGTGAATATGTTTGTGCAGTCAAAACAGAAGAGGGAAAGAGTGATTGGTTCCAGATTGAAACAGGCGTGAAACAAGGATATATATTATCTCCCTTGCTTTTTTGGAATTGCCATAGACTACATACTGAAAAAATTCTGCACAGGTAAAACGGGCATTGATTGAGTACATGAGACCCAACTTGAAGATCTTGATTTTGCAGATGACATAATTCTTATCAGTGACAATGTGAAATCAATGCAAGAAAAAGCAGATATACTGTCTTCAATAGCTAGTACAGTAGGACTTGAAATTAACAAGGATACGAAAAATATACGTAGAAAGAACAGCTGTTGAATAAGTAAACCAATTTACATATCTCGGCAGTTACATAAACCAGAATGGTGACACCAGAAAAGAAGTTAGAATTCAAATTGCAAAAGCAGCATTGACTTTCAAGAATCTTGAGAATATATGGCATTCAAACGTTATAAGCACAAAATCCAAGCTAAGATTGTTCAATTGAAATGTAATATCCACCCTTATTTATGCATGTGAAAGCTGGAAAATATCTAATGAAATAGACAAGAAATTAGACTCTTTTGAAAACAAATGCCTAAGGAAAATACTCCATTTTAAAGGGGAACGAATTCAAGAACAAAGCAGAGATGAACAAACAACAACCTGTCTCATAGGTGATCAGAAAAAGAATAAGGACATGTGTCGGTCATGTGATGAGAAGAAACAATCAGAGAATCCCCAAACAAGCTATCAGATGGAACACAACAGGCCGAAGAAAAAGAGGTCGACCACGTGAAACTCTAAAGAGTACATTGTTGATAGAGGCGAGTTCAGTGGGCATAACATCCCTTGATGAGATTGAAAAACTCGCTGAAGACGTGAAATGTTGGCGAACTACCATGCGGGCCCTGTGTGAGGTTTAGCGGCACGGGAAGGATGTAAGAACTTCATGTTCTTAAGACCCGCACTACGGCACGGTAGGGCTAGTTTCATTACAGCTACCTTCTACTTCTGAGATCTTTTTATTCTGTCTACCAGGAACTGCGAGCTGGTGTTCTTTGAAGCCTGTGCGGTGAAGATGTTGAGACACTACATTGTGCCGATGTGGGAGCGAGTCATGGCACCTACTTTTTTCACTCTCTGAGTGCACCTAAAAAGCGAGGGGTGGGGGTGTGTCCAGTACTTCTTTAACAGACTCCACCGCCGTGGTGACTATGGAAATCCCTGCCCTGTTAGTCAGGCGGGGCCTGTTACTGGGGCTACTAACGAAGAGATGGGACAGTCTTGGTCAGCTGTGGTTCTCGCCAACCCCGGCGCCAGCATGTCGGTTATTGGTTGCTAATTGCCAGAACAGACAACGTGGCCGCCTCGCTGCCTGTGAGATGAAGAGAAGCTGTTATGCGCTGTGTAAGTAGCTGAGATTACAAACAAACATGGGATTATATTAGATTATCATATTTGTTTTTTTTTTCAATTAATATTCCAGCACGAACAGTAATGTAAGATAACGTTACGGAACAAGTCCTCCCTGCTACTAACAAGAAACCGTACTAGGCTTCTGCCTTTATTAGAATAGATTCATGCGCTTCACCAGAAAGTTGCCGTCGCTGCTGTGATGTCATCATCCTGCGCTTCATAACGTCAATCAGCACGTAACCTTTCTTACCCGGGAAGTTCTCGTTTCCGTATACCACCACCTCCCCCACCCCCAAACAAGTAAACGGAATAAACGTTAATGTTATCTGCAGGATCGTTAATTTGTTGTTTAGTCTTATTCCTCTCACCTGCTTCTCTACGGCTTGTTCCTCTCACCTGCTTCTCTACGGCTTGTTCCTCTCACCTGCTTCTCTACGGACCTTATAGTCTTTCTGACTGTCTCTTTTCTGGAGCAGATGAATTCAGTCCAATGCATGTCTGAAAGAATTTCCTTTGTTTTCTGAAGTTTGCGTGTTTGATATCGGATTTGAGATATCGAGGCAACGGGCTGATATCGTTGCTATTATTCTCCTTTATTTTGTGTATATGGGTGCAAGAATTTCCTATGTTTATATTCGCTTGTTTGTTTGAAGTGACAAATTATCCAGGAAATGATTAGATTGGGGCAGATATTAGGAGTACAAGTTTATTCTCTACAGAAGGTTGATGAGTGTAGTCTTGATATTTCTAGCTTTAACACTAGAGTCTCCGTAGACTTTGGGATTGGGAGTACAGTGTAAAGTTTGTGGTCAAAGATTTTACATTTCCCTAGAACTGCGAGCTGATGTTTTGTTTTTCATTTTTTTTTTTTTTGCACCCGACACAATAGAGATGTTGAGGCATAACATCGTGTCGGATTGGGAGCAGGTTATGGCGGCTGTTTTGTCGGTCCCTGAATCCAGCGAAAACGCAAGAGGTGTACAATACTTCTTTTACAAACTCCACCGCCATGAGGACAATGGCGATCCCTGCCTTGTTAGCCAGGCTAGGTCTGTTACTGGAGATAGACATGGTCTTGATCAGATAAGGCTCACCGACCCTGACACTAGCATGTCAGCTGATTGCCAACACGGACATCTTCTTCAACCATATATATATATATATATATATATATATATATATATATAAATTGTACTTCACAGGTTTTGTCTACTTTCAGTCAGTCCGTCATTTGCATGTCCCTTTCCTCCCTAACAGTTCTCCTGTAGGCCTTTCTGTTGTAAGCAAGATGCCTGCTGCTGATGTGTCCATTCGCAGATTATCAACAATGTCTTGCAGACGTCTTCGCCTTTGTCTTCCTCTCTTTCTCTTTTACCATTATGTACCCTTCCAAGACGATCTTCTCTAAATTCTGATGACGTTTAATATGTCCAAAATATTTGAGTTTTCACTGTTTAATCCTCTTTACTAACCAGACTTCTTCAATATAAAGTTCTTGTAGTATGGATATATTTGTTATTTTCTCTGTCCAAGATATTTCAAGGATTCTTCTGTAACATTTACATTCAAAGGCATGTGTTTCTCAGCTGTTTTGTTAAGTGCCCAGCTCTCACAGGCCATATGCTGCTATGAGAAAGATATTAAAAATATTTTTATAGCCCTGTCTGTTCCTCTCCACAGATTATTTAGTTGCTTTATTTTCTGAAGAGCGACTGATGTTCTCCTTTTAATTTCTCACAATGTATCTCCATTATTAGTTAATAATGATCCAAGATATTCAAAATTTTCCACCTCTTCCAATTTTTGTCATTGATAAATATTTCAGCTGCCTTATTTGTTTTGTCAGTAGTCATCAGTTTAATTTTCTTTGCATAAGGTTTTGCTATTCACTATTCTTACGGACTAACATAATTAGTTTTTCCATTCCTTTTTGTGCTGTGGACAGTAATACTGTGTCATCAGCATATCTAATTTGGGGTATTTTGTAACCTCCAATTGTTATGGCATCATAATATTCTTTGTCTACATCTTCTCTAACATTCCTCATTATATTTTCAGTATACAAGTTAAATAAGTACGGCGACAATATGTACCCCTGACGGACCCCTCGTTTTATGTGAAACCAAGTTGTTGTTTCACCATTTTTCGTACTGCTGCTTGTTGATCTAGATTCAGCAGTGATATTAATTATATCACATGTGTTGGAAATTTAATTTTTCCATTATTTCCGAAAGTTTCTGGTATTTTCCCAGAATCAAATGCCTTTGAATAGTCTATAGAAGATAAATATACATTCACATTAAATTAGCTGTATTTCTCCATTATTAATCTTATATGCAAATATGATCTCCTGTTCCTCATCCTTGCCTAAAACCAGCTTGGACCATATTGATTTCTCCTATTTTCTTTCGAAGTCTACCCATTATGAAGTGTAATAGAATTTTCCTGGCATGACTAATTAGGGCAACAGTTCTGTGCTTGTGCATAATTCCAAGTTACCTTTTTTTCGGTAATGGTATGAATATAGTTATTTTCCATTCTTTTGACCAAATACCTGAATGCCATATCTTTTTTACAGTTTGGGTTTGTTGAACGAAAGGGAACACACAATGCCTTTTATGCTTTACGAACACTAACAGAAAGAGCTTTAGAAGTACAGAAAAATCTCGGCAAAGACCTGAGGATTGTAAAACATCTATACTGGCAGCAAGAAACAGCAGTTCGAGTTGAAAATAGAACTGGAAAATATCAACCTATAAAACAAGGGGTGCGACAAGGATGTGTACTATCTCCAGATCTTTTTTATCTGTATAGCGAGAATATTCTAAGAACGATCATCACAGAACCAGGCATAAAAATTGGAGAATACAATATTAACAACCTTCGATATGCTGACAACACAGTACTAATAGCTGAGAACCAACAAGAACTGCAAAATCTCTTGGATAAAGTCGCTAAAGGAACTGAACAGAAAGACCTTAATTTAAACATAAAAAAGGCAGAGACTATGGTTTTATCTAAGAAACAGAATCCACCAGCATGCAGTATAAAATTAAACGGAACTATTCTAAAGCAGGTGCAGAAATTCAAATACCTTGGAGCAGTAACAACTTCAGATGGGAAATGCACAACAGAAATTAGGAACAGAATAAGTCAAGCAAAGACTGCATTTCAGAGAATGCGAAACATATTAGCCAACACATCCTTATCAATAAGTGTTAGAAAACGAGTCCTAAAATGCCATGTTGAACCTATCTTGTTATATGGAAGTGAATCATGGACAGTAGGCAGGTCTGCACAAAAATCATTAGAAGCAGCAAAAATGTGGTTTTATTAGAAAATGTTGCGAATCCCCTGGACAGCAAAAATAACTAATGAAGAATGTATGAGAAGAGCTGGAGAGACCAAAAATCTTATTCCAAACAATAAGAGAGAAACAGTGTACTTTCATAGGACATGCAATGAGAAGAGGGGGCATTGAAAATATTATAACAGCAGGGAAAATAGAGGGAAGAAGATCAAGAGGAAGACCAAGAGAAATGATACTGAACAGTCTGGCGGGATGGTGCGAGAGGAGATCACCAACTGAGCTGATGGCCTGCATGAAGGATCGTGTACTCTGGAGAAGCATATTAGCCAACGCCAGTCGGCACGGCACATCATGATGATGATGATGATTGCAGCACGTTCCTTTCATTCTTCCTTAATAAGCTCAGCTGTTATTTCTTTACATCCTGGTGAGTTACCATTTTTCAGACTCTTTATTGCCCATAAAACCTGTATAATTGTTGGTTCGGGTTCTTTCTCCCCCAATAATAATTCACACTTTTCCTTTCTGCTTTCACAGTCCATTGTATCATACATTCCCCTGCAATATTCCCTCCATCTTTCTAGAATTTCCTCAGTTTCTGTCAATGTCCTCCCCATCATGTCACAAATTACATTTAGTTTAGGTGTGACATTCCTCGTCAGTATCTTCATTTCTTTAAACATTTCACTATCTCTTCCACATTTCCGATGTCCTTCTATTCTTTCAAAACAATCTTGTAGGTATTTTCTCTGTCTTTTCTTATGTTTCTTCTTATTTATTTTGTTAAAGATTTATATATCTCCCTGGTGTTATTGGGTCACTTTCCATTTCATCTTCATTTTCTACGTTGTTTTATTAGTTCTAATTTGCCTGCTATAATCCATTCATTCTTTCGTGTTTTCTTTACTGGAATCATATCTTTACCTTCTGTTATTTAGATGTCTCTGGCCTGCGTAGCCATTTCATCAGGTGTCATCTCCTCCTATACAGCCATCAGTATCACAAAACGGTTCTTCACTTCTATACCGTAGTGTTCTGGTATTTTTGTAAGATCAAAGCGGACTGGTCTTCATCCCCTTACTGTCTTTTTTATCTTTATCTTCATGTCTGCTATTAATAACTCATTGTCCGTGCCACAATCAGCACCTGGTAACGTTTTTGCTGATGTTATACATGATCTCCACCTTCTTTTGCTCTAAAATATAATCTATTTGATGCATGACTTTTACCATAAGGTGATGTCATGTGTAAAGTCTTCTTGAATGTTGTCTAAAAATTGTGCTCGCGACCATTAGTTCATTTCCATCCTAAACGCCACTAGATTGTCACCTGCCTCATTTCTATGTTCTATACTAAATTTTCCTAAAACATATCCCTCGTCTTGTGCTTATTCTGTACCAGTCTTTGCATTAAAACCTTCCATTATTAATACAATATCATTTTCTTCTTATTTGGTCTATCGTCGTTTGCAGTGTGTTATAAAAGTCTTCTACTTCCTCTTCTTCTGCTGTTGATTTAGATGCATAAATTTGGATAATTGTTACATTTCTAGGAGTACCTTTAAGTCTGATAGTGAGGATTCTGTCACTTACTGTGTTATAGCATAGTATTTCTTTTGATAACTTATCCAAGTAAAAAAGCAACTCCATTCTTTCCTCCTGTTTCTCCACCAGAGTATATAAAGATACCATCTTTTTCGCTCTTGAAGTGTCCTGATCCTTTCCATCGATGTTCGCAGATTCCCAAAATGTGTATCCCCGTTCTTTTCATCTCGTCACTTGTTATTTGATACTTCACCTCATACGTACTTCTTACATTCCGTGTTCCTACTCTTATTTTTCTTTTTAGTTTGGTGCAGGAGTTTTCCTTAGTAACACTGTCAGGATTTTGTCCGTCATCACAATTACTAGTACTGACCTCTGTCTCACACTCTTCCCCAGTGTTAAAATTAGATCTGTCTGGCCTGGGGGACTCGCCATCAGATCTTTTTTCTGTCTGACCTTCCATGTTGCAGTTTCTTGGTATGTTTCCAGAAGGTAGTTAGTCATTGCTTTCTTCAGGGCAGTGACTGTACTAGTCAGTGATCCTACCCATTGTCCCTACAATGAGATCATCTGTCTACCATCATAGAATGGTGACCATAACATTATCTGTCGGCTTCTCTCCCATTCCACCCACCACCTGCTTCCATGGCTTGACGTCTTCCTGGTCCGGTGGGTGGGGGGTGCTATACGGGTTTTACTTACGGGATGGATTATCGCTTTTTCGTTACTTGTTTCTTATTAGTTTATCTCCCCTCAAGACGAGCCACAGTCCAATCCGTGGCCACACATATAAGCAGTTTAAAATCGCCCTTACAGCTCAGTGCTTTTACGGAGACCCTCCTCGTTTTGTCTTTTCTGTTCTATTTATGATGCTTCCGTCATAGGCTTAGGTCCCTGACTTTCGTGCTCTTGGCTGCTTTCTGAAAGCTTTCCACGATTTCTAGGCTCGTCAACGAGAAACTGTTAGCAGATGTTAAGAATATGTCTCGTTTCTCGTGGATTTCTGTAAGAGTAGTTAGAAGATGTAAGTAGTGTTTATATGCAGTGCGAAATGTAATTTTAGTCTCAGTATGTCCGTTTTTTTTTTATCCAAACTCGGTCTAACTCACAAAAAAATACGGACTTAGAATTCAGAATAGCGTTAATTTGTTAAATTATAGAGTTCCTGAAATTAGCGGGGAAATTCAGTATACAGTAGCACCCCGCTATATGTGACCAGTACATTGCAAGGGGAAATTCGCGAAAAGTAGCGAACCCTATTAATTATGAAGTAATTAATCCTAAACTAACTTACATATGTCACATTTTGTAATATACATAAGAAAACAAAACGTTATATTAACAGTAAGTAGCGTTATACATAATGGGAAAAAGAAAAAGAGGAAGACCAAAACGAAGATGGCTGCAAGACATCGTTGACGATCTGCAAATGGATGCAGCAGCAGCAGCAGGCCATCTTGCTCACAACCGAGAGGCCTACAGGAGAGCTGTTTGGGAGGCAAAGTTCCGCAAGGGACATGCAAATGAATGAATGAGCGTGATACAATAATACGTAAAAATAACTTTTAAATAAATGTTTTTTTTTATAGTTTTAAGATATTTGCTGGTTCCGAATTCATGAAATCACCAGACACGCAGACGTGCATCTTTGAGCGGCTCGCAGTGACTCGAATCCCTGGAGATTTCACAAATTCTTTGACTGACCTTCAGTTTTGAACCAGATTATGCAGGTATCAGGGAAAGTGAAAGCTGCAGATCAGTTGGCCGAATTCAGATGTCTAGGAGGACGTGCAGGCACTGTATTGGGCAGACAACAGTGCTGTAGGAGAACTGGTCGAACAAAGGACTTTAGTGACAACCGCGAGTCAAGAATGAAGTTGTTGGGGATAAAACTTAGGGTGGCGAAAAATGAGCAATTCATCAAGAGCTCCAATACGGATGGTTAATCAACAAAGAACGGGTGTAATCAGTTGCTGTACGCCGATGAGACATTGAAGAGGAGATCAGAAACCCTATGGATGTGTTCAGAGTGCATGGATTATGGTACTTACTAACAAATTAGCTGACGTGAAAATCCTATACAGTTTTGATTTGTCCAGAATTCATATCTGTGACATAATCTGAAATATGAATGCAAGTCAAGAAAATAACGGATCTAACCACTGAAAATTTATTAAAAGACCCAAGGGCAAGAAAAAAGTCTTGTCATATATGTCAGTTGTTGCTTCCCTTGATTAGCGGTTTTTGTTTTACGTCTGGTGGAAGAAAAGTAATTTTATTGTTTTTAATGTTGTTAAATTGTCAGTTCTGTTTAAAGTAACTGACATACGAATCATATATATTGTTGTTGTCCATTTCCGCCTCCTCCTTCTTCTACACCTCCTCCTCCTCTTCATCTCATCTTTCTTGTTATTATTATTATTATTATTATCCTTCGTCTTCTTCTTATTCTTCTCATCCTCCTCCTCATACTTGTTCTTATCTTTCTTCTTCTTTTTCTTCTTCACATCATTCTTCTTCTTTTTCTTCTTCTTCACATCATTCTTCTTCTTTTTCTTCTTCTTCATATCATTCTTCTTCTTTTTCTTCTTCTTCTCTTCATTCTTCTTCTTCTTCTAATTAGATGGAGCAAAAACAATGGCATGATTATAAATACCGATAAAACAAAGTCAGTGCTTATAACAACAAGACAGAAATTACAAAGACAACACTTCGGCTCAGCACGGAAACATCACAGACAGAAAACGTTAGCGAGCACAAAATACTAGGTCTTATTATTGACCAACATATGACCTGGAACTCTCATGTGCAAGGTCTAACCAAACTCACCGCACAAAAGTATACCAGTTAGCCAAAATCAAGCACTTCATCGATCAAGACACAAGGAAGACATACTACATATCACATATACAAACACATTTAGACTATTGCTCAGCAATCTGGGATGGTTGCTCAGTGTCAAATACAAAGAGGCTTTGCTCAGTCCAAAAGCGAGCAGTAAAGCTTATTTGTGACAAAGATCAAGCACAAACAACCAGTCAGCACAAACGTATCAAAATACTACCTCTTAAGAACGGGTTCCTCTTCAACAAAGCCAAGTTAGTACATCAAATTCTTTCATAGCATGTCCCGCCTTATCTATTGAACATGTTTAAATTTAGCCCAAAAGGCAGCCAACGCTTGAACAACATATGTCATCCAAAACCTAGACTTGATCTTTACAAGAGAAGCTTTACTTATTCTGCTGCTAATCTTTGGAATACCCTCCAGTCCTGTATAAAAAAAAATATATAAATTATACTCCTTCCTACAACTACAAACTTTCCCAATATCTATTTGATGTCGACTACATGCCTCCATGAATCATAAAACTTAAAAGTTATTTTAGACTGCTCTTACAGACACCGAATACAGTTACTGTAATTGTTTACTCTGAATAGTCCAGAAATTTTTGTTTAGTAGATAGCCATTTATATATGTATGTAGTTACTTCTGTACTGAGTGAATGGATAAGAGCGAAACGTAAATGTTATATTTTATTTTATGTCTCTCAGCTTCAATGTTAATTATGTTTGTTACATGAACAGCAAATTTGTAGAATGTTTGGAATAGAGTGAAAGATGTATGATAAAGGGCAGAATGTCAGACTGCCCTGCGTGCCCAATTCTTAACCCTTTTGAAATAAAGATCAATCAATATTCTTCTTCTTCTTCAGCAATCTAAACACAGAGATGAGGCGCCTTAACGAATCTCAGAAACTGAATTTTTTTGTCTGTTTTTCATATTTTTGTTTTATATGTGGCTGATACTATGCCAATTTTCATTGCAATTGTCTTGAATTTATTAAATGCCTAACATGTAATTGAATATACGTAAATCTAATAGATTTTATTCGGTGCTAAAAAAATGGCTTCGATTTTTAGTGCTATATTTGAAAATCTGCTCGACTTAACTTCAAGATTTGTCAGCGCGCCTGTATTCAGTTAGATTTCCGTCGGTCAGTGTTCACCGTTTTCTGTACTGGAATTGTCTTTGGACGAGATACCAATACGTGAAGCTCTTTGTGAATTTTCAAAGAAGAAATGCTTTTAAGAAAACTCCATTTCTGAAAGACAACCGGAAAATAAACTCTTTATAAACCTTTTTATTTGAAAGGGAAACCAAGAAAATCTTTTTTTTTAGTCTTTTTTAAGAATAAAAGAGGATATAATATTGAAACCTGCAATTTGCTGATGTTCGCGTCTGCAGTTTCAAAGAAAAGATCACTCCATGTGATAAAACTCGATGTAATAAAAAGATGATAGCACAAAAATATTCACCATTGGCTGATTTGTACTGCGGAAAACTGTGCTTGAATGCTGATCTTTTGCTCCTGATTTCTCGTTTATTAATAGTAACATTTACAGAATTAGAACGTTTGTAAGCAAAATAAGACCGTTTTTAAGCGGATTACTGGCCTTACTTTGAACATCAAAAAGACAGAGACTATGGTTATATCTAAGAAACAGAATCTACCAGCATGCAGTATTAAATTAAACGGAACTATTCTAAAGCAGGTGCAGAAATTCAAATACCTTGGAGCAGTTATAACTTTAGATGGGAAATGCACAACAGAAATTAGGAACAGAATAGGCCAAGCAAAGACTGCATTTCAGAGAATGAGAAACATATTAGCTAACACATCTTTATCAATGAATGTTAGAAAACGAGTCCTAAAATGCTATATTGAACCTATCTTGTTATATGGAAGTGAATCATGGACAATAGGCAAGTCTGCACAAAAATCATTGGAAGCAGCAGAAATGTGATTTATTAGAAGAATGTTGCGAATCTCCTGGACAGCAAAAACAACTAATGAAGAATGTAGAAGAAGAGCTGGAGAGACAAAAAACCTTGTCAAAAAGATAAGAGAGAGACAATGTACTTTCATAGGACATGCAATGAGAAGAGGGGGCATTGAATATATTATAACAACAGGAAAAATAGAAGGAAGAAGATCAAGAGGAAGCCCAAGAGAAATGATACTGGACAGTCTGACAGGATGGTGTGAGAGGAGATCACCAACTGAACTGATGGCCTGCATGAAGGATCGGGTACTCTGGAGAAGCATAATAGCCAACGCCAGTCGGCATGGCACATGATGATGATGACTGGCCATTCCTCTCCCTGCGTTGACATTGTGTCAGTTGCTCAGGTAGACAGAGTTTGTTATCTTGGTTGACCTGATTTGTTGGTTGCCGTGTAGACGTTAGGTTTAGGGATAGCTGGGGAAAGCTGTATCAGTAACAAAAGTTAAGGCAGAATAAAAGAAGACTAAAGACCTGCACGAACAAGCTAATAACAGTATTGCAGTATTGTGCTGCATACTCTTGCACTTCCGTGTGGAAGCTGGATCTCTGGCATTGCGAAGATCTTGTGTCATAGAATCGTGGGAGGAATAGATTCTGATGATGTTTTCTGTTACTTGAATACAATATATTCTGATATTCATATAATTTGAATATTTCAAACATGTGCTATTGTCGAAAGACATGCATAAAAGGAACAGCAAAGGAGTTCATTATAATTATTTCTGCCGGGAACTGATGCATCATGGGTGTTGAGGATGTTGAGGCACAGCATCATATCGGATAGGGAGCAGGTTACGGCAGTTTTTCTTTTTTAGTCCGTGAGTGGAGCTGAGCGGGGGGGGGGTGTATTATTTCTTTAGCAGACCCCACCGCCATGGGGACTAAGGCGATCCCTTCCCCTTTAGCTAGGCTGCTGGCCCTGTTACTGGGGACACCAGCGGAGAGGTGGGATTGGCCTTGGTCAGCTATGATTCGCCAGCTTGTAACTTAGGATGGCTGACTGCCAAACTAGACAGTGTCTTTAATTCTATTTTTATTATTGTTATTATTATTGTTGCTGTTGATATCTGCAACATCACAAAACTGCCAGGAAAAGAAAAGAAATTGCCATGTTTACTTCAAATCACGGCATTTAACTTGACGCTCAAAAGAGGTAGAATTTTAATGTCACACCTTCAGAATGCCAGATGTTGATAATGGTGGACAACAGTGTTCCCTTCAAGCTGCGCGGTGCGCGGCCGCGCACTTTAAAAAGACAAGCCATGCATAAAATTAAAATTGCTCCTTTTATTTATTTATTTTTAATTTCCTGATGTCACCCTGTATTAGTGCTGAGAAAAAATACAGTAGCATTACATGAGTTTGTTTTCTATATGTTTTTAAGTTTAAGAAATTTTTTTTTCTGTTAGAATTTTTATTATAGTTTATCATTCGACGTAACGATCCACGTGTGTGTATGTATGTGTGTATGTATGTGTGTATGTATTATGTATGTATGTATATATGTATGTATGAGGGATGTTATGCCCACTGAACTGGCCTCTCATGAGACAGGTTGTTGTTTGCTCATCAGTCTTATCTCAGCGTTGTTCTTGAATTCGTTCCACTTTATACCTAGTATTTTCCTTAGGCACTTGTTTTCGAAAGAGTCTGATTTCTTGTTTATTTCTTTATTTATTTTCCAGCTTTCACATGCATAAATGAGGATGTATATTACATTTTAATTGAATAATCCTAACTTGGTATATATATGTATATATATATATATATATATATATATATGCACACAGGTTCAACATTTTGCCCACGAACCTCAAACCCTTAGGGAGGCACATTGGTGGTCAGTCGAATAACTCCAAAAATGTTCAGTTTACCACTAATTGGACGCATTTACATTTTTTTAACACTAAATGGATCCATATAGATTTTCTTCAGAATCTTGTCTGTTACGCGGATATGATGATGTGACAAAGCTGAAAATATCTCGTCAATGTGTCGTGCAGATCATTTGAATCTTACAATGGAGCAGATAATATCCGCTTGTATAAAGATATCCTGGTCTACTTTTGACAAACGAGGCAGCTGAAATATATATCAGTGAGGAAAAATAGGAAGAGGCGGAGAGTTTTGAATATCTTGGATCATTACAAACTAATAATGGAGATGCAATGAGGGGAAATTAAAAGGAAGACATCTATCGCTCTTCAGGAAATAAAGCAACTGAAGAAGCTGTGGAGAGAACAAACAAAACTACACAAAAAAAATAAATAAATAAATAAAAATAAGGTCTAGTTTTGCTTTCACAGAGTATTTTTCATTTTTCGAATAAGTTTACCGAACACACTGTGCTAGATGCCAATTTTGTTTTTACGTTAGGATCGCGCTGGTATTGGGCTTTGAGTCCGTTTTTCTTCAAATCACTTTATCTCTGGCGATCGTAAGTTAGTTTAATATTCTGTGTAACGAAATTTAACCCTAAGCTATCTACTCTTTAGAAAGAGTAGGTAGGAAGAAAGGGCGGATTGTATAGACAGGCAGACTGACAAATAGATAGGTGGGTGAGTAGGTGGTTAAGTAGGTAGATGGAGAGAGAGAGAGAGAGAGTGTGTGTGTGTGTGTGTGTATTAGTTATTTTGTAAACAGTAACAGAAGCTGAAGTAAGACCAGTAACTGTGCCATATACTTAGTTATGTACCGTTTTGTTTCCTCGGACCCTGTTAGGACACGTGAGAAGGAACGGCCATTTGCCTGGTTGCTTATGAGAATATTCTGGAACTACTGTGTCCTGTCAGGCCTCATTAGAGCAAATTGACGAAGACAGCAACGAAAACTGATGGGCAAGACGGCTGGCGGCGTAGGGATACTGCTGGCCAGAGAATGTAAACTGATAATCTGATTATTCATGTGATTTACCAGGGCCTGGATTTCTTGAAATCTGCTGTGTTTCTTAGGGGTTTTTTTACAATTATGATTTGATATCTTCTTGTTTTCTCTCTTTCTCTCTCTCTCTCTCTCTCTCTCTACATATATATATATATATATATATATATATATATATATAGTTCTTGTACTTGTACGAACTCTCTGTAGCTGCGAGCTGTTGTTCTTTGCAGCCGATGCTGTAGAGGTGTTGAGGCAAAGCCTCGTATCGGCTTGGGAGCGTGTTATGGCAGCTATTTTTTCAGTCCCGCAGTACAACTAAAAACCAGGGGTGTGCAAAGCTTCTTTAGCTGAGTCCACCACCATGGTGATTATGCCGATCCCTGTCCCGTTAGCAAGGCCAAGACTGTTACTGGGGGTACCAAGGAGAGTTGGGACAGGGTCTTGGTCAGCTGTGGTTCGCTAACTCTGACGCTAGCATATCAGCTGTGGGTCGCTGATTGGCGTCTTCACCCCCGTAGTGAGAGAGAGAAAGAGAGAGAGAGAGAGAGAGAGAGAGGGAGGGAGAAAAGGTACCAAATCATAATTTTAAAAAAACCTACGGAAACACAAAACAACACACCAGATTCCATTAAATCTAGGGGCCTAGTAAATCTCTCTCTCATACACACACGCACACACATTACATATATATATATAAGGTCTGACAATTACGTAATGAGACTAATTACATAAAACATAAAATAAACAACAGTTTGAAGATATAACCTGTATTTTATTCAAAGTAAGCCCCTTGTGCATTGATACAGCGAGTGGCACGATCTAACAGACACTGAAATGGCCTGTGCAGTTCTTCTGTTGGTATGGCCCTTAAACTCGACGTTACGTCCATTCAATGATAACTTTCATTTTGAGAATAAAAAATAAATGTAGGGAGACAAATCTGACGAATAGGGTGAATGGTTGAGAACACACACTTGTTTTGAGCCAAAAATTCCTGTACAACTACCGCCCGGTGAGCCGGTGCATTATCATGAAGAAGGAAAAACTGGCAGGTGTTGAATACTTGGGTCAGACTCGGAGAATCCTTTCAATAGGCGTTTCAAAATACTTAAATAAGCTTTGCCAGTGACACTTTGTCCCTCTGGAATAAATTCTTTGTGTATAACTCCTTTGCTGTCGCAGAAACACACCAACAATGTCTTCACTTCCGACTTTTGAGGACGATTTTTTTTGGCTTGTGGTGATGATGATGACTTCCATTGAGCACTTTAGCGTTTATTTGTGGGATCATAGTGGAAAATAATCATATTTAAGAAATGTTTATTTCTGCGACAGGTTTTGATGAGGTCTTTTGCGTTCTCAACACGCTTGTGTTTTTGGTCATCAGACAACGCATGTGCTACAGACCGGCAAGCAACCTTTTTCTTGCTCAAATCTTCCATTAAAATTTTTTGAATGGTTTCTCGGTTCACACCAAATTCGTCTGCCATTATCCTCACAGTCAAACAGCGATCATCTTGTATCCGTTCTCTGACTTTTACAATGAGTTCCTCATTACGAACAGAAATTGAGCGTCCATGTCTAGTTACATTTGTAATCGTTTCCACACCACTTTTGAATCATGAATACCACCTGAATATCTGTGCACGAGATAAAAATTTATTCCTATAAACTTGTCGCATCAATTCAACTATCTCAATGGCACTTTTTCCGAGTTTTAAACAAAATTTAATGTTAGCTTTTTGCTCCATGCTGATTACATGACAATACACCTCTGACTACGTCAGCAAAATGGCAGCTTGTTTGTCGTCTGCTTATCGGGCGACGATGAAAAGTTTCCAGATTATAGATGAAGGCTGCCTCTGTGGATTCCGTGCTTTGTTTCATAGATGCCATTTTTTTCTTGGCTATAATAAAATCAGTCTCATTACTTAATTGTCACACCTTATATATATATATATATATATATATATATATATATATATATATATATATATTATATATATATATATATATTTCACAAAAAGAGACGCAACAAACACAATGTCGCGATTTAAACTGAAGTTTGCTGATCAGACAAGGGCAAATTGCCTGAAATGTTCACTTGGACACCAACTTCACGTGCTGACCTGAATTGTACTCAGCAGATAATTCATGAGCACAGAAAAGTGACACTAGTCAAAACAGCATTTTTGACAATAACTCATGACAGGTTCACGAGAATCTCGTGAAACTTACTGAAAACTCAATGACAATGTTATTGAATGGCTAGAAAAGACTGATGCTCCTCGAATCAATTCATTTGAAAATTCATTGCGCAAGTATGGCTCATCTCACTACAGAACAATGACTCATCATCATTGGACGTTTACAGAATGGACAGTCACAAACTGTAGTGACCAGACAATTTAATGTGGTTAGAAACACCATTAGTCGCCTTTGGGGACGATTTAAAGAAACTGGCTCAGTTGCAGACCGGCCGCGCAATGGAATACCCATAGTCACAACTTCTGCCGAAGGCCGCTTCTTACGGCTGCATCACCAAAGGAACCGATTTGTATCTGCGTCCTCAACAGTCCAGTCAATGACTGCAGCTCGTCGAATTTCAGATCAAACGGTCAGGAACCGGTTGCACGACGCTGGTCTTTGGTCTAGAAGCCCCTACAGAGGTCCTGTTCTTACGGACCAGCGTCGCCAGAACTGACTGCAGTGGGAGAACCAGGATCGTCAGTGGACCATTGTGAATGATTGGAGAAGGGTTTGGTTTAGTGATGAATCATTCTTTCTGCTCCAGCGACACGATAGACGGAGAAAAGTTTACCGCAGATTCCATGAGCGCTACGCCCAGAACTGCGTGGATGAGGTTCCTCCACATGGTGGTGGAGGTGTACTGGTGTGGGGGACGATCAACTTCACTGGAATAAGTGACCTGGTGCAAATTGAATGCCCAACAATACGTCGCTGAAATTCTTCGTCTTCACGTCCTTCTACTTCTGGCTGCATTAGGGTGGATTTTTCAGCAGGATAACGCTCGACCTCATGTGGCACAACTCACAACCCAGTTCCTCGCTGACAACAACGTCCAGACCATTCCGTGGTCATCCATCTCATCAGACATAAACCCAGTAGAACACATATGGGATGAATTCAACAGACAAGTCCGTCAGTGAGACGTGTCGCCAACCAATCTCCGACAGTTGTCTCTTCCACAGCGGGAAGAGTGGACAACCATCCCACAACAACAGATCCATGTCAAGGAGATGTCGTTCTCTGATACAGGCCAGAGGAGGCCATACACCTTACTGAAACTGAGGCCTCAGTCGCAAAGAATAAAAATCCACACCAAATTTAATGAACATCATTTCATTGTTAAAGTCTTAAAGTTTCTTCATGCTAAGATTGAAACATTAATTCTGTAAAATAAAATTTTGATAGTTTGAAATTTGGCGTCCATTGCGACTATAGTAGTGTTGCGTTTTGTTGTGTTTTGTTTTTTTAACAGTATAGTTTGATATTTTCATTCTGTAGTTTTCTACTTCGTAGAATTCTTTACTGTTTGCAAAGTGCAAAGCTTTCACAGTTTATCTTCTTCTATTGTCCATCTAGAACTGCCAGCTAGTGTTGTTGCAGCTGCTGCAGATGTTGAGGTTCAGCATCGTATCGGATAGGAAGCGCAGTATGGATATTATTTTTTCAGTCACCGATTGAAGCCAAATACCAGGGATGTGCAATACTTATTTAACAGATTCCATGAGAAAAATACCAGGGGTGTGCAATACTTATTTAACAGATTCCATGAGAAAAATACCAGGGGTGTGCAATACTTATTTAACAGATTCCATGAGAAAAATACCAGGGGTGTGCAATACTTATTTAACAGATTCCATGAGAAAAATACCAGGGGTGTGCAATACTTATTTAACAGATTCCATGAGAAAAATACCAGGGGTGTGCAATACTTATTTAACAGATTCCATGAGAAAAATACCAGGGGTGTGCAATACTTATTTAACAGATTCCATGAGAAAAATACCAGGGGTGTGCAATACTTATTTAACAGATTCCATGAGAAAAATACCAGGGGTGTGCAATACTTATTTAACAGATTCCATGAGAAAAATACCAGGGGTGTGCAATACTTATTTAACAGATTCCATAAGAAAAATACCAGGGGTGTGCAATACTTATTTAACAGATTCCATGAGAAAAATACCAGGGGTGTGCAATACTTATTTAACAGATTCCATGAGAAAAATACCAGGGGTGTGCAATACTTATTTAACAGATTCCATGAGAAAAATACCAGGGGTGTGCAATACTTATTTAACAGATTCCATGAGAAACTATGACAATCCCTGCCCCGTTAGCCAGGCTAGGCCCGGTACTGGTGGGATAGGATCTTGATCGGCTGTGGTTCACCAGTCTGAAGCTAGCATGTCAGCTATGGGTCGCTGTACCAAATCAGACATTCTCCTAGCCCCCATCTTTTCCTATCAAGGTAAAACCTCATTTTGGAAAATAACCGTCAGTCTCTGCTGCCTGCTAGGAATTCACATTTACGAGGTAATTTTACCATTAAACTTATTTTGCTTATACATGTATAAAGAGTTTTACCTCTATGTTAAGTTTTTTTTTCCAGCTTGCATTTCACAATTTCTAGCTTTTCTTTCCTTTTGATTGTGTTACCGCTTCGCTCATGATTCTGTCCTCGCTTCATCCGCATATCTAGTTCTTTCCGTAGATGCTTTTCATCATCTATGTTGTTCTTTGCATTTTCGTGTGCTTTTACCATTTGTTCTTAGATTTTACTCGTTAACTCGTAATTGAATAAATGTTTATTTTGTATTAATGTTTATAATCCAGAGTTTGACAAGATGTTCTTAGGGACAGGCTTGCCCTGTCTTTTTTTTTTTAAAACGATGGACAAATTTCTTAGTAAATGTTAATTATCCTGGCTCTCTGCACAGCTCAGATTCTCTCCAAAAATGTCACGTGACACAAGTTTCTGCCGAAAAAAATAAGGCATTTTTGTGTTATTATCCATCGTCATGTTAGGATTCTGTGTGTTAAACCTGTGTGTCTGATTTACCATAGTTGTTTATAATGTGCAAGGTTTGTTGTAAAATATGTCCTTGATTTAAAGCAGACAATTTCTGGCGTCTTATTAAACTGTATCAGTGGACTAAGCTGTATCAGTGGACTAAGCTGTATCAGTGGTTATCCAAGTGGTCTGTACCGCCCCCCTGGGTTAGGTCAAAGGGTAAAATATCCTCCCTGTCCAATGGAGGCATCTAGGGGGAACATGGTGTTAGTGCCCATACTTTCCTTTACTTTTCAGGTACACTAGAGAGTGAAGTAGTCATCATCAATGACTCTTTGTCTCTCTTGCCTTTGTTGTATATCTTTGTCTCTCTTGCCTTGTTGTATCTCTGACTCTTTGTCTCTTTTACCTTGTTGTACCTTGGACTCTTTCGTCTGTCTTGCTCGATACATATTACATGGGGTTTTTTCCCATTGTCTTGATTTATCTCGGACTCAGTGTCTCTTTTTTTAATGCATCTCCGACGCTTTATCTCTTTTGCTGTCATGTATCTCCTGAAAATCTTTATCCATGTGTTGCCCAAGAATAGTTAATGTTGTTGTTAGCTTATTATTTTACACATAGACTTTGACATCAGTATATATTTAACAGTTTTGTTAGATCTGTGTCCGATACTAATTAACTTGTCTGATTTTAAATTTCCTTCACTAGTTCTTTTTTTTTAACATTTTTTTTGTTTCAGTTTGTTTCCAGTCATCATCATGACTATCTTGTACCCTGTTTCTTGGTCCTCCACTTGTTACCATCTGCATCAATGATCTTCTACTTCATCTCAAAAAATCCTCTAATGACTGCACAGATTACACTAGTCACAGTGAATGTATTAACCTTGAGTCTGCACTTCAGTTTGAGATAAACAACCTATTTAACTGGAGCAACAACAACAACAACAGAATGCTCATAAACATCAGCAAAACAAAATTCATGCTCATTACAACACGACAGAAGTAAAAGAAAATTCAGCACTAACAAGACTATAATTCCATACTGGAATTTCACAAATAGAGAGAATATTGATGAACAAAAAACTCTAGATCTCACGATTGACCACCACCTCAGCTGGAATCGTCATGTAGACAATCTAACAAAATTCACTGCACAAAAAGTTTACCAGTTTGCTGAAATTAAACACTGTCTTGACAGACACTTGAAAAATGTACTACATATCACAGATACAAACACACTTGCATTACTGTTCCACAGTTTGAGATGGTTGCTCTATGTCAAACATGAAAAAGACTTCACTCACTTCAAAAAACGGGCAGTGAAGCTTATAGGCGACAAACATGCACCACAAATAAGGACAGACACCTTCACATTCTACCCCTCAAGAAGAGATTTCTATACGGCAAAGCCAAGTTAATTCACAAAGTTCTGTCGCACAATTCTCCACCCTATTTATGGTAATCGTTCAAATACAACCTACAAAACAGCCAACGTTTAAGTAATTGTATTCTTCCAAAACCAAGTCTTGACAAGTTTAAAAAAGCTTCTCATTCATCTGCCAATATTCTTTGGAATGCCCTACCATGACATGTAAAACTTAAAAGTAATACTCGTTCTTATAACTTCAATACCTGTTTGAGATGGACTTTATGCCTCCTTAACATGTATTTATATTTATGTGTATGTGTACACATGTATGACTGTGGAAGTGTGTTTTTGTACATGTGTGTTATGTACGTATGTGTGTTACAAATAATATGTATATATATGGATGTATAAATGTGTATATACATATATATGTAAATGTATAGATATATATGTATAATATAAACATATATGTATGAGACATATATGTGTATATGAACGTATATGACAGCATGTTTATGTGTATACATACGTATATGTGTATGTATGTACTTGTATATATGTGGTATGTACTTGCATTTGTGTGTGAATATATTTATGTGTGTGTGTTTATATATATATATATACATTTCTTGTATATATGTGGTGTATACTTCCATTTGTGTGTGAATATATTTATGTATATATATATGTATATATATATATAAATTTCTTTATATATGTGGTATATACTTCCATTTGTGTGTGAATATATGTATTTTCGTGTACTTGGATATATGAAAAAAATAGATGTATATATATATATATATATATATATATATATATATACTGTCAAAAAAAAAAAGAAACGCATAGCTTATTTAAGCTTCATTTTTTTATATGTTATAACAAAAATCTTTTCCCGGGTATCTCAAACCAAAGCAGAAACTGTCACCAAGATATCAGGTCCATGATTTAGCGTGAATTTTGCTATTCTCGTGTATAGTCAGAACGCAGTAGCTGCCCTTGCTAATCACGCATTTTTTTTAACCATAACTCACGTTAAGTTTATGGAAAAGTCGTGATTTTTGTGCTGAGCACAACTCACTTCCCACGGAAATGAAACTCTATAAAAGGATGAGGTTACACGAACAAATTCAGTTAATCTTCAAGCAGACAATTATGGCGCGTCTATCGCAAAATTTACGAAACATTGCTGTTGGTCGCCTGTAAGCAGGTGAAAGTCACAGTCAGGTTGCCAGGCATTTAAACGTGCAGCAGAGTACCACCAGTCGACTCTGGCACCGTTTCCAAGCCACTGGCTCAGCTGAAGACTGGCACCGCAGTGGACGACCCAGAGTGACAACAGCAGATGATGATCGCTTTATTCTGGTTCATCACCTCAGAAACAGGTTTACAACAGCTTCCTCAAGTGCCCAGTCATTGCTTGCAGGACGTAGTGTGTCTGATCAAACTGTCCGGAATAGACAGCATGAAGCTGGACTGGTGGCACGACGACCTCACTGAGGTCCTGTTTTAACGAGACGCCATCACCAAAATCGACTTGTTTGGCCCAACTAGCATCGGCCCTGGACAACTGACAATCAATGGATACGTGTTTGGTTTAGTGACGAATCTTCCTTTTTGTTGCACCGCCATGATATGCGGAGAAGGGTCACCGTAGGCCAAATGAACGTTTTGCCCAAAATTGCGTTGATGAAGCTCAGCCGCACTGTGGTGGAGGTGTAATAGTATGGGAAATGATCAGTTTCAACGGAAGGAGTCCATTAGTGCAGATTGAAGGAAGCTTGAATGCGCAACGATACGTCAATGAAATTCTTCGACCTTCCATTTTTGGCTGCGCAAAGGTCTTTGTTTCAACAAGACAACACCAGACCCCATTCTACATTGTTCACCACACAGTTCCTGACTGCCAACAACATTCTCACCATTTCCTGGCCATCCCTGTCTCCAGACATGAATCCGATCGAGCACCTATGGAGTGAGCTGCAAAGCCGTGTTTGTCGTCTAAACGTTTCTCCAGCCAATCGTCGTGATCTGTGGCAGGTACTCCATGAAGAGTTGGCAGCCATCCCACAGGCGCACATCAGACATATGATCGCATCTATGCCCAGGAGATGCTTGTCGCCGATCGATGCAAGCGGAGGCCGCACACCATACTAACTTTAGAACCCCTGGGACTAACAAATTCTCGTCACACAGATGCAAGAAGGTGTCAAGTGAGTGTGTAAACCCTTAGGTATTATTGTGTGCAATTTGAACATTTTATTCATTCAATTTAAAAAGCTATAGAATATCAAAGTTATGGCTAAAATTGGGTTATCAGTAGTTACGCCGGTTTTTGTTTTTTTTTTGGACAGTATATTTCAGGGTCTAAATTGATTTAAAGTATGGCTTGATTGTTGTATTTTTTATACTGCTTGTCTATAAATTTGCTAGTTTAGAATGAATGTGAGAATGTAAAAAGGTAAAATTCCCGCTTCCATGTCATTAAGGCTTGTTGTGGATACAGTGTTAAGCCCATATTTTCCGTGACCTTCGGCACATGAAAGTCTGATGTGCTCATCACGCCTGGCCCGCATTTACCTTCTCAGATTTCTCTGCTACCCATTTCTAGAGACTGATTCGACCCCAGGGTCTTTTTTTTGGGTATGTACCAGAAAAAAATGCCACTCTTGGGACTGAACCTGGTAGCACTAATGTGAGAATGTACTTCAGTTTAGTTCATGTATTTGCATGAATCAGACTGTGAAGTATATGGACATGAGATAAGTTTATTATTTATTTATATAATCATTTGATTGCTTCTTCATACTTATTATGCTCATTAACAAATTCTGAATGATTTGACCGAGCGAAAGCTGTATGATGAAGGCAGAATGTTAGACGGGCCTGCCTGCCCCATTCTTAACCCTTGGAAAATAAAGCATGTTGGTTCGTTCATTCTCCCAAGGGAAGATTGACTCCAGCTTAGTCTGTACTTGTTTTCACACCGCATTTGGCCAAGATGAAGGACAGCTAAAATATTTCAGTCGTGTCATATGAAGAGACGTAATGCAATAATGAACATTATATTTCAGGTAAACGTAAAAGAAGAAAAACAGAGGAAAGGCAACAACGATATACAAGGAGTTCCAGAAGTTTCTGTACACATTCCGGATGCCTACCACCCACACGACCCCCCCCCCCCCCGACACAGCACACGTCAGTACATTAATCACGTTCCTCTAGGTTTTATTTAGCAGTATCTGGAGTAACCGAATTGATGACGAATGTTCACATCCCGTGGAAGTTGAGGTATGTAAACATTGTCTGAGAAAAAGTCAGGTGTTAGGTCGGAGAATCTACACAGAAACTAACAGTGGCCTCCGGAAAATGTGAAGGAACTTCTGGAATATCCTGTAGACTGGTGGGCGAAATTTTTAATCCAAGCTGGATTCGGTTGTTTCAATGCTTTTCCTAATACTGCTCTTCCTTTCTTGTCTGCTCTTCTGTACTAAGCTTCCAATTGCGGAAGTTTTGTTATATATGCCACATTGTCAAACTTCAGGCCCACGTTTTCGTCCAGTTGCCATAAATATGTGCTTCCCTGGCTCTGTTTTGTGCGTAGTGTTTGTCCTAATACATATTTCAGAAAGTGCTTTACAGACATGATAACAATCACCAAGCAGCTCTTGGACATCTCGTTATCATATATCCTCCAGTTTTTATTCTTGTTGCCGATAACTCGCCTAATCTCTCTCTCTCTCTCTCTTTCTCTCTCTCTCTATCTATCTATCTCTCTCTCTCCTCTCTCTCTCGCACATTTTTTAATTGTCGATGGTATTGTCTTTGTCTTTGTCATCCTCACCTGCAGTCCTACCCTTCCCCAACTGATATTCTTTCTCTTGCAATGAGCGTACTACACTTTTCCTGACTATCAGTCTGTTTTTGTTTATCTTGTCAGTGCTTTTTCTCCCTGTGCCATTCTCTCTATCCTTCACGCACACATACACACACACTCACTGTCTTTCTCTCCCTCACTCTTCCACACCACACACACACACACACTCTCTCTCTCTCTCTCTCTCTCTCTCTCTCTTTCCTTTCTCTGTACCTCATAACCCGGAGGTTTTCTTCAATTATCCGAGCCTTACATCTCCTGTAAAGATTGTATGACAATGTTAGACCAATCAGTCGAGCTTGCAAGATAATGATCGCCTATTTTTAAGAACCGTATCGATTATTTTCCTTTTTTTTTTATCAAAGTGTGTCGGTCAAATGTTCCCTCCATCCTGTCTCCTTATTTGCAGCCATTGTGTCTTTATCGATGTGGTGATGATGGATGCGTTGTTGTGATAGTGATGGGGCAGTTGTGGTAACAAAGCGGTTGTTGTAAAGGTGGTGGTTGTGGCAGTTGTAATGATGGTGGCAGTTATGTTGATGATGGTAGTTATGATGATGGTGGCAGTTATGTTGATGATAGTAGTTATGATGGTGGTGGCAGTTATGTTGATGATGGCAGTTGTGGGGATGGTGGCAGTTGTGAAGATGATGACGGTTGTGAAGATGATGACGGTTGTGGCGATGACGACGGTTGTGATGATGACGACGGTTGTGCGATGTTGGCAGTTATGTTGATGGCGACGATTGTGGTGACGGTGGCAGTTATGGTGATGGTTGTGATGGTAGCAACTGTGGCGATGGTGGTGAAATTCCGTGTGGCAGTTGTGGACTGAAAAAGCTCTTGTCAGCTTAAATGACAGTAAAGAACTTGGACATTGTTGATATTGTTCAGTTTCGGGGTATTCGTTTTTTTTCGGCCGTGGCCTTCAAATGAGCAGTGGCTGCGTTACGTCGAAGCTAAGCACCTTTCGGGCCAACATGTCCGTCTTCGGCTCGCCGACTTTTGGGACCGGGTTTGCTTTCCTATCGCCATCCCTGTTCTTGTGGTCAAATTACTGTCTCTTTCTAGGGACAATCCTGAGAGTGGTCTAGGGTCTTAGTCTGATAGACGCAAGCACTCATTTAATGATCACATGACTTTTATTATCTTACTTTGCATGAGTACTACATCTTTGCCCCTGGTTTTAGGCTATGAGCAGATTTCTTATCGTCTGTGTTATGTCGTTTTCTTTATAATTCTTTTTTTTTTAAATTTTCCTCTTCTAATTCTCGTAATCCTTATTATTGTTTATGGGGCTTTTTTTCACATCTCCGTGCAGGTTGTTGTAGAAGCTTCCTCATTTACACGCCATTTTTCTTTTGAGTAACAAAGTGACAAGGGAGATCGAGCAGATGAGCCTGCAAAGAATAATGAACAAAGAACAGTCCAAGAAATCGTGCAGTAAACTGTTAATCCCTGTTGTTTTCTTTTCTTTCGCTGAATGTCTATTGGCAAATATAGTGGAGACGTTAAGACTTTGAGTGCAGTTTCTCCGATGCAAAATTAATGTTGCTTTTTTGGTACTTTTAAAGAGGAGGTGTGATTTTCCTAATGGACCGCAGTTTTAATAAAGGAACTGAATTAAAAATTGTTGATAGATGTCTCAAGATACTGTACTTATTTGGGTGTCACTTGCAACTGTTCTTAATTTAAAGAAAGTAGATTTTAGAATAGAGCATACTGAAATTAGATGGAAGAAGAGGAGTCCACCAAGGGATGACCAAAATGTGTAACAGAAGTGTTTAATATACCCGTTATACGAAGCACATTAGAGAGCCTTTCTTAAGAAGTCTGTTTATCCGCCTCGGTAGTGTCATGTGAGGTACGCAAGAAAAATAAGACAAGATCTTTTTTTTAAGATTTCATTTTGCAGTCAGCATGTCTCCACAGTTCTCTGTCTGTCTGACTATTTGTCTGCCTCGTTTTGTGCCCGTTTTTCTTACGAGGAGGATATCAAGAGAGCTACGTGCTTGATGTTTGAAATGGCATTTACCAGAATATTGGATTATATTTTCTTCATTTCTGTGTGATCACCATATTTTCTACAACTCTCTCTCTCTCTACAACTCTCTCTCTCTCTCTCTACAACTCTCTCTCTCTCTCTCTCTCTCTCTCCTGTCCATTTTCTTCACTCTTTCTATCAGTTTGTAAAAGTGAACCACAAACCCCTGTCAGCTTTTTTTTTACTATAACTGGTTTTACCGCAGTCGTTTTTTCTTCTCTCTCTCTCCTCCTTTCTCTCTCTCTCTCTCTCTCTCTCTCTCTCTCTCTAACACAACATTTGGAAATCATTTTAAAAAGTAAAAAACAAAAAAATTGGGTGTTTAGATGAACGGGAAAAAAACTAGTTCTGTTTTTTTTTTTTGCACTTAGTTTTATTTTCGTAACGCCGCTATATTTTTCTGAGCCAGATGCAAAGGTGCAGCAGGACACCTGATATAATGATGCCAGTCACAGAGAGTTCTTGCTCACGCCCGGCTCATATCTTGCCCGAAGCTTGACTCAAACACTGGCCACTGTTAGTTGGTAATATCTCCATTCATCAACGGTTATGTCTTCACTTCCTGCTGTCCGACTGGTCAGTGTGAAGTATATCTCTTATTGCGGAAGGGTAGCTGTCTCCGGCTGGCCCCTATCGCATTAAAATGACTGTCTGGCTAGGAATTTTCCTGTCCGACTTTATTCAGACTTGTCTTTTGCACTGTCCGATTTTTTAACTGAAAAGAAAAAAAAAATTATCCCCAGCGGAAAGAAATTCTTTGAAAGGTCAGAAAATAAAACAAGACTAAAAGAAGAATGAGAACGGACGAGGTCAGATCCATCATAAGAGCAGCAGTGATGCTACAGCACATCGAAAACCAAAGGGGGAAACTGATGTGGTCATCAGATGAGAACCACTAGTAAAAGCATTTCCGTTACAGAAGCCAGATAAAAGAGAATGCCCAGAGGAAGGTGGACAGAAAGGGTAACCAGAATTTTGAAGATAAATTGTGTGACAATCCATCAGGCCACTTTGTGTGTACGTAAATCCAGCATCTATAATCAAATCACGCTCTATACGTAACAGTACGCCGCGGAGATGGAGCAAACGAAGGGAGAGAGTTCGTTCCTATTGATATTGCGTTGTGCAAATTGCTGATGTTGTGAGTCCTCATTGAAGATATCTTACATGAGAACAATCTGCTGGATAAAGCGTGTCTGTAATAAAGCTTTCGGAAAATAAAAGAAATCAGTGTCGTTGATTAAAGCTAGGAGGAAATGGGTTTAATATCTTTCTTCCGCATTTTCATCATTTATAATACAGAGGTGATCAATATTTAGTTTAGATTTCTTTTTGTCCTAAACTCTGCTTATATTCAGCTTTCTTTTCTTAGCTCTACATTACATTCGGTTTTTTTTTTCTTTCAGTATCCTCATAAGGTTATCATTTTACTCCATTTCGTTTTCTAATCTTATCTCGCTAGGGTTTATTGCATTATGCTGTTTTCTGTGTAGTTTATATTATTACCTTTTTTCTCTGTATGATTTATTTGATTACTTTTTTTCTGTTCATATATATTTTTTTTAATTTTAGAGACTGTCCCCGATTTCCGAACACGTTCCTCCTTAAGTCAGTTCGTAAGTCGAATTCATACGAAAGTCGGAACAATTAGTTAGATTCATATCTAACGTCGATTATGTAGTAATATAGTATACATGCATAAAAAAAAACTTGGAAGAAGCAGACGAACCGATGTAGACGCGCAGTGTTTTGGTGCGCGCCACACACAAAAAAGTAGTGCTCTTTTGTTATTACCAACCATTGCAGGCAGCTGGAATTTTTTAATAGGCTACGAAGGTCGTTAACTTAGGGACTGACTTGACTTGATTCTCTGTGTGATTTGTGTTTTAAAATTACATTGTGCTACTTCTTTGCTTACTTTTTTCTCGGTGCTGTTTCTCTGATTATTTTTTTTCACTGTGCTGTTTCTCTGATTATTTTTTTCTCTGTGATGTATTTTTGATTACTATTTTTTTTAGTCTGTGTGACTTCCTTGGGTCAGCTTTTTTTACTCTGTGCCATTTCTTTGATTACCTTTTTCTGCTTATGATTTCTTTGATTACATTTTTTTTCTTACCGCTCTTTCTCTGATTACTTTTTTTGTCTGTTTTGTGTCCTTTTTTAAGGGAGATTTTTTTATTGATTACTTTGTTCTGCCTGTTTACAATTTTCCTGTAGGGAGCAGGTTTGCATCACATCCATTGTTTCTAGTTTATACTATTGTTTTACTGTTCTCCGACATTTCTGTGCATTTCAGCCATGCTCTATCGGATTTAGTCCTATTCTTACGTTACTTTGCTCTTAAGTTTAGGCCGCAGCGGGATTTCCACAGCGCACTCTATTCTTGCTGATGCATACGCTGGTACTGTCATTATTGGAGTATGGTCTTGGCATGCTCACCCTGTCCAATGCACAGCTGAACAGACTAGAGCGTGTACAGAACGAGGCAATGAGAGCGGTCGAGTTGCACCAGGGATACTCCGGTGGCAGCCATGAGCTTTCTGCTTGATATGCTGAGTGTGAGGTGTAAGCACAAGCATGCTTAGGTGAAGGCATACATCAGGGTTGGTGACATGAAGGATCATCTACTCCATACTGAGTTGGGGTTGATAAAGGGAAGACGCATCAAACTAGGATGGGTGGCTGAGGCCGAGCATACAATAAAGTCAATTTGCAGTCTAGATGAGGTGCCTACAGGTGATGATTGGTTACAGGTACAGGACCGACCTCAGCTAACAAAGGTTATTATACAGAAGGGCTATGAATGTCGAGATTGGGCACAGGGGCAGTTGAACTTTGGGTTCAAGATCTCACCCAGCATCACTGTGGATCTTTAGACGTGGTAATATATGCAGATGGCTCAGTGAATCGGAACAGCAGAAGTGTTTGGAGCTTTGTTGTCTGCCGAAATGGAGGAGTAGTGGCACAGGGTTCGGGAGGCTTTGAAGTCAGCACTTCAAGCATACGAATGGATGTTGACGTAACACTGCAGGAAGTACTCATCGCCTTACAAAACGATATGGAGCACCACACAATTTTTAAACGAGAGAAACATTATTTCTGAGTAAACACTGCAGTTTTCAGAAAGTTTCCACAGCTTTGAGAGAAGGGAAGACTGTTTTTTTTTTCACAGCATTTCCCACGTCATATTTTGCTGGGGTCAGGTTTCATTCGAGTGAGTTATTTGTTGACACAGATGCGCACACGCCTGGAGATAGTGAGCAGAGATGATCTTCTCTTATCACTGGAGATAGTGAGCAGAGATGATCTTCTCTTATCACTGGAGATAGTGAGCAGAGATGATCTTCTCTTATCACTGGAGATAGTGAGCAGAGATGATCTTCTCTTATCACTGGAGATAGTGAGCAGAGATGATCTTCTCTTATCACTGGAGATAGTGAGCAGAGATGATCTTCTCTTATCACTGGAGATAGTGAGCAGAGATGATCTTCTCTTATCACTGGAGATAGTGAGCAGAGATGATCTTCTCTTATCACTGGAGATAGTGAGCAGAGATGATCTTCTCTTATCACTGGAGATAGTGAGCAGAGATGATCTTCTCTTATCACTGGAGATAGTGAGCAGAGATGATCTTCTCTTATCACTGGAGATAGTGAGCAGAGATGATCTTCTCTTATCACTGGAGATAGTGAGCAGAGATGATCTTCTCTTATCACTGGAGATAGTGAGCAGAGATGATCTTCTCTTATCACTTACCTCACTGGAACCTGAGAAAACGTCCATCACTGCACCAAGCTCACATTGACCAAGTAATAAATCCCACTAACAATATAATTATGTGCTGTAAGCTGGATTAGTAGACGCAGCGCAGATAGAAACATATAGTCAGTCAGTCTACAAGGCAAGTGGATTGCAAGTGGATATTTCTTTCACCGGTTATGGCACGGGGAAAGTGGAGTTTTTTTGGGGGTGGGGGCGGCCCAGAACAGCAAGGTCAGAAGGGAGGGGTGATGGAAAAAAAAGGTTGACAAACACTGATATTAAAAGAATACATCATTCCCAGCGGTCCACAGAAATAGATCAACAGCAACAACACCAACAATAACAACACGAGCAACAACAACAATAGCTTATAGGAAGTAAATAGATAATCAGCTTTTCTGTCCGAGCTTTTGAACTTCTTATACAGCAGGCCTTCCTTGTGTCCGCTACTTTTAGTTACAAATATATTGTTGATTTTCACACAGAGGGTCAAGTGTGAATTTTCTGTTTGATCAAAGTGAAAGATAAAAGGAATATTTTGTTGTCACTTTGACTGACCAGTCTAGAAAGATATTCTGACTTTCAGTAGTGAAGACATTTTGACTTGCAGTAGTGAAGACATTTTGATTTGCAGTAGTGAAGACATTTTGACTTGCAGTAGTGAAGACATTTTGACTTGCAGTAGTGAAGACATTTTGACTTGCAGTAGTGAAGACATTTTGACTTGCAGTAGTGAAGACATTTTGACTTGCAGTAGTGAAGACATTTTGACGCGGATCTTTAAAAAAATGCAAATGTAACGACCTTTAATATGAAAAATTAATGTTCATTGTTTTTCGGTGTTTTTTTTTTAAAGATAAAACTGTCATTTCTTATTTAGATTGAACGCCTGCATCTTCTTTCTTTCGCTATCTCCCTGGAATTGGGAGTTGATGTTGTTGTTGTTTTTTTTTTTTAGCCAGTGCGGTGGAGATGCACAGCATGGTGTCGGTTTGGAAGGAGGTCATGACAGCTATGTTTTTCATTTCCTACGCGCAGCAGCTAATAAGCAGGAGGTGTGCAGTACTTATTTAGCAGAGTCCGCCGCCATGGAAATTATGGCGACTCTTGTCCCGTTAACCAGGCTAGACCTGCTACTGGTGATACCAGTGAAGAGGTGGGGTCTTGATCAGCTATGGTTCGCCAACTCCGACGCCAGCATGTCTGCTATGAATTGCCAAAACGGACGTCAAAAATCCTTAGATTGAAAAGGGGAAGTAATCACAAGGTAAAAGCTGACAAATCTGACGGTTTATCTGTTACTTGGAGGTAACAAAAGTCGCGTGTTTTGTTTTTTTTTTTTGGGGGGGGGGGAGAGTTCGGACGTTTATGATACTCCACTTTCTTGACTTCTCTGTTGTTGTCGTCATAAACTTTGTAATGTTTTCCATTCTTCTTGAGTGTTCTTTCTTCTTGCTTTAGAAATCCCGCCTTCTGAACGAGAAGTTTAGGTGAGAGTTTCCGGGTTCTTCCTCCTGCAGATACAGGAACCTGACTGAGTCCGTTGACTAAATGTCTCCTTCCTCATATTCTTCTCGTTCTCCTATTCTTCTTCTTCTGATCTCGCTTTCGGGTTTGCCGTTGGTTACATTGTGTCTCCGCTGTCCGTGCCAACACATCCACCTTGAGGTGGGCGTATTTTTATGATCCGGTTCGCCTTCTCGTTACAGTCATCTTTGCAGACTAATGCCTGTTTCCATGGACACGAATAAGAGGTAAAATAAGATCATGCCTTACTGTGGTTCACCAGCCTTGATGCAAGCGATAACTTATGGATCGCTGGAAGTTATCTCCTTTATCTTGATTACTGCATCTTCACCTCCAGTAAATGTTTCGACTCTCTTGCAGGATATTAATTTGATCCCGGACAGATATCTTATTTTAGAATGTTCTTGTACCGTGACATATAAATGTAATGCATTTGTAGCTTTTAAGTTGGAAAGTGCATGTTTTCGAGGTTTTAAGAAAAAAACTATAATTTTCTGCTTTTGTGCATTGATGTCTTCACCTTGACCATCTCCAGCGCAGTGAGATGTGAGGCCACAGCGTCACAAGTCCACTTGTATCTTCGCTCATTTCACTCCGTCTTCGTCCTGTTATCCAACTGCGTGAGCACCGCGTCCATACAAAATTGCACAGAGCAGCTTTTATCTGAAGTAAGAATACAAAAGAAGCTCTAACCGCTGTTGAAATTAACCAGATTCCATGGGGGCTTCTTGACTCACGGTGACCATCTGGATGCTAAATCAAATTATGGGCTCGTTCTCTCGTCTCTGGCGCGCATCGTAAAGATTGGAACAACGATTTTACTGTCAGAACTGATCTGATCGCCCTTTGCCAAGGGGGCCTCTTTATCCGACCTTACAATAGTTTTTATTTGTCTGCGTGAGCGCTCTACGTTTGATCAGTCTGTTTGCATATTTATAGCGTCACTGTCTAATCTGCATCTTTTTAGACAACTCTGTATAAGTTACGGCCCTTTTCTTTTGAGTTACGGCCCTTTCCGTTCATTGGTTGTGTTTTTATAGGTTCTGAGATTTCTTGGCGCTACTTTTGTGACGGAGACTAATACATATCCCATAAAGTCACTTTACATCTTGAAATGATAGTCTTCTTCGTAAAGGATATGACAGAGCTGAAGTACTTGTCCTTAGTGATGGCAATCATGGTAACTGTAGCATATGGCTTTTTTGTTTTTGTTTTTGTTTGCAGTAATCTTGTCTTGGCTGTTTCTCCGCGCCCCATTGCGTCCATTCTGGTCAGACAAGATTATGGCCGAACTGCCCAGCACGAGTAGTCGAATATGAAAATAGTGTATTGTTAGATGTAAGATTGTAAAGTGCTGTAAGTTCTTGTTATTGTTGCTTATGTTATTTCTGTCTTCTTCTTGTCCGTGTTGTTGTTGTTGTTGTTGTTGTTGTTGAGTTGGCATATTTGTTGCTATTTCTGCCGTTTTTTTTTTATTTCTTATTGTTATGATTGTTGATCTTATCATTTTGTTATGTATCGGTTATTGTCTGTTATAATTGCTGTCGTTTTTTATCGTTTTTTTTTTTGGTCTTATTGCGATTGTTGTTTTATTTGTCGTTGTTGAATTTTTTATTGTTATGATTGATTTTCATTTTTTGTTGTGTTTGTTATTGTTATGATTGTCGATCTTGGCGTTTCGTTTTTGGCTGTTGTCTATGTATTTGCTCTTATTGTGATTGTGATTGTTTTTCTTTTTTGTCGTTTTTTTTCCATTTTTGCTGTTTGTTGTCGTATTTTTATTGTTCTGTTTTTTTTTTCTTATTTTTGTGTCGGTGTTGTATTTGTTGTTGTTGTGATTGTTGCTGTTTATTGTCATTGAAAGTGACATTTTGTCGTTGATCTTGCCGTAACCTTCCTCGTCGTTGATCTTGCCGTAACCTTCCTCATCTTTGATCTTGCCGTAACCTTCCTCGTCGTTGATCTTGCCGTAACCTTCCTCGTCGTTGATCTTGCCGTAACCTTCCTCGTCGTTGATCTTGCCGTAACCTTCCTCGTCGGTTTTTATTGTTGTTTTTGCTTTTGGTGATTCTCTCAGTAAACACGAACCAAATGTCCTTGACATCTCATGTTGATGAATGAAAAAAAAAATTAGAATTTTATCACAACTCGTAGACCCTACTAAGGCGAGAATCCTCCACTCATGGCATTGCGTATGTTCAGAATAAGGCCTTGACTAGGGTTATTTTTGCTTATTTTGATGACAGCCAAATCTCTGATCCTGCGTTATATTTTATATTTAGCCAAAGACAGTTACTGGACAAAGCTATGGAAAGGTCAAATGATGTAATAAGTTTCTAATTCGGCTGCATACTTATCTCGTTAGGAAATAGTAATGACTGCACAATGTTGGATGCACCAGATCTCTGTGTGTTGTTGCTTCCTTTTGGAAGATAAATGGCGCAATATTTTATATATAAATTTACAACTCTGCTAACAACCCACGTGCATTCGCTGCAGTAAAAGCCGTGATAATGAATTAGTGATAAACGTGGGCAGAACATGTTGCATTCGATCACATGACATTCATTCATACATTCATTCATTCATACATTCATTCATTCATTCAGTACGATGGCATTACTCTTTGGAGATAACATTTCAGTTTTATGCTGTCTTTTAGTATTTCTGATCATTTAGATCGTCCTGATTTCCCGTTCCACTTAGTGAGTCCGTTGAAGTATTCTTTTTTTTTCCTATTCTCTTCCTCCCGGGGTCTCCAACTCTTTCATTTTCCCGTGAGTTTTTAAATGATTGTTAAGTTGTGAAAGATCTGTTTTCTCATGAAATGTTTAAAGCTATCACGTTTGCATTAGTTTTTCTGTGTTATTCTATATCTGCGAGGATTTTTTTATGTTTATAATCGTCTTTGACATGCGTTACATATCTGAATGAAATTATATATATATATATATATATATAAAGTCTCTAGTTCATGGATTTTTTCAGTCTCAAAGACAAACGGGGCAGCTGGTAACAGCAGATTTCCACCTTTATCGGTCCTTTGCTATTTTCTTGGCTGTTCCCCTCCCCCTCCCCGAGTCTTTTTTTTCCCCATCATTTTTTCTTCTGTTCGTCTCCATGTCTATTTTGATCGTCCCATGTTTCTGTTTACCCCGTGGAATCTACATCAAAGCTTTTCATGCTAATGATTTATGCGTCATTCTCATCATGCCAGTCCAGTGACTGTCGACAGTGGTGTCATGTCCATCTTTCTTAGCAAGGTGTCATTTCTTGTGATATCTGGCCAGAAAACTCCTTTGATCTAAGGTAGACACAGTTTTGACTATATGGCACTGTGATGCTCAAACTGGTCATGAAGGACGCTCTCTTATGTGTTACCGTCTTCTTTGGGTCGTGAAAAAACTGCCTTATTCATAAGAGGAAAACAACAAAAATCAAAGAGAGAAAAGGGAGGACAGTCAGTCCAGGAAAAAAAGAAGGGTATAAACTTAATTTTTTAACAAATTAAATATTACAGTATACAGCATGTTTTTTTTTTCTTTTCCTTCGACAGTTTTTTTTCTATCAGTTTAATACCATCAGATAGAAAAATATAAGCCATTTTTAGTATTCTTATAAAGCATACATTTTTTCAGTATATGTTATTTCAGTATGTATTATCCGAAAATATATTAATTGTGTAATATTATGTGAATATATATATATTTTTAGTTGATATCTTCTTGTAACTGACACTAGGTGAGCGTGTATTACAGATGATCGAGAAAAAAGAAGAAACACCATGGGAGATCTGTGAAAGTCATATCTGCACATAGTCAGTCAAGACACCATATATATATATATATATATATATATATATATATATATATGTTCCAATATCACTCTGGAACGCCTGGAGCAATTTCAACCAAACTTGATACACATGTGACTTACACTCTGCAAATGTATTACATATGGTGAGACACCCCTATCTCCCCAATGAGTGGGATGGGAAGGGGTGACATACTACCTACTAAATTCAAGGAGGAACAAAAGAATAGTCTAAGGGAGATTATCATGAAATAGAGCGCTGTTGGTCTAAGAGCAACATTTGTTGCCTCCTGTGGCAAGTCCAAATAATTTTGATAGTCTCTTTTAATTATATTTGTAAAAATAAATTTTAACTTGGTTTTTTACTTATATATATATATATATATCTATATATATATATAGTGCCTTTTTCTTATTTTTTTCAAATTAGAGAGAGAGAGGGGGGGGACAGAGATAGGGAGAGAGAGAGGAAGAGAGAGGGATAGAGATGGAGAGGGAGGTAGAGGTAGTACGAGAGAGAGGGGGACAGAGAGAGAGAGAGGTAGAGGTAGTACGAGAGAGAGGGGGACAGAGAGAGAGGGAGAGGGAAAGAGACAGGGAGAGAGAGGGATAGAGATGGAGAGGGAGAGATAGGGCAAAGAGAATGGGATAAATTTGAGATCGCCATGTTTCTCCCACAGACAACGCTGTGTTGCTTGCTCAAGAGTGGGTTTACCCAAAAATTTATTTCTTCTTGCTCTTGGAGGTGAAACTAAAAATGTTTATAATCAGGTTTTGAATTAATATTATAGTGAATTTGTAAAATTATACTTTTAAATAAGGCAACGGTAAAAAGATAAAAGTAATCCTGTCGTGCCTTAGAGGCGCATAGGGATATGGTGTTAGTGCCCATATTTTCCTTGACCTGTCGGCACACTAGAGGGTGCTTTAGTCAATATCACGCCTGGCCGCCTTTCCTTCCCCAACTCCAGAAGAAGTAATTATATAATTTACGTGGTTCTGATATATATCTGGACTTTTTAAAAATTAAATGCGCAAAAAAAAAAAAAGATATCTTCGGAATTTTAACGGAACCACCTGCTAACGTAAAATATCGTCAGCTGTTATATAACAAAACATACCTCTGAGTTACTTAAAAGTCTACTTTCGCATAGGCTTGTAGAACGATCCACTTACCTAAGTCTGGGAGTTTCTGTAACTGTTTTGTTTCTTTCTGTAACCAACTTTCTGTAACTAGAATGCTTCTTTGTCATAAGATTTTCAAGCAGGTACGCAGAACTTCCATGTAGACATCAGTGACACGTTTAGCGCCCACGATCAGGGAAAAGACGTGAGACGATAGTTAGTCTCAGAAATGTCTTCAATCAGAGTCTTATTGGTTCAGTTCATTTTCCACCCAGATCACTTTCCATGGGTGTGCTTGTATGTGCGGGTGTGTGTGTGTGTGTGTGTGTGTGTGTGTGCGTGTGTTTGTAAATTTTAGGGTTATTTACGAAAACTCACTTCTTGTTTGGATTGGGCTATAGTTAGTAGATTGGATGAACTGTTTCGTCGGAGAAGTACTGATCACCTAGTTACGGCTGCCCCCATCAGACCCAGTGTGATCAAGTCCAACTTTACTTGTAATATTGGGTTTCTTTTTTACATCCAGTGAGAAAGCATTATAGTGAATACACTTAACAATAGTGGCCAAATATCTCAAGATATCATCATTGGATGCCATGCAGTTTTTATTGTTGTGTTTCTCCGAAACAGCGAGCATGATGTTTTTGGCAGCAGAAGCCGTGATGGTTCTAAAGCACAGACATCGTTTCAGACTGAAAAAATTATGAGGATTTTTTGAAGATACGAAATGGGCTCAGAAGCAAGCTTGTCACCAGATTCTATTATCATATCAAGCACGGCATGCCGGTACCAAGTTAGCCAGTCAGAGCTTGTTACAAGGAATACGACTAGACGTGTGGGGTAGGGTCTTGGCCGGCTATTGTTCGCTGGTCCTGTAAGCCGTGGGTTACCACACTCTCCACCACAGAACTCCGGTATGTGATTCTTCCCATTATGTGACAGTGGTTGTCCATCGTGCTATTCTCTCATACTCTCCGTTATCATCTTAGACACTTCCGGGCCGTAATTAATTTATTTTATTGAGAAAACGTTTGTTTCTATCACAGTTATTTTGACAATCTCTGTTTTCACCACAAATACTGACAACACTTCCCAGCCAAATGTAAACTCTGGCACTAGGTAACAGATTCACACACTGTGTTAGGACAAAACTCACTTCGGCAAAGCTGTGCCCATATTTCGGCATTTCGAGTACTAATTTTTTTTTATTTCTTCTTAATTCTTTTCTGCATCCTTGCGCGCAAACGAAATTACTGTTCGCGTTTTTTTTTCATGTCTTTTAACGTGCTCCGCTAGAGGAAATGTCGCATCTCAATGTCAAAATCGATGTTCTTAGATTGAAGAGAAACTGCGAGGAAAAAAAGAGAGAGAGAGAAGAAGAAAGATTTAAGTCGGGGTTTTCTCGCTATGCTCAAGTGAAGACAATTTGAGGAGAAGAAAAAAAAATGAGTTCAGAAATGTAATGCGATTTTGTCGTGGGTTTTGTAACGTTGGGCGTTCTGCCATGAGAATGTTGGTTGTTACTTCTCCGCGTGGTGTGCAGGCGAATGCTGTTTGTTGTTAGCTCACATGTTGATAATAATAATGAAATCACTATATTATTAACTCTCCTGAGTTTTTTTTCCAGAGGCGTACATAAGAGGATGGAACAGTTTGCTTCTGTTGAGCTGCAGTATCAGGTATTGCAGCAAGCTCCACTACGTTAGAGATTATCTAACTCTTTCAGGAGCCCCACAAAGTAGTTCAAGCAAGTAATTCAGGTTCAGATCTAAAGAAAGATCATATGTCCCGGTTCCTCGGAAATTGTGATAAGAGGAGAAATGTCCAGGACCAAACATCTGCCCAGATCAAACTTCAGCTGTATGAACTATGGGAAACAGAAAGAAATATAGCCCATAACAGTAACTTTCATTGTACCAATGATCATATGAACGGCTTTAAAAATGGAAAAGAAAAAAACAGTAAAATAACTGGGGATATGCAGTTTTATAAGTAGGGATTTTGTCATTTTAAACAATCGCAAACGCTTCAAACATTCATCGCGTTATTTTCACCATATAACATTAGGCCAGTATTGTTTGACTACAGAATTGTGTGTGTTGTTTAGGTGTTATTTTAAGTGTTTATAGTTAAATTGCAACAGTTAAGAATATTAGTCCTCGGGCTATTCCTGTTGGTCTGCGAGTCCGAAATGCGCTGGCTAGGACGACAGGAACGAATGAATTCAGACGCCGCAATTGGTTTAAGTCGGATCTAGGTCCGCTGTAAGACCAGTTCGTCTGATGTAGGTCTCATTCTAAGCTAACGTAATGAGTTACAATATGATCACAAGGGGTTATGTTACAGAATCCAGCCAGACGAAGAGTGGATTAATACTTGTTTCGTTCTTTGTTTACATCATAATTGTAAATTTAGCTCAAACAGAACACAATATATCAAGACTAGCTGTCACCAGACGTCAAATGAAAAGTTACTTGTTAATGATCATATAAACAAAGGATCTTTGACAAATCACCCAAACTGGTGAAAATACCGTCTTTTGAAGCGGTTTGCAACATCCGTGGTCGCTTGAGAAATCACACGACACAAAGTCAGCTAAAACTGTCATGATTAGATTTTGTACACTGTGTCAGTGGTTTCCAACCTTTTTATATCAAAATGCCACTTTTCCAACTAAAAACATATATTTATATATTTCTTTCTAACTGGGAGGGATTATAGGGATCTTTCTGTTTAAAGATCCGGAATGGACTCAAAAAGCAAGCTCCTCTGCAGACTCCGTGATCACAGGGACCACGGCAAGCCGGTAACCAATGAGCTATCCAAGTTGCGGATCACCAGCTTATATATAATATCACAGTGCTTCACACCTTGAACTATTTGCATTCAGTTTAATTGCTCTTAATACGAAATCGATAACGAGCAGCAGACCACCTTATAATGCAGTGCAGGTCACTGTACTAGAGAGACAGGACAATTTATACGGCGACCCTCTTTCCCTGGAAATTGAGAAGCTTCGATATTTTTTTGTTGTTGTTGCTCAGAAGAAAGCTGTTGTCAGCACGGGACAACACGACTGATTTAGTTATGACCGGTTGGGACTGAAACTTTTAAATCTTTCAGGGGAGAGTATCTACTGATTGTTGTTGTCTTCCGTGGAAAAGATTTCAGTGTATATTAGCTGTGTATAAAGACCACATGGGCGCCTGAGTAGATGTTTGGTCCTGGAACTACTTTGTGGGGCTCCTGAAAGAGTTAGATAATCTCTCGGTGAATAATTAGGGCATAAGTATATAACACTAAGTATATAACTTTACACAAAGCTGCTGCAGTAAAGCTGCGATAACAAAATGTATGCAATCTAGGAAAAAAGTAGGAACAGCTTTATTAATTAACGAGCACACAGGTGTGACGTTTCGATGTGAACCTTAATCATACAAAAAAAAAACATACAGGAGAAGAAATAGAGAGAGAGAGAGAGAGAGAGAGAGAGAGAGAGAGGATAAAATATAAATTCACATGAATACTGTATTTAAAAAAAAAGGAATGGAAAAAACAGTAAAATAAAATTAATTGAGCACTTCGCTGTGACATGTAAGAAGCTGTTGCGTTTCTCACGCAGTACTAATAATCACTTTCTAACTTGAAACATATCTCCTGTCTGTCCGTCTCAGACTACTTCTGGTTCTAAACTGCTTCTTTGTCTCCTGAATGCTGTACTTCCTCATCTGTTATGTCTGTCATTGCTCTCCTATCTGTCTTTCTATTCTTATTTTTCTCTGTCCTTCGTCTTCCCTTTCTTTTTTCATAACTCCATACCTAGCTTATATATCGTAAGTCACTTGTTCACTAGGACACACTATAGATATTTCTGTTGGTCAGCTGGCTGACTACATACTGATTGGACTTCGGAATAAGTCGACCCAATCCTTTTGGTTATCTTATTGGTCCTCCGGACTATTCATGTGTGCAAATTGCGTCCTAAAATTAGCAAATATGCCTCACCTGTCAGTAAGTCTGTTCCGTCAAATCCGTCTATTCATTTTTCTTTCGCGGGTAAACTCTTCTTTTCCAGTATGTGTTTGCGATACCTATAAAGGATATCTGTTTGCACAGTATCCATCTGTCTGTTGTTGATTTAACCGTTCATTTTAGTCGTGTCAGGACTATTATAATATGGGTGTATCTCTGTAATTTACCTTTCCCTCAGTTTCATTATGTCTAGTATTTCTAAGTATCTTCTTAATTATATCGTTATACTACTAATACCGTGGGAGCGTTCGTCTCCCACCATTTCTCAAATTTTCCATCGTTCTTTACCTACTTTCTACTGATCGATAATAATCGTAACTATAATAAAATCATAGTACTAAAAATAACATTAACATTAATAACAATAATACTATCCGATTTTACAAGGCTATAATAATACTATATTCATAGTTTACGATGCACTGTGTTACATAGTGTCCTTAGAAGGATTAAATAATCTAAAACAGCGGTTCTCAGACCCTTTTGCTTCATGGCCCACATTTAAAAGTGAAACATTTTTGCAGCCCACTAATAAAGTGCTTTATATTTGCAAGGTATAAATCTAATTTTATAAAGTATTATGTGATATTTTTTCTACATGTTTAACTGCATATTCATTGCTATACACAAGTTCTTTTCATTTACCTTAAAGACGGTACTGTTTCCGGTTGGATAGCATGTCTATTCTGGCTGGAATTTTAACACCCTCGAAGATAATCCCCCACGTTCATTCTTGAACGATATTTGATTTTCATGGCGGTCTCGGTGCAGAATTTGAAAAAAGTTGTTGAAAAAGGTAGAAGAACTTTCATCGGCAGGGCTGACAAAACGGATATTCCAGCGAAACAGTGCACCAAAAGGAAGAGATATCCACAGCGGGGTCGTTAAATTAGACTTATAATGTGCGATCGCTAGACAGTTCCGCTAATTCTTCTTGTGCACGACCAGTTAATTCAGAGAATGCACACTGAAAAGGATTACGAATCCAGTCGTACGCTTTAATGTCTTCGGGCGTGAAGTATTTGTCAAATTATTCAGCAAGAGATGTCAGATGCCCTTTTATTACACCAGTGACCCCTTCCAGAATCTCACCATTAATTTCATTGCTCTCTATAAATTCACAGAAAAAGTGAAAAATGTCTTGTGATTTGTTCTCGAGTCGCGTGCGCCAGAGTTGTAGTTTCTTCTTAAAAGCTGTAACTTTGTCGTATGTCTTGAGTACACTGGCACCTTTACCCTGCAGTGATATGTTCAGACTGTTCAAAAGGCTAAAAGTGTCAGCAGGGTATGCTAGCACGGCAAGCCACTCAGTATCAACAACCTTATCTGCCAGGTCGAGATTGTGTTCTGTCAAAAAACTGCAAGAATTCTAAACGAAGCACAAAAACCCTTGCAAGAACTTTTCCTGTGGGACAGCCAATGCACACCCGAGTGCAATATGAGATGCTTGTATTCTGCTTCTGACTCAGTACAACGTTGAGCAAATAATCAACTGTTCACTGCTGTAGTTTCTATGAAATTTACAATCTGAACACAGTCCTCGAGTACAGATCCCAGAGTTTCATTCAGCTTCTTTGATGTGAGTGCTTCACGATGGATCATGCAGTGGGTGCTTACAATCTATCTCGGGTCACACTTGCTTTATACGATTTACAACACCACTGTTGCGGCCGGTCATTGCGGCAGCCGATGCAGTTCGCCCACTGCAGTCCAAAAACTGTGAAAAAAACGTGTAAAATACGAAATATTACATCGGCAGTCGTTCTCGCTAGAAGTGACTTGCAAGAAAGAAATTCCTTTTACTTACTATTTTGCCAACAATAGCGAACTGAAATAAGCAGCTGTGACTCGCTGGCGATGTCAGTTGACTCATCTGACTGAATAGCAAACTTAGCAGATTATAATCGTTCAGTTGGCTGCGCGACAGTGTCCTCGGACATTTCAGATATTCTTTTGCGGACAATGTTGTTCGAGTTGGGAATGCATTTCAGTTTTGTAGCGTATTCTGAGCCAAACAATACATCACAAATCTTAACAGCGGCTGGCATGATAAGATCTTCTCCAATCGTGTACGGTTTTGATTTTGTGATTCTCATGGCAATCAGGTACAACGGTTTAATAGTTTTTTTCGTTGAGAGTGGCTCTTGTTTTTAACACTGTCTTCTGTTTACTGTATTCCTCGGCTTTACGTTAAAAAAATTCTTTGGTTTTTTTCCGTAAATCTGGACTTCTTATATCATTGCCTCATTAGACATGATTTGCAAACAAATAACACACTGTGGCAGATTTTGGTCATTTGTTGATGGAACAAAACCGTACTTAATACACTTCACATCGTATTTTCGAGCGTATTTAGTTTTCTTACAAGTATCAACGCTAACGTCGTCTCGATCACAGTGAATTTTGCTGCCACCACATATCAGTTTGTTTGCGCAAAGTCGAAGGCTTACGCTTTATAAATCGATCCATTTTAGCGCCTAAAGTTTTAAATTTTAAACAAAAAAGGCTATCCGAAAAGTCTTCACGATCACTAAGTGGGTAACTGGAATCCGTTGATTAATCCTATACGAATTGCACACAGCACCATGACTGAATAGCGGCTCTCAAGCCAACGAAATATGATTTTTAAATTAAAACACAATTGCTGAGAATTATATTTCACTTCTGCTCTATCGCAGAATCTACGCCGACTGTTCTCTAAAGTTACGTTGTAAAACTGCACGTTTCACCAACACGGTCAGAAAGAAGCCCGTGTCGCACTTCAGAAGCTATGCCGTTTTGTTATGTACGTTAATTTCTGTTTAATGCTGGAAGAAACACTGTCTGGACCATCCTTTCTCCAATAACCACACTGCGGACAAACTAATAAAGCGACCTACAATTCTGTGGCTTGCGTCAATGCAGTCTGCCCCTATGCATCCATGCAGTCTGCCCCTATGCATCCAAACAGTCTGGCCCTATGCATTGCGTGAAAAATGCGGAATAACTTTTTATTGTATCTACTTTTTTCTGATTTTTTTTTCCTGCTTTGAGTCTTCAGCGCGGCCCACAGTACTCCCAGTCACGGCCCATGGGTTGAGAACCACTGATCTAAAGGGAGAGCATGTGAAGGTGACTAGAGTTGCTGATCTTTCCAGTGTGCCGCTATCTGCATGCAAGTTTCCTCCGTTTCCAGAGGCACTCGATGTTATTGTGTCAGTTTTTCATTATACAGTGAGATCTATACAAGCTGCCTGTAGCGGCAGGTCTCGAACCTTTAACTGCGGTTGAGAACACAATCCAGTATCGACTTCTCGGTTCGCATGCCCCTTTGCTTTACTCCATTAGAAAAAAAAAACTTATAATTTTACCATGACAGTTCAGAACGAGACACATTGTAAACAGAATGGAAACATTTTCAATTTATTCTTAATTTTATGTAAAAAAAAAATTAACGTTATTACTCTCTGTGAAGCTTTTATCTTTATTTGTTAGTGTTTGTATTTATTATTTGATGAAACATTGAAACTTCATCCTAGAAGCTGTTTTATCAGAAAAACATTTTTTTTATTAAACTTTTTTTCTAAACAGTAATGTAGACTTTTCATTTATATGTACGCAGATGTCATAATTCCTGCTGTCCTCTTGGTTGCTGACCTTTCGCATTTTTCTGAACTTATTTTTAGCACTATCTTCTGAGAATTGTAAAACATCTATACTGGCAGCAAGAAGCAGCATTTCGAGTTGAAGTAGAACTGGAAAATATCAACCTATAAAATAATGGGTGCGACAAGGATGTGTACTATCTCCAGACCTTTTTTCTCTATACAGCGAGAATATTCTAAGAACGATCATCACAGAACTGGGCATAAAAATTGGAGGATACAATATTAACAACCTTCAGTATGCTGACGACACAGTACTGATAGCTGAGAACCAACAACACCTGCAAAATCTCTTGGATAAAGTCGCCAAAGAAAGTGAACAGAAAGGCCTTACTTTGAACATAAAAAAGACAGAGACTATGGTTATATCTAAGAAACATAATCCACCAACATTCAGTATAAAATTAGACGGAAATATTCTAAAGCAGGTGCAGAAATTCAAATACCTTGGAGCAGTAATAACTTCAGATGGGAAATGCAGAACAGAAATTAGGAACAGAATAGGCCAAGCAAAGACTGCATTTCACAGAATGCGAAACATAATATCCAACACATCCTTATCAATGAATATTAGAAAACGGGTCCTAAAATGCTATATTGAACCTATCTTGTTATATGGAAGTGAATCATGAACAATAAGTAGATCTGCACAAAAATCATTAGAAGCAGCAGAAATGTGGTTTATTAGAAGAATGTTGCTAATCCCCGGGACAGCAAAAATAACTAATGAAGAATGTATGAGAAGAGCTGGAGAAACAAAAAAGAACTTGTAAAAAAGATAAGAGAGAGACAATGTACTTTCACAGGACATGCAATGAGAAGAGGGGACAGTGAAAATATTATAACAACAGGAAAAACAGAAGGAAGAAGATCAAGAGGAAGATCATGAGAAATGATACTGAACAGTCTGACGGGATGGTGTGAGAGGAGATCACCAACTGAGCTGATGGCCTGCATGAAGGATCGATCCTAACTGGAGAAGCATAATAGTCAACACCAGTCGCCACGGCACATGATGATGATGATGATGATGATCTTATTAGTATTATTCCTCTTTTTTCCTCCACTTCCTTCTACCTCATCCTCCGTTGTTTTTTTTTTTATTTTCTTCCTCTTCCTTGCTCTTCTTCCTCCTCCTCTCCTTTTTCTTATTGTCTCCCTCTTCCTTTTTCTTTTTCTTTTTCTTCACCTCCTCCTCCTTCCTATTCATCTTCACCTTATCCTTCCCTTCTTTCCCCCTCATTTTCCTTTTCCTTCGCCTCTTCCTTTTCTTATTTTTCTTCTTCACTTCCACCTCCTCCTTCGTGTTCTTTTTCTTCTTCGTTCTTTTTTCTCAGAATCCTAGTTTACCCTCCGATAAAATTCTACGTTGAGATATAAATCTCAAAATTAACTTTTTTTTTTTTTTTTTACTGGAGCTGTGAAAGGCCTGGGCTGTTTCCGGAACTCTTCTTACAGTCTTTAGCCTTGTAGGATATGTCTCACTGTCACTTTTTATTCCATACTGGAACAAGATGACATGACCCCTGTTTTCACATGACCCCTTAATATATTGTATGGGTGGGGCGGGGCCTTAAAAAAGCTGGGACTTTCAGTTCTGCGGTCTTTAGTTTTTAGTTTAAGATTACTGGATATTTGTTTTAACAGACGATTATGGTGATTAGTATTTATTATTATTATTGTGTTATGGAAGCTAGTTTTGAATTGTGAGAACTTCTTGCTGCAACCAAAGCATACCAGAATTCACTTTATGCGTTTGTCGGTGTATTAACGGATTGATAAATAGATGTTCGCGTAAAAAAAAACAGCTTTATATTTTATTACAGACGAGCTCCCTCCAAGACATATTTTCTGAATCTCACGTGTATTGTTTATCTCAAGGAAAGTTTCTTCTTTATCCCAAATATAGTTTCTTGTGTGTTTATCTCTTTCTCTTGTACACATTTTTTTTTCTCTGCACCTCAGAACACCGAGGAACAGAAATCTTTGTCCTGTCTGAGGAACATCATTTCTTTTTCTAAAGTTTTCCCTTCATTTCTGTGCTATTTTCAAGAGGCATTTTCGAGTCAAAACTCACACAGGTAGTTCTCGCTTTCCGATAGGGTTCTGTTCCGACGGCCGCATCATGGTGGTAAATATGTAATACTCTACTTACTGTCAATAGCCAAGCATGTTTTTAAGCAAGAGTAAACTAGAGCGACCTGATAATTTGTACATAGATTTTTAAATAATTAGTTGGACATTTAAAAGAGTACTGTATATTCTGAATTATATTTATAAATTTACAATAAGTAGTCGATGGACTATGGTCGGAACAACGAGTCGTCGAAAAGCGGGGACTATATGCACTTTTATTTTAAACAAAACCATTGTGTTTTATATTTTGTAGGTTTATTTGATTCTGCCCTGAAATAGTCGTTTGTATTGTATTAATTACCTTTGCGTAAACTAATATAATATTCATCATCATCCTGTGCCATCTACACGAGGAAGGTTGACTGCAATGATTCTTCAACTTGCTCGGTTTGTTGTTCCTTTTTTGTCCCACACACTGCGCCCAGCCTAACTGAATACAGTCCTTTTTTAAAACTTTGTTCGTTAATCGATACCGTTGTCGCCCTTTTGGTCTTTGTTCCCACTAGTGTGGTTTTCATTATTGGTCTGGATTAGCTTTCGTGATTGAGCTAGTGAATCCCTCATAACGCCGCGTTCTTCGTTGATTATCACAGCTTCTCTTGTCCTGTATCCCTGGAGCTGTGATTGGGTTGCCTTTTGCAGCCGAGCTTTCTAGAACTTAATTAGACGAACAACGTTTAATAAAACGGTCAGTGCTCGCGGTTAATAGGTAGTAGCCCTCAGAAGTAGCAGCCAAACGCCAAGAAGGTAGCCGTCTTTAAACTTCCTGTCCGCAAATTACCGTCAGATCAGTGGCCATCACCACACTGCCTTCCCGACAATGGAAACGCAAATGAAAGGGGGGATTAAAACGGATTCCGTGCCATCAGTGGAGAATCTTGCTACTGATACCCCCAGCTTATTCGAACATTTAGGGGAGCCTTTTCCGACAAATGAGCTCTCGGTACCGCTGGAAACTCTTGCGTGTCCAGGCTGTCTCTGGAGGTCACTGTTTACGCTAGGGCGTGATTAGAGAAATCAGAACCATAAATAGACTTTCTTAGTCTCTGGCAGTGACTGTTGCATTTATTTATAACGAAAACAGGAGTTTTCTGAAGCAATATCTCCCGTTATAGTCAAATCTCACTTTATAGCGAAATCTTCTCTTACAGAGAAATCTTCCTTTATAGAGAAATCTCCCACTATAGAGAATTCTCTCTATGTAGTGAAATCTCTTTTATAGTGAAATCTCCTTCTGTAGCAAAATCTCCCTTTATGAAAACATTGTCCTTTATAATGACATGTCTCTCTACTGTGCGCTCTCTCTGTCTCTCTCTCTCTCTCTCGCTCTCTCTCTATCAAGTAAAATCATTCCTTTATAGTAAAATTTCCTTTTACAGTCACATCTCTCTTTTAGAGTGAAATTTCTGTTTATAGTGAAATATCTCTTTACAGTATAATTTCCCTGTATGGTAAAATCTCCTTTTTTTAAATGAAATCTCTCTTATAATAAAATTTCTCTTTAAGGTAAAAGCTCCCTTTATAATGAAATCACTCTTTATAATTAAATCTGCTATTATGAATAATCAAATTGTTGCGGTTATTTTTTTTTTTTGAGGGAGGGGAGAATAATTATTTTTGTTCCTTCATCTGTTGTGAATTCGAGTGCAGGCCCGATATTTTACTGCATCATCTTTTTCTTTTTACTGTAAAGCATTGACTTACTTACGGCTGTCCTGATGAGCTTCACCTTGCACATGTTATTTCCGAATTTTCTATTTCAAAGTCAAAATGAAGAGGGGAAGCATCAGGTACTTGTCTTTAGACTATAGCGCTCCTTGGGTTGGTCCACTGAGTGTTATTTTCAAGAAGACCGTCCTTTAACGCCGCGCTACACCCAGGCTTCTCGGGTACAGTATTCTCCCGAGGTCAGTTGGCGGCGTGTACCAAGTGTTACCCCACCAGCCTCCCCCAGAGATCCTTCAAGTCATGGATAATACTGAATTCAGTATATCTTTTTAACACATGCATACAAACCTATGGTACAGTTTAATTTAAAACCTATACCTATTAACTCATAAACAAAAGTAATTGGCGGTAAAATATAATAGTTACAACAATATCCTACTGTAACAGAATATAATGCTATGCGATTGAACTAACTCTCTCTATCTCTCTCTCTCTCTCTCTCTCTCTCGCTTGCTCGCACACACACACACATAAAAATATATTATGCCATTGTACTCACCAACCTTCTTTTTTGTTCTTCAAAAAATTAGGAAAAGCAGATGAACCCGGGCAGCCGAAATTTCTGATTTCAGATTTATGAATTATTTTTTTTTATGTAATATTTTCAAACCACGGGTAACTGATACTGCGATTGATTAAACCGCGGATACGGGAGAAATGCTGTATGTTTATAAAAAAAAACAGTAAATAAATGATAATCTTCGTCTGCTTCTTCAGCGAGAGTGCTCTGTCTTAGATGACGTTTGTTGCCTTAGCAGAGCCTCGTGAGAACATCTTGCTGACAGCTTCAGGGAGATAGACGAAGAATCTTGATAGTCAGGCAGAGACGCCTCTTTATGATGGATCCACCAGCTCGTGAATGAAAACTTCCGCTGCCTCACTGGACTTGGAACCTGAACCCAGTAGACCGATGCCACAACAACTAATCTACCATAACAACCAGCAGAACTGTTGAAGAATGAGTTCGCGAAGAAAGAAAAATAAACGTTGAAACATTGAAGTAGAGTAGCACCCAGTACAATGCTAAATCACGTTTCCTGTTGACCCGTTCGTTTGCCAGACTTGGGGGAAATTGTACCTGTGAATAGGGTAAAAAAGGTAGTCGGAAAACAGAACAAAACCAGTTCCTGTGATGGAAATTTGCATTTAGATCGACGGGAAAACCTGCTGCATCCACGTAAAGTCTTCAAATAAATAACCAGACGTTTACGAGCGGATCGACAATGCTACTTCAAGCAAAAAACATGAAAGCTGTTGCCAGAATGAGGGAGAATTGGAACTCGATAACACCGAAAACAAGGATTTAGAAAGCAAATTATTTCCTGATATTATGGTTTAGAGGAGAGGCGGGCTAGAGCACCTAGTGATAACAGAGAAGATCGAAGGTAGAAGAGCCAGAGGTAGACAGATGGTTTTGCATCCTGGCACAGGAAATGCTCAGTGACAAGCCTGAGTTGAGATGCGCAAGGGATCGAGGGTTATGGAAGGCCATGGTATCCTACGCCTGTCTGCAGGGATCGTGAGAGAGAGATTATGAAAGCAGGCGCCAAGCTTGCACGGGAAAATCACCTCGCCAGCGCAAAAACACATTAATCACAACAGCCGCAAGATTGCAAGACTCGCTCGGACCTCCAGTAGATTTTTGCTGGCGAAATCACTTGATGAACTAAAGCAGACAGTATTGAATAATGGGCAAATGTAAACACATTTTTCTTTTCCTGTTTTCTTGTTATTTTATCGGTTAGTTTATAATTTCTGTTTAAGAAAGGGTAATATTTTTTATTTATTGTTTTATTTATGTTGCCAGTCGTAGAAATTGTCTTTTATGATTGTTGTTTGATGTTCTGTACGCATTTTTTTTCCTACGGTATGAATGTGTACTTATACTCGTACTTCGATATTTAGATCGTTACAATCATTAGAGTGCTTCTTTTCTATCTATCTGTCTGTCTGTCCCTGTTCGTCTCTCTCTGTCCGTCTGTCTGTGAGTTCGTCCGTTCGCGTTCCTGTCTTGTTTGCCATGTGTTTGTTTGTTTGTTTTGTTTTGTTTTTTTCCATGCCTGCCCACCTATCTGTTCATACCCACTTCTCTTATTGATAAACATGTTCCATGCACAGTATCTGCCAGTTTCTTCATTTGCTCTTACCTTTGCAGTCTTTATGCTTATGTCATTTCAGGTCTGCCATTTCTCCACTCAGTTCTTTTGCTTTCTCTTACGTTCGCATACTCGTAAAGTTGAAGTGTAAATCGTAAGGGACTCTGTCCTTACATGAATATTTCTTCTCCGTTAATGCACTGAGTCTTCGGTGGCATAAGAACGCGGACAGTTACATAGTTGTCTCTCACAAGCCTAGACACTTAAACTGTAACTGGAGCTACAACCAGTTCCTATCTTCAGCTGACAGCGATTAACATAATGTGCCATTGTGAAGGTCAGAGAAAGCTGATGTAGTCTGTTCATATGCCTTTCTTCTTCTTCTTCTTCTTCTTCTTCTTCTGCTTTGGCGTTCGCCCTCAAAAAGTTCTGCGTTGTGTCTCCATCATGCGCATTTCGTTCCAAAACGTTCACCGTCGGCTATGCTCATTTTTAGGACCGATTTTGCCTTCCCATTGCAGTCATAATTCACATTGCCATAATACTATCTGCTTCCAGGCCCACCACTATGAAGCAGAATAGGGTCTTGACCGGCTATGGTGTGACAGCCCTAAAGCAAGCAGTCATCTGTGGGTCATGACGGTCTCTGACCGCTGTCTCAGTCGGTGTGAGTACCGCATCTTCGCCTTCGTGTGCCTTTCTATGACAAGCTTAACAAGCTTCCTATCCTGAATAAATTTAGCTTATTTACCGTATTAATTTTTAGAATCGATGTAAAAGTTCCCACTTTACTAATACCAAAGACAAATTTATGACGTGAATTTATCCGTGAACATGTAGCCATCTTGAATAAATTATATCTTTTGTATTTAATCAGCTCTAAAATTGGTGCGTGATGCCAGAAGCTTATCTAATAAATCTTTAACAAAGGATATCAAGGGGTTACTGCGGACATTGTAGAGCTTCGTGCTTTTATTGAAAATATATTTGTTCATGTCTGAAGATGTACACACATAAAAATTTATTATCAACTAGTATGTGTATGTATGTGTGTATCATTGAAGTGATTTGTCTCTTCATCCTCACTTTCTTTTGTTCGTGAGAGGAAGCAAGGAAGACAGGGACAGAGGGAGGGAGAGAGACAGGGAGAAAGGAAGACAGAAAAGAGATAGGGAAGAAGAGATGGAGACCAGAAGAGAGAGAGAGAGAGAGAGAGAGTATCTACGTCATCTATTAATATACAGTATTAAATAAACTACGTAAGTATGCTTGAAGTTTTCATTATTTCCATTTACTTTTTTTTCCTCTATTTTTTTCTCTTTTTTCCCCTCTTTTTCTCTGTATTTTGAAATTTAAATTTTTTTTTCTCATTTGTAAATGATAACAGAAGTCTGACATTTTAAACGAATTGATTCAGGGGTTGTGGGAGGAGAGGAGAAAGAGAAGGTGCAGCATCAGCGTAGTTTAATCGATGATGACTGTTCTATAAATAATATAATAGATGACGCCGTTTATCAAGGGTGCACGTGCTACTGGCAGACGTTCGCTCCTGCCAGGCAGTAGTGAGATTTGCTTCGTGAAAGATTAAGTGTCCCGTTTTTTTTTTTAAAGAAGTAGCAGACAATACACAAGTATGTCAACTCTCTCTCTCTCTGAACCTTAAGTGCCCAGGGCACATGGGGCTTCCGCAAGGGTTTTCCACAAATGCCTGTCCTTCGCCTTTTTTTCTGCTCTTGCCCAGGTGAGCCCTCGATTGCTCAACATCCTTTCTGTTGTTCTTCTCCATGTCTCTTTTGGTCTACCCTTACTTCTGCTCCCCTGTGGTGTCCATCTTAGTGCTATTTTTGGTAGTGAGTTGTCAGTCATTCGGAGCACATGTCCCAACCATCGCCAGCGTCTTTCCTCAATAATTGTTGTCAGTGGTTTAAGTATGTCAACTAGTTGGAGATAATGTTTCTATTAATTTTTCCTAGTAGTGTCAATCTGAAAGCCTTTTAGCTTCTTTATATCTGGCATTATCAGTAGTATTCTCTATCATTCGTTCCTTCTCGTCTTCTAAGTGTCGTTACCGCTAGTCTTCTAAATGCCGTTATCTCTTGTCTTCTGAGTGCCGTTATCTCTGATCTTCCTTACTCTGGCGTTATCTCTGATCTTCTAAATGCCGCTATCTTTAGTCTTCTAAGTGGCGTTATCTCTATTCTTCCTTACTATGGCGTTCTCTTTAATCTTTAGTCTTCTAAATGCCGTTATCTCTAGTCTTCCTATTCTGTCCTCTCTAGTGTTCGGTACGAATATTATATGCAAACTTAACATCTTCTTCTGCATTCCATGGTTCTAGCCTCAGATAAATGTATAATCTGCTGTTTGGATAAAGTAAGCTTAACTAAGTTCTCTACTGCAAATCTTCTTGCTGCTGTTTGTCATCGTTGTTCTCTCTTCTTTTCTTTTGTTTTTAATATCCACTCAGAGAACATTCACAAGGTCATAAAAGACGATACGTCATCTATTTTTTTTTAAATTGCTATTTCTTTTTGACTGATCATCTCTCGAGAAAAGATGAAGATTTGAGGGGAAAGCCTGTGGCAGCTAGGACCACTGGGATGAGATCAGATCACACAGAGAACAGCTTGAAGAACCACAGTGAATAGAATATTAGACGACAATATCCGCTCCTTCCCTAAGCCATCAGCCACAGTCGTTTTATCTGTACTGTATTTGTTCAGAGTAACAGAAGCGCTCTTTACCATTTTCCGTATTAGACCTGTGTAAATTCATCGCTTAACATCTACACCATCTTTCTGAAATTATAGATCTTCTTCGTCGTCGTTGTTCGCTAAGACATCAGTGCTAATTAGTCTGACAAATATAGCGGTTTGATCTGTGCTTTTCAGTATCATCATACAGCTTCTCCTATAGAAAGCATAGCTCTGGCTAGGTTCTTTACCTGAATGAATATTTTAACTGGCATGACCATCCTTCTAGTATAGACTAGCCTGTCTGTGTGGTTGACCGCTGTGCTTAGTGCATTCTTGTTTATTTTTAAATTGCATCTAGTACTGCTCACTTCGATGACCAAGTTATATTTGTCATGTAGTTTTTAGTCCATAATTTTCACCATTAAATTTCATTTCCTTTGTTCGGTTCTCTTTTCTCAGTGATCGTTAGAGACATTAGATAATAACATTTCTGTTGGGGAATATCTGAAATATGTTTCATGACACTAACAGGTCTTCTTGTTTTCACTAGAAACGTGGCTTGGTTCAGTATTAAGTTTGAAACTGATCTGTCTGTCCGTCCGTCCGTCCGTCCGTCCGTCCGTCCGTCTGTCTGTCTGTCTGTCTGTCTCAACTCATCCATTCCTCCCTTCCTCTCTCTCTTTCTCTTTCCTCTCTCTCTCTCTTTTTCTGTGTATCTGTCTCTCCACTCCCTCACCTTTTTCTCTCTCCTTCTCTTTATCTGTGTATCTTTTTATAACACTCCATTCTCTCTCTCTCCCTCCTTCCCTCCCCTCTCTCTCTCATTGTAGTGTACATACCATTGTCTCGCCCAGTTTATGTGTATTTGTATGTATCTCTCCTTTCCTCTCCACTTTCTCCTTCAGTGAAGTCTATGAGATCAGTCTATGAGATCTGTCTATGAGATCTGTCTATGATATCTGTCTATGAGATCTGTCTATGAGATCTGTCTTGTCGCTCTGTCACGGCCACATTAATATTAGCACAGGTAACACAACATCTCTGTCCTAGTTGTGATGATGTCTGTAAGGAAGTTTGCATTCTTTTTAGACCAGCTACATAAACCATACATAGAATCACTATTCCATCTGGTACCATCACGCCGGTGTCATCACGGCTTGAACTACACAAAAGCTTCCAGTTCAAAGATGAGGCGGCACTTAAGTGTTTGTTTTGAACCTGGAATACGAATTATAACATACAAACACCTGGAGATGTTTGATCACCAGTACCCATGTCATCCTTGACCTCTCGGTATACGACAGGATGATGTCAGCAGCAGCACGCCTGGCCTGGCCGCCTAAACCTCCCCAACTCCAGAAGCATCCAGGCATTCATGTCCACAGCTGAGGTGGCATAAACTTTAACCATCAGCCTGGCGTTGAGTAAAGTCCGCATTAACTGCTGCATAACTCACACGCGCACAAATTAACAAAGCTGACAGATATTTACACCTGATGGGTGTCCAGTTCAGATTGTCGTTTCTCTGTGAGAAATGACTGTTTTCTCTGCCTTCTCTTATCCCTTATTGTGTATGTGTTTATATGTATGTTTGAGTGCATGAGCGCGTGTGTGTGCGTGCGAGCGAATTTACTTCCTTGTTTTTATTAAATATTCTCCTTCCGGTCATTGCCCTCGCGAGCAGAATAAATTTGCAAGTTTAATTTTTTTTTTTTTTTGGGTGGCGGTTTCCTTTTTTTTTTTAAACCGAGAATAAATTTGCATAGAGGTTGCTTTTTTTTTTTTTGAGTTATGGAAGATCTCTCTCCCTCTCTCTTACACACACGCGCGCGCGCACACACACACTTATTCACTCAAACAGTCGCTTGCTCGCTCTCTCTCTCTCTCTCTCTCTCTCTCTCTCTCTCTGCCACACAGCATTAACTAAAATGACAGAAAGCTGGTTGTCTAATATAAATGATGACAAATTATGTGGTGCTATCTTTGATTTCAAGAAAGCCTTCGGTATGATAATGTAAAGGTAAAGGTAACCCTGTCATGCCTTAGAGGCACATAGGGATATGGTGTTACTGCCCATATTTTCCTTGACCTGTCGGCACACTAGAGGGTGGTATGGTCAGTATCACGCCTGGCTGCCTTTCTTTCTCCAACTCCAGAAGAAGTCGGGTACCCATTTCTACAGCTGAGTGACTGGGGTGCCCCGGCCGGATTCGAACCCCCGACCTTCGCCATGAGAGACCAGTGCACTAACCACTTCGCCACTCAGACACCCGATGTGATTTATCATGAAATTGTTGCAAAAAAGCTGGAAGGTTATAGATTACACCCTGGCCTAACAAAATTCATTACATCTTTTCTCTCAGGTAGAAAACAAGTAGTTTGCTTTAGAAACAAAATATCTGGCTCGTCTGTGGTTGATACTGGTATTCCTCAAGGCTCCATTCTTGGTCTTCTCTTTGCTATCTACATTAACGACCTACCACTACATTTAAAGCACTCTTCATGTGCTCTTTTTGCTGATGATTGTATTGTTTACAATAGTGACTGTGACATCAATAATCTACAGACAACGCTCCAAAATTATATAAACAGTTGTTTGATTAAATGGAGTAATAAAAATGGTATGTTGATAAACACCAACAAAACAAAATCCATGCTCATCACTACAAGACAGACACTGTAGAATGCAACAAAAACTTCACTACAGTTTTGTGCTGGGACTAAGGCAGTAGAAAATGTTCATGAACATAAAACTCTAGGACTCATGATTGATCAGCATTTAACTTGGAATTCTCAACGTACATAACTTAACAAACTTAACAAACTTGACTGCACAGAAAGTTTACCAACTATCCAAAATTAAACATTTTATCGACAAAAACACGAACAAGATATACTACATATCACACATACAAACACACTTAGATTACTGTTCCACAATCTGGGAAGGATGCTCAGTCTCAAACACAAAAAGGCTCCACTCACTTCACAAATGGACATTAAATCTGATTTGTGACAAACACCCAGTACAGACTGTAGATCAGCACAAACAACTCAAAATTCTACCCCTCAGATATAGAGTCATTTTTAACAAAGTTACGTTTCTTCACAGAATTCTGTCGCACAATGCTCCGCCTTACTTGTGGTCATTGTTTACGTATAACACTAAACATAGCCAGCGTTTAAAAATAAACTGTCTTCTTCCTAAACCCAGGATTGATCTGTACAAGAAAAGCCTTGCATACTCTACAGTACAGCTCTGGAACAACCTCCCCTACCATTTAAAATCCACTAGTAATACTTCATCCTTTAACTCAAACCTTTTTCATTATTTACTTGCTTGTAAATATATGCCTCCATAGAATAACCAGCATTCTCTCAACCCATGACTCGCCAGCCATCAAATACTAAAATGACATAGTTTGAAAAGTAACTTGTTAGATATTGTTAGAAATTATTTTAATGTTTGGTAAAAAAACATATGTTAGAAGATCTGTACTGACAGTGTATCTTGATTATGTATATGTCTGTGTATGCGTGTGTGTGTGTGTGTGTGTGAGTGCTATTTTATTATGTTAATTACTTCTTCGCTTTTACTATGCAATAGTTTAATCTTACATTCTTTTGATACGTTTTTTTCCTAATGTAATTTGTATACTTGTATTAAATCGAGTATGTGGGAAGAATGAAAGATGGAGTGATGAAGGGCAGAATGTAAGATGGGCCTGCGTGCCCAGTTCTTTACCCTTTAAAAATAAAAATTATTCATTCATTCATTCTCTCTCTCTCTCTCTCTCTCATTTACCCAATATCAGTCTGTCTGTCTGTCTGTCTGTCTTATATCCCTCGTTCCCTCTGTTCATTCTTTTGCTTTTTTCTGTCATTTGTTCAGTCACTCTTTCTGTTTACTTGTTTCTCTCAGTTTCACACTGTTTCTCTCCGATTGCTTTTCTATCTCATTTCTTTCTTTTACTTTTCATCTCCTTTTTCCGATTTTTTTCTGGCTCTCTCTCTCTCCTCTATCATTCCTTCTTTTTCCTCCCGGTCTCTGTCTCTCTAATGTTTCAAATGTTCCTCATGTTCGCAAGCCATCTTTCTTTGTGTATCACTGTTTAACCAGTATATCAAAATCATTGGAGATATCTGTCCAGATGATCTGGCTGAGGAACTCTTACCGCGCAGGTCTGCAATACATATTCGTCGAAGAATGAACATTGTTCACAGAAAAGAATGTTCGGACATCGATGATGCTGAAAGTTTGTCTCGGTGTGGCCGAGACGTGAAAGTAATACCGCGGAACTTTGCCTCCCTAACAGCTCTCCTGTAGGCTCCTCGGTTGTAAGCAAAATGTCTTGTTGCTGATGTAGCCATTCGCAGATCGTCAACGATCTTCGCAGCCATCTTCGCCTTGGTCTTTCTCTCTTTCTTTTTCCCATTATAGACCAAATATCAGTCAGAAAAAAAGCTTCGGAGATTCATAGACTCGGATTTCACCGGTTGGGATTATTTTTCATGCGGCGTTCAGTCCCTAATGTTTTCATCTCTACTTAGAAGTTCTCAGAACACCTTAGAACAAGGTCACCCGTGGTATCCATACCCTGAGGTTATGGGAACCAAACGATGGAGGTATGGAATTCTGTCTAGTACAATAGTTTCTTTCACCTGTTCTGTTTCTAGCTATCCATATGTAAAGTAAGATCAAGCTGTTGATATTTTTTTAACAGACCGGTACCTAGTAGGGCTTGTGAAGATAACTAAGAAAATGATTTAGACAGCTTAGCGAAGGAGGTAATGGAGGCATACCGGGCAGTTCAGTGGGTGGTCTGTAATCATACTAAGGTATAGAACCGGGCCATTAGAGGATGTGGCTTTGATTGGAACCGTGCTGCAGATTACGAGAATGATTTGCCGTTCTGACGTCAGTCTAATCATTTCCATTATGACTATGCCACGTAACTAGTGGAGCCTCGGCACAAGTGTGTGGACAGTCAGTTCGGAGGATAGTGTAAAAGTGAAGAATAATTCGCGATCATCATCATCGTGTGCTGTCTTGGGTACAAAAGGTTGGCGGTAATGATTCTCCAGTTTCCTCAGTTCCTCGCTTTGATGGTGCTCTCAGCCATCTTGTGTCCTGTCAGCTCTCATGTGTTATCTTTCCGTCTAAATCTTTGTCCACCTCTCGCTCTTTTTCCTTCCACCTTTCCTTCTAGTATTGTCTTCAGTATATTATATACACTACATTATAAAGTTCGTAATAAGTTATTTCCGTGCGTGTGTGTATGCGTGTTTTATTTAAATACTTTGTATCCGTTTCCAAGTATTTTCTTTAAGTATAGGAGTGTTATCAAACCTGGCAAACTTAAGTTTGTTATTATCGGTTCAGAACACAGCCTCCAGTCATTCTACCTGTAATCAAATCCCACCCACGTCCCAAGAAAGTGATACAATTGTGAGGTTCCCTCAGGGGAACCAAGTGTTTTACTCTTAGATTTCACCTTGTAAAAGAGAAATATCGAACTGGGCTTGGGTAACTTGGAATTTTCATCTTTAATGGATGTTTGTAAAGTGAAGCTCCCAAAGGTGTCGTGTCTTTTGTGAGAATGTATGTGACGGTGCTGGAGAAAAAAATTGCTTTTAAACTGGAGTTGTATGGTAGGTTTTTGTCAATAATGGAAATATCTTTTATTTAGGCGCAAATCGGTTTATTGGAAGAATGAAGAATGAAGGCCTATGTGTTTTTATATGATTCATTCTTCCAGTCGTCCAAACTGAGCCTCGCTGAACCGAGAGGAAAGTGTGGGGTTTTCAGTGAATTCATTCATTCATTCCTTTGCATGTCCCTTGCGGAACTTTGCCTCCCAAACAGCACTCCTGTAGGCCTCTCGGTTGTGAGCAAGATGGCCTGCTGCTGCTGCATCCATTTCCAGATCATCAACGATGTCTTGCAGCCATCTTCGTTTCGGTCTTCCTCTTTTTCTTTTTCCCATTATGTATCCTTCCAATACGGTCTTCTCTAAATTATCATGACGTTTAATGTGGCCAAAATATTTAAGTTTTCTCTCTTTAATCCTCTTTACTAGCCAGCCTTCTTCAATATTAAGCTCTTGTAGTATAGATATATTTGTTCTTTTTTGTGTCCACGATATTTGGAGAACTCTTCTATAGCATTTACATTCAAAGGCATTTATGTGCTTCTCAGCTGTTTTGTTAAGTGTCCAGGTCTCACAGGCATATGTTGCGATGGGAAAGATGCATGCCCTTAAAAATCTTATTTTTGTGGTTCTGTCTGCTCCTCTCCACAGATTCTTTATTTGTTTTACTTTCTGAAGAGCAATAGATGTCCTCCTTTTAATTTCCCTCATTGTATCTCCATTATTAGTTAGTAGTGATCCAAGATATTCAAAACTCTCCATTTCAGTGAAATGATACTTATATATTGGTCGCCCGATTTCTGTTGGTTTGAATGATTTATTCAGTGACGGATTAACCGCTGTGGCTGAACAGGGAAAAACTGTGAATACAGATTGTTGTTTCATGTGGCACTACAGCCCGGAACTAAATGTGTGAAAATAGGTGGGTGTATTGTTCAGTTTTAGAACAGGATAGAAAGAGTGAGGAAAGTGCCAAAAACGAGAATGGCAGAAAGCAAGACGAGTACATTTAAATAAAGGATATACAACAATCCAATATTTCGGCAAAAGTCTATTTTCAAGAATCACGTACAAAAACAACATAGTTAAGAACAAGAAAATGAATGCATGAAAAATATAAATTTAGTTTTTTGGTCTTCTTCTAGTAAGAAAGTCGGGCACAAATTGTTCGTTACTAAAAGCAGATTTTACCGCAGCTGTCATTTCTTGTATGTCTCACAAACTAAACTTAGTACCGGTACTCGTCCCTTCACACCTGCACTACCCATCTTCTGATGGCCTGATTCCCCTCTAGTTGTGTTCTGTATGACTTTATATTACTTCTTCTATCTCTCAGGAACTGCTAGCTGATGTTCCTTTTGCAGCGGAGGATGTGACGATTTGAAGCACAGCTTCGTTCGGACAGGGAGTAGGTTACAGCGGCTGTTGTTCTTTCAGTGGCATGGAGTATGTAGTACTTCTTTTGCTGACTCACCATGGGATCTTATGGCGATCCGGACCCCGTTAGCCGGGCTAGGATGTTACTGTACAACAGACAGAGCACTGTCTTTCGGATAATATACCTAGCGTTCTGTGCAGGACCTACCAAAAAAAACCCTCCAGTTTGTCCGAGAGACAGAACTGCAGAGACAGAGACTAAATGTGGAAGAAGAAAATGATGATGATGATGATGATGATGATGATGATGCGCTAGCATAATCATACTGGTTATAAATGATTATTACTTAAAATGATAATCTGTATTTGCAGAAATTGTATTTTCCCTTCATGCTGGGGCTCTTAAGCTTAATCCTCTCGAGCCTAATGGCTAATCCGCCACTGATCCTGGCCAACTGATGGTAATGTGTAGCTCCTGGTGTTTTCAATTTTTCTCTCCCAGCACGTAGTCAAGAACGCGTGACGATGTTATCCCACCAGTCACCAATCTTCTGGCCAAGCTAAACCAGAGCTGCGATCTCATAAATCCCAACTTTCCTAAGTGGAGCCGTTCTGATCTTTGGCCTGCATCGAGAAATTTGCCTTGTGTCTTATTCTCTTTGCAGTTGTCCAGTAAGTTCTTGTCAGACCATGTGCCATGTTTGAAGCTTCGGGTTAAAAAACAAATTAAAATCTGCTTTATTTATACAGCGGTAAATCTTCTTACGGTAACTAATGATGACTACACAGTAAACGTAAGTATCCTTTGCCAAGTGTCGCGGTGGTGTAGTGTCTGGTGCACTCGCCTGCCAATCAGAAGGTCCCCGGTTCGATTTCGCACTCGGGTGGGATTTTTTTTTCCAACCGATCGGCATCAGGGTCACCTACTTTCGAAAAATGGATACATAGGGGCTTCTCTGGGAAAACAAAGGCAGCCAGGACAGGTCAAAGTCAAATTCTGCGGTGGCCTAGAAATGTGAAGGCACTAATACTTCACAACCCCTACCTCATGCAGATGCTACGGGGCATAGATTTAGATTATGTACGAATTGATTCACAGACACAGAGCGTAGTGCCATGTTCAGAATAGTTGTACGTACGATTAGCAAATAATATATTCGTCCTATCTTCCATACATTTATCTGACATGTTCAGAATAGTTGTACGTACGATTAGCAAAGAATATATTCGTCCTATCTTCCATACATTTATCTGACATGTTCAGAATAGTTGTACGTGCGATTAGCAAATAATATATTCGTCGTATCTTCCATACATTTATCTGACATGTTCAGAATAGTTGTACGTACGATTAGCAAATAATATATTCGTCCTATCTTCCATACATTTATCTGACATGTTCAGAATAGTTGTACGTACGATTAGCAAATAATATATTCGTCGTATCTTCCATACATTTATCTGACATGTTCAGAATAGTTGTACGTACGATTAGCAAATAATATATTCGTCCTATCTTCCATACATTTATCTGACATGTTCAGAATAGTTGTACGTACGATTAGCAAATAATATATTCGTCGTATCTTCCATACATTTATCTGCCATGTTCAGAATAGAGTGAAAGAAAAATGCCTTGGCGTAAAGAGACTTGGAGACCTACGGCAGAGAAAATGCTGGTAAACAAAAGACTGACGTGTGAGATAGTCAGAAGGGGAGCAAAGCAAAGATCCGGCAAAACTGCTGTAACCAGCCATGTATGTCTTGAGCAGAGAGAGAGGGAGAGGGGAGAGAGAGACAGAGAGAGATGTTCATATAAACAGCAGAATTCAGGGCTAACCACAACGTAATATTCATCTAATAAGTAGTTAAAAGTTAGAGCACACAGTCCAGTTCAAAACAGATTCTTTGTTGAAAACAAGTCTGTTTTTGAAAGGTAGAATTCAGACCTGTTTACGCTGATCTGTGCCGGCTGAGAGAGAGAGAGAGAGAGAGAGAGAGCAAAATAAAATACTGTACATGACAAATATCCTCAATTCTTGAAAGTAGAAGTTCCTGTTTTTTGAGAGACGTCTGTGTTTCACAGATTATCAGATGGCATCCTGACATTTAGCTAACGTATGTAAGACAGTTCGTCTTGTGAAATCCACCTAATGACGTCTCTTTTTTTGTTTTTTTGGCTGATCGTACATCCTACCCAAGTCCAGATATACATTTTAAAATTTATATTGCAATCTGTTAGTTTCAGAAATGTGTTCTTCCTTGCTGTCAGATAAAATGTAAACATGTGATTTAAAAAGAAACAACGGCCAGTGTTAAGTCTAAAAAACAGTTCTGAATGACGACACAAATGGCTATTTTTTATCGTCTTTGAGAAGACACAAGCGATCAGAGAAAGAACAAACGAACAAAGGAAACAGGAAGTAAAGAAGGAGGGAGTGAAAAAAAAAGAAAGAAGGAAGGGAAGAGAGGAGGGCTGGGAAGAACGGGCAGAAGCAACATTCCTCTGCTCTCAACATGTGATGGTCACATTCCCTGGCATCCGTGAACTCTCAAGGAGTCAGTTGAATGATTTTTGTGGGTCCACGGACCATCAGTTGGGTTGATTCTGATAAGAAATTTTTTTTAAATCCTAGCATTACTCTAATTCTATTTATTGCTTTATTTTTAATGAGGGAGTTGACAGCTGTTCTCAGGCCGGAAAAGGGGTCCACGCCAATCCACGGAGATAAGAAAATGTTAAGAAGCACTGTTCTGTCAGAACAACGAGAACTAGAAACCCGCTTCCGCTTCATTATTCTTGGCTGTAGTCTGAAGGTGCTCAAGAGAGGGCCACAAATTTGATTTGGTTAACACTTGTACCCGCCTCTGTGCGGACGAGACCCCAGACATGACATTACCCCGGGCAGGGATTATGTCTCCTCGCGCCCGTGAAACAGCCCGTTTAATTTTACCAGCGTGGCATAGTGGGTAGTTAAATGCTGCTGCAGAACTGTTGTAGCGCAGTGGTTTGTTTTGGCCACAGTTGGTTAAGGAGAGTGATTTCATAAGTCATGCAGCTGAGAAATAGCGGGAACTGAGACGGAAAACACATAAAATTAGGTCATTACCCGCAATCCTTCAGCCATTGGCTCTTGGAAAAACAAAATGGACTCCTGCATTCAAAATAGGACCCGAAATGACTATATCGGCAGTTTCTTTTTCCTTATCATCTTTTATGACGTATAATTTAGTATAATTGTAAACATCATAGACTACTAGAGGTATCAGAGATGTAGTTTCTTAGAAAAGAGAATCTGAAGATTAGCAAGGACGTCAAAGATGATAAACTGGGGTTTGTCTAACAAAAGGAAGTGAAGAAAGGAAGAGAATTAAATTTATAAGAAAACGATAATCATTATTCATCGGACATATAATGAGAAAGATAGGGCTTGAAAATATAACAGGAAAGATAAATGGGAAGAGAAGCATAGGAAGACCAAGAGAAACAAAATCACGGACAGTCGGACTCGATGGCCTAATAAAAAATCAGCGACTGAATTGATGGAAAATATCAGGGATGGAGATGTGTGGAGAGGCGTGACTGCCGGCACGGAACCTGATGAGGATGAGAATGATGTAAACGGCAAGGCTTGTGGTACAGCAGAATTTGTTTTGTACATTGTCTTTTCTTGACTAAACCGTCGCTTGTCTTTCTGAAGTCCAGAGTTCAAATCTCACTTATTGTTTTATCATATTTCTTTCTCTCGTAACTCTATATACAGTTCTTGTTGACAATTCTGTCACCTTTGCCGTCACAATTCTTATCTCTTTGGAGATGCCGGCCTGTCATATCTGAAACCGACGCCATTATGGTCTTGACGCACAAAATGCGTTCTTCTTGGTCGTCCGCTCACACAGTGATACGTCAGGCTCTGCTTCTCACCATCACTATCACACATCTTCTACAACAGAGCGGGCCGTCTCTGCTTCTCACCATCATTATCACACAACTTCTACAACAGAGCGGGCCGTCTCTGCTTCTCACCATCATTATCACACATCTTCTACAACAGAGCGGGCCGTCTCTGCTTCTCACCATCATTATCACACATCTTCTACAACAGAGCGGGCCGCCTCTGCTTCTCACCATCATTATCACACATCTTCTACAACAGAGCGGGCCGTCTCTGCTTCTCACCATCATTATCACACATCTTCTACAACAGAGCGGGCCGCCTCTGCTTCTCACCATCATTATCACACATCTTCTACAACAGAGCGGGCCGTCTCTGCTTCTCACCATCATTATCACACATCTTCTACAACAGAGCGGGCCGTCTGGGCATGTTATTTGTCTCTCGATTTACTTCAAGTCCAGGAGGCGGACTAAACCACTAGCTGTCATCATCATCATCATCATTATTTTCATCATTATCTTCACCATTATCATCATCAACTTCGCCGCCATCGTCACAATCATCATCGTAGTCGTCATCATCCTCATCATATTTATCATAGTCGTCTTAATTATCATCATTCTCACCGTCATCTTAATTATCATCATTCTCACCGTCGTCATCATCATCATCATCATCATCCTCGTTGCCTCCATCATCTTCATCGTTGTCGTCATTCTCATCATAGTTGTCATCGTCTTCCTCATAATCATCATCAAATTCAAGAAAGATGACAAGAACGTATATTTCTAAAACATAAACAAGAGTGACTTTTAGGAGAGCGTTAGTAGCAACTCGGACCAGCGATTCAGCCATCAGTTTTCTTTTAGAAGAGCATAGACAAAAGTTACAGCGCACATTTCTCATATCATTCTTTTAAAGATGGCTTTTTTTCTAAGCGAATTGAAACAATAAAATAAGTCATATTTATTCTTGAGAGCAAATCTGACTGTGTTGTTGTAAAGGCATTATTTCCTAAGACCGGCCCTCAAGGTCTGGCCAGGACATCGTCGTCTCACCTCGAACTGGTGCAGCATGGCTAACTGGGACAAGGTTCTGGGGGGGGGGGGGAGGCTCAGCCCTGGTCTTGAAGCTGTCCACCGTGGCCCATCACCAGAAATTGCCCTTTGAGGGTTTCTGTTTCATAGGCAAAACTTTCAGTCCATGTGCGAATATATTCACAGAAACATTTTGTGTGCAAATGTGCGTCGTTGTAGAGATGCGGTCGTGTGGTGCAGGAGACTTATTAAATGTTAATTTACATAATATACCTGTATAATGCTTTGCCCCATTGCCCCATAGTACTACCGTACTTACTACCGCCTTAGTCTTGTCTTGTCCTGTCTTGTCTCCTTCCTCAGTTACCTTTCCTTTTTGTGGGGACAAGTAGACGTCTTATTGGGTCTCGGAGAGTTGCTTCATATAATGGGATATTTATTACTGCAGTAATTTCCTCTCTCCATCTCTTGCATGGGCGGCCTCTTCCTCTGTTACATACAAATCTTAGTGTGGTTGTTTTCTGTGGTACACTGTTTGGTGGTAACCGTTTAACATGGACTAACCATTTGTCTTGCTGTTTCTTTTAAAGTTATTTTTTAAAAGTTGTTTTGAACTGCTCTTATAGACACCGAATTCAGTTAGTTGTTTATTCTGAATAGTACCGAAATTTTGTTTGATATGTAGTCATTTATATATGCATGTAGTTACTTTCTGTACCGAGTGCATGGATAAGAGCGAAACGTAAATGCTATATTTTATTTTATTTTGTGTCTCTCAGCTTTCCAATGTTAGTTATGTTGGTTATATGAACAGCGTATTTGTTGAATGTCTGGAACAGAGTGAAAGTTGTATGATAAAGGGAAGAATGTCAGACGGCCCTGCTTGCCCAATTCTTAAGCTTTTGGAAATAAAGATCAATCAGTCAATCGATCTTGATATAGTGTAATACTGGTGTTACTCCAACCTTTTCCATGATGGTGTCATTTCTTATTTGGACTCTTCTTGCCCCACATTTCGTATTCTCCTTAAACATCTCATTTCTGTCGTGATGATCTTAGAGATTTACGAGAAAATCCAGCCATGACCAATCCCGACTCCCTGGATCTTGTTTCTTGCTAACAGTTCCATCGAACATACATAAAATTCGTCACTCTACCAAAACAAACTGCCAATTCAGTAAAATATCGATCACATCAACTTGTCGTTCTCAGAAACAAATGTCAGCATCAATATTCAGTAATGCATTTTATTATATTATCTCATAAGAACATTATAAAAATGTGAGGGCCCTCATAAACACAATTCCATACCACAAAAGAAATAACCAAAAGCTGTCCACGCAATACTGAACAGCTAGGCATACAAGTGTATACAACATATAGCAATATGAACATATATATTTATATTTGCAAAAAACGACATCAACAACATATCAGTGCCTGTCATGAACGACTATTCTGTTTTCTTACGTAGTTAACCACAGTCTGCACAGAAAACATCGTGAATCTTGCGTATATAAAACTCCAATAGCAATGTATATATTCTTGAAAACATAATCAGACCTCATTACTAGAGCACTACAATACATTCCTGTGGGTGCACCCAGCACTTATGCTATCATCCGCACAAAAAATGTATATACTATATATATATATATATATATATATATATATATATATATATATATATATATATATATATATTGGTTCTAGTATAAACATCACACATAAACAAACCTAGTGAGTTTGGGGGTGCTTGGTGAGGTCATTGCCTACAACAACATCATACTTACAACATACTTATTGCAAGATAATCAGTACACATATACTTGCAAATATCCGGATCAACAGTCAAAGCATACAACGAGGCACTCATCGGGCACCAAAACCCGAACTGGCCAGAACAAGACCTGTTATCTAAGTATATTTCACTAATAATTATCACCGTATGCTCGACAATTGGCTGCACTCCTCACGTTGTAGTATCAAATTAAAAGGGGCGTTCAGAAAGTAATTGACCACATTGTTTTTTTTTCAACTAATAATGAAGATAGAAGCATAAAATTTTGCACACTTTAAATCTGACATGTGTGAACGGCCATTGGTTAATTTTACGTCGCGGGCGGAGCACAGCATGCCGTTCACGTAAATCGGGGGGGGGGGGGGGCCGCGGAAGGACCATATATAAAGCGAGGAACAACGTGCCGGAGGGGAAGACAATCTAGAGTCTATAGCGAGGCTGAGTTCGTTTCGGCTGATCATGATTATCGTGATATACTTATGCCCCAGCCGACTCACACTGTTGTGATTTAATGTGTTGGGAAATCAATGTGCTGCAGATTATTTGTACTTTCTCGTAGCATGAGGAGATCCTATCAGATTCATGGATTATCGTCACAGTTGGATGGGCACATATCTAAGTCCATCAGTGCCTTCGTTCGCATGGCTGGTATATATATATATATATATATATATATATATATATATATATATATATCGAGATGGTATTTCGTAGATACGTAACCTGGCTGCAGCATCTGCAAATCAGTGTGTGATTAGTACGTGGGATTTGTGAAGTGGGGAGATGGAGTGATTATATTCAGTGCATTAGCACGCATCAGGAGATTATGTGTAGTGGTATTCAGTGCGTCAGCACACACCAGGAGATTATGCGTAGTGGTATTTCAGTGCCTTAGCATACACTAGGAGATTATGTGTAGTGTAGGGAGAGGGGCACGGCAGCAGTTTACTATAAGTGCAGAAGTGCAATACCACATCGCGATCCATGGAGATGAGAGTTTCATAAGAGCAATAATAGGCAAGGCTAGATAAATGCGATGGCACAACTGGATGAATGTGTGTGAATTTGCTTATAGGGGGGCAGGGGAGCCCAGGCCAACTTCAGGCACATATATATTTTGGTTATTCTTAGAAAGTTAATATGTTATATCGATGGTACATGGCATACTTGAATGTGTTGCGTTGATGATACATTATATTTGTTATGCCTTGTTGTTATCATAATGATACATGTGGTGTCCTGTGTATGTAATGTCTATGGTGGCGTCACTATGACAGATGTATAGAGTGTTACTAAATGGATGTAAATTGATTTGCTGATTTGGTCCTACGTATTTCATGTTTATGTGATGTGTGGATGTATATGATGTGTTGCAATGCTGGCATACAGTAGCCACCCCGGTACGGTAGAACATTGGGCCATGGATTTGTGGGTTTCAGCTGGGTTTTGGTTCATGTCCCTTCCCTAGATTGTTCCCAACAGTGAATTTGGCACTCCGATAAGTTTACATTTGGTGCCGTGTAATTGCGTGACCTCCACAAGAGAAATACTGTATGCTAGATCATGTTTTTAAATCATGTTCATTCCTAAATTTTATTGTTCTAAAAGTTACAATTTTAGTCAAGATCAGTCACAACAACAACAACAAAAACGCCGGAGACGGGACATCTAAGAGACAAAGCTGCGTCGGTTGACATAATATAAACATTGTGTGTCACCGGAGACGCGAGATCAAAGAGACAGCGGGATGCGGCGTGGGTGATGTGACCGGAAGTCCAGCATATGTCACCAATTAGAGGGAGCGAGAGTGACCACACAAAAAATGGTGAGCCTGGAGTGCTGGAAAGTTGAGAGCGAACATGATGTACGTAAAGGGATGACAATATCTTCATTAGAACACGAACTTTTTCCGATCTGTGAAATGTGTGAGCAGAGACAGTTTTGTCAGAGCGTCTTTATAGAATGGCACAGATGAATTGCAACATAAAAGTCAGTTACAGAATTTATTAGAGAAGAAAACCCCACAGCTCCCCTCAGACAATGAACATTTTGATGTGGTGTCATGGACAGTATGCCTAATGATGAGAATTAAACATTTTGATGTGGTGTCATGGACAGTATGCCTAATGATGAGAATTAAACATTTTGATGTGGTGTCATGGACAGTATGCCTAACGATGAGAATTAAACATTTTGATGTGGTGTCATGGACAGTATGCCTAACGATGAGAATTAAACATTTTGATGTGGTGTCATGGACAGTATGCCTAATGATGAGAATTAAACATTTTGATGTGGTGTCATGGACAGTATGCCTAATGATGAGAATTAAACATTTTGATGTGGTGTTATGAAAATTATGCGTAATGATGAAAAACGAGCATTTTAATGCTATGTATGAACATTATTTCTATTATTAATATGCACATACGGATGGAGAAAAAAAATCCAGTCAGAATGTACAACTGTATTGTGTTTTAGGTTAGATGTATTAGGATATATTATTGCATGGTCTTGAACTTGTTTACTGCATAAAAAAATGTGTGATTGCACACAAATATTTTAGTCAAGGTGAGGGTGATCGTGGGCGGACACACAATGCTCACCGGTGTACGAGGATGGACGGAGCGTCCCTCGCCCATGTGATCCGAACGTATGAAGACCATGGTTGAAAGAAAGTTATTCATAACGTATAACTTTATTTGGTTCTAAGTGTTGTTAGATAGAATACCACTATAATTAGGATTACATTGGTCCTGAAATTGTACCATTGTAAAAAATTTGTAATTAGAACACAAATGTTGTTTTCAAAGAGGGTGAGTGTATGAACAGCCATTGGTTGGTTGTACGTGGTGAGCGGAGCATGGCATGACTGTTCCCAGTTGTCATCTTGGTATCCCGCTAAGTTCACATTTGGTGCCGATTGTGTGAACCAAATTGCACCGCAACTGGCCAAAGAATATGGCGCCATAACCGTTGAAATGGAACGTGTTAGCAACTTGCGGTATAAGCAGCGAATTGTGATAGAATTTCTCGTTGCAGAGAAAGAAACTGTTGTGAACATTCACAAGCGTCTATAAGATATGTATGGAAGTTTTCCAGTCGACAGGAGTACAGTCAGTCGCTGGGTTCAGAGAATCAAAGAATCAATAAGTGGAGATAAGGAGTTGCATGATCGGTCGCGCTGTGAGCGTCCTGCCACAGCCACCAAGGCAGAAATGTTGAAGTGCGATGAGTGCATTGTTCTTACTGTATCACTACTCAACAACTGGCCTTAAAACTGTCAGTCAGCAGTGATAGTGCAAATGCAGTTATAAAAGCTCTCGGATTTTCTAAGGCTTGCACAAGATGGGTTCCTCGAAGTCTCACAAATGACCATCGATTGCAAAGGAAAGCAATTTCTTCTGAATTGTTGGACCATTTCGATGCTGAAGGAGATAACTTATTTTGGCTAAGATCGTAATAGTTGACGAAACCTGGGCACATCATTTTGAACCTGAGACAAAAGGACAGTCACTGGAGTGGCATCATCCGCAGTCACCACAAAGAAATAAATTCAAGACAACTCCTTCAGCTGGAGAGGTCATGATCACTGTCTTTTTAGGACATTGAAGGTGTGATTCTTGTGGATGTTATGCCAAGAGGAGAGACAATCAATTCGCAAGCTTACATTAAGACATTGAAAAAACTCGATCAGCGTTTTCGCAGAGTTCGGCCGCAAAGAATCCAGCAGAGCTGCTTCTCCTTCACGACAATGCGTGCACTCACACAAGTCTGGCAACACGGACAAATTGGGTTGGGGTCTACTACCCCATCCACCTTATAGACACGATTTGGCACCCTCTGATGTCCATCTGTTTGGTTCACTTAAAGATGCACTCCAGGGGGTACGATTTGAAGATGACGAAGGAGTGATTCATACAGCAAAGAAATGGCGACATAATCAAGAGAAAATGTGGTACGGGCTAGGAATACATGCGCTTTTTCGCGCTGGCGTAAAGCCGTACAAGTTGATGGGGATTATGTTGAATAATACCGATGTTTACATGACATATCCATGTATATTGTGTATAAATTTCATGCTTTTTGAATAAGCAGCTCCAGAGAAAAACGATGTGGTGCATTACTTTCTGAAAGCCCCTCGTGTAATATAAGGTTGTCATAGAAAATAAATACTGCAATTTAAAGAAATCATAAAACAAAATCATGTAGCGCTTCATATTTTTCTTCTGCGCTACCACATCACCGTGTAGCATAAGAAAATTGAAAAATAAAAGGAGCAATTTTTTTGGTCGCCTGGCATATAAATTTTCGTGCGCTGCGTGATTTTTTTTCCTCTTGTGTGCGTGTATGAGCGCGCACGCGCTACCGCGCAGTCGCGCAATTTAGAGGGGACAAAGGTCCCCTGCTGGATACGATGTTATTGTTTCCAGCTTCCGTTTCAGAAAGATGGAACTGTAACAAGAACATATTTTTTTACGTAATTTAATCTGGACAGAGAAGATAAATGATAACAGAGAAAAAAAAGAACGGATAAGAATAGATGTAGCTTTACACGGTGACATATCGCTCTTCTTCTTAGTTTCCCTGGAACAACGAGCTAATATTCTTTGCAGCCGACGCTGTGGAGATGTTGAGACACGTCGTGTCAGATTGGGAACGGGTCAGTGCAGCTTTGTTTTTCCATTTCATAAGTGCAGCTAAAATACAGGCTGTGTGCAGTACTTCTTTACCAGACTCTACCACCTTAGGGATTATGACGATCCCTGTCCATTCAGCAGGCTAGAACCGTTACTGAGGGTACCAATGAAGAGATGGGATCGGGTTTTAGTCAGCTGTGGTTCGCCAGCTCTGAGCCAATATATTGCCAAAAACAGTTAAAAAGTGTTATACAAAATGTGAGAAAGACCGTGTCGGCAGGTTTTTAGCTGACAGTCATTCCCTCACAAAGAACGACATTTTAGTAATATCTAAATACATTTAGGAGAGAGAAGAAAGCATTCATGACATCACAAATTGTGTTTTAATCCAGTGATATCATAATAATAATAATAATAGATCCCAGCGGCCGGTTCTAAGGACTCAAGCGTCTCAGGCAGCCTCTGGCAGTCAAGTCCAGCTCCTGGCCTTCCCGTGGCAGAACTGTTTAAACTGACAGGAGAAGGGGCGAGGGCGAATATCTGGCGCCTGAAAACCAGATACTTAGGGTAGATGAGTGGCACGTTTGGTAGCTCATCTGCCACTGTTGGCGAGATTTTTAAGTTGCCGTGCGTGGAGCGGCGCTCCTCCCAGCCAATGAAGAAAGGTGCAAATGAGGTTGCCGCGCAGCATCACTGTGGAAAAGGTGGTAGAAAGGATAAAGCGAAGCAAACAGTCAAATCACTGCACCTCTGGTCTGGAGGTCGGCCACGTCCTGAGTGCAGTCATATCGGGTGAAATGCATGAACCGGCTTGTCCCAGAGGTTAAGACACTGCTGGCGAGACTCTTCAAATGCCGCGCGTGGAGTGAAGCTCCTCCCGGTCAAGAAAGAAATGCGGAAAAGAAATAAAGGTTGCTGTGCGGCGCGATGTGAAAAGGTGAAGGAAAAGATAAAGTGAAGTTTAATCGGTATGTCCAGTAGTATCGCTACGAGAGCTATACATATCACGGCACCTCTGCTCTAGAGGCCGGCCACGTCCGAAATACACCTACACTGGTGAAATATGCCTAAACCGGCACGCACCAGGGGTGTAACTTGATGGCTAGACATGTCATGCCACCTCCGCTCTAGAGGTCGGTCACGCCTGATATACACCCATACTGGTGAATTTTGCCTAAACCGGCTCACACCAGGGGTGAATCTTGAAGGCTATGCATGTCACAGTACCTCTGCTCTAGAGGTCGGTCACGTCCCAAACACGCCCATACTGGGATAATATGCCTAAACCGGCTCAACCCAAGGGTGGAAGTCACTAGTGGCGAGAATTCGTCCTCCTGGACAAAAGCTCCATCCTGGTCACAACTAGGAAGGGTAGCGGCCACGACCGCAAAATGCTGAAATCGGAGACACTAGACCAGGGCAGTCTAGATAGGCAACCACCTCTCACCCGGCGGGGATGTTTGCGTATCCTAATCACGCTGAAGTTTTCCGGTGAGAAAGTCCAACTCTGGACTGGATGGGCAACCACCTCTCACCCGGCGGTGATACACGGGTATCTCAAAACACGTCGAGGTTTTCCGATGAGAAGGTCCAACTCTGGCCTGAGTGGGCTACCGCCTCTCACCCAGCGGGGATGCACTGATATCCTAAACACGTCGAGGTCTTCCGGTGAGAAAGTCCAACCCTAGACTAAACTGGTGCAATGAAAACCACGGTGTCACGCAGTCCCGCTTCTGAGACCCACCAAGAATACAGGCTAAAGCCCTGTGATACTCTGAACCCCTTGTGGTCCTCTCGTGGATCCTGTGTGGATCCTTTCGGGGACCACACAGGAGACCACGGGACCTAACGAGGACCACAGGCGTAAATTCAGTAGGATCACAGTGCGGTTTTGGTGGTAGAAGCGAACGAAGGAGAAGAAGAAGAGGAGTTCCCAGCGGCCAACCATTCTTACGGATACTCATGTTCGCTACATCATACATCTTGTCTGTATAGTGCGGGCTCTTGGAGTGTATGTGCTGTGCTATGTTTGTGGTTCCGCTAGTGTACTCTGTCTTCTCTGTCAGATTATCTTTTTGTATCTAATCATCAAATCTATCTCACCTGTGACTGTCAGCCCCTCACGACGCTGCTTCATTTTACATTTCGTGGGACCAGATTACCTTTGTTAGTGCAAATCTGGGATTCAGGGTGGCATAATGATTAGTGTGTGCCATCACTCACGCAGAAGTTAGTGATTCAGCCAGAGACACCCTAGTCAGAGTTGTGAACATGTTTTGTATCGTTTCGTGTGGGCGCAAACACAAAGCGAAACGAAACAAGTTACGGGAAAAGTTTTGATTTGTTAGTTTACGGGGGTGGGGGGGGGGAGGTTCACATCATTCAGGAACGTGGCCACTTGTTGTAGGAAGCATGCTGCAGTTTTATGCGTGGAAAGTGTTCGTCTCGTGTTTTCGGTAAATTCTGCATTGTGGTAAAACAGATTGTTAAGCAATGGTCTCCACCTGGCCCTCCTAATTTATTTAAGTTTTGTTATAAGTTGTCATAAGTGTAGATTTTTTTAATGGGTATGAAGAATGATAGATTGAAGTTTAAAATGCAACATTTATGTTCCAGGCCTATAGATTGGTTTTGGGCCGGTCAAGAAACGTGATTTGTATGTAAGTGAAGTGATTGTATATGTTGCTGGCCAGTCATATGTAATATGTGCTAGTCCTGGAATACTGGGAGATTTTACATTTCGCTGATCATCATCAGTTGTTAATTTCACATGAAGTTTTTGATGCATTTGAATTCACACATATCTCCATGCCATCTATTATTTATGTTTCGATATCATGTGTTCTAAGAAACCCACCGAAGAAGTCCTAAGAGAGGCTGGAGTTAAAAGGCACATTACAGCAAAGATCAGAAGCAGACGAGCGAGATTTGAGGACATTTTCTGAGAAGAGGAAAACTGGAACACATTGTGGCAACTGGAAAAACTGAGGGGAGAAGAGACAGAGGAAGACAGAAAGAAGTTACTGGAATGGGCTGTCAGTGTGGCTAGGAAGAAATTCACCGACGGATCTCATAATCAAGACAAAAGACAGGAAATTGTGGAGAGAACTAATCGCCTACGCCACGCGACACGGCACTTGATTGATTGATCACGTGGTCATTCAAAATTGTGTGTTTATGCTTCATGGTCATCATTGTGCTTCATTAACATCAACTACCATCAAAATAAGTTGTGCCCCTTGATGTTTTGTCTGTTTGCGATTGTTTGTGTTTGTTAGAGGAATTAACGTGATATAACTTGTCATGAGGTTATAATATCTGAATTATTGAATTCATGTCCGTGTTGGCTATGTGTTTTGTGAAGTGTAGAACTATTGTTCAGCTCAAGCGAAGATTTACTTTAAATAACAACCATGATGAGCCATGTCCCGGTGGCAGGAGATTGGTGAAATATTTGATAAATATCAAGTCCTGGGTTCAGATAATTGATAAAAAAAATAGTAAAGATAAAGAAATGATTCTCACCGGTACAGTAGTACAGTAAAATAGTAGAATCTCTTACTTCCCACAAGTACAGATAGTACGTTATAACATGGAGAAGAAACTACAAGAAAAATTATAACCCCCTTTAAATATATAATAGTTTGGGGTTTTTTTTTACACATGGATATGTAAATGTGTACATGGCTCCTTCTAGAACTGGAAGAAGGAAAGGTGTCAAGATGTGATGCTGACCACATTAGTCTCTAGTGTGTCGATAGTCAAGAAAAATATGGGCCTTAGCACCATATCCCGGAGAGTCTCTGTGCCATGGGCTACTTCAGTAGAAATTTAGCACACTTTCAGCGGTCAGCAAGTCCTGAGTTCAGATAATTGATACATATCTACAAATCTAACACACTTTCAGCAGTCGACAGGTAACAGCACAAATCTAACACTTTCAGCAGTCAGCAAATAACAGCACAAATCTAACACACTTTCATCGGTAAGCAAGTAACAGCACAAATCTAACACACTTTCAGCTGTTAACAAACAAGGATGTAGAATTCAGGTAGGCAGTTATTTTCCTTCACTTTACATTTCCACTTTCTTCCCTCCCCCTTTCCAAACTTCTAAAGCTACAAATCATCAGATGATGGCTATTTTCAGCCTGAAAATTTGTTAAGTGCATGCCTTATTCATAAGCTGTCTTCTATATTCGTCTCCTGAAACTGGCAAATCGTGCCACTTCAGTGGTTGTAAAGTTAACTTCGCCATTTTCTCCATGAACACTGACAGCTAGTATCAACATTTTCTTTGGAATTGTGTACTTTTTTTTCTTTTTTTTTTTATCTTCACATTTTCTGTGCTGAAGGCGACAAGAAGGCTTTCTGGTGAGTCTTCTTCATTCGTATTGCATATTGCCCCCTTTTCTGCAGCCATTCCTCAAGATGAGAACTGGAGTAATCAGTCTGTATGTCCTTTCTGGATGTTGGGTGCGTCAAGTGAGTATCCAGTCCAAGTAATGATTTTTGAAATGATGTTTCTTCGCCAATAATGTAACATTGCCACGGATGGATATATAACAGAAGGAACCGAGCGCTGGAAACAGACTCTCAGATTAAGGAGGGAGATTCAACAGACGGAACGGAACGGTGGAAACAGACTCTCAGATTAAGGAGGGAGATTTAACAGACGGAACGGAACGGTGGAAACAGACTCTCAGATTAAGGAGGGAGATTTAACAGACGGAACGGAACGGTGGAAACAGACTCTCAGATTAAGGAGGGAGATTTAACAGACGGAACGGAACGGTGGAAACAGACTCTCAGATTAAGGAAGAAGATTTAACAGAAGGAACCGAGCGCTGGAAACAGACTCTCAGATTGAGGAAAAAGATTTAACAGAGGGAATGGAGCGCTGGAAACAGACTCTCAGATTGAGGAAGAAGATTTAACAGAGGGAACGGAGCGCTGGAAACAGACTCTCATATTAACACTGCTTTCTACTCATTTGTCAGAGTTTTAACTCTGTCACTCCTGAGTTAATTTCCATGCTAAGCCAGAATCAGTTTTGATGAGAAATTTCGGTAGACGTAAACTGGCTGGCTGGCTGGTTGGTTCAGCCTTGTTAGGTCTTAGAGGCACATAGGAGATATGGTGTTAATGGGCATATTTTCCTTGGCCTGTCAGCACACTAGAGGGTAATGTGGTGAGCATCACACAAGGCAGCCTTTCCTTCCCCAGCTCTAGAAGAAGCCGGGTACGTATCTCTACAACCGGGTGACTAACGCCCCTCCGAACTTCGCCATGAGAGACTAGTGCACGTGTAGGAATTATTTTTTAAGTTATATTTTCTATTTGTGTGGTCTGTTGTTTGCTATCTTAGTAGGTACATGTTGATTGATGGTTACACATAATATATCAACACATTGCATTTAAAGAAAGAAGACACAAATACGTTTCTTCATCAGTTAATCATCAGTTAAATTGTTGTTAATCATCAGCTGTGTTGTTATCAACAAAATCAAATCAATTTCTTTTAATATTTGGTTCCTCCAAAATATACCAACAGTGGCATAACTGACATCTGACCTATCGTGGGTTAGTTTGATTTTTTAACATAAAATCATTCCTTGCAATTTCTTTCGTCTTCATCATTTCAGATTAAGTGTCTGAATATAATCAGAGGTAATAATTGGTAATAATTGCGTACAACATTCATATACATAAAATTCAGAAATACATGTTTATGTGCGCATATAAACCCTCATTTTGCACGTTACACAAGCACTAACATCTTACATAGATTAATTATGTTATAATAGAATTTTTGTTATATATGTGCTATTTCTATTATTTAAATCATTACCTAAGTGGAACGGAACTGGACCGGATGAGTCGACTGCACAGCTGGCATGCATCCACATTACAGAGTATAAACCAGTACTAACCTACGCATACATTGGTTCTCCTTCGACGAATAAACTTCTCATTCGCGCTTGAACAATAACATGACTTCTCCGATTCGCTGGCCTCCTTCGTGCTCAGCTTACAAAATCCCAACCGACTAAAAATTAACATTTTCTCCATATACTGGGTCCAGCGAACTGGCCTCACTCAGAATTGCGCACCCCTGAGCTGCCCAGCTGCTGACCCATTATTTCTTACGCTAGGGTTGCCAACCAACCTAGGTTTGCTATGTTAATATCTCTTCCCTTACACACTAACCACTTCGCCACTCAGACGTGCAGTTAAGAAGGCATGTAATTGGTCGGTCAGTCTCTTTGACCAACTAATTGCTAATTAACTTTTAAATGCTTACTTACCACATACTGTTTACAAACAAAAACATCTGTTTCGACGACGTTTCGTGGGTTGTGGTGATGTTACGATGAGAGATGTGTAAGCGGAAATGTTATCAATCAAGTGCCGTGCCCCGTGGCGTAGACGATCATTTCTCTCCACAATTCCCTGCCTTTAGACTTGATTATGAGATCCGCCTCTGACTTTCTTCCTAGCCACACTGACAGCCCATCCAGTAACTTCTCTCTCTGTATTCCCCTGTCTCTTCTTCCCTCAATTTGTTATATAACAAATGTTATATAAACTCATTATCCTATCTAAACGTTACTCTCATCCCGTTTGCTCAGGGAAAAGTGTTTTACTTTCAAAAGTATCAATATAGCTCCAGTTACTTACTCTATGCAGCTGTTCTCAGACTGGATTCAGCGGAGAACCATATAGGGGTCCGTGGGGGATCATATAGGGGTCCGTGGGGATCATATTTGGGTCCGCGTAAGAATTTTAAATTCTGTGGAATAGAAATACGTGAGCATGTTTAATTTAATAACAAGTGGAGCAGACTGAGGGTGAGGTATCACTGGATTCAGGTGTCCCCGACTTGAACAGCGAGAACCACTGTTCTGCGGAGCTTTTATTCTCAGCTTGTTAGGTCGTATCTACTAGAGGAGTGGCCCCTGACGGGCAATTTGTCCATAATTTGAGAACGGAAGCGCCGTCCATGAACTTGGCTGTACTCTTGACTATCCTGCAGACATTAGTTCCCTGTCACGTTCTAAACTCAAAGCCAGGAAATGTTTGTGCAGCTTTTAAACAGTTTCTTCTTGTCAGGCCCCAGAACACATATTGTTGTATTTAACAAGAAAAACATTTGAATCTCTTAAATGTTATTTTACAAGATTAGAAATACTAAGCCACAACATTGTTCTTTTTTCTGGAGGGGGGGGGGGAACAACAGTTCATATGCATTCTTAGCTACTTTTCACCCCTTCGGCTTTTTGTTCCTCTTTGCTTTTGTAGTTGTTTTACCTGGTAAGCAAATATCTTCATATCTCAAGGCTGAATTGCCCAATTATTGATCCCAATGTAACCTTTGGAAGAGCGATAACCATGACAATATACATATCATGCAGTTGTGTCCCTTCCTTTAGTCGTGATTCTAGTAGCTATTGTTCTTTGCAAGGCCTCAAGTGGTTCAAAGGATACATTTCATTGCTAATTTTGTGTGGGTGTGCATGTGTATGTGTGTGTTGTCCTGAACTGTATATGTTGGTGCTGGACATATTGGTTAGGATTCCATCCACGTCGTGTCGCACTGATTGAAGATTTCGTCAATGAAACAAACTTATGTCACCATCATCCAACAATTCTACAGTTCTTTTCAGCTATACCAGGGACAGAAAACCATAGGCATTGTTCTTTCCCACTAGCTCCCCCTGTTGGCTCCTAGTGTGACGTGCTTTTTTCCCCATTTTGACCAGTCGTTGTCTGGAGCAAGGTTGTCCAACTGACGGTCCGCGAGCCCCTTTTCTAGCGGCCCGTGAACTTGTTTTGACAATGTACTTTATTTCATTAAGAGTAACATTTCTTTTCTTCAAAACATGCACAGAAAAAAAACTAAAATAAAGACTTGAAAAGTTAATCAAATGCAATCAGTTCATCTTTACTTCATAACTGTCACTTTTTTTTCTCGTTTTTATTTTAGTTGGGGGAAAAATTAGTTGATTTAGATGTATCCCACCCGATTTCCGCATACAGTTGTGGGCCTTGAGACCACTGAAGTTAGACACATCAGGTCTAGAGGTTACTATCCATCTTTACATTTTTCCCAGATCATTTTAGAGAGTATGGGAGTTCACCACTTGTTCAGGGTTTATAGAACGTGCTGTGAAAATGTGTTATGTGTAATAGTTGCTTGTTTTAGCTGTGTTTTTCTGCTCTGTCTTTAGCACCTGTAACACTTGCATGTTTTAGTTGTTTCTCTGCTCTAAATTGACCATGTATAATAGTAGAAATTGTTGTTTATTTTCCCACTGAAGATCTGTCAACACCCCCACGCTGAGATGAGATCTTGGGGCGCCGAGGCAGTGACATCCCTCGTCAAGGCCGCTCTCGCCTACAGGTTTGACCCGCCACTGCACGAGAATCTGGTGAGAAAGTTATTTCTTGTATAGTTCCCATAGTACGTACTTTCATGCTGATAGTTTTCATCAGACTTCCAGGGCATTGTTCTTATGTCTTTGTTTGTCTCGCCTATCAGAATTTATTGTTCCACTCGGTTTGTTGTAGTCTTAATTTAATCCTTGTATACTTTTAAGATATCTTAAAACTGAGTGCTATGGTTAGTTCTTCCCCACGTAACTGAGTGCTATTTTTAGTTCTTTCCAGTGTAACTGAGTTATCAAGAAAGGAAGGTGGGCATATGTGGCCTTGGCTTGGACACATCAAAGGAAAAGAAAGAGGGGCAGGCCATTACTGACATGGAGACACACAATACAGGAAGAACAAGAGGAAGTGGGAAAGACATGGTTTGATGTATCTCATCTCGCTTAAGACAAGACTGGCTCGAGAATATTTGTTGATGACTTATACTCCTTTGGGAGTACAGAGGACTGGTGATGATCTGTGGAACGCATGATAAGAGGAAACAGTCAGAAAATCACAAAGCAAGCCATCAAATGGGAAACATCAAATGGGAAAAGTTACCTATCGAGACCCTAAAGAGAACACCGATGAAAGAGGCTAAGATGATTGACATCAGATCACTTTATGGAATTGAGAAGCTCACCGAAAATAGAGCTTCATGGCGAGACGCACTGCGAGTCCTACTTGACGCATGAAGACACGGGAAGGATGTAAGATATAATGTAACTGAGTATTATTTTTAGTTCTCCCATATGTAACTGACTACTACTACCTGTTTTTCTAAGTATAATTAGTTCTTCCCACAGTGAGTCCTAGTATGAGTTCCTCTCAGTCATAACTGAGTGCTGTTCTGAACAGTATAACAAGAGTGCTAATATTAGTACCTAACAGTCATAAGTGAGTGCTGTTCTGAACAGTATAACAAGAGTGCTAATATTAGTACCTAACAGTCATAAGTGAGTGCTGTTCTGAACAGTATAACAAGAGTGCTAATATTAGTACCTAACAGTCATAACTGAGTGCTGTTCTGAACAGTATAACAAGAGTGCTAATATTAGTACCTAACAGTCATAACTGAGTGTACCTAACAGTCATAAGTGAGTCCTTTTGTTAGTTCTTCCTGTTAAGCTGGGTGCTTGTATTAGTACTCCGCTTTTATTATTTCTTGCTATCATGTGGTGTCATTAGTTTTTCCTGTATGACTGAAGGTTATCGGTGCTTGTTTCAAGCAGACACTGCTTATTTTAATCATTTCAGGTGATTTTTTTCCCCCATTGTCCTTATTAATTTCTCCCCGTTTATCGATTTTATCCTTCTCTTACCTTTTTTTTTCGAAATTGTAATTGTTGGTTACTGATGTCTCTTAACTGTATTCATGCTCTTATTACAGGCTTCATTTTATAATCGTTGCTTGTATTAGGTTATTCGGTACTAATTTAATGCTTCTGTCGGTGTTCTTTCTGGATCCTCTTAACAGAAGCTGCAGGCAACCATCCTGTCTCCCCTCCAAGAGTTGTCTACCATCTCCTACAGCGACATAAGGCAGAAGCAGCTGGAGAGCGTGTCGCACGTCTTGCAGAACAACGGGAACAGCCTTCTACACGGCTGGCCAACCGTGCTTGGGGTCATCGGAGCAGTGACCAGGGATCACGGGTAGGTGTGATTACTTTGAAATTGTTGATCAACTTCAGAGTTTTAAGTTCGCAGTGCCCATAAATTGTTCATATACGGTTGTCAACAACTGATACCGACCTGATCGTGTCATATTCTAGTTCAGTATGCGATCCCTGCCCCGTTAGCCAGGCTAGTCCTGTTACTGGGAGTATCAAGAGAGAGGTGGTTCCCCCATTTAGGGGGACATAAATGACATGAAAACCATATATAAAATCACAAAGCAGATGACAGGTAACTTCAACACAAGATGTGAAAGTGCAGTAAGAACACAAAATGGAGAACTGGTCAGTGGAGAAAGAGAAAAAATTGAAAGATGGAGGGAACACTTTAACACCCTACTAAACAGAACACAAGCAGCACAAACAATAGACATACCTGAAGCAAAAACGGAACTAAACATCAATACAGGACCAATAACAATAAATGAAGTAAAGGAGGCGATAAAAAAGCTAAAATCAGACAGGGCACCAGGTGAAGATGAAGTGACTGCTGAGATGTTGAAAGCAGAAGAAACAGAAATACCAAAACAACTTTGCCGGATATTACAACAAATTTGGGATCTAGAAAAAGCCCCAGATGAGTGGAAAACTGGGCTTATAGTAAAACTACCAAAGAAGGGTGACCTCAGAGATTGCAGGAACTGGAGAGGCATTACCTTACTGCCACTCACCAGTAAAGTATTTTGCAGAATAATCATCAACAGAATTGTACCAACACTTGAGGAAAAACTTCGGAAAGAGCAGGCAGGATTTAGGAAAGGAAGATCATGCATAGAACACATATTTGTACTTAGACAAATATTAGAACAGGCAAATGAGTGGCATAGCACAACATATGCATTATTCATAGATTTTGAGAAAACCTTTGACAGTGTCAACAGAGATGCACTGTGGAAAATCCTAAGATGGCATGGCCTCCCCCATAAAATAGTTAATGTAATCAAAGCCCTATACGAGGGTTTTCAGTGCAAAGTGATCTGTGGAGAACATACCTCCAGCAGCTTTAGGGTACAAACAGGAGTGAAACAGGGATGTGTACTATCACCAACATTATTTATCTTGGCAGTAGACTGGTTAATGAAGGAGGCAACATCAGATAAACGCAGAGGATTACAATGGACCCTTGACACAGTGCTGGAGGACCTTGACTTTGCGGACGACATTTGTCTATTATCAAGCAGTCACAAAGATATGCAAGATAAAATAAACAAGCTAACTCAGAATGCAAACAACATAGGACTAAAGATCAACGTAGGAAAGACAAAGTTAATGAAGCAAAATGTGAACAACAGAAATGTACTCAGAGTAGATAACAAGTTAGTGGAGGAGGTCAACGAATTTGTATACCTTGGCAGCAGAGTAGTAGAAAATGGAGACAGCACAGAGGACATCAACAGCAGACTTACTAGAGCAAACCAGGCTTTTGCAATGCTGCAGAATATATGGAAATAAAAAAAACTAAGCATAAATATGAAAATCAGGATATTTAAGAGTAAGGTTCTAAGTGTACTACTCTATGGAAGTGAATGCTGGAAAATCACCAAAACCATAGAAAACAAGTTGATTCTTTCCAGACTAAATGTTTACGAAGAATTAGAAAAATATTTTGGCCAAACACCATAAGAAATAACATCTTATTAGCAGAAATGCAGATGAAACCACTGACAACAATTATTGAGGAAAGATGCTGGCGATGGTTGGGACATGTGCTTCGAATGACTGACAACTCACTACCAAAAATAGCACTAAGGTGGACACCACAGGGGAACAGAAGTAAGGGTAGACCAAAAGAGACATGGAGAAGAACAACAGAAAGGATGTTGAGCAATAGAGGGCTCACCTGGGCAAGAGCAGAAAAAAAGGCAAAGGACAGACATTTGTGGAAAACCCTTGCGGAAGCCCCATGTGCCCTGGGCACTTAAGGTTCAGAGAGAGAGAGAGATGAAGCGAAAAATGAGTGGCGATAAATATTTTAATTCAGGAGTTCCGCGAGTTCCCTTAGTTCCCTTGGGACAAAAAGTTTGAGCGTTGATGATGATGATGATGATGATGTGTCTGTTAACATGCCTGCTACAAGAACATTAGTATTTCCTAGTGACTTGCATCCAGCATGGGCGTCCTAAGTGACGTAGTGGTAACTGCATATCAGTAGTTCCACCGACACATCTTTAGAAATGGATACGTGGTTGTTTCTGGAGTTAGGGAAAGAAGAATAGCGGCCAGACTTTTTACTGCCACATCACACTCCTGTAATGTGTCATCTGGTCAAGGAAGATTTCAGCAGTAACAATGTAATTGTAAGTTCCTCTATGGCGTAACCAGACTTGTTCTTTTGTTTTGTTTAAGTTCATCTATGGCGTAACTGGATTTGTTCTTTTGTTTTGTTTAAGTTCATCTATGGTGTAACTGGATTTGTTCTTTTGTTTTGATTTGTTTTGTTTTTGCATCCAACATGTCACCAGTTCATTTCTCTTTTGTTTTTCTTCCAGAGAGAAACTAATCCAACAAGCTTTTCAGTGCCTACAACTGGTCGTCACGGACTTCCTACCAATCATAAGGCCTGCCTACCTCCAGGTTGTGGTCCAGGTGGCAGCGAAGTTTGGCCTTCAGCAGCAGGAGCTGAATGTCAGCCTCACGGCCATTGGATTATTGGTGGGTCACAAAAGAGTTTGCCTTAAATAATGTGGCTGCGACTGGTTGTATTTAGTTTTAGTCCGTGTGGCTTGAGTAGTCATTATAGGCATGACCGTTTTAAGACAGTGTAAAAGGTAAGGGCAAAGGTATGAGTTATGAACCAGACTCATTACACACAGTCAGACCATAAGTGCTCTGCTGCCTAGTCAATAGTTGACCAGAAACTGCCGACTAGTGTCGCCATCAGCACGAACTCCGTAGCTAGCGGTGCCATTCTCTTCCTTCCCAAAGCTTTGACCCTGGTACCCATTTTTTCTTGAGGCTGAGTGAACCCCGGGAGCGAGCCATGGTTTGACTGCCGCTGTGGTGGGTGGAAATTGAAACCGGGTCGCTTGGTCGACAAGCGAGTGTCTAATCCACTACACTAGCGCGGCTCCACTTAAGGCAACACTAATGCATCCACACTTGGGCTTACACTAAGAAACAGCCTCCACTCATTCTCTGAAGGCAGCAGTTGTTTTCATGAACTCTTAAAGACCAGAGGAATAAATTTAAGAGTTAGTTCGTATAATTTGTCCATAGCAGAAAGTGAAAGCAATTTGCAAAACTTGTCAATATGATTATTATAGAGAGAATAAATGAGGCCTACAGCTAAACAGCAACAAGACAGAAGCAGTGGTAAGATCAAAAGGAATAAACATACCAAAGTTCACCATCCTTTCATACAGGAAGACAAGCAGATAAGAATTCAGTTACCTTGAAACAACAATATCAGCTGAAGGCAAGCACAAGTGAAATACAATCATGAATAGATAAGCAAAGGAAGCTTTTTTGAAATGAAACAACTAACAGACAAGAAGATGTCCATGAAAACAAGGAAGAGAGTATCACAGTGCTCTGCAGAGGCAATATTACTATATGGCTGTGAAACTTGAACAATCAACAAAAAAGGACAAAGAAAATGGAAGCAACGGGGATGTAGTTTTGGCAGAAGAAACAACAGATAGCCTGGGCAGAGAGAAAAACAAATGAATAGGTCCTCAAATAAGTTTCATAACAATGAAAACTAGTTAAAATGATAAGAAAATGATGATCAAAACTTCTTAGACATGTCATGAGAAGACAGGAAGCTGGAGAACCTAGTGATGATAGGACAAGTCCAGGAAAAAGGAAGAGAGGAAGGCCAGTATAAAACTCTCTTAGTGGGCTTACCAAGTGACATGGAATTTGCAAAGCATCTGAATTAATTGGAAACACCACGAACCAGACCAGATGAAAAAGCATGATGGCCAGTTCTGTATAAAATCGGAAAAAAGTAGGAGCAGCTTTATTACTTAATGATTACAAAGTTGTGACGTTTCGGCGTGAGCCTTAATCATACAAAAATATACAGGACGAAGAAATAGAGAGAGGAGATAAAGTATAGATTCACATGAATACTGTTTTTAAAAAAAATTTTTTTTAAACAGTACTTAGCTGTAAATTGCAAGGTGTGGCTTGTCCGGCGGTGTGTGTCAGGAATGGATCTGGTGACATGTGGTCGGTGGGTTGTAACTGGGGGTGGTGGATGGGGAACCGGGGAGGAGAGAGAGAGTGACACACCTAGCTAGGCCAGTAGTGTGTCACTCTCTCTCCCCTCCCCGGTTCCTCATCCACCACCTCCAGTTACAACCCACCGACCACATGTCACAGGTCTCTATTTAAACAATTTCCACGTCCTACCAGATCCATTCCTGACAATCGTTAAGTAATAAAGCTGCTCCTACTTTTTTCCGATTTTATACATTCTGGTATCACAGCTTTACTGCAGTGCTTAGTGTATAGTTGTATACTTATACACCAATTATTGATGGCCAGTTCTGTTCAGCAAGAAATTCATTCATTCATTCATTTGCTTGTCCCTTGCGGAACTTTGCCTCCCTAACAGCACTCCTGTAGGCCTCTCAGTTGTGAGCAAGATGACCTGCTGCTGATGCATCCATTTGCAGATCATCAACGATGTCTTGCAGCCATCTTCGCCTTGGTCTTCCTCTCTTTCTTTTTCCCATTATGTACCCATCCAATACGGTCTTCTCTAGATTATCATGACGTTTAATGTGTCCAAAATATTTAAGTTTTCTCTCTTTAATCCTCTTTACTAGCCAGCCTTTTTCAATATTAAGTCCTTGTAGTATGGATATATTTGTTCTTTTTTGTGTCCATGATATTTAAAGAACTCTTCTGTAGCATTTACATTTAAAGGCATTTATGCGTTTATCAGCTGTTTTGTTAAGTGTCCAGGTCTCACAGGCATATGTTTCGATGGGAGAGATGCATGCCCTTAAAAATCTTATTTTTGTAGTTCTGTCTGCTCCTCTCCACAGATTCTTTAGTTCTTTTACTTTCTGAAGAGCGATAGATGTCCTCCTTTTAATTTCCCTCACTGTATCTCCACTACTAGATAGTAGTGATCCAAGATATTCAAAACTCTCCACTTCTTCCAGTTTTTCCTCATTGATATATATTTCAGCTTCCTTGTTTGTTTTGTCAGTTGTCATCAATTTAGTTTTCTTTGCATTAAGATAGAGGTTTTGTTCTTCGCTGTTTTTACGGACTGACATAATTAGTTTTTCCATTCCTTTTTGTGTTGTGGACAGTAATACTGTGTCATCAGCATATCTAATCAGCAAGACACATAATAATAATCATAAAATCGTTGCTGACAATGCATATGAAAAGAAAAACAATATAAAAATGTAACTATGTTAGTTCTTACATAGTCCTGTGACATTCAGCTGAATTTGACATGCTATTTTCCATTAAAACACTGACTGTCATGTGCAAAGTCTGGTCTGGAGTACAAAGAAGATGCTCACCATTTTCAGAATTACTTTCCATAATAAAAATGTCAGGTACCCACATCTTCCAGTAGGATTCATTGGAGTCAGGTATTAGTCCACTTCAGAACCCAACTCATATAACTACTGCTTTATCCCTGTACTCAACATGGAGCGTCATATACTAAGTTATATACTAGATCAGGGGTAGGCAACCTTATTCCACTTAGAGGTCAGATACCATATATGTGAATGGTTGGCTGGCCATGCTTATCTCTGCAGCTGATATGTGATGGTAAAAAAGGGTACAGATAAAATTCCCATTTCCATGCCATTAAGGCATAATGGAGATAGGGTTTTAGGCCCATATTTCCTCAGCACGTGAAAGTTTGTGGTCACTATCATGCCTGGCCACATTTACATTTCCAGATTTCTCTGGTACCCATTTTTAGAGGGTGGGCGGACCCTGGGGCCTTTCTGGTGTGTACCAGAAAAAAAATGCCACTGCTGGGACCTGAATCTGGTACCACTGGATTAGTAACTAAACGCCTAACCACTCACCTAACCAGGCCACCCAAATATGTGATGGTAATAATAGTAAGCGTAATATAATTATGAATAATGTTTGTTACACTCATGTCAGAGGTTTGTCACCTGCAGAACATGAATTACAGTTTGCCAACCCCTGTACTACAAAATAAACAGTTCCAAAGTAGAGAGACAGAAGTGCAGAAGGAGTGCTGAAGGTGTGCCCAGTTCTTACCTGTTGACAGTAAAGTTTACTCAGAGCAGATAAGATTTTTTTAAAAAGTTTTTTAAACCTAAAGAACTGTGTGTTGAGTTGTGTTCCAGGTGAAGTGATACACACCTGGGCAAAGATAACTTTCTTAATGTGAGGGAACATTTACCTGGATCATGGAGCTGAGCTAACCAACACCCTATCCTACTTCTCCATTGGTGCTCCAGATAGCAAGGCGGTGCTGACCATGGTCCCCATAGTAATTGAATCTTCTAAAAGCTTGCTTTTTTTTGTTGGTTTTTTTTTCATTGTTGCTGTTGGTTGGCAGGAGTTGTTCAAGATAGGATCTGTAACCCACTTCCAGAGTGAAGCCTCTGTAACCCACTTCCAGAGTGAACATGGTACTCATGTTTCAACATTCTCAAGGAGCTGATTACTAAGAACATCATGTTCAGTTTCAGAGATAATGCCATTGTAACTACAAAACAAACTTTGTGGTTTTCTTTCAAATATTGATAGTGAAGAGGACTTTGTTTTGTTTTTTCCAATGGTATAATAATATTTTCCTGTTGTTTCTTTTTATCAGTGGAACATCTCAGACTTCTTCTTTCAAAACCGGCAACGAATAAAGCAAGATCTAGTCTCTGCACAACAGTCCGAGAGCTTCCAGTCAGAAGATTCTGGTGACAGAGTGAGGACTCTGCCTCCATTTGATGCTCTGTGGATGTGCCTGTTCTCCCAGCTGGGTGAGCTGTGTGTGGATCCACGGCCAGCTGTCAGGAAGAGTGCTGGGCAGACCCTCTTCTCAACAATCTCAGCTCATGGCAGCCTGCTGCAGCATGCAACATGGCACAATGTGCTCTGGCAGGTACACACTGAAAGTGTCATTAACCTTCTTGTGACCTGTTTAATATTGGACTTGATAAGCAGTGAAGATATCATTAACCCTCTTGTGACCTGTTTAATTTTTTTTTTAAGACAATGAAAACAGCAGGCCGTGACCCGGTGGTACTGCAAACCAGGTCCACCCGTAACGAGATGTAGGCCATGCCCTCCCGGCATCGAATGTACAAGGCAGGCCTCAGCCATCTGGGCATCTCGTTTAGTTAAAAAATACACATATTGAATAGGCCGATATTGTGACCTGTTTAATATAAGCAGTGAAGATGTCATTAACCATCTGGTGACCTGTTAATACATAATACTGGTGCTGTTACCCATTATGGCTCATTGTTATAAATCCTTGTCACAATTGAAAGACAGGTAAGAAAAAGAAGAAAACTCTTCATTCATTCCAGTTTTTGATTTTTCATTCTCCTTGTTCTAACCCATCTTTCTCACCATTTAAATATCAGTTTGAAAGATGCCTCAGACTGTTTTCCATTCTAAGTGAAGTTCAGTCTGTTGCCTGCCTTGGTCAGATGTACTTCTTCATTTGCACTCCATGACCAGTCCTTCTCCCTTGTTTCACCTCAAGGTTCATGCCATTTATACTGGTATGCACTTGAATTCTTGTGTTTCTTTATCTAACAAATGCCCTGCCTACTGCCATTAGCACTCAAATCTCTGTTTTGTGGTGCCTCTATGGCTGTTCTGGTGTCCTCTTTCCATGCCATCTTGCCAATCCATCCGAGATTTTCTTTCTTGGTCTACCTCAGCCTCTTTTCCACTCTAACTTTCCCGTTGTCATGATGTGTTCTAATTTGCCTTTTCTCATAACATGTCCCATGTTTCTTAATCATTCTACATTATTCACAATATTCTTCTCAAGGATGTCCTCAGTTTTTGGGGACAAAAGATGCATGTACTCAAGCTGAAAGACATCGGTCAGCAACCTATATATTTACCCCAGTAAATCCAACTTCAAAACTGGCTGGAAAACTTCACTAAAAGACTTACTGTTTCATAATGCTTATCTCTTTCAGTTTAAAAACAGAAATTAGGATTCATGAAAAAAATAGAGTGATAATGTGGTATTTCTATTGTTCAGTGATTGCACTAGGTTTTTTTTTAAAGTACAGTTGTATGTTTTTTCATATTGCACAAAATACTTTATGAAATACTAGTTTCCTCAGTACAACATTCGGCCAGTTGTACTTTATTTTTAAATAAAAAATTAAAAACACTTTACAAACATCAGTGGAAAGTAAATGATCATGTGAATTTTTTTGTTTAAATTCTCACACGCTGAAGGAAAGTCAAAACAATCTGATTCTCCTCCGTACACATTGAGCAGCATCAGCCTAGTAAAGATTAGAGAATTATTAAGACTTTTTTGAGTACTGGGCTGGTTGCTTTTCATTTCCCAAACCACTTAGTTCATTCAGATATTTTTCTCTCTGTCCATCTCACTCTCATTCCATTTTGAGTTTTCCTGGTATTACATATTCATCATTTTATTCTCCAAACAATATTGCTGGTTGCTTTTTACTAGGTTTTTGATAATATAAACTGGTTATGGTAAGCGCAGCCTTCAAAAGTTTGGCTTTTTCTCTTTTTTTAATCTGCAATTTACCAGTAATTGCTGGTTAACATGATCCATGATTGTTATAAACTTTGGTAGTGTCTGTAAAATAAAATACTATAACATAAACCTTTATGGACAAGATTCCAGTTTACTTTGGTTGAATGGTAGACAGATCTTGATGGAAATTTCTGTAGAATTTCTAAAATTAATCTCTCAGGTCCTGTTTCCACTCCTGGAAAACGTTCAGAAGTGCTCAAGTTCGGCATCGACCACCAGGGACAAGGAATCTACAGGCAACATCCTGATCCACCACACCCGCGACACAGCAGAGAAGCAGTGGGCGGAGACCAGAGTGCTGTCCCTTGCAGGTGTTGCCCGCACTTTCAATGCCAAAAGGAAAATGTTGCAGGGACTTGGTAAGAGTTAATGGACTTATTGTATGGGTTGATACTATGACTGTTTTTTTTAATATATAATTATTCTGTGGGTGTTGTTTGATACTATGACTGTTTTTTTTAATATATAATTATTCTATGGGCGTTGTTTGATGCTATGACTGTTTTTTTTATATATAATTATTCTATGGGTGTTGTTTGATATTATGACTGTTTTTTTAATATATAATTATTCTATGAGTGTTGTTTGATACTGTGACTGTTTTTTTTATATATAATTATTCTATGAGTGTTGTTTGTTACTATGACTGTTTTTTATGTATAATCATTCTATGAGTGTTGTTTGATACTATGACTGTTTTTTTTATATATAATTATTCTATGGGTGTTGTTTGATACTGTGACTGTTTTTTTAATATAATTATTCTATGGGTGTTGTTTGATACTATGACTTTTTTAAAATATAATTATTCTATGAGTGTTGTTTGATACTGTGACTGTTTTTTTAATATAATTATTCTATGGGTGTTGTTTGATACTATGACTTTTTTAAAATATAATTATTCTATGAGTGTTGTTTTATACTATGACTGTTTTTTTTATATATATATATAATTATTCTATGGGTGTTGTTTGATACTATGGCTGTTTTTTTTATATATAATTATTCTATGAGTGTTGTTTGATACTATGACTGTTTTTTTTTATAATTATTCTAAGGCTGTTGTTTGGTACTCATTCATTCATTTGCTTGTCCTTTGCGGAACTTTGCCTCCCTAACAGCACTCCTGTAGGCCTCTCGGTTGTGAGCAAGATGGCCTGCTGCTGATGCATCCATTTGTAGATCATCAACAATGTCTTGCAGCCATCTTCACCTTGGTCTTCCTCTCTTTCTTTTTCCCATTATGTACCCTTCCAAGATGGTTTTCTCTAGATTATCATGACCTTTAATGTGTCCAAAATATTTAAGTTTTCTCTCTTTAATCCTCTTCACTAGAGCATTTACATTCAAAGGCATTTATGTGTTTCTCAGCTGTTAAGTGTCCAGGTCTCACAGGCATATGTTGCAATGGGAAAGATGATTGCCCTTAAAAATCTTATTTTTGTGGTTCTGTCTGTCTATAGATTCGTTAGTTGTTTTACTTTCTGAAGAGCGACAGATGTCCTACTTTTAATTTCCCTCATTGTATCTCCATTTTTAGTTAGTAGTGATCCAGTATATTCAAAACTCTCCACTTTTTCCTCATTGATACACATTTCAGCTGCCTTTTGATTGATGACTGTATTTTTTAAATAATTATTCTAAGACTGTTGTTTGATACTGATTCTATGACTGTTTCTTATACTAATATAAGGCTTTTGTTTGATACTGATTCTATGACTTTTTATACTTATTATAAGGCTGTTGTTTGATACTGATTCTATGGCTATTTTTTTATACTTACTCTAAGGTTGTTGTTTGATACTGATTCTATGACTGTTTCTTATACTAATATAAGGCTTTTGTTTGATACTGATTCTGTGACTTTTTATACTTATTCTAAGGCTGTTGTTTGATACTGATTCTATGGCTATTTTTTTATACTTATTCTAAGGTTGTTGTTTGATACTGATTCTATGACTGTTTCTTATACTAATATAAGGTTTTTGTTTGATACTGATTCTGTGACTTTTTATACTTATTCTAAGGCTGTTGTTTGATACTGATTCTATGACTGTTTTTATACTTATTCTAAGGCTGTTGTTTGATACTGATTCTATGACTGTTTTTTTATACTTATTCTAAGGCTGTTGTTTGATACTGATTCTATGACTGTTTTTATACTTATTCTAAGGCTGTTAATTGATACTGATTCTGTGACTTTTTATACTTATTCTAAGGCTGTTGTTTGATACTGATTCTATGACTGTTTTTATACTTATTCTAAGGCTGTTGTTTGATACTGATTCTATGACTGTTTTTTTATACTTATTCTAAGGCTGTTGGTTGATACTGATTCTATGACTGTTTTTTATACTTATTCTAAGGCTGTTAGTTGATTCTGATTCTATGACTTTTTATACTTATTCTAAGACTGTTGTTTGATACTGATTCTATGGCTATTTTTTTATATTTATTCTAAGGCTGTTGTTTGATACTGATTCTATGACTTTTTATACTTATTCTAAGACTGTTATTTGATACTGATTCTATGACTTTTTATACTTATTCTAAGGCTGTTGTTTGATACTGATTCTATGACTTTTTATACTTATTCTAAGACTGTTATTTGATACTGATTCTGTGACTGTTTTTTTATACTTATCATAAGGCTGTTGTTTGATACTGATTCTATGACTTTTTATACTTATTCTAAGACTGTTATTTGATACTGATTCTATGACTTTTTATACTTATTCTAAGGCTGTTGTTTGATACTGATTCTATGACTTTTTATACTTATTCTAAGGCTGTTGTTTGATACTGATTCTATGACTTTTTATACTTATTCTAAGACTGTTATTTGATAATGATTCTATGACTTTTTATACTTATTCTAAGGCTGTTGTTTGATACTGATTTTATGGCCATTGTTTGATGGTTTATTCTTTTATTATACAATTAGAGTTTTGCCTCTTTTTAAAAAATCTTTCAGAAGCTGAGGAGGTCCTCAAAGAAGTTTAGAACAATTAAAACTAATTAAAATGATAAGTAAAAGACAGTCTTGGACATATCATGAGAAGACAGAAGTTGGAGGACACAGTAATGACCGGAAAATTCAAGTGGAAAATGGAGGAGAGCGAGGATAAGAGAAAAATATTTCAGTGAACTGACAAGCGGCATAGTAAAAAATAACATTTGAGTTGACTGGAAACACCAGATACCACACAAGATGGTGAAACAAGATTGCCAACTCTTTCTGGCATGGCACATCACATTATAATAATAATCATCATAATAATAATATCAGGAGCTGTTGTAGTTCTTTTTCTAATTTTTATTATTTATACATTTTGTGTTCTTACGATTGACCTGTAACTGTGGACTGTTCTTTTCAATTGATTCCGCTAAATGTTGAAATGCAGACATCAGTCCATCAGATGAGGAGTAAATTTACAGTATCTTATTTGAGGACCAAGACTGAAGAAGTGTGTTTTTGTTGGCAGTCCACCTGCATGAGGGCAAAGATTAACCCTGAAGTGAAGAAGCATTTCACCTTGTTACCAGTAGCACTACAAGGGAGGTAGATGGAGTCTTGGCTAGCTCTGGCTTGCCTGGGCTGATAACTGTGCCATCACTCTAGCATAGGTGTATGTTCTTGTCATGGCTGTCAGAGATGAAACTGTCATCTGGACCAGCATGTCATGTCTGAACAAAACATATTCCTACCTTCAGACTGTGCTAATGAACAAGGCTGATGGCAATACTGCAGCCTAAATAGATAGGAATTCATTTGTTCCCTATAGTGGAGCCTGCAGAGACACCTGCCACGTTGATTGCTTGAAGCTGTCTTAGCTCACCTTTCATTTGATATGATGCCATCATTACTTGAACCACAACAACTACATCAAAGCTTTAGCTGCCAAAAACTTTCATTTTCCAGCAGTGGTTCTTAACCTGGAGCCTGTGGAAGGAGTTTTTGAGGGATCCATGGACCAACAGATAGATTCTCACAGTTAAAGGAAATCTCAGCGTTGTCTGGCTTCTGTTTATTGCTTTAAATTCACAGATGTTTTCAGGTTGAGAAGTGGCTCCACAGCCAGTAAAAAAGAAACAAGTTAAGAATCATTGGTTTACAGTTATGTGGAAATTCTTCAGGAGCACTAGCTTGAATCTTTCATATTTATTTCCCCTACTCCCCCCCTCATACATGAAAATCAGCGCTGACAAATGGCAGTCATGACCATAGTGAGAGAAGAAATCCCAACAAAGATCTTCCTGGACAACCAGCCTTTAGAAACAAGTGAAACATTTTGAAAACCAAGGTAGCGCAATATCATCCTCAAGGAAAATTGATGCTGAAATTTGAGAACAGATGGAGTAGAGCGAGTCAGGTCATTGGACAAATTTCAGATTCACTGAAAAACAAATACATCACATTTGAAACAGAGTACTTTACAATACAATTTTCTGCCAAGCTGTATGCTATCAATGTCAAACATGAAAGAGCCCAAATAAGAAATGACACCATCATGGCAAAGGCTAGAGTAACACCAGTATTACTCAGCATCCAGAAATAGCAAATCTAATAGCATTATCACTTTACGTGACTACCACCAGAGAGTACACCACAAAAATATTCCCACTAAGAAATGAAAGTGTGGAAAACAGAGGAAGAGGCTGTCCATGAAGAGATAGAAGGAGGAAATTACAGAAACCCTAAATATCCCATTATATGAAGCAAATCATTGAGCCCTGTCAAGACATCTGTTTGACCCCTCAACACTGAAATGTAAAAGGAAATGGGACAAGGCAAGAAAACTGTCATCTGTTGATTAGTTTTAAATCACCACTTTTTCTTTTTTTTTTTCCATCCAGGAGACTTCCCTAGAGCCTGGTCTCTTCTGCTTGACCACATTGAGCTGTCTGCTTTGTGTAGAAATGCTGAAGTGTCTCTAGCAGCATTGAAGAGCTTCCAAGAAATCCTCCAGATTGGTAGAGCTTCCAAAGGTTCAGAGGAATCAGACATTGCAGGTCAAGGGCCAGCTGTGTTTGAGCCATCTGGAGAAGTTATAAACAGAACTGGAGATGTAGCATCAGCAAAACATGAACTTTTCTCCAAAGGCCCGATATCTGATTCCACAGATAATGATATTCCCCTATGGTCAGCGGCATGGAAAGTGTGGCTGAACATAGGAACTGAGGTGACCAAGCCACCACAGCACGATGGAGAGAGGTCAGGCAAGGTGTATCTTCCCTCTCAGAACTTCCTAACTGCTTTGATTCAGACATTCCCACCCTTGTTCGAGCACATCAAATCAAGGTTTGTTGCTGCAGACCTTCACAAGTTGTCATCTGTGCTCAGGGGGACATTATGTGTGCCAGTTCAGAGCGATGCTTCCCTTTTCATCATACCATCATACCCTGAAGTCACTCTGACACCTCTGCAAGAAGCATCACTGGCAGCCATGGATACATTAATCAAGGTATGCTTGCATGACATAGTCCATTCATGTGGCCAGTTTCTCACAGAACTTTACTCCTTTAATATCCAATCTGAACACACCTGCTTTTCTTCCCAGAAATGTCATTAGTGAGTGTGGTGATTAGAATCTCAATGACTAGCTGAACCCACCATCACCTCAGCTGAAGTCATCTTTTTCGTAGAAGCTATACCGTCCATTATTGTTCTTTCTAAGCAGCCATGTCATGTTGTAATAATAATAATCCTCATAGAACTGATTTCTGATTATCATCAGTCCTTATCTAGATTTCTAATTATCATCGGTCCTTAACTTGGTTTCTGATTATCATCAATCCTTAGCTTGATTTCTTATCATCAGTCCTTATCTTGATTTCTGATTATCATCAGTCCTTATCTTGGCACCTAATTATCATCAGTCCTTATCTTGATTTCTGATTATCATCAGTCCTTATCTTGGCACCTAATTATCATCAGTCCTTATCTTGATTTCTGATTATCATCAGTCCTTATCTTGGCACCTAATTATCATCAGTCCTTATCTTGATTTCTGATTATCATCAGTCCTTATCTTGGCATCTAATTATCATCAGTCCTTATCTTGGCATCTAATTATCATCAGTCCTTATCTTGGCATCTAATTATCATCAGTCCTGATGAAGCCCTGAGCTGCATAAACTCCCCACCTGATCTAGTCTTGAGCCTGGGCCTTTCATTTTCAAATGCATTGCACTATACATCTTTATCCACTATACATCTTTATCCACTATACATCTTTATCCACTATACATCTTTGTCCACTATACATCTTTGTCCACTATACATCTTTGTCCACTATACATCTTTGTCCACTATACATCTTTATCCACTATACATCTTTATCCACTATACATCTTTGTCCACTATACATCTTTGTCCACTATATATCTTTGTCCACTATACATCTGTCCACTATACATCTCTGTCCACTATACATCTTTGCCCACTATACATCTCTGTCCACTATACATTTCTGTCCACTATACATTTCTGTCCACTATACATCTTTGCCTTACATGATGCATTTGTTTTAATGGTATATAATATGTAAAGCATATTTTAGCACCTACATGTGTCAGCCTTTTTTTAAATACAGATTTAACACTTTTCACATTTGTGCACAGAGTAATTATATTGTATCATATACACATGCATCTTTCCCATCGCAACATATGCCAGTGAGACTTGGACACTTAACAAAACAGCTGAGAAACACATAAATGCCTTTGAATGTAAATGCTATAGAAGAGTTCTTCAGATATCATGGACACAAACAAGAACAAATATATCCATACAACAAGAACTTAATATTGAAGAAGGCTGGCTAGTTAAGAGGATTAAAGAGAGAAAACTTAAATATTTTGGACACATTAAACATCATGATAATGTAGAGAAGACTGTCTTGGAAGGGTACATAATAGGAAAAAGAAAGAGAGGAAGACCAAGGCGAAGATGGCTGCAAGACATTGTTGAGGATCTGCAAATGGATGCATCAGCAGCAGGCCATCTTGCTCACAACTGAGAGGCCTACAGGAGTGCTGTTAGGGAGGCAAAGTTGTGCAAGGGACATGCAAATGAATGAATGAATGAATACACATACACAAAGTTCTAACTTATTAATGTTAAGTATATCTAAATTTACACACACACATATATATATATATATCTTGTTTGTGTGTGCTCCATTTGATCCCAGGCTGTTCAGAGTGGCCCAGACACCATGCAGGCCACATACCCAGACATCTTCCATCAGCTGCAGACTTTCATCACATTTGGTGTCAGTGCCCCCAAGTTTGGGGACCTGGAAGCAAGAACATTTGGAGTAGTCAGGGGACCACAGGTATGTTACAGTGTGTGAAAGATAAGGGCTCACATATTTATGCACTGAAAGATAAGGGATCACATGTTCATTAATCACTGAAAGATAAGGTATTGCATATTCATTAATCACTGAAAGATAAGGGATCACATGTTCATTAATCACTGAAAGATTGGGCATCACATATTCACTAATCACTGAATGATCAAGGATCTCATATTCATTTAGTACTGAAAAATAAAGGATCTGATATTCATTAGCCACCAGAAGATAAGGGATCATATATTCATTAAGCACCAAAAGATGAGACTTCATATTCAAAGCACTGATAAGGGATCTCATACTCATTAAGCATTGAAATATAATGGATCTGGTATTAAGCACCATGTCAATGGATGTAGGCAGTCAAGATTTTCCATTCTATGTTGTCTTTGGTATGTCTAACTGGAGGCAGTCAGACTTTTCCATTTTGTGTGGTCTTTGGTATGTTTAACAGGATTGGTTGGTTTTCATTTCCCAAACCACTTAGTTCATTCATATATTTTCCTCTCTGTCCATCTCTCTCTCATTCCATTTTGAGTTTTCTGGGTGATTTCTAACTTCTGCCATTCCATGACATGGTCAGAGAGTTTTGGCTGTTACTTTATTTGATTGTAATTTAAGTTTTCACTTTTCTCCTTACTGCCTAGGAACTTTTTCAAACTTTTTTTTTCCAATGTCCCTGTGTATGTTGCATGATGTTGCAAAACCTTGTCTCTGTTGCTTCGTGCTTATGTTTCAACTGTTGTTGTCTGGATTATCTGTCCTGCACAAAGATGTGTGACAAATGAGTATAAATGCTTGTGGAGCAAAGTTGATTAGTTGGTTGTTAATCATTCTGTAACTGCCAGACATGAGCTTTTTGTCAGCCAGTGCAAAGTGAAGATCATGTTACATTTAGTAGTCTCCTTAAACATCTCATTTTCCTTTCGTGTTTGGCTGTTAGTTTGACATTGATAGCATAGAGTTGTGACAAGATATAATGTATACTGAATAAATCATTTGTAAAATTTTATTTTGGAACATCCAGAATCTTTGCTTGTAAAATGGAATAACTTCAGAATACTGCTAAAGTTTACTGCACTTTTGGAATAGTGAATTTCTAATGTTAGGAATACAATATTGTAAACTGGGCTGGACAATGAACATTGTGTTCAGTATGTTGGGATTTTTGTTCTGGAGACCACCTCAAATGATGTGTGTCTGTATATTTTTCAGTCTGACTGGGTGATCATGAACTTTGTACCTTTTGCTGAAAGAGCGGTAACAATGACAGTGGACTTGTACCGAGCAACTGCCTCCCATCCAGCTGTGATTAGCGCTCACATTCTGCAGGAAATAATCAAGGTAGGATTGATAGATCTATGTTGTTTGAAGGTTGTAAGACAAAGGAACTTGATTTCTTTCTCCAATTATATTTTTTAAAAATGTAACTCTGTCATGCCTTAGAAGCACATACGGATATGGTGTTAGAGAGGGTGGTGTGGTCAGCATCACACCTGGCCGCCTTTCTTTCCCCAACCTGCAGGCAAATTCTGGTGCCCATTTCTACAGCTGGGTGACTGGGGCACCTCTGGCCAGATTCAAACCCCTCGACCTTTGCCATGAGAGACTAGTGCAGTAACCACTTTGCCACTCAGCTGTCCTTCTCCAAATATAGGGAACTGTTTCTTCAACCATAGGGGACTTTATTTTTCCAACTGTAATGGACTTTTTTTCCAACCATACTGGACTTTGTTTCTCCAATTGTAGAGGTTTTTGTTTCTCCAACTGGTTCTGATGACTGTTATTGCTGGAGGTGGGGTGGAAGATACGCTTTCCACTCCAATGGCGCGCGTCTCAAATAGCCTCTGACAATCAAGTCCAGCTCCTGGCCTTCTCGTGGCAGAACTGTTTAAACTGACAGGAGAAGGGGCGAAGGCGAATATCTGGCACCTGAAAACCAGACGCTTCGAGTAGATGAGAGTCATGTTTGATAGCTCATCTACCGCTGCTGGCGAGATTCTTCAGCTGCCGTGCGTGGAGTGGGGCTCCTCCCGGCCAGTGAAGAAAGGTGCAGATGGGGTTGCCACATGGCACCACTGTGGAAAAGGTGAAAGAAAGGATTAAGCGAAGTAAACAGTAGTCAAATCATGGCCCCTCTGGTCTGGAGGTTGGCCATGTCCTAAGTGAATGCTTATTGGGTGAAATGCCTGAACTGGCTTAACCCAGAAGTTAAGACACTACTGGCGAGATTCTTTGGATGCTGCACGTGGAGTGAAACTCCTCCTGGCCAAGGAAGAAAATGTGGAAAAGCAATTAAGGTTGCTATGTGGCGCCAATGTGAAAAGGTGATGGAAAGGATAAAGTGAAGCTTAATCGGTATGTCCAGTAGTATCGCGGTGAGAGCTACTCATACCACAGCAACTCTGCTCTAGAGGCCAGCCATGTCTGAAATACACCCTTACTGGTGAAATATGCCTAAATCGGCTTACACCAGGGGTGAAACTTGATGGCTACACGTGTCATGGTACCTCCACTCTAGAAGTCAGTCACGTCCTAAACACACCCATAACTGGGATATGCCTAACCTGGCTCAATCCAGGGGTGGAAGCCACTAGTGGTGAGGATTCGTCCTCCTGGACAAAAGTTCCATCCTGGTCACAACTAGGAAGGGTAGCGGCCACGACCACAAAATGCTGAAGTCAGAGACACTGGACCAGGGCGGTCAAGATAGGCATCCACCTCTCACCCGGTGGGGATGTATGTGTATCATAATCACGCTGAGATTTTCCAGTGAGAAAGTCCAACGCTGGACTGGATGGGCAACCACCTCTCACCCGGTGGTGATACACAGTTACCTCAAAACACTTGAGGTTTTCCGGTGAGAAAGTCCAACTCTGGCCTGGATGGGCTACCACCTCTCACCCAGCAGAGATATCCTGATATCCAAAACATGTCGTGGTTTTCCAGTGAGAAAGTCCAACTCTAGACTAAACTGGTGCAACGAAAACCATGGTGTCATGCAATCCCACTTCTGAGACCCACCAAGAATACAGGCTCAAGCCCCGCATTACTCTGAACCTTTTGTGGTCCTCTCGGGGATCTCATATGGTCCTTTTGGGGACCACGGGACCTATTGAGGACCACAGGTGTAAAGAGAGCTTCTCCAACTGTAGAGAACTTCATTTCCCCAACTGTAGAGAACTTTGTTTCTCCAACTGTAGAGGGCTTTCCATCTGTAGAGAACTTTGTTTTTCCAACTGTAGAAGGCTAAATATGGAGCCTGATTAGAAGAACGTTCATTAGATATTGTATTTCTACATTTTGTGCATTTCTTGATACTTGTAAGTGGGTTGGTTGCCTTTCATTTTCCATGCTATTTTATCAGCCATTAAATTAGTGTATCATTGTAAAAGTCATACTGATCATGAATTAGGGTTGCCATCAGAATAGTTTAAGGAGGATGAAATATTTCATGCATATGCTGCCATGAAAATAGTCTCAGAAGCATGAAGTATTTCATACCTTCAAAACTATCAGGTGCATGAAATATTTCATGTAATGCCATCAAATTAGTCTCACAAAGATAAAATATTTCATGTAATGCCATCAAATTAGTCTCACAAAGATAAAATATTTCATGTATTGCCATCAAATTAGTCTCACAAAGATAAAATATTTCATGTATTGCCATAGAACAGTCTCACACATGTCTGAGTAATTCTTTAACTGTCTTTATTCATGTTCCTGCATTACTCTTCATTTATGTTCAAACATTTTCAGTAACTGAAAGAAACACATGTTGTGTCCAAAAGTGAAAAATTCAGCTCAATTCAGCTAACTAAAATAATGGGAAGCATTTTTTAATGAGATATTTGGGAAGGCATGACCGTCCACGTTTTCCGCACAACACGTGAGGATGATGAAAATGTTGTTTGACTGTTTTGATTAACAATATCACCCAAGCCTGTCAGAACTTGAAGTTGTGAACAAAGCAGCACAGCTAAGCTCCTTGATAACCCAACTCAATGGCCCTTACTGACCGTCGTTGTGTTAATAAGAGTGCCACTCCAGTGGTGACCTTCTTCAACAAGGACGCCCGGGCAGATACCTGCATTTTCTTGCTCTAATGGCTTTTTTTTTTTTAATAAAATACTTGTAATAACCGGCTGTGAAAACATCAAAACTTGTAAACTTCAGTGTGAGAACAGAGTAATGATGGTTAAAACATAGCACATCAAACATGAGAGCAAGGTAATGATAGTTAAACAGAGCACACCAGATATGAGAGCAAGGTAATGGTGGTTAAACAGAGCACACCAGACATGAGAGCACGGTAATGGTGGTTAAACAGAGCACACCAGACATGAGAGCACGGTAATGATGGTTAAACAGAGCACACCAAATATGAGAGCAAGATAATGATGGTTGTTGTATAGTTAAACAGAACACACCAAGTATGAGAGCAAGATAATGATGGTTGTTGTATAGTTAAACAGAGCACACCAAACATGAGAGTAAGGTAATGATGATTGTCATATAGTTAAACAGAGCACACCATACATGCGAGCAAGGTAATGATGGTTAAACAGAACACACCAAGTATGAGAGCAAGATAATGATGGTTGTTGTATAGTTAAACAGAGCACACCAAACATGAGAGTAAGATAATGATGATTGTCATATAGTTAAACAGAGCACACCATACATGAGAGCAAGGTAATGATGATTGTTGTACAGTTAAATGGAGCACACCAAACGTGAGCACAAGGTAGTGGTGATTGTGCTACAGTTAAACAGAGCACACCAAACATGAGAGCAAGGTAATGATGGTTGTCGTACAGTTAAACAGAGCACACCAAACATGAGAGTAAGGTAGTGGTGATTGTGTTACACTGAAAAAGAGAAAGCTAAACATGAGAGAAAGGAACCTAGTAAGATAATGAATGTGAATAAACCTTGGACCTCACTAGGATGAGCAACCAACCAACCAATCAACTCGACTACGAATTTTCTTCATATTTTTTCCCACGTCCTTGTCTAGTTTTCTTGCATGTTCATGTCTAGTTGTCTAACATGATCTTGTGTTGTTTTCTCACACATCTCTGTCTTAATTTTCTTGCATGCTCTTGTCTCATTTCCTAATGTGACTTTGTCTAGTTTTCTAATACGACCTTTTACATCCTTGTCTTGTTTTCTAAAGCATTTTTTACTCTCCTTCCTTCAAAAGTGTATTTTTTTCTCTTAGACCAGAGAAAGACAGATGGCATGATATGAACGTTGATGCATGAAGCAAGTTTTACATTGGGTGTCCCTGTTCACTGTCTTATAACAATCTCAGCCTGCGTGTTAATTAGACCAGTGATTAAATTTCAGCAGTTCACACATGAATGTTCAGGGGGTGCTAGTCGAAAGTATTGAGGATTAAGCTGTATCCTGATGTAGATCATGTAGGTATATTATTAAAAAAAGGTAAAGGTAACCCTGTCATGCCTTAGAGGCACATAGGGATATGGTGTTGGTGCCCATATTTTCCTTGACCTGTCAGCACACTAGAGGGTGATATGGTCAGTATCACGCCTGGCCACCTTTCCTTCCCCAACTCCAGAAGAAGTCGGGTACCCATTTCTACAGCTGGGTGACTGGGGTGCCTCTGGCCGTATTCGAACCCCCAACCTTCGGCATCTACATATTTCAAGGCCTACATTGTTTCCTTCTCTCTTTTCTGTGGTTAATATCGTGCTTGCAGCAATTTTTTTCCCTATTTTTTTCAGCAATTAATCTGTTTGGAAGTTATGCCTTTGCACATTTTCAGAGAACTGGTTGCCATCAGATACATTTTGGAGTCTAGACCTTCATGGACCAGGAGTGTAACTAAGACTGATGACACTCAGGCCACATCAGTAAAAAAAGAAGTGCAAAAAAATTCAACTTTGTATTAAGGAGAAGTGGAATATTCCCACTTATAACCATAACAATGGCTTGCCTCCCATCCAAATTTGGCGCTCAGAGCCAATGTCTCTGGCATAGGCATTCACTGTGTAAAGTTTTTAAGTCATGTAGATCAGAGGTTCCCAAACTCCTTCCAGCTGCAGCCCCCTTGCCTTGCAGGCCACATCCTAGCTCTTCCATAAAATTACTTGAGTGTAAATTCTCACTCTTTCCCTTTTTTTCTGAATCTTATCTTCTAATCGCCCACTAGTGTAGATGGATCTAGTAATCTGCAGTGTTCAGAAATTAAATATATCCAGGTCCTTTCTCTCCCATAGTACAAACTTTCTGCATGTAATGGATTGTAATTGGATTGTAATCTGCATGTAATTTCAGAGGGGGGAGTTATTGCCTTTAAATTAAAAAACACATTTAACAAACATAGGGCAGTCTTGGTTGGTATTTCTCAATTTTTTACCTTGAGGGGCCTATTTTGAATAAACTTTTCAGGTCTCATTGAATCCTAGTAATACAGAGTATTATTTCCACAGCTGTCAACTCACCCGACAAAATGTAGATACCATAATCCAGTAATAATTTTCATTGCTGGTGTGAATTAACAGTGATAGTTTTCTGTGGATCTTCGAAATCCCAGATTGAAAAACACATGTTCAGGTACATCAGCTTTGCTAACTCAGAGTTTCTTACAACAAAAACCGTCACAGAGTTCAGTGAGAGGTTAAAAAATTATGTGATATTAACTGAAGTGGTGAAGTGGTTAGTTGCTGATGGCAAAGGCTGGGGGTTCAAATCCAGCCAGTAGCACCCAAATCACCCAAGCTGTAGAAACTGATACTGGGCTCCTTCTGGATCTGGGGGAGGAAAGGCAACCAGACGTGACACTGACCTCATCCCTCACTAGAATGCTAACGGGTGAAGGCAAAATATGGTCAGTAGATTCATATGCCCTAGGTGCTTCTATAATTTGTCATTGCTGCCTTACCTTTTATTATTAGTACATCAGACATTATGTGCTTTGTTGTCAGTTTTCAAAGTACAAGGCTTCCCAGTTATCTGCATAGATAAGGAAATGTAACACTCTTAAGAAAATTATCTTTAGTTACACAACATTCCCTAAATGACTGCCATTTCTTTTAGAAGACATACTCAAGGTGCACTCATATTAATACATTTGGTTTTGTGCACATAAGTGCACTTCAGATGAGTTCCTTTAGCTATGTTTGGAGACTTTTGGGACACCTTGTGTTTATTAAGTGGATCATCTGTAATCAAAATCAAATATTTGAAATTCATTTCAACAAATGTTCAGTATAGTGAATTCAAGAAAATACATATCAGCTGTAGTTAAAAGAACAAAATTTAAGAAAAATAGTTTAATTGTTTTAATGATTGCATAGATCTACGCTATAACTATACAGAAATAGTCTGTGGACATCTGGTGTACAGATTTCCATTAGTCTGATGACCATATTAAAGTCTGAGGTTGTTTGTTCTCATTTAGGGTCACTTGTATTAAAATAAGCAGAAAATACAGGGACTGTATAAAGTCACAAAGTAACAGCTGTGGTTGAAATATCATTTCATATGAGTTTCCATCAAAGTTCAAGTGATAGAACTACTATCAGCCCACAGATATCACCCCTTTTTCAGCATTTGTTGCCGTATCAGTCTGCTTGTCTGGACTTTGACATTGCAGTTTCAGCCACACTGGTAAAGTCTTGAGCGAAGCTCATCAAGCTCCTTGTCAAGAAGGCAGATCTCTGCCCGCAGCTTCATATTTTCCTCTTCTAGACCAATGACCCTGAAAGCCATCAGTTCTTCTTTAGTTCTCCTTGCCTCACGGGATCTCTTGGCACTCTCATTATTCTTTCTACGCTTCTCCAGATAAGCCGGGTCCTTGCTGGCCTCTCGCCTGTTATTCTTTTCAGTAGAATCACTTTGGACAATTCCAGAACCTGGTCTTTTATCCTGAGACATAGACTTCATTTGCATAAGTTCAGACACTGAACTTTGCATGTTGCATTTTATGGAATCAGTGAAGCTGTCTTCATCTGACTTATTCTGTTTCACTAATTCAGGAGAACCACTAGAACTTTCACTAGAATGAGAGCTTCCTTCGTTAATCTCATGCTTTAGGATAAAATTGTTCATGTTCATTGAAGGCATCTGGCCCCCTCCAACCCAGTTGATCTCACTGCCTTCTTTCACGGCAATCTGAGGTAAAGTTGACACGTTTTGAGGGCACTGACTGGCTACTACAGAATTCATTGAGTCCGAGTTTTCTGTATATCTTGAAACACTTCCACCAAGAAATGAAACAGGGTGGTCAAACAACATAGAAATAGAATCTTGATCTATAGCAGAACCACTAATAGTTGTTTTGAATGTATTTCCACTTGATGTGATGAAATTATGGAGATCATTAAGAGAGAAGACTGGGTTGGACATACTGAGGTTATGATCATTTAGATGAAGAGAATTGTTTGACACATCTGGTCGCTTTAGGGATTTGCCTTTGTCTCCATGGTTAGGGTCACTGCTTATGAGGCTACTGAGTTCAGTGGTTAATGGATTCTTTTGAAGTATTTGCTGCTGATGGTTATTATTGCTTAGATAATCCTCAAGATCCCCATGAATTTGCTGTAGAGGCTGGTTTGTTTGATGTGATAGGCTAAACCTCTGCTGCTGTCGTGGATGTTCCAGATGTTGCTGCATGGGACTGGATATTGCCTTGGAGAGAGGAACATACTGCTCCAAGTCGGCAAACACCAAGGAAGATGATAAAGCAAAGTTGTAGGCTTTGAAAGGACATTCGCCCTCCAATCGAAAGCTTTTGATTTGTCGTTCGATAGACATAGTTCCACCCTTTACTTCTCCAGGGCAGAACATGAAGTGCTCTTCATGACAGACTGGTTCATTTTTCAGCAAGAAGAGCTTACTCTGTCAAATCAGAAGCTTTTTCTAGTATTTCCTGTGGAAGAAAATAGCCAAATGTACAGTAATTCATTTTAGAATGAAGCACTTATGTTATAAGAAGAAAGTAATGATACTGCTTTGGGTCTTAGTATACAGTTTTGAAGCAGGACAATGTTAAACTGATTGTGGACGTTGCTAAGCATCAAAACTGGTCACAGTAACAACAGAATGTATTTTTGTTGCTAGATCTTTAGGCTTTTCTTCTTCATTCAGAATTAGGCCAAAACGTTAGGAAAGTTCTTGTTGTCGTTCATCATCATCAAGTGCCAGTCTCTTAGACATAGAAAGAAGCCAGTTAAGGCAATCAAATATTGTTAGAATCAGCCATGAGTGAAGATGTTCAGCCAAATGATGCCCAGTGACTTCCACAATCAGTTCACCATTTCCTATAGTAGTTGATTTTGTCAAAATTTGACTTGATTAGTCTAGATTTGTGGCCCTAATTTGGAGAGAGAAGCAGCAATTGCAAAAAGAATGTGATTCGTTGTTAACTAGAGCAGACATTTGGACACAAACTGAAGAGAAACAAGTGCTGATCACAAATAACAAAGTGATTCTATGCTAAAAAAAATAGTCTTTCTTGAAATATCTAAGCAAAAAACTCTCTCATGTCAAGAAGATTTGGTCTTGGGGTCTGACACAATGTTTCTTAATCTGGCATCCATGGACCCTATGGGGTCTATAGACTAGCAAATGAATTGACTCATTTTTTTTAAAATCTTAGTTTCATCTGCATCTTGAAAGTGAAGGTCTGTCACTGTGAAATAAAGAAAGTGAAGATCTATCATCAGGAAATAAATGAAGGAAAATTGAGATCTAGTATGTGGAAATAAATGGAAGAAAGTGAAGGTCTGGCTTGAGGAAATAAAGAAAATGCTGGTCTAGCTTGATTTCCAACACATTTGATACAGTTAACATCACTGCTATATCTAGACCAACAAGCAGCAGTAAGAATAAATGGTGAAACAACAACTTGCTTTGACATAAAACAAGGGGTCCATCAGGGGTGCATATTGTCACCCTACTTATTTAACTTGTATACTGAAAATATAATGAGGAATGTTACAGGAGATGTAGACAAAGAATATTACGATGCCATAACAATTGGAGGTTTTGAAATACCACAGATTAGATATGCTGATGACACAGTATTACTGTCCACAGCACAAAAAGGAATGGAAAAACTAATTATGTCAGTCCATAAGAACAGCGAAGAGCAGAACCTCTATCTTGATGCATTCATTCATTCATTTGCATGTCCCTTGCGGAACTTTGCCTCCCAAACAGCACTCCTGTAGGCCTCTCGGTTGTGAGCAAGATGGCCTGCTGCTGCTGCGTCCATATCTTGATGCAAAGAAAACTAAATTGATGACAGCCGACAAAACAAACAAGGCAGCTGAAATATGTATCAATGAGGAAAAACTGGAAGAAGTGGAGAGTTTTGAATATCTTGGATCACTACCTACTAATAATGGAGATACAATGAGAGAAATTAAAAGGAGGACATCTATCTCTCTATCGCTCTTCAGAAAAACAAATAAAGAATCTGTGGAGAGGAGCAGACAGAACCACAAAAATAAGATTTTTAAGGTCATGCATCTTTCCCATCGCAACATATGCCTGTGAGACCTGGACACTTAACAAAACAGCTGAGAAACACATAAATGCCTTTGAATGTAAATGCTACAGAAGAGTTCTCCAAATATCGTGGACACAAAAAAGAACAAATATATCTATACTACAAGAGCTTAATATTGAAGAAGGCTGACTAGTAAAGATATTAAAGAGAGAAAACTTAAATATTTTGGGCACATTAAACGTCATGATAATTTAGAGAAGACCGTATTGGAAGGATACATAATGGGAAAAAGAAAGAGAGGAAGACCAAAATGAAGATGGCTGCAAGAAATCATTGATGATCTGCAAATGAATGCAGCAGCAGCAGGCCATCTTGCTCACAACCGAAAGGCCTACAGGAGTGCTGTTAGGGAGGCAAAGTTCCGCAAGGGACATGCAAATGAATGAATGAATGGTCTAGCTTGAGGAAATAAATGAAAGAAAGAAAAGGTCTGTCATGAGGAAATAAAGAAAATGAAGCTCTAGCATGGAGAAATAAATGGAAGAAAGTGAAGGTCTAGCTTGAGGAAATAAAAGAAAGAGAAGGTCTGTCATGAGGAAATAAAGTAAACAAAAGGAAATGAACGTCTATCATAAGAAAATAAATGAAAGGAAATGAACGTCTAGCATAAGAAAATAAAAGACAGGAAATGAACTTCTAGCATAAGAAAATAAATGACAGGAAATGAACGTCTAGCATAAGAAAATAAATGAAAGGAAATGAACGTCTAGCATAAGAAAATAAATGAAAGGAAATGAACGTCTAGCATAAGAAAATAAATGAAAGGAAATGAACGTCTAGCATAAGAAAATAAATGAAAGGAAATGAACGTCTAGCATAAGAAAATAAATGAAAGGAAATGAACTTCTAGCATAAGAAAAGAAATGAAAAGAAATTAAGGTCTAAGGGAGGAAAATGAAAAGAAAGGAACAAAATGACTGACATGGAAAAATAAAGGATTAACATTAAACTAAGTTTTAAAAAACCCATGAAAGTTTAGGATTAAAAATTTGGTGAATAAAGGGTTAAAATTAGGGAAAGAAATTGAAGCATCTTTATACTTTGATACGAATCGAACTTTTGAAACAGGTATTTGTGTAATCCATTTGTGAAGAATCGCAAACATTTTACACCCAGATACAGTCGGTATTAACCAGTGTAGCTCATGGTACGCCTTGATTTGCCTGATGAAGACCGTTGTTTTGAAACTCGTAAGACAGTGACAAGTTTCAAAATCGTGTGTGTGTAATTTTAACAAAATCGGATGGAGTATTAGTAAGAAGCATACATTTCCAAGTGGCCGGCGCCTGTAAAGTTTGCCAGATGATAGCAGCAAACGTAAACAGGGGCGGTTACTTCTGTTTGGTTCAGTTATGCTAGCAATAGATAACACACAAGAGAACATCACCAGCGATGCCGTGAGAGTAGTTAAAAACGACTAAGGTTACGTTTGTTACCTTTAGTTTTTGCAAGTGCATACGTTGTCCTGCGCGTTCTGCTTTCCGAGGACGGAGGCCTACGGCGTGCAGGCTACGCTGGCCAGGACTAAGTGACCGGCGGTCAGAAGTTTGTAATGTTGCCTAAACTCCAGAACCCCTCCACCCACCATGAACTTCCTATCAGCTTTGACCTCCGTTCCCCCGCGTGGTTGTAGCTCTTCGATAGCTTGTGCCTTGTTGACTTGCATTGAGTTACTTAGTGTATGTTGTTGGGACTGCCCACGCTTATTTAGTTAGTGTTATGTTGTTGGGACTACCTAGATTGGTTTAGTTAGTGTTAAGTTGTTGGGACTACCTAATTGGTTTAGTTAGTGTTAAGTTGTTGGGACTACCTAGATTGGTTTAGTTAGTGTTAAGTTGTTGGGACTACCTAATTGGTTTAGTTAAAGTTGTTGGGACTACCTAGATTGATTTAGTTAGTATTATGTTGTTGGGACTACCTAGATTGATTTAGTTAGTATTATGTTGTTGGGACTACCTAGATTGATTTAGTTAGTATTATGTTGTTGGGACTACCTAGATTGATTTAGTTAGTATTATGTTGTTGGGACTACCTAGACTGATTTAGTTAATGTTGTTTAGACTACCTAGAATAATTTATTTATGATTTTAGGACTACTCAGAAAGATGAGAAATGAATCTATGAAGTCAGTAATAGAATATCTCAAGGGATAACAATAATCAAGAGAAACAGTATTTGATGATATCCATAATTAAATATAAGAAAATGAGTTTTAAGTACTATTTAGAGCCAGTCTTGCTGTAGTAAAGCAAGAGTGTAAATAATGTAATCGTATTACTTCTACTGGGGCACGTAAATACATGTCACATGTTGTCCCATAGTCTCGTCTTTGATCGCTGCATGTTCTGCCCCGACGTTTTTTAATTGTCTGACTACAAATTCTGTTTGGAAAAGAGTACAGCGGGAGGCTTGGCTGCTATGTTTTGTGAGTGAGCCCCCGTGTGGATGAAAGTTTTAAATTTACCTCCCGTTTTCCTTTTTGATTTATTGTCTCGTATTTGAACTTAGGAAAAAAGATGATGGGGTTAATTGTAAGAGGGAAAAAAAGATGATTGGGTTAATTGTAAGAGGGAAAAAAAGATGATTGGGTTAATTGTAAGAGGGAAAAAAGATGATTGGGTTAATTGTAAGAGGGAAAAAAAGATGACGGGGTTAACTGTAAGAGGGAAAAAAAGATGATGGGGTTAATTGTAAGAAGGAAAAAAAGATGACGGGGTTAACTGTAAGAGGGAAAAAAAGATGACGGGGTTAACTGTAAGAGGGAAAAAAGATGACGGGGTTAATTGTAAGAGGGAAAAAAAGATGACGGGGTTAACTGTAAGAGGGAAAAAAAGATGATTGGGTTAACTATGAGGGGGGGGGGGGAGATGATGGGGTTAACTGTGAGAGGAAAAAAGATAATGGGGTTAACTGTGATGTGGAGAAGATGATGGGATTAACTGTGAGAGGGGAAAAGATGATGGGGTTAACTGTTAGGGGGGAGAAGATGATGGGGTTATCTTTGAGGGGAAAAAGGTGATGTGGTTAACTGTGGGGGGGGGATGATGGGGTTAAATGTGAGGGGGGAAAAGGTGATGGGGTTAACTGTGGGGGGGGGGGAGATGATGGGGTTAACTGTGAGGGGGAAAAGGTGATGGGGTTAACTGTGGGGGGAAGATGATGGGGTTAACTGTGAGGGGGAAAAGGTGATGGGGTTAACTGTGGGGGGGGGGGGAAGATGATGGAGTTAACTGTGAGGGGGAAAAAGTGATGGGGTTAATTGTGGGGGGAGGGGAGGAAGATGATGGGGTTAACTGTGAGGGGGAAAAGAAGATGATGGGTTAACAGTGAAGAAGCGTATCGTGAACAACAGACTAGTGTCAGCAGGACCAACAGAGATGGGGTTATAGAACATCAGAAGAACTGGAGTCCTCTAAACGACGCTTGAGGAACTCCCTGTACAAAAAGGCTAATGATAAAGAAAGAAAGAAGGTCAGAAGAGAATATCATGGGCAGGATAGGGCACCGATGTTATGTGAAGTCACCAAGGGAATATGAAGAATTGAGATCTATGGAGAAACATGGCAACTGATGGCTGTTAGCATAACTTCTGATGATGTCAGCTGCGTGATAATGATGGACAAGACAGAAGAAAAACTTCATCTTCGCTGCCTCTGCATAATAATAAATATGTGACAGTAACCAGTTCTGAGATGTTGCAGTGCGCTGTAATGACTGAACTTAGCAGATGATTAAGACAAGTTGTATAAGTAATGACAACCACATATTAATATATGACAACCACACGTAATAGACAGTAACTACACATGATATTTCCTGTTTAGGCAGGTAGGACTGGGAAGAGCTAGCAAAAGACTGTCTTTATCGTCCAGGATATTCATAATCCTTATACTTCACAGTAACCACATTTTGTTATCACGGAGTAGCCCAGTTTACAAATGAAACTCATGGAATAGCCCAGATTACAACAGAAACTCAAATACCCCAGCTTACAATTGAAACTCACGGAAAAGCCCAGTTTAGAACAGAAACTCGCGGAGTAGCCTGGCTTAAACAGAAACTCACGGATTAGCCCAGATTACAACATAAACAAATTGTGTGAATAAAGTATATAACAGTAAATATGTAAATATATACGAAGCCGCTATAGTAAAGCTGTGATAGCAGATACTGTAGTTAGATTATTTTTTTTTTATAAAATGGGATTAACTTTATTCTTTACTAGAACACACAGTTGTACCGTTTCGGATTTCATATAAAAAAAATAAAATAAAAACGTGACGAAGAAATAAAAAATGATAAAGGTTAAATGTACCTGTATGAATGTAAATAAAAACAATTCAGTGTTCCTATTTATCTCTCCTGCTATGTTTTCGGTACTCTTCTTCTCATTGTATGTACAGCGGATGCTGAAGACAAAGCGTTCCGTCCACGCGTCACATGTCAAACATTTTCCCACTTCTCAAAGTTGGGCGGACAAGACAGAATTCTAGAACGGAGTCGGGGAAGTCAGAGTCTTTTGACCTCATATCAGACCTTCATTTCTTCGGCTAGCGGAGTGTTGAAGTTACCTAGAAGTACATAGTGTTGGTTGGTCAGAATCTAAACAAGTCATTTCATTGGCCATTGTCTGCTGACTAGATAGGCTAGAATTGGAGTAGAGAAAGGTAACAGGGCACATTGGCCTGGGTGAAGTCTTGACGTCGAGATCTAAAGAGAAAAAAAAACAAACATCATAGTCGATGGTTGGCTGAGCGGCTAGGCGCTTGATCTACTAATCAGGTGGTACGGGGTTCAAGTCCCGACAGTGGAATTTTTTTTTTCTAGTACCACCACATCAAAGAGAGTCCGAGGTCCATCCAGCCTCCAAAAAATGGGTAGCAGAGAAATCAGGGAAGGTAAATGCTGCGGAGGTAAGGTATTGTTGGAGCTAGTGTGACTGTATAATGAGTTTCAAGCTGGCTTTACCAGTTGCCTTTATATCACGAAGTGGCTGACTTGACAGAAAGTGTGAAACATCAGTCAAGCGTGAATTAAACCCTAATAATAAATATTTCATGTATAATGAACAATAAATTCCCCTATGAAAGTTTCATGCAATTTTTAGGAACAGTAGTTCCTCTATTAACTCGTTACGAAAAATGGCACTGAAATTGACAACTCAGAGAAACAGGAATAACGATGGAACGAAGGAGACATAAAGAAGAACAACAAAGAGGATGTTGAGTAATAAAGGGCTCACTTGAGCAAAACCGGGGGGGGGGGGAGTGCAGAAGGACAGGTGTTTGTGGGAAAATCCTTGGGGAAGCTCTATGTGTCTTTGGCACCTAAAGATTCACACAGAGAGAGGGAGAGGGAATTTCCTTATGGAAATATAAACTTGTAATGAATCTTTTTTACACTGGACCGCTTGTTTACCAGAGCCTGGAGCTGTTACGGGAGAAATCATTTTAACGCATCGTCTTGGGCAGCATTAGATATAGATTTGGTGGACATTTTTTTTTTAAAGAACTTAATGAGCTTGGTCAGGTGATATGTGAAAACGAAGGACAGAGCAAGTAAACAGGTCATCGCATTCAACCTTCCACAGGGAGAAGACACATGATGATGATGGTATGGCAGCAGTTCTTTGCCTGCGCCGGTGCAGCGCTTTGTCTAAGCTCAACAGTCCTGTAACCTTCATACTTGCTTCTCTAAATTATGCAACTTTTCCCCGTCTGCCTTGCAACATCAGGTAGAAAAGACCTGGCCTATTGTCAACGCTAACCAATCAACAAGCAACCTGTTGTTTTTTTTTGGGGGGGGGGGGGAAACTGACTTGCAGAATAACAAGCAAACCCTGAGGAACAATTTGTAGCTCGAATCTCGTCCCCGGAGTGAAATTCTATCATCGCAGATGGTAGTACTAGTGAGGGTAGCCCGAGGGTAACACCAGCTTAGCTGACCAGGCGACAACAGGCAGCGCGTGTTGGTGTGAACTTTTGACCTTTCCCGCCTGATAGCTTGGAAAGCTGCTCTTCAGATTAGAAAGTCGAACTTAGTTTTAGATGTAACGACGGATTTGGTTGTTGTTGGTGGTCAGATGTGTCGGTCATTTTTAAAGTGACCAAACGTCTTGCAGTATACGGAATAGTCCTGTATTTTAGGAATTTGTCCCGGGAATCGTTCTACTGCGGTCAGGTCACCTGAATGTCCTCTATTTTTAGATACGTGTCTTCCATTTTGTCCGATATTCGTATGCTTGAAAATAAACGAGATATCAGTGTTTGTGTCAAATGAGTGTTTGGTATTTGAATTTAGTGGGGCAGGGATCGCCATAGTCTCCGTGGTGGTGGAGTCTCTAAAGAACCATTGCACAGCCCCTGCTTTTTAGCTGCATTCCGGGACTGAAAAAGTCATAACCCACTCCCAACCGATACGATGCTGTGCCTCAACACATCCAATGCTGCAGAGAACACCAGTTCTCTGTTACAGAGATATCGGAGAAAGAAGTTAGAGAAGATGGTCAGATTCCATGCCATACATATGCACAAAATTTACCGCCAGTGTGCCCCGCTGTGTAACATGATAGATCTCATCTCCTACGACAGATCTGATCTGGTCTGTTTATCTTATTCTGTACTTCAATCACGATCAGATGCCAGGCTCCTTCAGCCTTTCTCTTTACTTTCTCTTTACTTTCTCTTTACTTTCCAAGTAAAGACATTTTTCTGATTATCTCATCATATTTCATGCAGTCTTTATGTTCTTTGTTTATTATTATTGTTGTTATTCTGATTACGTAACTGTTATAAATACCTATAATACCATTAAGATATATAGGAGAGAGGGCTGCCCCTAGGAATGTTGCCTCCCCGTGAAAAAGCATACCTTGCTGCCCCTCAGTTCTCATATTAACGTTTAGTATTTATTACTACTTATTCTGCGTTCGAGGTTGTTGGTCACATCAGATCCTGATCCCTGTCAACATGGCAAAGCCCGCAGTCCTCTCCAGATCCTGATAGGAGCCCCAAAGCTTTTGCCCCCAGCTTGTGTCCTCTGCATTTATAACTGATTATGTTAAGTAAACTTTAACATGCCCGACCATTAATTTTAAATAGCATTAATAACAATCTTGCAGCAATAAATCAGTGAAAAATAACATAAGATAAACTATAAATGTATTACAGAAATTAGAAACAGTTTAAAGAAATGAATGTACTTAATCATCATAAAGCTCATCACATGCAGAACGAAGAACTTTTAAGCCACAAACAACGGTTTGTATATGTTGTAGTTTTCAGTGCACGTCATCATCAGGTGCCGTGGCGACTGGCGTTGGCTATTCTGCTTCTCCAGAGCACACGATCCTTCATGCAGGCCATCAGCTCAGTTGGTGATCACCTCTCACACCATCCCGTCAGACTGTCCAGTATCATTTCTCTTGGTCTTCCTCTTGATCTTCTTCCTTCTATTTTTCCTGTTGTTATAATATTCAGTCAATATAATATAATATCAATATAATAGTCAGTCAATTTGCATACCTTGGTAGCTACATGGACCAGGATAGTGACACTAGAAAGGAAGTTAGAATCAGAATTGCAAAAGCAGCATCAATCTTCAAGAATCTTGAGAACATGGAATTCAAAAGTTATATACACAAAAACCAAGTTAAGACTATTCATTTCAAATGTAATATCCACCCTCATTTATGCATGCGAAAGCTGGAAAACAACTAAGGAAATAGAGAAGAGATTAGACTCTTTTGAAAACAAATGCCTAAGGAAAATACTTGGCATCAAGTGGAACGAATTCAGGAACAATACAGAGATAAGACAGATGACTGAACAACAACCAGTCTCATGGGTGACCAGGAAAAGGAGATGGACTTATGTTGGTCACTTGATGAGAAGAAATGATCAGAGAATCTCAAAACAAGCTATCAAGTGGAACACAACAGGCCAGAGAAAAAGAGGCAGACCGCGTGAAACTCTGAAGAGGACATTGTTAAGAGAGGCCAAATTGACAGGCATAAAATCCCTTGATGAAGTTGAAAGACTCGCCGAAGACAGGAAAAATTGACGAACTACTTTGCGAGCCCTATGTGACGTTTAACGGCACAAGAAGGATATAAGATATAATATTTTCAATGCCTCCTCTTCTCATTGCATGTCATATGAAAGTACATTGTCTCTCTCTTATGTTTTTTGACAAGGTTTTTTTTTGTCTCTCCAGCTCTTCTCATACATTCTTCATTAGTTATTTTTGCTATCCAGTTCTTCTAATAAACCACATTTCTGCTGTTTCCAATGATTTTTGTGCAGATCTGCCTATTGTCCATGATTCACTTCCATATAACAAGATAGTTTCAATATAGCATTTGTGTCTTCAACGTTCTGTTGTTTCAAGTAAATACCTAGCATTTACAGAGGAAGTTTCATTGCTTTCATATTCTTAGAAAGAGGTCGGTATAGTCTAATTTTTGACTGATTTCATTCGCAACTGAAATCATGGCAAGTCCTTCCAGTCTAGTTCGGTCATTGTTGAACGTAAATAAGTTTACTAGCAACATTCAAGTTATTCACAACGCACTGCCATATCATAACATAACATCAGACTTTAGGAGCAAGTATTTCGTGACTTGCCATTTTGTCCACTGATTCATCATCATCATCATCAGGTCTGTAAAAACATCATACAGTTCACCAGAAGGACGAATGACTTTGATTCTAGGTTCCCCTAGGTTGAGGCTTACGCGTTAGACTTGTATGTAATATGTTTTTATAAGAGTTCCACAACGTTATGTTGACGCTGAGAAAAACACATACCATTTCTGAACTGCTTCAAAAGTAAAACTTCTCTAGATAAGATTAGGGCACCATTGACAACCAAGTTGTGACAGTGACAGCCAAGTTGTGACAGTGACAACCAAGTTGTGACAGTGACAACAACATGGGATGAGAAAAATTCCGGTGAGAAAGTCCAGCTCTGGACTGGATGGGCAACCACCTCTCACCTGGCGGTGATACACAGGTATCTCAAAACACGTCGAGGTTTTCCTGTGAGAAAGTCCAACCCTAGACTAAACTGGTGCAATGAAAACCACGGTGTCACGCAATCCCGCTTCCGAGACCCACCAAGAATACAGGCTAAAGCCCTGCGATACTCTGAACCCCTTGTGGTCCTCTCGTGGATCTCGTATGGTCTTTTCGGGGACCACACAGGGGACCACGGGACCTAACGAGGACCACAGGTGTGAATTCAGTAGGATCACATTGCGGTATTGGTGGTAGAAGCGAACGAAGAAGAAGAAGAAGAAGGATGAGAAAAAAAAACGCTTGGGTTCAAGTTTCTAAGACAGTGTTAAAGTCGTGAAGTATTCTCCTTTCATATTTGATCTGTTAGCATGCTTGGAATATTAATATCTGACAGTTTTCTAAGAATACATCCATTTAACACTAAGCCTGTAGTGGCTTCTACAAGAATGAAACCAAGAAAATCTTCCTATCACTTGATGTGCATTAACAAATCTTGCAGATAGTGTTAACTCTTCGGTATGACTTACATCAGGGGTACAGTCTCTAATGTTTAGCTTTCTGTACCACAGAAACTATGTGAAAGAACTATGAAGAAAGAAATGAGTTTATTTTAAATCCCTTTTCCAAAATAATGTTGGGCCGATCCCCGAAGAGACGTGGTTAATAATAAACGAAAATGTTTGTTTAAAGTTAATCTAGTTTCATAGCATACACAGAGATTCATTATGGAGAATTTTATGTCTATATGGAATACCATCTAAAATTGTCAACATCATTAAGGACTTATACAATGGATATGGTTGTGCAGTCAAGACAGAAGAAGGGATGAGTGAATGGTTCCAGATTGAAAAGGCGTGAAACAAGGATGTATACTGTCTCCTTTACTTTTTGGGATTACAATAGACTTCATAATGACAAAATGCTGCACAGGTAACACAAGTATTGACTGGGTACATGGGACCCAACTAGAAGATCTTGATTTTGCTGATGACATAACTCTTATCAGTAATAATGTGAATTCCATGCAAGAAAAAACAGATAGCCTATCTTCACTGGCTAGCAAAATAGGACTTGAAATTAACAAGGACAAAACAAAGATAATGAAAATTCCCATCAATCAAAATGGAAAAATACACATAGAAGGGACAGATATTGAAGAAGTCAATCAATTTGCATACCTTGGCAGCTACATAGACAAGGATGGTGACACTAGAAAGGAAGTTAGGATCAGAATTGCAAAAGCAGCATCAATCTTCAAGAATCTTGAGAACATATGGAATTCAAAAGTTATAAGCACAAAAACCAAGTTAAGACTATTCAATTCAAATGTAATATCCACCCTCATTTATGCATGTGAAAGCTGGAAAACAACTAAAGAAATAGAAAAGAAATTAGACTCTTTTGAAAACAAATGCCTAAGGAAAATACTCGGCATCAAGTGGAATGAATTCAAGAACAATGCAGAGATAAGACAGATGACTGAACAACAACCAGTCTCACGGGTGATCAGGAAAAGGAGATGGACATATGTTGGTCACTTGATGAGAAGAAATGATCAGAGAATCCCAAAACAAGCTATCAAGTGGAACACAACAGGCCGAAGAAAAAGGGGCAGACCGCGTGAAACTCTAAAGAGGACATTATTAAGAGAGGCCAAGTTAACAGGCATAACATCCTTTGATGAGGTTGAAAGACTCGCCGAAGACAGGAAAAATTGGCGAACTACTTTGCGAGCCCTATGTGACGTCTAACGGCACGGGAAGGATATAAGATAAGTTTCATATTATTTTAACTCTTTTTTCAGTTCATCCCACGTGTCCCGTGTTTGCCGCCCCGTGGAAATGCACGTGTTGCTACTGATCTATTTGACTGTCTGTGCTAGGAAGTCCCCTTGCTTCCCAAGCTCCGCCGTAGATAAACACACACACACACACGCGCGCACGCACTCACACACCCTGGTTCTGATGTCCCGTCTGTGTTTGACTTTTCCCTCACCGCCTCCTCAGATCTTATTTGAGAATGGTTGGTCTTTAGCAGGGCTGACCAAAATGTGACTCACGAGGCGTATGCGGCTGGTTGATCTGTTATGTGGGGGCTGGCAGAGTTATGTTGACTGAGCTCCGGTTTTGCATCACAGTTAAGAGTAAAGGTGAAATTAAAATATTTTCATGCTTTATAATTATTTACTGTGTAAAAACAGTCCGCGGGATTGGATTAATGGTGAGTTTATGTAAGTAAATAGATTTGAGAATGTGCATGCTAATTTTAATGCCAGTTTTGAGTCAGAGATTTTTTTTTTTTAATGAGATCAGCAAAGACTACAGAGAAACCGTCCTGGGGAATCAGTAGTAGTAATGGCCAGTACTTACAAGAAAATAATGTTATTACACACATGTATTTCTTTTCACTTCTCCTATCCACCATGCCTTTGAGATTGTCCTCTTCAGCTCGAAGCGATGATAAAGTATCTGCAGGTCATCTTTAATTGTATCGAAATTGTCTACAATGTGCTCCTCGATATCTGGGTGCTCAGGCGAATATTCCTGTCGTAAATCTTATGTTAATCTTATCTTATATCTGATATCCTTCCCGTGCCGTTAAACGTCACATAGGGCTCGCAGAGTAGTTCGCCAATTTTTCCTGTCTTCGGCGAGTCTTTCAACCTCATCAAGGGATTTTATGCCTGTTAATTTGGCCTCTCTTAACAATGTCCTCTTCAGAGTTTCACGCGGTCTGCCTCTTTTTCTTCGGCCTGTTGTGTTCCACTTGATAGCTTGTTTTGGGATTCTCTGATCATTTCTTCTCATCAAGTGACCAACATATGTCCATCTCCTTTTCCTCATCACCCATGAGACTGGTTGTTGTTCAGTCATCTGTCTTATCTCTGCATTGTTCTTGAATTCATTCCACTTGATGCCAAGTATTTTCCTTAGGCATTTGTTTTCTTAATACTTACACAATATTTCTGTAACAGACTGTACGTGTGTGTAATATTTGTTCATATCGTGCGGCCCTCACACGCCTGAAGGTCATCGTAAATAGCTCTTACCTTCAGCAAGTTTGGGCACCCCTGGGCTAAATATCGGCTACCGATCATCCTATCTTCATTCTGAGCCGTAGCATTTCGTGTTGGAGATTTCAAGAGCGGTCATGGAGATTTGAAGCGGGTGATAAGTTCACCTGAAGATTTCGTTTTTCATGGGTCAGAGGTGAAGCTGGGTTGATAACCAAGGTCAAGTAGATGGCGACGTTGAAGAATAGTGACTGGAGAGGGGATAGAAATGTGTTCGGGGAAATGGGGGGGGGGGGACGGGAAGAGGGGCTTTAGGAATGAATCGGATGACGAGATTTTATTGACCACAAGTCATATCTACTTCCCGACGTTTCGAAGACCGTCATCAGAAACAACCGGTGGAGGGGGGGGGGCATGCAAATAGTAATAAATAACGTAGATGAAAGGTGGAATGAAGAACTAATACACAGTTATCATGAATAATTTATGTTGCCCTTCATCACAAAAACATGTAACGGCTTGTGCAAATGTTCCTGGCTATTTCATTGTTGAATGTTGTACTTTGTCTCGTCGCGATGGGGCTTATGTGGTCGAGGGCTGTACCTGCAAAAAGAACAGTGGTGATTTACAGTTTCATACGAGCATTCACTAAGCAGAATGTATAAAATAGGAAAAAAAATAGGAGCAGCTTTATTACTTAACGATTACAAAGTTGTGACGTTTCGGCCTGACCCTTAATCATACAAAAAACATACCGGACGAAGAAATAGAGAGAGGAGATAAAGTATAGATTCACATGAATACTAAAAAAAAAGAAAAATTTTTTTTAAAGAGTGCTTAGCTGTAAATTGCATGGTGTGGCTTGTCCGGCGGTGTGTGTCAGGAATGGATCTAGTAGGACGTGGAGACTGTTTAAATAGAGACCTGTGACATGTGGTTAGTGGGTTGTAACTGGGGGTGGTGGATGGGGAACCGGGGAGGGGAGAGAGAGTGACGCAATACCGACCTAGCTAGGAGAAATTGAAACAGGTGATTGGGGAAGAGGGGTTGCAGAGAAAATAGCGGGGTTGCAGAGTGATGCTGTGAGGAAGTTTGAAAAGTAAGAAGGGGTGGATTTAGTGGAGAGGTAGTATAATGATTGAAGAAGATGATGTTACGTGTAACTAAACAGCGAGTTTAACCCATGTGGTTCCAGCGTCCCATAATTTTGAATGCAGCGGTTCTCAAGTGCCAGGCGGTTTGTGTCATCTGCGTGACATTGTTTAATGGCTGTTACCATAAAGTCAGATTTGCCTCTGTGGTTGGGGCCATTCAAATGATTTGGGACTGGTTTCGAAGCATGCTGGGCGATGTCGTACAGATGTTTTTGCATGCAATCCCCTAATCTGAGGCCAGTTTCACCGATATATGTTATCCTGCATCTTTTGCAAACGATGACATATATCACATTTCGGGACTCGCATGTGAATCCCTCATGAAGAGTGAGGATAGTTTTGGGAAAGGTGATTGTTTTTGTTTCCCGAACTACGGGGCAGGTAACGCAGCGGGGGCGGTTACATTTTCTGGTGCCAACATATGTGAGGTTCTGCTTCAAGTGGCCGTGGACGAGGATGTCCTTAAGGTTTGGCTCACGTTTGCAAACTACCTCTCTACTAAATCCACCCCTTCTTACTTTTCAAACTTCCTCACAGCATCACTCTGCAACCCCGCTATTGTCTCTGCAACCCCTCTTCTCTGCAACACCTCTGCCCCAATCATCTGTTTCAATTTCTCCTAGCTAGGTCGGTATTGCGTCACTCTCTCTCCCCTCCCCGGTTCCCCATCCACCACCCCCAGTTACAACCCACTAACCACATGTCACAGGTCTCTATTTAAACAGTCTCCACGTCCTACTAGATCCATTCCTGACACACACCGCCGGACAAGCCACACCTTGCAATTTACAGCTAAGTACTCTTTTAAAAAAAATTATTTTTTTTAGTATTCATGTGAATCTATACTCTCTCTCTCTCTATTTCTTCGTCCTGTATGTTTTTTGTATGATTAAGGGTCAGGCCGAAACGTCACAACTTTGTAATCGTTAAGTAATAAAGCTGCTCCTATTTTTTTTTCCTATTTTATACATTCTGGTATCACAGCTTTACTGCAGTGCTTCGTGTATAGTTGTATACTTATACACTAATTATTGTGTCACTAAGCAGAAGTGCTGTAGGGTGTTATAATGGTATTCTGTGGACGTGATGGTGTATAGAGCTACATGTCAAGTTCCTGGTTGTCATCAGGAGAGCTTCCGGGAGAAAATTTGTAAGCCCTTACAAAACTTCCTCCTTATCTTTTCTAATCCACTCCAGACCCCCATTAAATCCTCCGGGCCTACATTAAAACTGAGAAAACGCCCTGGATTAGGGGCAGTACGCCGGCAGGAAGCCATCTCTTAGGACCTGATGATCAGGGTTGGGATTTGTCACATCTCTGAAAACTTCTCTGCCCATGTTTCCCATTGACAGTGTGATGTCAGATCTTTCTGACTAAAATCACTTTAATGTTCTGCATGACTGATTGCATGGTCAAACTCTTTGAGATTCAGTTTTCTGGAAGAAGTAAGAGTGCTGTGTCATCTCCTGGTGTGTTCATGTATCTATGCTGGTAGCAGCAGTTTCGATGAATTATGGTCATCAGCGGTTAATGCACTACTCCCTCTCTCTCTCTCTCTCTCTCTCTCTCTCTCTCTCCCCCCCCCCCTCTCATGGCGAAAATCGGCAGTTCGAATACCGGGCGGAGCCGCCTCAGTCACCTCAGCCACCCAGTTGTACCTGGCTTCTGTGGAGCTGGAGAAGGAAAGCTGTAGATATTGGTACCTGGCTTCTATGGAGATGGAGAAGGAAAGCTGTAGATATTGGTACCTGGCTTCTGTGGAGATGGAGAAGGAAAGCTGTAGATATTGGTACCTGACTTCTATGGAAATGGAGAAGGAAAGCTGTAGATATTGGTACCTGGCTTCTGTGGAGATGGTGAAGGAAAGCCGGCCAGGTGTAATGCTCACCTCATCAGCATCCAATGTTCTGACATGACACAAAGACTGTATCCCCTTAGGTGCCCCCCCCCCCCACATCATAATAGGTAGTAAAAAAAAGTAAAGGTAATCCTATCATGCCTTAGAGGCACATAGGGATATGGTGTTAGTGCCCATATTTTCCTTGACCTGTCATCACACTAGAGGGTGATATGGTCAGTACCACGCCTGGCTGCCTTTTCCTTCCCCAACTCCAGAAGAAGTCGGGTACCCATTTCTACAGCTGGGTGACTGAGGTACCACCGGCCGGATTCGAACCCCCGACCTTCGCCATGAGAACCAGTGCAACATCATAATAGGACTACCTTTATATTACATCAGTTCACGGGTTCTCAAATGGGGACATTCTTAACCTTTTGGAGTATTGCGAACCAAGTGATTTGGGGGGGGGGGGGGGCTCAATCTAAGCATTTTTTTTCTTAAAGTGTTGGCAGATTAGAAGCTTGTTTCAGCTGCTCTGTCCCTAGTTATCTGATTGTAAAGTAAAACTTTTGACACCTTTTCATGTCGTACCTTTTGGTGGTGGTGGTGGTGGTGGTGGTATTTTCAGAAATCATTTGGGCTGTTTGTAATCGTAAAAAGGCTGAGAACATCTGAGTTGATGGTTCCAGTGAGTTCTGTTGGATAAATCCACGAGAGTCGGAGAATAACCTGAATAATTGATCGTCAAATTGGTTCAGGATGAGTGAGTGAGTGAGTGGGTGGGTGGGTGAGTGAGTGAGTGAGTGGGTGGGTGGGTGAGTGAGTGAGTGGGTGAGTGAGTGAGTGAGTGAGGGAGCGAGTGAGTGAGTGAGTGAGTGGGTGGGTGAGTGAGTGGGTGAGTGAGTGAGGGAGGGAGGGAGGGAGTGAGTCTAAATACTTAAACTATCTTCAACCTGAGAGTAAAGACAGCGGGTTAGTCTAATCTTGGCTATGGTCGGTGGTTTGATTTAACAAGAGACTCCCCATAGCCAATCAAAGAGCAGAAATGAATGCCAGTTTCCTCTTGACTCAATAAAAGATATCCAGGTGTGATACAGGCCACATCATTTTGTAGTTTGTTGGCAGGTGAAGAGAAACACGAGAACTAACAGCATATCCCCTGTAAGGATAACAGATACGGAACCTCAACTTCCACCATGTAATGAAAGCATTAGCTCAAACTACAGTGGCAGACATTAACCCCCCCCCCCCAATCATCACCACCACCTCCTCCACCCCCTGGTTAAACTTAATAAGGACTCCCTCCTCCTCAAACCATAAAACAGTTCCTAGGAGTTATTTTCTTTTCCTTGACTTTGGGCCCCTTGCTTTTAGCTGGTTCGGCTTAATTGGATACTCCACGACTGACTAGCTACAAAACCAACTTGTGGTGTATACTAATGTGTGCCTGTTTGATATAGAGTTACAAGTGCCACAGAATACAAGGTGAATTCATTATCTTGCTCTTTGTTTTCACAGACATTCCATCTCCCGTTATCACTGAAGTACGACTGTCCTTCTCCAACAACATGGATGCTGGTGGCCGACTCTCTGTTTGCTGTCCTTGCAGTGGGCCTGCCCGTGGCTAGACAGAATCGTAAGTTGAAGCTTATATTACTTTGGAATGTGGGTGTATTGTTCTCGCTGCGCCGTTTGTGCTATTTGTGCTATCATTTTGTTTTTATTTTGAATGGGCAAAGATGCTGTCCGATTCAGCAGTCAGCGACCCGTAGTAGTAGCAGTAGTAGTAATAGTAGTAGTAGTAGTAGTAGTAGCAGTAGTAGTAGTTGTAGCAGTAGAAGTAGTTGTAGCAGCAGTAGTAGTAGTAGTAGTAGTAGTAGTTGTAGCAGTAGAAGTAGTTGTAGCAGTAGTAGTAGTAGCAGTATTAGTAGTAGTTGTAGCAGTAGTAGTAGTAGCAGCAGTAGTAGTAGTAATAGTAGTAGCAGTAGTAGTAGCAGTAGTAGTATAGTAGTAGTAGTAGTAGCAGTATTAGTAGTAGTTGTAGCAGTAGTAGTAGTAGCAGTAGTAGTAGTAGTATAGTAGTAGTAGTAGTAGTAGCATTAGTAGTAGCAGCAGTAGTAGTAGCAGTACTAGTAGTAGTATAGTAGTAGTAGTAGTAGTAGCATTAGTAGTAGCATTAGTAGTAGCAGTAGCAGCAGTAGTAGTAGTAGTAGTAGTAGTAGTAGTAGTAGCAGTAGTAGTAGTAGTAGTAGAAGGTAGATTTTCGTGCTTTGACTTACAGACGAAGCTAATACCATCCTAGCGAGCTAGTCACAAGTTTCTCTGTAAGCTCTGCATAAAAGGGATCAAATGGATTTGAGTTGAGGAAGATTTGGTTACAGACAATAGTGTCTTCAGTTTTCGCAATGCTGGAAGAGAAGATTAGCTTCGGCCTGGGGGTACCATGGCCTAAAATCATGGCAGACAGCTGCGCTTCATTGAATAGTGATGTGTGTGTACTCTAGTGTAATGTAATGTTATGTTTGTTTGTATATGTATGTATGTATGTATGTAATGTAATGTATTTTTTTTAAACCGGTACATATGAGTAAGTATCCTGTCTTTCACCTTGCATGAAGTGCTTTCCGAAATATCCATTTTGTCAATACATTCGGTACTTTGTACTTTTTTATGTAAAATTAGACACGGTTTACAAACATCAGCAGAAAGTGAATGATCATGTAAATGTTTTCTTTCTTATTTTGCGGCGAGATTTCATCTTTACAAACATGCTCCCATGCTGAGGTAAGGTAAAGGTAGTCCCATAGTAAACCCCGTAGCTAAGCCGGTCCACTCACTTGCTGAGGTAGATAAAGGTAGTCCCACAGTAAATGCCGTAGCTAGCCGGTCCACTCACATGCTGAGGTAGGTAAAGACAGTCCCATAGTAAACCCCGTAGCTAGCCGGTCCACTCACATGCTGAGGTAGGTAAAGACAGTCCCATAGTAAACCCCGTAGCTAGCCGGTCCACTCACATGCTGAGGCATGGTAAAGGTAGTCCCATAGTAAACCCCGTAGCTAGCCGGTCCACTCACATGCTGAGGTAGGTAAAAACAGTCCCATAGTAAACCCCGTAGCTAGCCGGTCCACTCACATGCTGAGGCATGGTAAAGGTAGTCCCATAGTAAACCCCGTGGCTAGCCGGTCCACTCACATGCTGAGGTAGGTAAAGACAGTCCCATAGTAAACCCCGTAGCTAGCCGGTCCACTCACATGCTGAGGTAGGTAAAAACAGTCCCATAGTAAACCCCGTAGCTAGCCGGCCCACTCACATGCTGAGGTAGGTAAAGGTAGTCCCATAGTAAACCCCGTAGCTAGCCGGTCCACTCACATGCTGAGGTAGGTAAAGACAGTCCCATAGTAAACCCCGTAGCTAGCCGGTCCACTCACATGCTGAGGTAGGTAAAGACAGTCCCATAGTAAATGCCGTAGCTAGCCGGTCCACTCACATGCTGAGGCATGGTAAAGGTAGTCCCATAGTAAAACCCGTGGCTAGCCGGTCCACTCACATGCTGAGGTAGGTAAAGACAGTCCCACAGTAAATGCCGTAGCTAGCCGGTCCACTCACATGCTGAGGTAGATAAAGGTAGTCCCATAGTAAATGCCGTAGCTAGCCGGTCCACTCACATGCTGAGGCATGGTAAAGGTAGTCCCATAGTAAACCCCGTAGCTAGCCGGTCCACTCACATGCTGAGGTAGGTAAAGACAGTCCCACAGTAAATGCCGTAGCTAGCCGGTCCACTCACATGCTGAGGTAGATAAAGGTAGTCCCACAGTAAATGCCGTAGCTAGCCGGTCCACTCACATGCTGAGGTAGGTAAAGACAGTCCCATAGTAAACCCCGTAGCTAGCCGGTCCACTCACATGCTGAGGCATGGTAAAGGTAGTCCCATAGTAAACCCCGTAGCTAGCCGGTCCACTCACATGCTGAGGTAGGTAAAGGTAGTCCCATAGTAAACCCCATAGCTAGCCGGTCCACTCACATGCTGAGGTAGGTAAAGGTAGTCCCATAGTAAACCCCATAGCTAGCCGGTCCACTCACATGCTGAGGTAGGTAAAGGTAGTCCCATAGTAAACCCCATAGCTAGCCGGTCCACTCACATGCTGAGGTAGGTAAAGGTAGTCCTATAGTAAATGCCGTAGCTAGCCACATGCTGAACCAAAAACTCCCAATAAACTGAGCATCATCACCCTACTGGCCCGATTATCCCTAAGCCGATTTCACTGGTTGTTTTTCCTTTTTACCTTTTTTCCCCCCTGATAATATATACCGGTTACGGTATCCGATGACTTCCAGACTGGATCAGTGGATGAATGTATGCGTTTGAATAAACGTTTATACTCATATACATGACTGAGGTGGGACTCATATTTTGTGTACCGCATTTGTGTTTTCTGTGAATAACTGCGCCAAAACGATCAACACCCATCTCCACTTCTCACTGCGACCTTCTCCAGAATAACTCAAAAGTTAGCCACATTTAGCTTCTACCACATTTAGAATATGGCTCAACATCTTGGTGCACAGCATCAAACACTACGCTGCATAATCTAGACAAGGTTCAAAATCAGTCACTACGGATTATCACAGGTGCCATGAGGTCCACACCAATAGTAGAAATGCAGAAAATAGTTGGTGTTCAACCGCTAAAGGAACGTAGAGACACAAAGGTCATGACCATGGGAGAAAAATTCCTTAGCTCTGTAAGCCATCCCCTGAAGGAGAGATTCAATAACTTGGCATTAGGACGGCTTAAAAGAAGCAGCTTCATTCATCAGGCCAAGCGTATGCGTAAGCTGATACCTGACCTTCCAACTGTAGTCACTCCATTATCATCTGTACCAGAGCATACACCATGGAAAGAAGCAGATTATACACAAATAACTATTCAGACTGAAGTGAAAGGTGTGCAGAATGGTGAGATGCAGAGCAGTCTTGTAAGATCAATAGCCACACTTAGTGTTCTAGATGACAAATATCCATGTGACACCTGGATACGTGTGTATACAGATGGATCTGCACATAATGCCATAAAAAATGGTGGGGCAGGAGCATATATTGAATATCCAAACAACACCATTGACAAGATTTCCATACCCACTGGTAAATACTGCAACAACTTTGATGCAGAAGTTAGGGCAATTATTGCTGCAGTTGAAAAACTATCAGACTCCAGAATTGATACATGTCCTGTAGTAATTCTCACAGATGCAAGATCAGTACTGGAGGCTCTTCAGTGCAACAAACTACCAGACCTTAAGGATGCCTTGTCAAAAATTGGCTTACAACATGGAGTCACTTTGCAGTGGATTCCCTCCCACTGTGGGATACCAGGCAATGAGAAAGCTGACCATCTGGCCAAAGAGGGCACTGAAATGGAGCAACCAGACATACCAGTCACCTATAATCAGAAGAAAAGCATGATAAAAACCTACAGGAAGCCACAAACACCACCACATGATGACTATCACATGCTAAACAGAAAGGAACAAGTCACCATCTTCCGTCTCCGAACAGGACACAGCCGACTCCGAAGTCATATGTATACAAAGTTTAAGGTTGGTACTACTAATCTATGTACATGTGCCCAGGTGCCCCAAACTGTGGAACATATCCTCCAGAACTGCACCAACTATGAGACACTGAGAAATAATTACTGGCCCAGTGAAACCACTAAAGAAGATAAGCTCTACGGTTCCATACATGAGTTACAAAAAACAGTGAAATTTATCCAAGAGACAGGACTGCAGATATAGACAGACAGTGCGAACGAAGAAGAAGAAGAAGAAGCCACATTTAGCTATACTTTAGAAAAGGTGCCCCCCCCCCCAACAGAAAAAAGTTCATGAACGCCATCCAGGCATGCTCCGGCAGAACCCCCCCCCCCCCCTTGTATGTGTGTGCACGTATATGTGCGAAGTGGGAGATCTGTTTAGATCACTGCTTCCAGACCTTTGTTTCTTGTCCAGGTTGTGGACCGCCTGGATGCCGACTCCCTAAACTCCGCCGCGGCTGGCAATAAATTTCCCTTCTGCCGGTGTCATGGGACCTAACGTCCTTGTGAGCATTGTGGCGCACTTTCAAAATATCACTTGCTAGTTGGATATCGCAAAAATAAAAATAAAAAGCCATGAAGCAATTTTCGTAACAACGAAGGAATAAACACATTTTCGTAACATTCTACCTAGTCAGTATTTACCGTTCAGAGACCCCAACATGACCCTTCACCGGCCCAGAGTTGGAGGCCACAAGTGTAGATATACCAGTTGCATAAAGACACGTTTAGTGTTATAATCAATGTTATGTATTGACCTGAACTGTGTAATGACCTATATTGTGTAGTGACATGATTGAGATCTGATCTATGTAATGTTACAACTAGCGCTTTGTTGAGATCTAAAAGTGTGATGGTCTGTATATTTGCCACAGAAAGTTTCAAATAATGTTGATGATTTTTATGTAATGAACATAACAATAAAGTATATAAAGACCCACAACTTTCATAGTATAATCTTTTTTTGTTTTGTTTGTTTCATTCTCTAGGCAAGTCCTTTACATTAATGTGGGCAGAATTAGCGGCCCTGTTTGAGAACTTCCTGTTTTCTCAACAGTGAGTACCAGTGGATGTTTTCTACGTTCCTCTTTGTTTTGTTTTCCACATTCCTCTTTATTTTGTTTTCCACTTTCCTCTTTATTTTGTTTTCCACATTCCTCTTTATTTTGTTTTCCACATTCCTCTTTTGTTTTCTACATTCCTCTTTATTTTGTTTTCTACATTCCTCTTTATTTTGTTTTCTACTTTCTCTTTATTTTGTTTTCTACATTCCTCTTTATATTGTTTTCTACTTTCCTCTTTATTTTGTTTTCTACATTCCTCTTTATTTTGTTTTCTACTTTCCTCTTTGTTTTGGCGTGCATGTATGTATTATGTTGATGGTGGCAGTGATAGTAAGTGATGGAGGAGAAGGAAGTGGTTTACTCTCTACATTTACTCTCACTTTGGCATTATAGGACATTCATGTGATAATTATGTGCTTCATATCCATAATTCAGAATTGGCTGTCTTCTAAGACTGACCCCACAATGACAGTCAAGTTCTAGACTGTGCCATCATCTGCCAAGAACTTTTGTAGCTAGCAGCCACAGGGCGCCCTGGCGCGCCTGAGTAGCGCAGTGGTTATTGCACTTAGTCTCTCAGTGCCAAGATCAGGAGTTTAGATGTAACTGAAGGTGCCCTAGTCACCCCAGCCGTAGAAATGGGTGCCTGGATTCTTCTGGAACTGGGGAAGGAAAGGCAACCAGTCGTGATGCTGACCACATCACCCTCTAGTGTAGTGGTTCCCAACCATTTTACATCCAAAGACCATTTTTCCAGCTTCATAAAAGTTGGGTGACGGACCCCAACTTTTATGTAATATCACAAAAATCATGACCCTTAATAGGATTTACTCAGTAGGTGGCTCTTAATACCAAATAGGTAACATATTACTAAACAGTGCTTCAAGGAACACTTGTGATCCATAGACCACAAGCTGAGAACCACTGCTCTAGTGTTCTGATAGATCAAGGAAAGTATTGACACTAACACCATATCCCTTAGATGTCTCCATGGCATAATCTCCATGGCTATCTTTAACTTTCAGAGAGATCTGCCACTGCTGCAGACATCATATGATTCTTAGGGACAGATGTCCATGAAGCATAGGTAGCTTCAGAAAAGAAATCCATACAACAGGGAGATGTGAACTTTTATTCATTGCAGAACACTAGCAGACAGTAGAAGGTGTAAAGATGGAAGCATCCTGCCTTTGACCAATAGTTCATTGGGCCCTTGAACTAGAACTGCTGATAATATTATCATTGCAAGATGTGCTCCTTCAGGATAGGTCCTCCATGGAGCTTGTTCTTTTTGATTCACTACAAGCAAGCTACTCTCCATCTGTTAGAAAAGTCAAAGCCATAAAGCATTTAGAAAAAGAAGTACAGATAAGAATGACCAATGTCAGCATTCTCTGTTTTGTGGTTAATTATGTCTGTTCTACTTGTTTCAAGCTTGGGCAAGTATTCTCTGTTTTGTGGTTAATTATGTCTGTTCTACTTGTTTCAGGCTGGGGCAGGTATTCTCTGTTTTGTGGTTAATTATGTCTGTTCTACTTGTTTCAGGCTGGGGCAGGTATTCTCTGTTTTGTGGTTAATTATGTCTGTTCCACTTGTTTCAAGCTTGGGCAAGTATTCTCTGTTTTGTGGTTAATTATGTCTGTTCTACTTGTTTCAAGCTTGGGCAAGTATTCTCTGTTTTGTGGTTAATTATGTCTGTTCCACTTGTTTCAAGCTTGGGCAAGTATTCTCTGTTTTGTGGTTAATTATGTCTGTTCCACTTGTTTCAAGCTTGGGCAAGTATTCTCTGTTTTGTGGTTAATTATGTCTGTTCTACTTGTTTCAAGCTTGGGCAAGTATTCTCTGTTTTGTGGTTAATTATGTCTGTTCTACTTGTTTCAAGCTTGGGCAAGTATTCTCTGTTTTGTGGTTAATTATGTCTGTTCTACTTGTTTCAAGCTTGGGCAAGTATTCTCTGTTTTGTGGTTAATTATGTCTGTTCCACTTGTTTCAAGCTTGGGCAAGTATTCTCTGTTTTGTGGTTAATTATGTCTGTTCTACTTGTTTCAAGCTTGGGCAAGTATTCTCTGTTTTGTGGTTAATTATGTCTGTTCTACTTGTTTCAGGCTGGGGCAGGTATTCTCTGTTTTGTGGTTAATTATGTCTGTTCTACTTGTTTCAGGCTGGGGCAGGTATTCTCTGTTTTGTGGTTAATTATGTCTGTTCCACTTGTTTCAAGCTTGGGCAAGTATTCTCTGTTTTGTGGTTAATTATGTCTGTTCTACTTGTTTCAAGCTTGGGCAAGTATTCTCTGTTTTGTGGTTAATTATGTCTGTTCCACTTGTTTCAAGCTTGGGCAAGTATTCTCTGTTTTGTGGTTAATTATGTCTGTTCCACTTGTTTCAAGCTTGGGCAAGTATTCTCTGTTTTGTGGTTAATTATGTCTGTTCTACTTGTTTCAAGCTTGGGCAAGTATTCTCTGTTTTGTGGTTAATTATGTCTGTTCTACTTGTTTCAAGCTTGGGCAAGTATTCTCTGTTTTGTGGTTAATTATGTCTGTTCTACTTGTTTCAAGCTTGGGCAAGTATTCTCTGTTTTGTGGTTAATTATGTCTGTTCCACTTGTTTCAAGCTTGGGCAAGTATTCTCTGTTTTGTGGTTAATTATGTCTGTTCTACTTGTTTCAAGCTTGGGCAAGTATTCTCTGTTTTGTGGTTAATTATGTCTGTTCTACTTGTTTCAAGCTTGGGCAAGTATTCTCTGTTTTGTGGTTAATTATGTCTGTTCTACTTGTTTCAAGCTTGGGCAAGTATTCTCTGTTTTGTGGTTAATTATGTCTGTTCTACTTGTTTCAAGCTTGGGCAAGTATTCTCTGTTTTGTGGTTAATTATGTCTGTTCCACTTGTTTCAAGCTTGGGCAAGTATTCTCTGTTTTGTGGTTAATTATGTCTGTTCTACTTGTTTCAAGCTTGGGCAAGTATTCTCTGTTTTGTGGTTAATTATGTCTGTTCTACTTGTTTCAAGCTTGGGCAAGTATTCTCTGTTTTGTGGTTAATTATGTCTGTTCCACTTGTTTCAAGCTTGGGCAAAGATTCTCAGTCATGTTTTATTTTTCTTTCTGAAGCTCCTGCCCCCCAACCCTTTCTGTCGAGGACTTCCAGAGAGATGAGTCATATGACTGCCGTATTGTCCAGCTCATAAGAGATGATATCCTTCCTCATGCCAGCTTCCTTCCTCCTGAGTTCATGGTCAAGATCATGGATATCCTCAACAAGGGGTCAATTCACTCAACAACATCAGATTGCTTTGTGGGTGAGTTTATGGTCAAGTGCTACATTCTACTCCCATGGATAAACAACTGGATTTTGTTGTACTTGTATATCATAGCATATATTCTGCATATTCCAGAAAATATTGACCACAACACATATTTAGCACACAGACATACAGAGCATAGGGTTAATATAAAGAGTTTATTCCACACATACAGCTCACATATATCAGACCTCATCCACATGGCACTTTATTTCACGTACACCATAGCACAGGTAAGGTCAGCTAGCATTCTGTCACAGCATAGATATTGCACATATCACAAACTATCATACTATATCTTTCATAATTATCATGTATGTCCTCATCTTGCTTAAGGTACAGCCCAGATACCACTGTATGATGAAGTGGTTCTCAAACTTTTTGAGCCACTAACCCCCATCCCTCTCCCATGTCACACCCCTAGCATCCCCAAAAAGTGTTTTTCCTACAGTTGGTTCTGATGCCCCTGCTGCTCACTTTTATCTCATCCCCCCCCCTCTCCACCCCCATCTTCTCAACTCCCTTAGGTAGGCTTTACTGCTCACTTTGGGATCTACTGCTGTAGCACAGCATTCACAGACATCCAGCTCTCTTTTTTTCTTCTTCTTCCTCTTCTGTCTTCCTGAAACTGCGAGCTGATGTTTGCACAGCATTGTTGAGGTACAGCATTGTTGAGGTACAGCATTGAGGCGCAGCATTGTTGAGGTACAGCATTGAGGCGCAGCATTGTTGAGGTACAGCATTGAGGTACAGCATTGAGGCGCAGCATTGTTGAGGTACAGCATTGAGGCGCAGCACTGTTGAGGTACAGCATTGAGGCACAGCATTGTTGAGGTACAGCATTGAGGCACAGCATTGAGGCATAGCATTGTTGAGGTACAGCATTGAGGCACAGCATTGTGTCAGTTTGGGAGTGAGTCATGGCAGCTGATTTTTTTTCAGGCCTTAAGAGCAGCTAAAAACCAGGTGATGTTCAATACTTCTTTAGTAGACTCCACCACCATGGGGACTATGGCAGTCCCTGCCCCATTAGCCAGGCTAGCCCTGTTACTGGGGGTACCAATGGAGAGATGGGGCAGGGTCTTGATCACTGTGGTTCGTGAACTCAGACATCAGCATGTCAACTATGGATAGAAACAACATACTTTTTTTGTTTGTCCTGATAAAACACAAATTTTCTTATCCCAGCAGACACTGAATCCAGCAGAAAGTTGAGGGAAGAATTTGCCAGAACCTGCTTCCAAACACTTCTCCAGTTTTCATTTGTGAGCGACACTGTTTCAGAGCAAGGGCAGCTGACTCGTCTTGCTGTCATGTCATTGCTACGTCGCTGCCAGGAAGTTGTCACAAAGTATGTGGAAGATGAGAGGCTCAGTGGCAAGTGCCCGCTTCCTAGGTAAGTATGACAGCATCATTCTCAACACAGAAGGTATGTTTTATTTTTCTTTCTGAAGCTCCTGCCCCCCAACCCTTTCTGTCGAGGACTTCCAGAGAGATGAGTCATATGACTGCCGTATTGTCCAGCTCATAAGAGATGATATCCTTCCTCATGCCAGCTTCCTTCCTCCTGAGTTCATGGTCAAGATCATGGATATCCTCAACAAGGGGTCAATTCACTCAACAACATCAGATTGCTTTGTGGGTGAGTTTATGGTCAAGTGCTACATTCTACTCCCATGGATAAACAACTGGATTTTGTTGTACTTGTATATCATAGCATATATTCTGCATATTCCAGAAAATATTGACCACAACACATATTTAGCACACAGACATACAGAGCATAGGGTTAATATAAAGAGTTTATTCCACACATACAGCTCACATATATCAGACCTCATCCACATGGCACTTTATTTCACGTACACCATAGCACAGGTAAGGTCAGCTAGCATTCTGTCACAGCATAGATATTGCACATATCACAAACTATCATACTATATCTTTCATAATTATCATGTATGTCCTCATCTTGCTTAAGGTACAGCCCAGATACCACTGTATGATGAAGTGGTTCTCAAACTTTTTTGAGCCACTAACCCCCATCCCTCTCCCATGTCACACCCCTAGCATCCCCAAAAAGTGTTTTTCCTACAGTTGGTTCTGATGCCCCTGCTGCTCACTTTTATCTCATCCCCCCCCCTCTCCACCCCCATCTTCTCAACTCCCTTAGGTAGGCTTTACTGCTCACTTTGGGATCTACTGCTGTAGCACAGCATTCACAGACATCCAGCTCTCTTTTTTTCTTCTTCTTCCTCTTCTGTCTTCCTGAAACTGCGAGCTGATGTTTGCACAGCATTGTTGAGGTACAGCATTGTTGAGGTACAGCATTGAGGCGCAGCATTGTTGAGGTACAGCATTGAGGCGCAGCATTGTTGAGGTACAGCATTGAGGTACAGCATTGAGGCGCAGCATTGTTGAGGTACAGCATTGAGGCGCAGCACTGTTGAGGTACAGCATTGAGGCACAGCATTGTTGAGGTACAGCATTGAGGCACAGCATTGAGGCATAGCATTGTTGAGGTACAGCATTGAGGCACAGCATTGTGTCAGTTTGGGAGTGAGTCATGGCAGCTGATTTTTTTCAGGCCTTAAGAGCAGCTAAAAACCAGGTGATGTTCAATACTTCTTTAGTAGACTCCACCACCATGGGGACTATGGCAGTCCCTGCCCCATTAGCCAGGCTAGCCCTGTTACTGGGGGTACCAATGGAGAGATGGGGCAGGGTCTTGATCACTGTGGTTCGTGAACTCAGACATCAGCATGTCAACTATGGATAGAAACAACATACTTTTTTTGTTTGTCCTGATAAAACACAAATTTTCTTATCCCAGCAGACACTGAATCCAGCAGAAAGTTGAGGGAAGAATTTGCCAGAACCTGCTTCCAAACACTTCTCCAGTTTTCATTTGTGAGCGACACTGTTTCAGAGCAAGGGCAGCTGACTCGTCTTGCTGTCATGTCATTGCTACGTCGCTGCCAGGAAGTTGTCACAAAGTATGTGGAAGATGAGAGGCTCAGTGGCAAGTGCCCGCTTCCTAGGTAAGTATGACAGCATCATTCTCAACACAGAAGGTATCTTCTATTTAAAAGTGTCTTTTTCATCACAGAAACACATCATTCCAAACATAAAGAAGCTTCCATCATGCTACAGAAAAACATCATTCCAGTCATAAAGATACTCCACAGAAAATTATCCTTCCACTCGTAAAGAAGCTTTCATCTTATCACAGGAAAACATCGTCATTCTTCCAGACATAAAAAAAAGCTTCCATCTTATCACAGAAAAACGTCCTTCCAAGCATAAAAAAGCATCCATCTTATCACAGAAAAACATCCTTCCAAGCATTAAAAACCTTCCATCTTATCACAGAAAAACATCATTCCAAACATAAAGAAGCTTCCATCATGCTACAGAAAAACATCATTCCAGTCATAAAGATACTCCACAGAAAATTATCCTTCCACTCGTAAAGAAGCTTTCATCTTATCACAGGAAAACATCGTCATTCTTCCAGACATAAAAAAAAGCTTCCATCTTATCACAGAAAAACGTCCTTCCAAGCATAAAAAAGCATCCATCTTATCACAGAAAAACATCCTTCCAAGCATTAAAAACCTTCCATCTTATCACAGAAAACATCCTTCCAAACATAAATAAGATTCCATCTTATCACAGAAAAACTTCCTTCTAGTCATAAAAAAAAAAAAGAAACTTCTAATTACAAGAAAAAAACTTCTTTCTCATCAAAAACTTATATCATTTTTAACACAGAAATATTTCCTTCTTAACAGAGAAAAACCTTCTCCTCATTGAAAAGCTTCCTTTTTATCACAGATTTTATGAATGAGCATTACAAAATGACATCTTCCTTTCTGTCACAGATTTTATGAATGAGCATTACAAAATGACATCTTCCTTTTTGTCACAGATTTTATGAATGAGCATTACAAAATGACATCTTCCCTTTTGTCATAGATTTTACAAATGAGCATTACAAAATGACATCTTTTTTGTCACAGAAAAAAGCTTACTTTTCACCCTGTGTTGCTGATGCTTATATTTGCACTATCAAACATGTTAGATAAATCTTCAAAATAATAAAAAGATTTTCTTTTGTTTCTGTACTCTTTAACTCAGGCCAAGATTAGCTGAGATGTCTTCCGTGTTGAAGGCCATCACAACACTGCTGCAGTCTCTCAAGAAAGCACCAAGGGAGAATGGTATGGCCATGTTTTATTGTTTGCTTTTCTTTCCTGCAACTGTAGAAGCCAAGAAAGCGGTGGAGTCTGAGCCAGCCAAAGCTGAAGAAGAGCTGCGCTACTTTCTCCTGTGCTGCCTGCTTAACAGTTCTGTAATACTGTACCTGCTGGTCACTAGGGTGGGAAAAGATGTTTTCTTTGTGGTGGTGGATCCTGATGAGAAGGTTACATCATCATTTCCAAAAAGATGTAGAAAAACTCCCTTTGACAAACTCCATATCCAACATGATGCCTGCATTTCATATACCTTTATCACAGGCATCAGCTTCCAAAAACATCTAGTTCCCATATACAGGCAGATCCTACTTAAATGTCTAGTTCCCATATACAGGCAGATCCTACTTAAATGTCTAGTTCCCAGCTGCAGCCAAATCTCATCAAAAAGCTACAAAAAATTGGTAATTACTGGTAGATCTCATATAAAGATATAGTTTCCATCTAAAGGCATATCCAACAATAATCCCATAGTTTCCACCAAAGGTAGATCCCACATAAAACTCTGGTTCCCAACAACAAATGTATCTTATGTATTTTTCCTAGGGTTCCCAACAACAAATGTATCTTATATATTTTTCCTAGGGTTCCCAACAACAAATGTATCTTATATATTTTTCCTAGGGTTCCCAACAACAAATTTATCTTATATATTTTTCCTAGGGTTCCCAACAACAAATGTATCTTATATATTTTTCCTAGGGTTCCCAACAACAAATTTATCTTATATATTTTTCCTAGGGTTCCCAACAACAAATGTATCTTATGTATTTTTCCTAGGGTTCCCAACAACAAATGTATCTTATATATTTTTCCTAGGGTTCCCAACAACAAATGTATCTTATGTATTTTTCCTAGGGTTCCCAACAACAAATGTATCTTATATTTTTCCTAGGGTTCCCAACAACAAATGTATCTTATATATTTTTCCTAGGGTTCCCAAAACAAATGTATCTTATATATTTTTCCTAGGGTTCCCAACAACAAATGTATCTCATATATTTTTCCTAGGGTTCCCAACAACAAATGTATCTCATATATTTTTCCTAGGGTTCCCAACAACAAATGTATCTCATATATTTTTCCTAGGGTTCCCAACAACAAATGTATCTTATATATTTTTCCTAGGGTTCCCAACAACAAATGTATCTTATATATTTTTCCTAGGGTTCCCAACAACAAATGTATCTCATATATTTTTCCTAGGGTTCCCAACAACAAATGTATCTCATGTATTTTTCCTAGGGTTCCCAACAACAAATGTATCTCATGTATTTTTCCTAGGGTTCCCAACAAATGTATCTCATATATTTTTCCTAGGGTTCCCAACAACAAATGTATCTCATATATTTTTCCTAGGGTTCCCAACAACAAATGTATCTTATATATTTTTCCTAGGGTTCCCAACAACAAATGTATCTTATATATTTTTCCTAGGGTTCCCAACAACAAATGTATCTCATATATTTTTCCTAGGGTTCCCAACAACAAATGTATCTCATGTATTTTTCCTAGGGTTCCCAACAACAAATGTATCTCATGTATTTTTCCTAGGGTTCCCAACAACAAATGTATCTTATATATTTTTCCTAGGGTTCCCAACAACAAATGTATCTTATATATTTTTCCTAGGGTTCCCAACAACAAATGTATCTTATATATTTTTCCTAGGGTTCCCAACAACAAATGTATCTCATATATTTTTCCTAGGGTTCCCAACAACAAATGTATCTCATATATTTTTCCTAGGGTTCCCAACAACAAATGTATCTTAGCTATTTCCTAGCTCTAAGAAGATCCAGTTTTAAATAAAATGATAAGTGGTAACAGATTTTTGAATGTTCTGTCAACTGACAACTGATTTTAGCTTTTAAAAATTATCAAGAAAATTCATCATCATCATCATCATGTGCCATGCTTACAGTCAATCCTCACAGATTTGGTTTTAAATAGTTTCCTGGACCATCATGTCAGACTGTCCATGATATCTCTTTGTCTTCCTCTACCTCGACTGCATATTATCTTTCTTATTGTTATGTTTCCTTCTCATATTACATGCCCAATTAATGCTGTGTTTTTTCCATTTGGTTTTCAGTTTTGTTTTTTTTTTATCTCATTGACTTTTATTACTGGTAGATCCCACATAAATGTATGGTTTCTAAGAGCAGATCCTACATAATTGTCTAGTTCCCAACAACAGATCCTACATAAACCTCTAGTTCCCAGCAACAGATCCTGCATAAAAGTCTAGTTTCCAGCAACAAACAAATCCTACCTAATGTCCAATTTCTAGCTACAGGAAGACCCCATATAAATGATGTGTTTCCTACATTGTTATCCCAGCTGGTCCAACCACTCTGAACATTCTTCTGAAAAAAAAAAAAATCTCTGCTTCTCTAGTGGTCCCCATATTGAGGTGTTCATATCTTGGGTGAGAGACTACAGTTGTTGTAGTATATGAGTGTATGCAGTTATTTGTAGTATGAGACATATAAACTTCCCACTTTGAAGCAAGTTAAGATGCCAGGCTTGTCAGTCCTAAGCAGGAACAAGCTGTCCAGCTTCTTAATCAAGCACAAGTTTTAAGTATAGATCTTAACTTTTGTGTGATGAAGCCTTCTTGTTTCTACTTAAGAGGAGATTTAAGGTTAGCTGTGATAGCTAAGAGCCCTTGTGATACTCTTTTTTTTTTTCCTCACAAATTTATTGGTTTATTTATGTTTGTTTTTAAATCCAACAGTTGAAGTGAATGTTTGGACTCAAGTAATCAAACTGTATCCAGCTTTGGTGGAGTGTACAACTTCTCCGTCGCCTCAGGTGAGTACTTTCAGTACACTGGTCTGGATGATTTGAGAAAGCGCTATCCAAAGGGTTGTAAAGTGATATTTGCACTCATATTGATTTCGTTCAAAGGCTCCCAGGTAAACCCAGTGTAGCTATTCTAATATAAAAAATATGAAAATAATGAAGATGCAAAGATGAAATATACTAATGGTCAGATTAGGCTTTGAAACCCTACATTTGATTTGGTAGAAATTTAGCTTTTATTTCATGTTTATAAAATATTGGCAGTTGTTCAAGATTTAGTCAGCAGATAGTTCATTTTGACCAAAGATTTGATAACAGACGGATGCAATAATTACAGCAAGCATGGAAACCTTCCACAGGTCTAAGTTAACCTGAAGTTTGATCACTAATGCTAAAGGTTATTGTTTCTACATAATTTGTCATGAGTGTACTAGGATGCAAGTGTCATTTAAATGTCATTCACACATTTAATGAAGTTTTGTTTCCCCTGGTAATAATTTTTCAGGCTGGGTCAGACGGTCCAAGAAAAAATAAATCCCCATTGTGGAATCAAACCCAGGAGCTCCTGGACAGCATGCATATCCACTGACCATCACAACCACCATAGCAGTTATTATAATGCTTTGAACCTGGTATGTCCTATATTAGGAGAGGGGGCAGAGGTCTTTACTTGGTTTAATCAAAGCTCCCGAGTGTTGGTTAATCCACCACAGAGCATGGTCACTAGCAGCTTCCACACAGCAACAAATCAATGAAGGAATTACTGTCATTTTGTTCCATCAGATGAGTGATAGTAATTTTGTTCCATCAGATGAGTGATAGTAATCTTGTTCCATCTGATGAGTAACAGTAGTCTTGTTCCATCAGATGAGTGACAGTAATTTTGCTCCATCAGATGTATGACAATCATGTCATTGTTTCTTCTTTTTCCATATTTGTTCCAGGTATCCAAGAGTCTGCGTGATGCTCTGCATGAATTTTGTGACCTCTTAGCACCGCCCGGCTCCATGTTTCTTCCAAATGGCAGATAATTTGTTGATCACTCCACGGATAGCTCTGCAGACAGATTAGTCATGTGACAGCAGACATTTGTTAGCTTAATTTTTTTTTTTTTGGCCTCACAGTCACCTTGTGATTCCAGTGTGTGCGTGCATGTGTGTTTGAAAGTAGAAGCCTCCTCTTATAAACTGTTATCACAAGGATCTTAATTTACAAGTATTTATGAACAATAAAATACTGCATGAAATGTTTATATATAGACTTATTTAATTGTTGAGTGTATGCTTCTCATATATTGTGTTTATTTAGATCATTGTTTTCTTTTTGTTTCATATTTAGATCATTGTTTTCTTTGTGTTTCAGTCATCCAGGGTGTGAATAACTATCTTGGAATTTTCAAGTTGATTGTACTCCAAGCCTGACTGAGGGGGGCGGGGGGTGGGCCAGCTAGGGTTGTATCTCTGGGACCTGGAAGTCCTGATTAACCCATCTTTTCTTATTATGGACAAATTTAACTAGATTACTGTCACTCATCTGATGGAATGAGATTACTGTCACTCATCTGATGGAATGAGATTACTGTCACTCATCTGATGGAATGAGATTACTGTCACTCATCTGAAGGAACAATAGGTACTTGTCATGCTTGTATAGGGGGACAGGGCAGCCACTTAGAAAGCAGATTGCAAGAGAGATGCTAATGGCCTTGTTATGGTTATGTTTAATTAATTAGCTTTTCCTTAAGCACGAAAGACCCAGATGCTGGCCTTACAAACTTGGAGGATTGTATGTAACAGAGAGAACATTTATACTAATTCCAAGTATATGGTTATTTTTATGAGTATGAGATCACATTTCTAAAACAGTGAAAGAGACAAAGAAGCACAAACTCTTCATGTTTTTTTTTGTATGTTTTATTTTTTAAGTGAACGAATGAGCTTAAGAAGAACAGGCAACAAGCACTATAAAAAGCTCATTTAAAACTCTTGAACTGTTTAGAATAGAAAGTGCCTAATGTGAAGAAGCCAGGATATTATGAATGCATGTAATGATAGCAAGCAGACCTAATTCTATAAGTAAAGCGGCCAGATAATGATATCATGTTTATGGGTTGATACATATGACCATGAAAAGAAACAAAAGAAGCAGAAGAAATGAAAGAATATATTGAAAAGCAGGACTTAATTATGTTACGTAAATAACAATAAACTGACAGTGCAAAATGTAAACTTACATGGTTTACCTTCACCAAACACAATAATTGATGAATGTTTTGAGAATGTAGAAACATGCTTTTTTTTGTTGTTGTAATTTGTCTATTAGTTGGAGATTGAAGTCGGTGACTTCCTGTATTCATGTTTCAGAACACAATCTCAGGCAATCTCTGTAACTCCTTTCATGGGATAGTTGCTATTTTATGTTTTAGACATGTGAACAAATATAAAAAGAAAATTGTAACCAGATTTATGTGTGTGCGATGTCATAAATTTTTCTTTTACTGAGGTTTTGAGTATAGTCATAAATTAATTAATATGATATACAACTGATGCATACCGTGCTAATGGTACACTATTGAAATATTGTTTAAAGTATAGTAACCAAAAGATTTGACTATGTTTTTGTTATGTTCAGAATTTTGACACAAGTGTCTGGAATTTGACAGAATATCTCTGTGCTAGCAGAGTGGTTCTCAGGATGTTGAGAGCCGGAGCCTGTGATAATCTGCCATGGCTCCCCCTACATTCCCCCACCATGTGTGGTTAAATTGTAAAATCTTCACCCATTTCTTCTACATAATATATACTTTCTATGTGAGTCCCTTTATGACCCACCAGGACCCATGTTGGGGACCATTGCACTGGCATAATGGTTTTCTATGTAATATGAGTGCTGTGAGTAAGAAAGTGGAAACAGAACAAGACTTTTGTGAAAAAATACTGGCTATTTCATTACTGCCATCTGAGAAGAATCTTACAGAAGACAGATGTCCAGTTATCATTAGATGTAACAGACAGATTAGTCCAGTCACAGACTGAATTATAAAAAAAAATGTATTATGTGCTTAACTAACTGTGAATGCTTGGTTATTATGCTTTTATGTCCATCTTAAAGCATAAAACGTTCAATTTTGTTTTCATTTATTCTGCTCTTTCCTCTAGTTATTTCCCCTGTTATCTTCATCTCTTTTGTGTTTTACATAGATTCTTATGTTTGGTGCTTTCATCTACTTTTGTTTTATTCATGTTCATGTGTTTAGTGATTTCATCTACTTTTGTCTTATTCTTGTTTTTTTTTTGTGATTTCATCTACTTTTGTCTTATTCTTGTGTTTAGTGATGTTATCTTCTTTTGTCTTATCACGGTGTTTAGTCTTTAACTACTTTTCTTATCCTATTTTGTAATTAATGGTTTCATCTGCCTTCATCATATTTTTGCCTTTATTAGTTTCAACTACTTCTCTTCCATGGTGTACCTAGTTAGAACATTGTCATATGTAGATTAGTTTCCTATTTTAGACACCTGTAATGATATTTCATGTCACCTTTTTTTTTTTTTTTTATTATGTGTTTAAAACCCCCATGTGTATCTCTCATTTCATCGGCTGTTTTTATGTTTTCTTTTTAAGTTATCTAGCTTTACACAACATTCATGCACTTTTACAACTGTCAGGTTGACTTCACAGACAGAAGAGAGCATAAATAAATAAATAAAAACTGCTCCAACAATTGAAACCAGAAAGACTCTGCTGGCGAGATTCTTTGGCTGCCGCGTGTGGGGTGAAATTCCTCCTGGCCAATGAAGAAAAATGCGATTAGGGTTGCCATGCAGCGCCGCTGTGGAAAAGGTGATGAAATGAATTAAGTGAAGTTTAATCGATATTGCCAGTAGACTCGCGGTGAGGGCTACTCATACCATGGCACCTCTGCTCTAGAAGCCTGCCATGTCCTATATACACCCATACTGGGGCATTATGCCTAAACTAGCTTAGCCCAGGGGTGAAACTCACTAGTGGTGAGGATTCATCCTCCTCAACAAAAGTTCCATCCTGGTCACCACCAGGAAGGGTAGTGGCCACGACCACAAAATGCTGAAGTCAGAGACACTGGACCAGTGCAGTCTAGATAGGCAACCATCTCTCACCTGATGGAGATATATCATATCCAAATCACGTTGAGGTTTTCCGGTGAGAAAGTCCAACTCTGGACTGGATGGGCAACCACTTCTCACCCAGTGGGGATATACTGATATCCAAAACACGTCAAGGTTTTCCAGTGAGAAAGTCCAACTCTGGACTGGATGGGCAACCACCTCTCACCCGGCGGGGATATGCTGATATCCAAACCACGTCGAGGTTTTCCAGTGAGAAAGTCCAATTCTAGACTAAACTGGTGCAATGAAAACCACAGTGTCACACAATGCCGCTTCGGTGACCCACCAAGAATATAGGCCCAAGCCACACGATGCTCTGAGCCTCTATCTTAAATGAGACTATCGCGAGAACCACAGGATTAAATTCAGTAGGATCACGGGGTGATCTTGGTAGTAGAAGTGAACAAAGAAGAAGAAGAAACCAGAAAAAGAAATAATGAAAGATAATAAGAACCAGATAATTATAATATTTTGGCAATATCAGGAGCCACAGTGATGTACTGTATAGCATGAAACTAATGGTCAAGACAAATGAAGAAGAGAAAAAGATGATACAGCTGACAGACATATCATCAGAGAGAAAGAAAACAAGCAGTACAACATTGTGCACTGTGAAAGCAAGAGGCAGGAACACAGTATAGACTTACTGTGAGTGCAGTTTTAGCACAGTGAAAACAAATACTACAAAATGGCCAAGTCATGGCCAGGCAATTGCTTGTCCTACTGGAGTTGGTTTGAATCATGATCGTTCTTTAGCTGTTGTTGTTTCTCTCACATCTAAAATGCTTTGCTTATTTTTTTTATGTTTGTCATGCATATTGTGCTCTGTCACAGACTTACCACAGTTAGTATTCCCTTCGGAAGTGAGGCAGATAATAAAGGTTGATCATATATTGATCACACTCATTAATTTTTTTTTATATATAGTGCTGTTTGAGTTCTAGAAATGTCAAAACCTGGCTTGTCTTTTCCTTAAAACCTGTTGTGAGCCATTTCAATGGTTTCTCAAAAAAAAAAAAAAACAGACAAAGAAAATGATCACAGAGGTCCATAATTGTAAACTGGCCTAAAGCTAAAAAGAAGCACCATGTCATGTCTGAGAAAAACACTGCAGGAGTATTAGTTTTTATCCTAATTACAAGAAAATGTATGTATGTCAGTGATGTTCTTTTGTAGTCTAAGAGTTAAAACAAGCATATGAATCTTTCCTGATGATGTGTCCAGCTCAGACAGCTTTGTTTGTAGCAATTGTCTTTATACACAAATATTGATTCTCTCATATTTTACCTAAGACTTTCAGCAGTTGAATGTGAGCATTCATTGTCTTACATTAGACCTGTAGTTGAATGTGAGCATTCACTGTCTTACACTAGACCTCTGTAGTTGAATGTGAGCATTCACTGTCTTACCCTAGACCTTCTGTAGTTGAATGTGAGCATTCACTGTCTTACCCTAGACCTTCTGTAGTTGAACATGAGCATTCACTGTCTTACCCTAGACCTCTGTAGTTGAATGTGAGCATTCACTGTCTTACCCAAGACCTGTAGTTGAATGTGAGCATTCACTGTCTTACACTAGACCTTCTGTAGTTGAATGTGAGTATTCATTGTCTTACCCTAGACCTCTGTAGTTGAATGTGAGCATTCACTGTCTTATCTTAGACCTGTAGTTGAATGTGAGCATTCACTGTCTTATCTTAGACCTGTAGTTGAATGTGAGCATTCACTGTCTTACCCAAGACCTTCTGTAGTTGAATGTGAGCATTTACTATGGGAAAAATGACAGATCTGATATTAATGCTGTGAATATTGTATGTATGTTGTAGACATAGAAGAACATCATACTAGCTGTCATCCTGATTATAAGATACACATACTGTGAATGATAATAGTAAAAAATAGCATAGGTTTGATTAAATAAGGAAACACAAAATTGGAGTCAATTTTCATCAGTGAAAATGAGGAAACAAATACATTTTGTCATATTATTGTCCTGATATGAAGTTGAACTGTTGGAGTATAGTAACGTATATAATAGGCTCACAACTTAACAAATACATTTTGTCATATTATTGTCCTGATATGAAGTCGAACTGTTGGAGTATAGTAATGTATATAATAGGCTCACAACTTAACAAATACACTTTGCAGTCAAGCCAGCAGAGGGAGTACCTCCATCTTGGTACACTCCTGAAGCAGATATTGTTAACATGCTCAGAGAGATAGGCAAAGCAGAGGGCCTCAAGGCAGTGGATCCTTAGACTGAAAGAGCTGGGAATACCATGGCCAGGAATGAGAAGCATTCTGGATGTATGAGAGGACTTGTCAATCAACATAGGACAGGCACTTTTAGCTGATGGATATGTCGAGGGGTGATCTGAGCACTTGTGGGCATATCTGGAGTGCAGTGATGATGATCCAGACCGTACAACATACAGCATACAAGAGGCTAATCTGAATCTGCTGTGTTAAACTTCAAACAACTTACCAATTGCTGATAACACTATTTGGTCATCTAGGCAGCTGCCTTAGATGCAGATGTCAGAGGGGCACAGCACTGACCTTTGAGAGGCATGGCTTTTTTTTTTTTTGTTTGTTTATTTTGATCCCTTGTAAAAAAAATGTCTTGATACATTGTCCATGAAATTTACCAGCTTTGTTCTCTTTTTTTTTTTGTTTATTGTTGATATTGAATGAAACCTTTTTCTTGTTCTTTATGTTAAAAATGTATCCGGAAAAAAAGATCAGATAATAACTTTTCAGTTACTTGTATTTCTTGCATACATAGTTTTGTTTTGTTAGAATACTTTAGAAGAGATGTATTGTTACTTCTTAATGTTTGTTTGCTGCAGTCAGTGGTTACTAATGTCAGTCAAAGTGTGTAGACTTTGTGAGTCTAACTTTCATCAAGGAGTATTTCTTGCCAACAAAATGCTTCCTACCTTGGAGGGCCATTTCATTTACCTTCATATTCAGTCTCTCTGCAACTGTCTGCTGGTGCTCTTACACTGAGGATGTTGAGACACTGATGATGTTGAGACACTGAGGATGTTGAGACACTGATGATGTTGAGACACTGATGATGTTGAGTCACTGAGGATATTGAGACACTGATGATGTTGAGACACTGATGATGTTGAGACACTGAGGATGTTGAGACACTGAGGATGTTGAGACACTGAGGATGTTGAGACACAGCATCATGTTGGCTTGGGAGTGGGTTATGGTGTCTATTTTGTCTGTTTTTTTCAAGACTGTGGCAGTCTCTGTCAGCCTGGCTAGGCCTGTCACTAGGAGTACCAGTGGTGAGGTGGGACAGGGGTCAACAGTGGGTTACTGATGCTATGTCAGCAGTGGGTTACTGATGCTATGTCAGCAGTGGGTTACTGATGCTATGCCAGCAGTGGGTTACTGATGCTATGTCAGCAGTGGGTTACTGATGCTATGTCAGCAGTGGGTTACTGATGCTATGTCAGCAGTGGGTTACTGATGCTATGTCAGCAAAGGGTTACTGATGCTATGTCAGCAATTGGTTGCTGATTGCCAAACTGGACAGCATCTTTGGCCCCCATGATTTTTCTTTTTCTTGTTCATGTGGCTGTGAAGATTGCTTCATTAAATTTCTATTAATTTAGGAGCTCATTGATCAGACAGTCTTCTGGAGGGGGAATTGTAGTGAGAAAGGATGTGAGAGTGAAGATTACAAAATGTTGAAGAAGTGCAACGTGCAGTGAAGAAGAAGAAGTAGTGTTCAGTCAGGGAGAACAAGACTTGTGCCCAGTAAAGTATGACTTGCTGGTGGTTCATTGTTCTAGGGCAGGGCTTGCATTTCATTGTTCTTTCATTGGAAAGTCATTCTCTTACAGTTTTTCCTTTCTCTTGCTTCTAAAATGTTTTGACTACATAGATTAACCACATATTCTTTGCTCTAACACTTCAATATTTTTAAGTGTCAGATTATGTGAAGAGATTTGTTTAATATATGCTGATTCTGGAGATGGTGAAGAGATAGGGCCACATATGAACATGTCTAGAAAGCAAAGATGATGGTTCTTTCTAAGTACTGTATAGTACAATATTCTGCACTATATGAAAATAGTGTCACTACATGAAATGGGAAGTAATCTGATTATTCTATTCTGGCACATTTGTCACAGTTAGTGACATGTGACGCAAAGAATCAGTTACATATCAGGACAACAGCAAGACATTAGAACTCAGCTAGGACATTGTTGGTGGGACTCAACCTGTTCTCTATATCTGGAAGGCTGTGCATATGACAAAGAAGAAGAAGAAGGTCAAGAAGATTATTGTATTTTCCTTTTTCAGTCAGTGCCTCACCCACCCAGAACTATATAAGACAGGAAAGCAAAAACTCCCCAGACCCAGCCATGATCTGTCACCCATCTTCTTCTGTTTCTGCACTTCAGGGTCCTGTCACGAATGTTCATCTCCATGCATCTGAGTCCATTCAGTCCAGTTTATTTTGTTTTTTTTTAGCTGTTGTCTTGGCTATCTTTGATGATTGTAATCAGCAGTTTTAGTATATGATGTGTGATAGTAGTAGATGGTACTTGACAGTAAAATTTGGTAACTAGCTATTACATTTCTGCAGTAATACTTGCAGTAAGCAGGTGTTAAACATTTCCATCCTTACCTCTATATAGGGCATAGGCCATCAACATGGGCTCTCTATTTATTTCTGTCTCCGGGCGTAGTCCATCTTTTTTTATCTCTGCTTCAAGACACTTATGCCAGATATTTGCAGGTACTCCTTGTTTTCTGGTTCCCTGGGGACTCCATGTGAGAGCTTGTCTGGTAATATCTGTGCTAGACTTTTGAAGTCCTATCCATTTCCAAATGTCTTTTCATTATCATTTCTTTCATTGTGGTTTGGTTCGTTTGAGCTCATGTTAAAGTTTTCATAGCTGAAGTATTTTTACAGAACTGGTTATCTGGCCCCATATCCAACCCTCCTCCTTTCTCACCTGGGCTTGGGACCTGGTGTGGCAGAGTTTGTTAAGCCCCAGGTAACAGAAATGACAGTTTTTGTTTCATGACTGTAAGCCCAGACTAAAACCTGTAGAGACTATTTCTGCATGTTCTGTGCCTGTGAGCACTGCGTCTCTTAGGTTTGTGCGTGCCTGTCAATCATATAACTTAAAAACAAGAGTCAGAATAATCATACAAATCTGAATAAATATACCCTATCTTAATCAGTTTTATGATAAATGCATGTATCAATAATCAACATTTACTTTTTCCTTTCAATCTCTCAGAGGTTTAAGTATCACGGTTCTTCATTTATTTTGTCACTTCATATAATTGTGTATAGCTTTATATCTCCCCACCTGGAGTTGCATATATTTTTCATTTGTAATGGTTGTGGGCACCAAAATAATGCTCTCCCAAAATTTATAAAACTGTTTGTGATACACAGGTTCTTCTTAATTATCCCGGGATAAAATATATTGATTACCTTAATATCCTAGAAATAAATGTGCTTTTCTTTATATCCTTGGGATTAAGAATACAGAATTTTGACTTGAAGTTTCAGACTGCTGTTTGGAATAAGGTTAAGAAAGATCACATGGATGACCTTCCTTTTTCTGTCAGCTTTTGTAAGATGAAATCAGTAACATTTGACAGCACTTTGGTATATACAAAATGAAGTAGATTTCAAATGCTGCTTCTTTCACATTTAATTAATTTTAAACTGAAGAAAGTTTTATTGTATCGATGAGAGTTCATGAAGTATTTTGTAGAAAAGATTCAAGTCAACATTTAATAATATGTAATGAAAATTTTGTTAAGCATTTGAATATATAATCATTGTTAGAGCAATTATTTCTTTTCTTTGAATGTACATAAATCAGTTTTTGCATGAAATACTGCTTTGGGCTATTTGATAATAATAATAATAATAATAATCTTGGTTTATGTTCATATTTTGTGTTGGCTGAAGAGTGATCTGGGAAGTTCATGGTCATTGGTGATCTGGAACTGAAAATTGATTAATGGTAACTTGATTATTAAAACTTGATTCAATAAAAAGTGAGCGTGAGACTGCTTAGTGTTTTGATTATTTGTTGATAGTTGGTGCTGGTGTTCTGATTGTTGATGTTCACCTGTTGTAAAAAAATGTTTGACCTATTGTTACTACATCTTCTATAGTAGCAAAACCAAGCACTAGTACAGTCCTTCTCAGCATCCCAGAATCCAGTTCACCTTGCTCAGCCAAGGCTAAGCTTCTGATCCTCTTCTGTAGGAGGATCATCGTCTAGAAAGTATTTTCACCATTAGACATTTGTTAACACTGGTTAACATTCCTTACATACACCTCCAGCTAGAAACAGCTTCAGTTTAGAAGCAGTTGTTTAAATTGTGGAAGTCTGTGTTTAGTTTATGGTTGCCAGGCAGAGGGGTAACCGGTGCTGAGAGAAGTCCTGCTAAATAGTTCATAACACAGAGAAAACTCTGACAAAAGAAGTAGCAGAGCAAAGTTAGGCAAAAGATTTAAAGCGCAGAGAAAAATCCAACAGAATAAGTAACAGCACAAAGAAAAATAAGACAGTGGAATTAACAACAAAAGGGGTGGGGGGGGGGGGGGGTTATAGTCATAGACAAAAGCAATAACAGAGAAAAATCAAACAAAATAGGTAACAGCACAGAGAAAAAATAAGACAATGAAGTTAACAACAAGGGAGTGGAGGGTCCTAGAAAAGAAATAACAGCACAGATAAAGGAATTAACAGGGCAGAGAAAAAATAAGACAATGAAGTTAACAACAAGGGAGTGGAGGGTCCTAGAAAAGAAATAACAGCACAGATAAAGGAATTAACAGGGCAGAGAAAAAATAAGACAATGAAGTTAACAACAAGGGGGTGAAGGGTCCTAGAAAAGAAATAACAACACAGATAAAGGAATTAACAGGGCAGAGAAAAAATAAGACAATGAAGTTAACAACAAGGGGGTGGAGGGTCCTAGAAAAGAAATAACAACACAGATAAAGGAATTAACAGGGCAGAGAAAAAATAAGACAATGAAGTTAACAACAAGGGGGTGAAGGGTCCTAGAAAAGAAATAACAACACAGATAAAGGAATTAACAGGGCAGAGAAAAACCTGACAAGTGAAATAAAAGCTCTGTTTACAAATCCATTGCTTGTACAGGTTCTTCAAGAACTACACTTGGGAGTCTGCCACTATTGCTTGTAAAGGTTCTTCAAGAACTACACTTGGGAGTCTGCCACTATTGCTTGTACAGGTTCTTCAAGAACTACACTTGGGAGTCCGCCACTATTGCTTGTACGGGTTCTTCAAGAACTACACTTGGGAGTCTGCCACTATTGCTTGTACAGGTTCTTCAAGAACTACACTTGGAGTCCGCCACTCTTGGTAACAAATCTGTTGCTCTGTTCACTGCCTTCGTTTCGTTTCACACACGAAGCGGGCGGGCTCTGCGTGTTTGTTATTTTATGTTCTTTTTTCTTTTCTGTTTCCGTTTTAATTAAGAGGCATATTTTAACTGAATTTAAGAGAAATCTTTCTACGCCGGACTTTATAGAAAATGTCATTGGTATAAAACCTGTGTGCTCATAGAATCGCGGCTTCACTCAAAGAATTTTCTTTGACTGAAGATATTTCATTAAAATTGTATGAACGAAACATGAGTGTTAATGGAGTTAACAAGAATTTCTATAAAAGTTTGGCAAATTGGCAAGAATCTCGTTACAGCGCCGACCGCATCAGTGCTATCCTTGTTTGATTGTTTGTAGCCTGTAATGTCTTGAACCAAGATTTAGATTTCAAACTCTAAATAAAATTCTTTGTTTCTTTTGTTCTTTATGTGGCATTTAGATTTTCAGTTCCTCTCAAACTATTGTGATCTAGTATTAGACTTTCGGGAGGACACAATACCTGCCTACCTACCTGCCTGCCTACCTACTACCCATCTATCTATCTGCCTGCTTGTCTGTCATTTTTTTCTTCACTCTCGCTATCTCAGCCCCTCTGCCTTTTTTCTCACTCTCTCCATTTTTCTCAGTGTCACTGGTTCTCTCTTTCTCTCACTTTTCCTGCCTCTCGCTCACTTTTCCTTCTCTCTGTCTTTCACCGTCTTTGTCTCACTCTTTTCTTCTCTCACACTCTTTGTCTGTCTTTCACCCTCAGTCTCTCACTGTCTGTCACTCCCTCCTTCACTATGTAAGCCACTATCATTCATGAAGCGTAGCGTACTACATCAATTACTCGTTTATCTCCCTTCTAGCACAAATTCATGGCTATCTCTCTCGGGCTTCCTCGATCTATACAAAGCAAGACCACATCTTCCACATAAATGTTTACGTTCCTGGGCAATTTACACGCAAGATTTGTTTATTGCCCCCTCTGTTAAATGGAAATAAAAGTTTTATATTTTGAAATGGAAATTCCTGTTATGCATTATTTACTAGCTTTCTTGTGTGGAAATTCCACTTTGAAGTAACGTGATAGTCACTCATTCTGTTTACAGCTTCCATTTTGTGGCCTGTCAAAGTGCCAGATTATCCATGTGGCTCTCCTTTACTTGTCTGTCGACGTGCCAGGTTGTCTGTATGGTTCTCTTTTACTTGCCTGTCGCTCTATCAGGTTGTATGCATGACTCTCTGTCGCCCTATCAGGCTGTATGCATGACTCTTTGTCGCCCTATCAGGTTGTATGCATGACTCTCTTTTACTTGTCTGTCGACGTGCCAGGTTGTCTATATAACTCTCTTTTACTTGTCTGTCGACGTGTCAGGTTGTCTATATAACTCTCTTTTACTTGTCTGTCGACGTGCCAGGTTGTCTATATAACTCTCTTTTACTTGTCTGTTGACGTGTCAGGTTGTCTATATAACTCTCTTTTACTTGCCTTTTTGAAGGTTTTTTTTTTTTTTGCGCACTGTTACAACACTACATCTTTAAGTGCCTTTACGACAACACACACGAACATTTTTTTGTCATAAAACCCCCAGTAGCCATGTTTTATCGAGAAATGATGCGATGCCTGGTTTTAATATTTATGCTGTTTAAAATTACAAACCTGCCGAAACAGAAGAAACCATAATATTACTGTTGCTTTTTTTTTTTTCAAAAAACGCAGTGTAAACTTTTCGCTGCTACATACTTCTGGAGAGGTGATCCCCGTTGTGCTACATACTTCTGGAGAGGTGATCCCCGTTGTGCTACATACTTCTGGAGAGGTGATCCCCGTTGTGCTACATACTTCTGGAGAGGTGATCCCCGTTGTGCTACATACTTCTGGAGAGGTGATCCCCGTTGTGCTACATACTTCGCTGGCCCACTTTTACCCAGTGATGAGTAGCATCGGCGGTGCTGACAATTTTTGTATCACCAGAAAATATAAACATGTTGTAACTCTTGGATTCTGCCACTCGTCTTATTTAAGTCACGTTATATAGCACGTAACACACTTATTTTTTCATAAACATTGTTGCACAGAATTTTAAAAAATCAGCAAAATAAAATGTTTCTTTTCACTGCTTCCGTCTAACCGATTGTCCTAACATTCAGTAAGTCGGCTCCAGAAACTGGACCTTTGTGAAAACAGAGGAACTGATTAAAGCACAAAGCAGTGACCGACGGTCTGCTGTCCTCACTATCTCTAACTTCGGCTATAATTTATCTCAGTGGTTCCCAATTAACAAAAGTTCGCGGACCCCCTATTGTTTCAGAATCCAGGTTACGGGCCCCCTTATTTGGAAAAGTTTCATATCTGTATGGTAGCTGTGTGCTTTAAATGCAAAGAATTTTTTCATAAAATGTGGGTAACCTTTAATGAGTAAATGCTACACTATACTAAAAAAAAAATTCGGCACAAACTTCGTGAATTTTAAGTGTGACAATGCATGCAGGAAACTCTGCTGTAGAGAGCGAAACAACAACACAACTCCTTCAGATCATCAGAGGAAGTACCCTCACTCAGAGAAGTGTTTCGGCCCTATTAAACTCCTGCCACTCTAAAGGGGGGGGGGGGCGGAGTCATAACTTCTCAGTTGCTTGACCAGATAATTGTACTACTCCATTTGAACAAATGCTGCTCTTCTGTTCTTGCTTCGTACGGAACCGTAAGCTCGATCATAATGACATTAATGTAGTTAAAAAATAGACACCAATTAATATTCCTAATTTTCCTAACAAAAAAGGACGATGCCTTTTTGTCACGGACCCCAATTGGCAGGGTCCGCGGACTACCAAGTAGAACCACTGATCTATCCACCAATATCACAGTAAGAAATGTATAGAAAAAAACTAAATGCTGCACACACATGCACACACTATACAAGAAGCAGCGTGTGGGTATTTTTTTAGAGTGTACACCGCCCACTAACTAATAATGGAGATACAATGAGGAAAATTAAAAGGACATTTATCACTCTTCAAAAAGTAAAACAAGTAAAGAAGCTTTGGAGAGGGGACAGACAGAACTACAGAAATAAGATTTTTAAGGGCATGCATCTTTACCATCGCAACATATGCCTGTGAGACCTGGACACTTAACAAAACAGCCCTGAAACACATAAATGCCTTTGAATGTAAATGCTACAGAAGAGATCTTCAAATATCATGGACACAAAAACAGAACAAATATATCCATACTACAAGAACTTAATATTGAAGAAGGTTGGCTAGTAAAGAAGATTAAACAGAGAAACAGATTAGGGTATGTAGATTTTGGACACATTAAACTTCATGATAATTTAGAGAAGACCGTCTTGGAAGTGTACATAATGGGAATTTTTAAAAAAGCGAGGAAGACCAAGGCGAAGATGGCTGCAAGACATCGTCGATAATCGGCTAATGGATGCATCAACAGCAGGCCATCTTGCTCACAACCGAGAGGCCTACAGAAGAGCTGTTAGGGAAGCAAAGTTCCACAAGGGACATGCAAATGAATGAATGACTGAATCCCGCATTACTAAGGTAAACAATGTGTGTAGAATAATAGGCCTGACCCCTTAGCCTGCTAAAAACGACACATTTCCAGCACATGGCCGGTTTCAGCGTGTACAAACAGGTCACATAGAATTAAAAATAGCTACTGTGATTTCCCAGATATTAAACGAGAATAATTGTTTACAGCAGAGATCAAGAAAACGTGAAACATTTTTAGCACAGGAGGGCCAGAATGATAGGAACTTAACTCGTCCTTGGCAGCGACTTAAGAAAACGAATTAACGCGTCTTCAGCAACGAAAGGGTTAAAAGGTTCCCGGTAGGCTAAGTTAACGAGTCTATGTTGTTTACATTGAGTACACTCATCTCTACATTTCTCTGTCCACCTGTCTACCTACCAGTTGCCTCTTTATGTATATTTCTCTCTTATGTCGCCTTTGCAGTTCTCCATTAATAGCAAGCTGCAGGTGGTGATCTTTGAGAATAAGATCCTATGAAGAATCTTTGGGCCCACAAGAATTCCAATAGTGGAGAACTGAGAGCTAGAAAGAAAACTGAACTGAACAGCTTATTTAAATCCCAACGAATTATAAATGTCTTGAAACTGAACAGACTAAGCTGGCCGGGTCATATAGAAAGAATGGAAGAGAACAGACAAGACGCACAAGAGATGAGGGAAACAAGACCAAGGGGTAGACCAAGACAGAGATGGACAGACAACATAGAAGAGGATATAAAAGAAATTGGTGTCACCAACAGGAGAGAGATTAGGAATAGAGAGGAATGGAGGCGAACTTTATTTGCAGCAATGAGTCTTAAGGGCTGGGAAAGCTGCACATGGTGACTTGAGCTGTGCTGAATGTGTTCCAAATGTGTTTTTGCTATTGAAATTATATTCACGAACAACAAATGTAGTCTGTTAATCGTTGTTTTTGGCAAGGGAGAAATTAAGTCGTAAAATTTATGTTGAGACTGGCCATCTCGTAAAATGTATGGTAGCACATGATGACATTGTATACTTAAAGGTGGTGGGCTATGTATATCAAATAATATCTTTTATTATGATGGTGGGCTACGCATTTCAAATAGTATCTTTTATTATGACGGTGGGCTACGTGTATCAGATAATATCTTTTATCATGATGGTGGGCTACGGGTATAAGATAATATCTTTTATTATGATGGTGGGCTACGTGTATCAGATAATATCTTTTGTTATGATGGTGGGCTACGTGTATCAGATAATATCTTTTATTATGACGGTGGGCTACGTGTATCAGATAATATCTTTTATTATGATGGTGGGTTATGTATATCAAATAATATCTTTTATTACGATGGTGGGCTACGCATTTCAAATAGTATCTTTTATTATGACGGTGGGCTACGTGTATCAGATAATATCTTTTATTATGAGTTCCTCACGCTCTTTATCCTCATCCTTGTCTTCTGTCTTGTCATCCTTTGACTAACTTCACGGGTCTGTTGTGTTTTTCTAACAAGTTCAGGAACAATTATGCAAAGTGACCGGTTGTCTTCCCTTTTCAAATGTTAAAATTCGGAAAAGTACGTAAGTGCTCCGATCATCTCCGATGAAGACTGTTTTAATGTAGTGCAAATACTCTGTAGCACTGACGAGAACCCTGACGAATGAAAGAGGCATCAGGTCGAGGTAACATCCTGGATCCTTCAGAACAAGAAGTCGCGTCGCTATCGATTTAGGTCATTCCAGCTTCTTTGCTTGTTGGGAACCTTGACGTGATAAACAAAGTGAATATAAAAGTGATAAACCATTCAAACCTTCTTTGCTTGTTGGGAACCTTGACATGATAAACAAAGTGAATATAAAAATGATAAACCATTCAAACCTTTGCTTGTTGGGAACCTTGACGTGATAAACAGAGTGAATATAAAAGTGATAAACCATTCAAACCTTTGCTTGTTGGGAACCTTGACGTGATAAACAAAGTGAATATAAAAGTGATAAACCGTTCAAAGCTTCTTTGCTTGTTGGGAACCATGACGTGATAAACAAAGTGAATATAAAAATGATAAATCATTCAAAAATGTATAAAAGCGAAAGTTTTTGGAGTCCCTTGTAATTAACACTGTTGCAGTTTAGGATCTTTCTACAGCTGCGAACTGCATGCTTGTTGGTACATGATGTGGCTACGAAAGTTCTGGTAAACAGAGGATTTCCCATGCTTCACAGGGTGGCCCTAAGACAGTATGTTTCTTGAGAGGTCCCACACCAAGGGGAGAGGGTCTGCCGCTATCACGCAGGCTCAGTTGTTGTGCTACCAAAGCAAGAGTAGGAATGCCGTGAATGGAAGCAGAAAATACTTCGTGGTCAGCTTTAGCTTCTTAACTACTTCTGTCCTGAATTAACTTTCATGCTCTGGTAAAATAAATTTTTATGAGAAATTTTGGTAGTTCCTCTATTATTTAAAAATATAAATTGAGCTACAAATGTTCTACATTTCATTTTATGTAGACTTTTCCTACATATAGCCCCCAGCACTGATATGAATAGAAATGCAATATCTACCAACATTGCTAGTGTTGTTTTGGGGTGAAAGAGTTAACTGTGACAATGTACCATCGCAGCAATTTTTGGGGGGGCATGTAAGCAGATTAAAACAAAAATACTTGGTTCTGGGTCGCACGTTGCACGAAGCTATACCTGTTATGGGTCGCATGTTGCACGAAGCTGTACATATTCTGGGTCGCATGTTGCACGAAGCTGTACCCGTTTTCTCTCTCTATTACTGCAAGCGGGATGTGCTTGGCAGACGACGTGGCTGAGATGCTGGAAACGAGCACCGTTTACGAGTGGAGAATGGACACCAGAGATTTTCTTAGTGCTTACTTCCTATTTAGTTTGACCGGGGGACTTTACACGACAAATTTCAACATCCTGAGATCAGATGCTTTCTCTCCATAAATAGCAGGATTACAACAAATTTTCAATATGTTTTTTTTATGCTCACTTCTCTTTAAACCTTAACCGGAATGATATTTATATGATGAATCTAAACCTTCGGAACGTCCCGTGAAGTTGATCTTCTTACTGACGGAGTTTGGTAGTTAGAGTATTAAATAAGGCCTTATGCTGCCTTTTGATCGTTTATTAAAACCGTCACCCCTATAGCTTCTGTAGATTGCGTGGTATTACATCAGATTATCTAGGGGACGAGCGAAGATAGTATATAGTGCATCAGAGTAAACGGCCGATCTCTTTGACCAGTCACGATCAGTGATTCTGTTGGAATGATTTGGCTAGGGCGAGGAACAGCGGGGAGCTGAAATGAACCGGTGATAAGAGAAAGATATAAGTTAACACGTTGTAACTTTAGCACGAGTGACGAAAAACTCTCACGGCCTGATCATCAACACACAGTATCTTCTCTTAGCGTTCAGTTCATCGGGCTATGTTTTATATTCGAACCAGTATATGAACATTTTAGATGAAGCTTCAACTTGGAGTGCTGAATATAAAAATCTCTGTTGAACCAAAACAAATTTATCACGGGCGTCTTATAATCTGTGTGTGTGTGTTTTTTTTTTTTTTTTTGCTACTAGCAAGTAAATGAACGAGTGAAATACAGACAGTTGATGCATATATAACATCAACTTACATAATAATTATGATAACAAGCACAACAAGAGGAACAATACGTATATAAGTGTCTAATGTTGAAACAAGAAGCATAAACCAGTAAATAAATACACGGAGATTAAAGGACCTCATTTCTTTGTTATTGCTTTTTTGTTTTAAATTTTTTGACATACGACTTTCATTCTTTCTTTTTATAATCTTTATCTCTCCTTTTTTTTTGTTGTCGTTGTTGTTGGAAACATTAATTCCTCCATTCATTACCCGTTAATTCACAACAACTTTATGTGCATTTTACAATGGCTGCCCCCACTAGTAGTAATTGGTTTTACAAGTCTACATTATGTTCGTGCTGTTTGCAATGCAGTGCTAGTTTATTTGATCTCGTTCACACGTTTCACTGAATTCAGAGGGATTTTTTTTTTGTTTCGCTGATAATGTAAGGTGCGAGAATAGACTTGTATTTAATTTACATTTGTTCAATGGGACCTATTAACCCGATTTATTTTATTTTATTTTATTTTATTTTATTTTATTTTATTTTATTTTATTTTATTTACAGCGCTTCTCAACCTTTCTCGGCCGAGGACCCTCTCCCTATATTAGAACAGCTGGCTACCCCTCATTTAAAATAAAGCAATTAAAACAGAACCCAGTTGATGCTGAGATTTGTTTCTAATCGAGCCTGTCTTTTTGCTGATCCATGGACCCACTAAAGTTATTTCAGTGGATCCCCTGGGTGACCATGGGCCTCAATCACTGTTTTAGAAGAAAAACGTTTTGTTTTTTTTTTGTGTGGGGGAGGGGGGATATAAACCTGGAAGTGAGGTTTTAAACTTGGAGAGGAGTGATTGACGTATAAATGACTTCTCGTATATGACTGTGGGACGTGCATCAACCCAGTTATGTACTAGAGCTTTTGAGAATTGCACTGGGGTTGGGTACCATAGACGTACGGGACGTACATCCATTCATCAGGCGCTGTCCCGATAAACGTTGACAGTCATACGTTTCCATTTTATGTGGTCACAGACTTCTAGAATCAGATCTTTTCGCTTTTCTGTTCTTATGGCTCCTGGACAACCTGGTCAAATATTTTAAGTCTGCCTCCCTTTCTTTCCGTTCCTCCAGAGGAATGATCCTTCAGTTGTGACTCAGGGAACCATGGATCTTAATTCGTGGTTCAGCGAACCATGGATCTTAAATTGTGATTCAAGGAACCATGGACTCTTAAATTGTGATTCACGGAACCATGGACTTTTAAAATGTGATTCAGGGAACTATGGACTCTTAAACTGTGATTCAGGGAACCGCGGATCTTAAATTGTGATTCAGGGAACCATGGACTCAAGGAAGGGTCATGTGGAATTTTGCAAAGGGTATGTAGATTTTACAGACTACTAGAAACATATGCCCCGTATGATACCGGGATCCTGGTACATGCCTGAGGAGCGAAGAATAGGACCACTGTACCCTACCACGCATGATTGTAAGAGGCGACTAAGGAGGTCTTGGGCAGGGGCAGAAACAGAAGCAGGGGAAAAATAAACGCAGGAGAGATACATATCAGGACAATGAGCTCATGGCACCTCAGGGAAACAGGAGTAATGGTAGACTAAAGGAGACATGGAGAAGAGCAAAATATAGGCTGTTGAGTAATAGAGGGCTCACCTGGGGAAGAGAGGGGGGAAAAGGCGAAGGACAGGAGTTTGTGGGAAAACCTTTGCGGAAGCCCGTGTGGCTCTTCAGAGAGAAAGAGAGAGAGAGAGAGAGAAAGAGAGAGTTTCAGTTGCTCCGTTACTACTGTGTCTTATTTTCTGCCCACGAATCCACATTTCAAGATCTCTTTTTTTGTCTGATTTGCCCAGTCTTCAGTACCTTAGAAGACAGTAAAGCATGCAAGACATCTGATAAGTGTCAGCTTCAGTTGTTGTGTTATTTCCTTAAAGGTATGAATCTCTTTCATGTTTTATGAGTATGTACGCAACTACCTCGTTGTTTTTACATCCTAACAAAATAGCGCACGACAAAATAATCCAGACAAAATAGTGGGTGCCAAAATAGCGCTCGACAAATGTTGAAAATAACATTCGACTGCTATCAAACTGCATCACAAACTGACCTTAAGACAAATATAAGGGAGAGAAAAATAAAAGTTTTGTTGTCCTGAGAAGATTCACAGTTAGAGATATACAAGAAAATGTTTCTACATTTCTCGCTGAAGTTGCATAGCTTGACTAGATCTCAGAACTGTCAGAGATTCTACGCAAAAAAAACACGTGTCTCTTCATATACTTCAGATAATTCTTCAACTATTTTTTTTTAACTTCTTTCAACATATTTAGCCTTTGTTGCTTCTTTCAACATATTTAGCCTTTGTTGCTTCTTTCAACATATTTAGCCGGTGTTGCTTCTTTCAACATATTTAGCCTTTGTTGCTTCTTTCAACATATTTAGCCTTTGTTGCTTCTTTCAACATATTTAGTCTTTGTTGCTTCTTTCAACATATTTAGTCTTTGTTGCTTCTTTCAACATATTTAGTCTTTGTTGCTGCTTTCTAATGACACCCGGCGTGCTCGCCCTCAATTATAATTTCAGCTCGTTCCGCAAATGTTGAGTAAGACAACGAACCGAAGGGAAGTAACAATTATGTGTTTGCTTGAAAGTTTGATGCTGTGCTGCCACGGAACGTGCAGGGTAAATGCTCCGACGTAAGAGCGTGTATACTGCACTATATATTTCACTTTCCTACAATCACAGAAAGCTTTCGGCTGGTTTGTCTCTATTTTGTCGTGCGTTTTTCTGACAGGCCAACTTCTTTGAAATCAATTATTTTTGTTTCACATTTTCAGTCGCCTAATATCCCATGTTTCAGATATACCAGCGCTTTCCGTGTGTCTGACCTTTCCTCCAAGCATTTTGTTATAAGACTTAGGTAGCTTTTTTTTTTTTTGCTGTTGTTGCTGTCTTCGGTTTTTGATGTTCATTTCCAACCCATGGTCAGCTATAAGTGCCTGGAATCTGAAGAGCGGGCTGGCCAGTATTTCAAGATATCTGGCTCCCACTACAACCCCCAGGCAACTCCCCTCTCCTCTTCTTTTTTTAAAACTCCAAGCCCCTCCCCACCTCATTCCCCAGAACACAAGAAAAAATGGTGTGTGCTACAATACCCTAGAGAGCCTTTATTAGCTCTCAGACTTGGATAATATGCACGTGAACATAGGAAGAGTAATAAACGAATAAGTTGTAAGAAAAAATGTTGCAGAACAATTCATTAAAACCACAGGAACACAAAACAAACAGACTCTTTGGACTTATCATATACAACCAATCAATCACTGAGACGCACATACAGGAACAATGTACTAGTCCAGAAGCTAAGCTTTCTATACAGGAACAATGTATTAGTCTAGAAGCTAAGCTTTAAAATTCTGTACCGGATAAATGTACTAGTCCAGAAGATAAGCTTTAAAATTCTATACCGGATAAATGTACTAGTCCAGAAGCTAAGTTTTAAGGTTCTATAACAGGATAAATGTACTAGTCCAGAAGCTAAGTTTTAAGGTTCTATAACAGGATAAATGTACTAGTCCAGAAGCTAAGTTTTAAGGTTCTATAACAGGATATGTGTACTAGTCCAGAAGCTAAGTTTTAAGGTTCTATAACAGGATATATGTACTAGTCCAGAAGTTAAGTTTTAAGGTTCTATAACAGGATATATGTACTAGTCCAGAAGCTAAGTTTTAAGGTTCTATAACAGGATATATGTACTAGTCCAGAAGCTAAGTTTTAAGGTTCTATAACAGGATATATGTACTAGTCCAGAAGCTAAGTTTTAAGGTTCTATAACAGGATATATGTACTAGTCCAGAAGCTAAGTTTTAAGGTTCTATAACAGGATATATGTTCTAGTCCAGAAGCTAAGTTTTAAGGTTCTATACAGGAGCTACCAGAATAAATCCCGTTTCTCCAAGAGTCAGAACTGCAGATATAGGCAGAAAAGAAGGACGAGGAGGAGGAGGAGAAGGAGAAAGGAGAAGAAGAAGAAGAAGAAGGAAGAGAAGGGGGAGAAAGAAAAAGAGGAAGATGAAGAAGAAGTAGGAGGAGGAAAATGAGAAAGAAGAAAAAAGGAGGAGGAGGAGGACAAAATCTTGTAAATTTAATGAACGAATCTTGATATCCACAGAGAAACTTAAGGAGGAAAATGAAGAAAAATGGGGGGGGGGGGGGGGAGCAAGGGAAAAAATATGAACAGGTTGACCACGTGGCACAGAGATGCCAACAAGCAACCAAATTCTAAAACACCAGGGAGCGTACAGAAAGGGAAAGCCTGAATCCAAACGCCTGTCTACATGACATATAATCAGTCACATAATCAACAGAAAAGGAAATCCTCAATTCAAACGCCTACCTACACGACATATAATCAGTCACATAATCAACAGAAAAGGAAATCCTCAATTCAAACGCCTGACTACACGACATATAATCAGTCACATAATCAACAGAAAAGGAAATCCTCAATTCAAACGCCTACCTACACGACATATAATCAGTCACATAATCAACACATGGGGTTACAACCACAGCCAGGTCAGAATCCTAGTCAGAGCTTTGAAACTAGTCAAACTCTGTACTGGTAGTAGTAATTACATTCTTGATTAATTAAGATAACAATGAGGTCTGAGGACGGACGGACAGACAGATAGATAGATAATCGATAATGTAATAATACCCTTTTGAGCGACGGTTAAAACCCAGAAATTGGAAAATGAATACCCGACTGTTCACTAGAGAAAATTAGGAATCATCTGATAGTAGGGCGTGGGCTGAAACAACAAATGCCTGTCAAGAATATTAATCAGGGATTATATAATCATTCGTTTGCACATTAATCTAACATCTTATCAAATCCTGTCAAGTGACGAGATATTATAATCGGTTTCAAAAGCTGGAATTAAAAGGGTCTCGGGAATAATAGAGAGAAAAGCAATGATGTTCACACACAAGAAAAAACATAGAGAAAACTTGAGATACGCTTTTACAAAAAAAAACAAAAAACAAACAAACATGGCATCAAGTCCAGTTTTTTTTTTTTAAATCCCAGACGAGAGCAGGCGAAAAGCGAAACATTAAAACTGTCGTCAATTGCTGCTGTCGGCCCAGATACAAACTGAGGTCTAGAGCTACCAGCGGAAGACAATAAAGAAAACGTTAAGAAAACTGACGCAGCGATGATTTAGATACTCTCGTGACCTCGCCAATGAGAGCAGGGGATGCAACTCTGCGGCTGGTGCATTAGGACTGCTCAAAGCTGTACTTCTCACAGGCACTGTATGCATGCAGGAAACTCTACTGTGGAGAGCGAAACAATAGCACAACTCCTTCAGATCATCAGAGGATGAAATTCCTGTTTTTCTATGGAGTACACTACAATGTTCGCTCGCATTCCTGTGTTCTGGATGGTCGGGTATTCTCTTCTTCCTGGTAGGTCCGCTATCACATCCCAGTCATTTCCACTATCTAGCAGTGATGGTAAGGGAATGTCCCTGATTTCAATATTCGATGCTGTACCAGGGCCTATGAAGTATTTAGGTGGGACCTCAACTCTTTTGCTGTTATTTGCTTTATCTTTTGCCCTGTCTACGATGGCAACTAGTTCCTGCAGCACTCTGTTGTGCCGCCAGGTGTAGCGTTTTTACCAAATGATACTCTGCATGCTGACAGCACGTGCTCCAATGTTTGCCTTTCCTTGCAGAGAGGGCACTTTGTGTCTTCTGATACACCCCATTTGTATAGGTTGGAGCCTGTAGGTAAAAGTTCATAAGTAGCTCTGATGATGAAGCTGAGTCTCAAGGGTGCCATTTTCCAGATGTCATTTCTTGTTAGTGATCTCTCTCCCATGTTGTCCACTGACCTTGCTGTACCTGTTGGACTGCCTTCTGGACCCGCTTGTTATCCTCTGAATTCCTTACTTCGCTGGTGATCATAATGTAGTATTTATCATTTACTGGACTGACGGGGAGGATTGTTCAATCTTTTACTCTCTCTTGCCGCCGCCGTACTGAGTGGTGGAAGGGTGACTACACCATACGTTCACATCTTACATATAAATAACAGGAACAAGAAACAACAATCCTTTTTATAAAATCACGATCCTTGTATTTACACAATTCTGATCCACAAGGCAACATAAATCAACCGAATCATATGCACATGATGTCCATATATTTCCAACATGCATTATCGAATCATAAAAGAAACATTTCCTTGAATAATATGAGTTCAACCCTGATTGCAATTGCACAGAACTAAACTACACATGTCAGCCTCCATCTATCGAATGACCACCTTCGTCCACGTCATGAATAATGACACGGTCGCTGGACTCCAACGTGCTCAGCTTATGGAATCCTTAAACTTCTCTCTTCTCGTCTTATATACCTGATCAGCGACGGACTCGAAGGACTGGGCATTTCCGTTCAAAAAACCCAATTCTGGCCAGTAGGATTTCCAATCAAAACCGGGTCACTGCTTACTTTTTTTTTCCCCACTCCCTACAATAAGCCTTTTTTCCTTACAGGAGGCCTTTGACCACCATTTGATTTCGCCGTGACCAAATCCCCTTCTGTTGGTCTGGGTGTATCCTATTACTTCTTTCAGCTCCCGAGTTTCCCTGGCTGCGGTCACTTCCTCACTTTCCATTTTCGTCCAGTTTTAAGTGTTGGCTGCACTTCTCGTACAACCGGATCTGTAGATTCTTGTAGCATCACGAGCCTTGTATTTCCTACCATGTATTCTTCGACCACAGATTTGAATGGTAGCTGCAGTTTGCTCTTCTTGCAGTACAGCTAATCCTGGTGTACGCCCAGCCACTTTCTTATGGATTTATTTATATTTCTTTCAACTGCCTCTACTGTGCTGGTAATTACTTCGTAAGTGAGTAGTGGCCACGTCAATTTTGGAATCAGCATGAATTGAAGGCACCATGTTTTGAACTTCCCCAGTAGTTTGCTTTTTGTCTATGATGTTCAGTCCATTCTGTGCCATTTCTGTGACCCGCTTCACTGCTTTGAGTCTTTCATGGAAGCATCATATACTCTGCCAAGGCTCTTCACTGGCTCTTCCCTTACAGTTGGGATTATTTGATTTGCCACTGTGTACGATTTTTCTTTGAAACAGACCTTGCCATTTCAAACTGACCAATAAGGAAGTGTTGTTCCATGATGGAACGAGACCTTCTGAGATGTCAGTGGTTGGAGTTGTAAGTTGCGTGTATAGTAACATTTTTTTTTATATGGTTCTCAACCTTTTGTTGACTGTGGACCTTATTTCTCACCCGAAAACAACTGCGGATCGCTCATTAAAGATAAAGCAATAAATGGAATCCAGAAGATCCTAAGTTTTTTTTTAAAGTCAAGTTAATCCACTTGTCCGTGAACCCCTAAAATAATTCCACGGACACCCTCGGGGTCAGTAGTTAAGAACCATTGACAGAGATAAAGCTCGAGGGAGCAAATGCGCACGTATTGAAGTGACGGCCATCAGGGTCTGCGAATCAGAGCTGTCTAGGACCTTACCCGCCGCTCTTATAGCCTGGCTAACAGGTCAGGACCTTCTCTCACCTTTCTCTTAGCCTGGCTAACAGGTCAAGACCTTCTCCCACCTTTCTCCTAGCCTGGCTAACAGATCAGGACCTTCTCCCACCTTTCTCTTAGCCTGGCTAACAGATCAGGACCTTCTCCCACCTTTCTCTTAGCCTGGCTAACAGGTCAGGACCTTCTCCCACCTTTCTCTTAGCCTGGCTAACAGGTCAGGACCTTCTCCCACCTTTCTCTTAGCCTGGCTAACAGGTCAGGACCTTCTCCCACCTTTCTCTTAGCCTGGCTAACAGGTCAGGACCTTCTCCCACCTTTCTCTTAGCCTGGCTAACAGGGCAGAGCCATATCCCGTCTCTCTCTTAGCCTGGCTAACAGGGCAGAACCATATCCCGCCTCTCTCTTAGCCTGGCTAACAGGGCAGAGCCATATCCCGTCTCTCTCTTAGCCTGGCTAACAGGGCAGAACCATATCCCGTCTCTCTCTTAGCCTGGCTAACAGGGCAGAACCATATCCCGTCTCTCTCTTAGCCTGGCTAACAGGGCAAGGCTCACGGTGGTGGAGTGTGTCGAGAAGTTTGCTTATTGTGAGGTGCACTCAGGATCTTCAAGTCAGCCGCCGCTACTCACTTCCAGTTAGATATGTTCCCGTTCACTTCACGACTTCGGGTTAGATATGTTCCCGTTCACTTCACGACTTCGGGTTAGATATGTTCCCGTTCACTTCACGACTTCGGGTTAGATATGTTCCCGTTCACTTCACGACTTCGGGTTAGATATGTTCCCGTTCACTTCACGACTTCGGGTTAGATATGATGCCGTTCACTTCACGACTTCGGGTTAGATATGTTCCCGTTCACTTCACGACTTCGGGTTAGATATGATGCCGTTCACTTCACGACTTCGGGTTAGATATGATGCCGTTCACTTCACGACTTCGGGTTAGATATGTTCCCGTTCACTTCACGACTTCGGGTTAGATATGATGCCGTTCACTTCACGACTTCGGGTTAGATATGTTCCCGTTCACTTCACGACTTCGGGTTAGATATGATGCCGTTCACTTCACGACTTCGGGTTAGATATGTTCCCGTTCACTTCACGACTTCGGGTTAGATATGATGCCGTTCACTTCACGACTTCGGGTTAGATATGTTCCCGTTCACTTCACGACTTCGGGTTAGATATGATGCCGTTCACTTCACGACTTCGGGTTAGATATGATGCCGTTCACTTCAAGACTTCGGGTTAGATATGATGCCGTTCACTTCACGGCTTCGGGTACTAAGAACATCCTGCTCCCAGCTTTAGAGAGATTAAAATCAACAACAGACAGAAACAAAATGCCTGTAGTAGCTCGCTATCATCATTAAAGAAAGATAGAAGAGTCTTCGTCTTTGATCTCCCTGGAACTAGGAGCTGATGCTCTTTGCAGCCGATGCGGTGAAGATGCTGAAGCATTGCATCGTGTCGGATTGGGAGCGGGTTATCGGGCTATTTTTTTCAGTCTCTGAGTGGAGTTAAAAAGTAAGGGGTCTGCAATAGTTCTATACCAGACTCCACCAGCATGGAGACTATAGCCACCCCTGCCTCGTTAGCCAGGCTAGGCCCATTATTGGAGAGGTAGGAAGGGTCTCGGTTGGGTATGGTTCGCCAACTCCGAAGTTTCCTCGTTTCTACAACAGAGTGAAGATAGAAGAAGTATATAGATTCTAATTATCTGCAGATAAAGTTAGTATAGAACTGTACATATACATTTATCAAAGAAAATTTGTGCCAAGAAACTGGGATCACTACACTGAAGAAACAAAGTTCTAAGCTTTACATCTGAGCCTGTAGGAAAACTATTCAGTCGAGAGCCATTTAGCGTGAATTTAGAACGTGCTTCCCTGAAAATGAAACATATATCTTGAAAGCGCATTAAATGTATAGCAGCGATGGTCGGCTACATCAGTGGTTCTAAAACTGTGTAGTGGAAAGATCAGGCGAGGAAGGTAAGAGAAAGGAACTGGCAGGAGCATCAAATCAACTGAAGGAAAGTAGTTTTTGGGAGCGTTAAAGATGTGGCTTGAATGGCACACAAAAAATCTTGGCACTAGCGGTCTGTATTTAGAATTATTACAAGAGCAGTTGGATTCGGGTGTTTATATTTTTGGATGTTGTAACTTTAGCACAGACAGACCTACATTGCCCTAATTATCTTGTAAACATTGCCAACATTATTATAATCAGTAAATCTCGTCAAAATGAAGGCTAGAAACACCACGGAGTAAAAACTTTCAAATTCCGCCTTCGACATTGCTTCTACTGTGCCATGGCGGCTTTGCTCTATTTTCGTAGCTCTGCCAGAAAGGTCATCTTCAAGTACTGTTGGGACCGCCCTGTCCTCTTTCTCCTTGTGGAGTCAAGGCAAGGATTGGCACAAGACATGAAAACATTTATTTCAGTCGTTTCATCTCTATGTCACGTGTGGGGAAACTACGGCTGGTGAGTCACATGCGGGCGGGGGAGGGGGGAGTGTGTTTTCTAAATTAGTCGCGATTAACATAAACTGTAAACAAAAATGTTGGAAGCTGCCACGTGTAAGCTGTGATTTCACCCAACAGACCCGATCCCAAGGGTACATACCTGGCTTCTTCTGCACTCTTTCCAACACCTCTCTCTCTCTCTCTCTCTCTCTCTCTCTCGTCGTGCCTGCTTGTGTTTCTCAACCATCTAAAATGGCTCTCTACATTAAAGCAAGTTGGGCCACCCTTGCTCTCTATGTCATAACACTTTTTTCCTGCATATTTTGCACATTTTCTGGTTTCTTTCTATATATGACGCCCTAGATTTATTTATCTGTTTATTTTTTTCCACTCATGCATTTTCCAGCGCCACCAGCTGCTCTTGAAATCAGCGACTCCCTCATCAATTACTGAATCCATTTACTAAAGCGATTTAGAGCCCTCACTCCTGCAAAATAGCCCTTAAACATTATTCCAGGTCGTTGCGTAGATCCCGATGCTTATCGAGCCGTAAGGCCAGGCACACTCGGTAAACTGGTGACTAGAAATTGATGGATTTTTTCATTCTTCATGAGATACTTGCAGAGAAATGGTCAAAGTTTTAGATCCTTGTAGGCGAGTCGCTTTCATGTTTGTTTTTTTTAAAAATAACTCCCTTATATTTATATGCTGGATGTCTAGCACCACACTTACAACGCTGGCAATGGGTCCTGTATTCTCTCATCGCACCATCCCGTATTTTTTAAAATTATTATTATTATTATTATTATGCAATCCCTTTATATGTTCTACACATTTTTGCATAGAGCTGTGCATTGCATCATATTTGTCACACACAACGCTGTCCCGTTTGTTACACGCAGTGCTGTCCCAGCTGTCACATAGTGTGCTGTCCTGTTTGTCACACACTGCGCTATCCCAAAAACCTCATATTAATTTTCCGTTCTATACTTTGTATATACATCAGCTATATCATAAACGTATATATAACCCTACAGTGCTTTATTTCTCTGATGTTTATGCGCTCCCCCATATAGTAGTCCGTCTTACATCGTACACATTTTCCAACGATGTTTTCTTCCCGGTTTCTGCAGTGCTGTCTTGACTGATGCTAAAGTTTTGTCTCAGCACGCCCATCACTTTTTTGCCGATTAAATCTCTGTGTTATGTTTTCTGTTCTAAGAGAGACTGACCTCAGTTTTCAGTGACTCTTTAAGCGCAAGATTTGCCTGTTTTTCAACGCTTGCTTGATTTCGACGTCTTGAAAGCGTTTATTTAATTTATATTGTTAGAAGGCTGGATGTTTGTTCAGCATCAGTCACTTGAGAGCTGAAGTAATGGCTCTTGCCTTAAGTTACTATAACATGTAACCTGGATAACGGAACAAAGAAACGCTGAGACCAGATATGGATAGAATCCGCGGCTTATGGAATAACAGAGAGCATTTTCATGACTTTTAAAGTTGGAATATATTATAGCCGTCACAGATGAACGTGGACTTTTGAACACTGAGAAAGTCTCCGAAGGGCAAATATCTCTGTTTACGCTTGATTCACGGTCTGTGGAGAAACCTAAAAGCTGCCTAAACTAAATTAGATTTCCCATAGTACCAGCTCCCTTGCCCGGAGCTACGTCGCTTCTCGTTTACCACACGTCTACGCCGGGTATTAAACGTTACTTGGTAAATCGATCATCAGTTCACAGGGCACTTGCTGCCTGGTTGTCGCAGAAAACATGTACTGACTAAAAGGGCTTTCCTTATTGGTTTGAAAAGACGGCAAATATTTATTTCAAATTCGGTGCACTGTCGTGATTTTGTAATCCAGACGCAAATGGATCTGGCAATAAGTTTTCGTTAAATTTATTTTTAAAGAAACCCATTCTTATCATGCCAGTTAGGCAGTTCCGGATGTATGCTTAATTTTCCTTGATCGGCACACAATGGGAATAATGTGCTCAGCATTAGGCCTAGTAGTCTGTTCTTTTACCTAGGTCTAGCAGCCTGTTCGTATACCCATCTCCAGAAGGACTTGGGCATTCATTTCTAGAGCTCGGTTACTGGTGCTCCTCTGGCCGGATTTGAACTGTAAACCTTTCCGTGAGAGACTAGAGCACCAACCGGCTATGTCACCCAAACTCCGCTGAATTCAATAGCTCGCACGAAATTTTTAGCCCTGATATATTTGGAGTAAGATGAAGGAGATTCATTACAAGCAAAGAGAGGCCACATTACTGACATTTTATTTACTGAAGACTAAGAAAGGTCAGAAAGTGAAGAACATGATCTTTCTTTGTGATACGTTAACGCATTTGTACATCACCGGAAGCATCACATTATATCCAAAACTGTCAGACAGGAAATGAAAAACAGAAGAGAAAGTGGACAACAAAGCTGGAAATAGCCAGGAAATAGCTCATTCGAGTGCGCCGCTATGGGGGTCAACACAAACAATCCAGTCTTCAATATTGAGATGACATAAGACAATGATGGTGCAGACATTTATAAAAATCAGGAGACTTTCTGAGTTGACACTCCTCTGAAGGCACGGGCATGTGTGCTATGCTTAGAAAGTCTGTTGTTGAAGTATTCCAGCTCTGGGCAGTTGACAAGCCATTGGTAGTCTAGGGTCTTAAGATTTGTCTGCAAAGACTATCAGGAATAACTTTCATGTGATATCCTTTCGCAAAGTTTGTACTATAGCAGTAACAGCAGCAATAACGTTATAGCAGTAGGAATAGAATTATTGTTCCAATAGATTATTATTATTATTACTATTATTATTATTTGTAGTAGTAGTAGTAGTAGTAGTAGTAGTCGTAGTAGTAGTAGTATTAGTAGTAGTAGTTATAGTAGTAGTAGTAGTAGTAGTAGTAGTAGTAGTAAGGCCTTCGGAAGGAGTTTTATAGGCCGATGCAGAATTATTTCCTCATCCTTTCCCACGTCCCTACGCTTACCTCAGTTGATTAGCCATTCTGTTTTCATCCATTATGGTGCCCCTTGGGGTCTCCGGGGCCTTCTTTGAAACAGGGAAAGCCTTCCTGGCCCTGAAGAATTGCACAGGCTGGACCCCCCCCCCCCCCCCAATTGGGCCTGAATAGTAGTAGTAGTAGTAGTAGTAGTAATAGTAGTAGTAGTAGTAGTAATAGTAGTAGTAGTAGTAATAGTAGTAGTAGTAGTAATAGTAGTAGTAGTAGTAATAGTAGTAGTAGTAGTAATAGTAGTAGTAGTAGTAATAGTAGTAGTAGTAGTAGTAGTGATAGTAGTAGTGGTAGTAGTAGTAGCAGTAGTAGTAGTAGTAGCTGAGGAAAGCTACGTTAAAACAAGACCTGTTTCTCTTCTGACAGTGAAACCATGGACTACGTTTGTATTGGAACCCAGGCTCTGCTACTTTTGGATCGCCATAATGTCTGGTAATTCCCTATGGAGCTGGCCGCCAGCGTTTAAATTCTGGTCGCATCGTTTACAAATTATTATTTGGTTACAACCACTTGGGATCTTCAGTAATCGCATTTACGAGATGTAAAAAACAACACATCTGTACCCAAGCTGCAAAGTGCAATCGATTACTGCCACCAGGAACTATTCTTTTTTTATTCGGTGCATGGTTTCTAAGTCAACAGCGACGGTTAGCGGAACAACTGCTTTTGGTGATTTGAAATGCCGAACAGAAACATAAATCTTTTTGTTCCAGATATGTTTTTACCACAGACATACGAAAGAGCCAAAAAGAAGAAAAATGTGAAGAATTTGTGAACATATAAGAAATTAAAACTCCTATTGCAAGACAAAAACAAAACAAAACAAAACTTAAAATAAATACTTAATATACCTGCATCATCGCTGAGATGGTAAGGAGTCAGAGATTGTTTCAGTTCTCAAAGCTCCAAAGTATCTGTTCCATCTGTTATGTCGTAGTGACATACTGCAGTAAGAGATCGGTATGTTCCAAACTGGTATTCTTCTTCTTCTTCTTTTTCACTAGCAGGCTTCCTATATTTAACTCCGGAAAAAAATAGAAAAGTCGCTATACCCAACTCTCCATCCGATTTCATAAATGTGTTCAGAATCGTCACTACAACGACAATTGCAAATTGCAGTTGTTAGGAAATGTTTTTCTCACTCACTCACTCACTCACTCACTCACTCACTCACTCACTCACTCACTCACTCACTCACTCACTCACTCACTCACTCACTCACTCATTTTCTTTCCCATACTGAAAATTAAATGGGGGAAAATGTCATAGCTTTTATGTTTCTCGATTATCTGGAGAGAAACTGGTCTTTGCTGGTACTTTCTGTTTATTTTCAACTTTCATTTTGTCGTCAACAACATTTTCACACCAAATGTCTCTCTACTTCCTTATGCGGAGGATATAAATCCATAGCTGTTCCCATCAACGGCGACCTCCCACAAGACGTGCGTACTTCGTAAAGCTGGAGATAATAATTATCTAAGTAACTCTCCTTAACGCTGTGGCCGTAAAACTGGAGATAATAATTATCTAAGTAAATGTCATTAACGCAGTGTCCGTAAAACTGGAGATATTAACTATCAAAGTAACTGTCATTAACGCAGTGGCCGTAAAACTGGAGATATTAATTATCAAAGTAACTGTCATTAACGCAGTGGCCGTAAAACTGGAGAGAATAATTATCAAAGTAACTGTCATTAACGCAGTGGCCGTAAAACTGGAGATATTAATTATCAAAGTAACTGTCATTAACGCAGTGGCCGTAAAACTGGAGAGAATAATTATCAAAGTAACTGTCCTTAATACAGCAGCCGAGTACACATTTCTACAGCAGACTGGGAGTATAACAAAGCTAGACACCGAGAAAGTTCTTATCAGGGTGAAATGTGAAAATTATTCACCGGACGGAAATGCACTGGGCAGGACGTAGAGAAATGGACTTCCACAGACTTACTTCTGGTCTAGTTAGGGTATATCAGCTAGTGAAGCACGCACTCTTGCATGCGATTACTGTACTGAAGAAGTTCAGCCTGAAAGCTCGTCACAATCACTTTTGACTGTATTTCCTTCATCAATTCCACAAAGAGCCAGGTGCCTACTTTTACATTTGAATGTAACTGAAGCGCCTCCAGTGGACTTGAACCGCCAGTATCACCAGTAAGGCACTAGTGCTCCAACGCCTACGCTGCTTCTACGCCCAGTATAGCCAATAGTGCCCCAACAAAGACTGAGTAACACAATAATTAGTGTATAAGTATACAACTATACACTAAGCACTGCAGTAAAGTCGTGATACCAGAATGTATAAAATCGGAAAAAAGTAGGAGCAGCTTTATTACTTAACGATTACAAAGTTGTGACGTTTCGGCGTGAACCTTAATCATACAAAAACATACAGGACGAAGAAATAGAGAGAGGAGACAAAGTATAGATTCACATGAATACTGTTTTAAAAAAATTCTTTTTTTTAAAGAGTACTTAGCTGTAAATTGCAAGGTGTGGCTTGTCCGGCGGAGTGAGTCAGGAATGGATCTGGTAGGACGTGGAAATTGTTTAAATAGAGACCTGTGACATGTGGTCGGTGGGTTGTAACTGGGGGTGGTGGATGGGAAACCGGGGAGGGGAGAGAGAGTGACGCACTACTGGCCTAGCTAGAAGAAATTGAAACAGGTGATTGGGGAAGAAGGGTTGCAGAGAAAATAGTGGGGTTGCAGAGTGATGCTGTGAGGAAGTTTGAAAAGTAAGAAGGGGTGGATTTAGTGGAGAGGTAGTATAATGATTGAAGAAGATGATGTTACGTGTAACTAAACAGCGAGCTTAATCCATGTGGTTCCAGCGTCCCATAATTTTGAATGCAGCGGTTCTCAAGTGCCAGGCGGCTTGTGTCATCTGCGTGACATTCTTTAATGGCTGTTGCCTCTGAGGCAAATCTGATTTTCTGGTAACAGCCATTAAACAATGTCACGCAGATGATACAAGCCGCCTGGCACTTGAGAACCGCTGCATTCAAAATTATGGGACGCTGGAACCACATGGATTAAGCTCGCTGTTTAGTTACACGTAACATCATCTTCTTCAATCATTATACTACCTTGTCCACTAAATCCACCCCTTCTTACTTTTCAAACTTCCTCACAGCATCACTCTGGAACCCCGCTATTTTCTCTGCAACCCCTTTTCTCTGCAACCCTTCTTCCCCAATCACCTGTTTCAATTTCTCCTAGCTAGGCCAGTAGATCGTCACTCTCTCTCCCCTCCCCGGTTCCCCATCCACCACCCCCAGTTACAACCCACCGACCACATGTCACAGGTCTCTATTTAAACAATTTCCACATCCTACCAGATCCATTCCTGACACACACCGCCGGACAAGCCACACCTTGCAATTTACAGCTAAGTACTCTTTAAAAAACTTTTTTTTAAACAGTATTCATGTGAATCTATACTTTATCTCCTCTCTCTATTTCTTCGTCCTGTATGTTTTTGTATGATTAAGGCTCATGCCGAAACGTCACAACTTTGTAATCGTTAAGTAATAAAGCTGCTCCTACTTTTTTCCGATTTTATACACCCCAACAAAGACTGCTCCAGACAGCGCCAAATGTTTTAATGACTTCGTCTTATCTTCGCCTTTTGAGATCGATCCCAGCTTGTGTTTATCAGTCCGTGAAAGGCGCCAATATAAAGCTCAAAAAGAAAACAGAACAGTCCATGAAGGTACAGTGGGAGACTGATCCGCTGGTGGAAGGCTGAGCTAAACGAGAAATCATTTTGGAGGCTTGTAAACAAAGCCCTGTTGAGATTATTATCATTGCCTCGCTGGAGCTCTGATTTTACCGCAGTGTCGTGGGCTTTCATGGAGAAATAAAAGGGGCTTAACTACAACACTCCTACATGATCTAAAGTAGAATTTATCCACATATTTTTTCCATGCTTTACATGTAATTTTTTTTCATTTTTTATCGGCCTTTACGGTTCAGTGATTTTCTCATTAACCTTATCAGGTCACGTTATTTTGCTCAAGTGTATTATTATGTTTAGCGTCGAACTATCCTTTCATTTTTTTTTAACGTTTTATATTTTTAAACTACGATTATTCGTCTGCTGCCGTTTCGATTTTCATGGTTCTGTAAGAACAACGATTCAGTGTTGGGTGTGTAAGACAGATGAACAATAATTCAGTGTTGGGTGTGTAAGACAGATGAACAATGATTCAGTGTTGGGTGTGTAAGACAGATGAACAATAATTCAGTGTTGGGTGTGTAAGACAGATGAACAATGATTCAGTGTTGGGTGTGTAAGACAGAGGAACAATAATTCAGTGTTGGGTGTGTAAGACAGATGAACAATAATTCAGTGTTGGGTGTGTAAGACAGATGAACAATGATTCAGTGTTGGGTGTGTAAGACAGATGAACAATAATTCAGTGTTGGGTGTGTAAGACAGATGAACAATAATTCAGTGTTGGGTGTGTAAGACAGATGAACAATGATTCAGTGTTGGGTGTGTAAGACAGATGAACAATGACTCACTGATGGATGTTTTTAACTGGATCAGTCAGTCAGTCATTTACATATCCCTTGCGGAACTTTGTCTCCCTAACAGCTCTCTGTAGGTCTCTCGGTTGTAAGCAAGATGCCCTGCTGCTGATTCATCCATTTACAGATAATCAACGATGTCTTGCAGCAAACTTCGCCTTGATCTTCCTCTCTTTCTTCTTCCCATTATGTACTTCCAAGACTGTCTTCTCTAAATTCTCATAACGTTTAATATGTCCACAATATTTAAGCTTTCTCTGTTTAATCTTCCTTACTAGCTAAAGAGGATTAAAGAGAGAAAACTTAAATATTTTGGACACATTAAACGTCATGATAATTTAGAGAAGACCATATTGGAAGGATACATAATGGGAAAAAGAAAAAGAGGAAGACCAAAACGAAGATGGCTGCAAGAAATCGTTGACGATCTGCAAATGGACGCAGCAGCAGCTGGCCATCTTGCTCACAACCGAGAAGCCTTACAGGAGTGCTGTTTGGGAAGCAAAGTTCTGCAAGGGACATGCAAATGAATGAATGACTAGCTAACCCTTCTTCAATACTAAGTTCTATTAGTATGGATATATTTGTTCTTTTTTGTGTTCATGATGTTTGATGGACTCTTCTGTAGCATTTTGCATTCAAAGGCATTTATGTGTTTCTCAGCTGTTTTGTTAAAGAGTCCAGGTCTCACATGCATATGTTGCGATGGGAAAGATGCATGCCCCTAAAAATCTTATTTTTGTAGTTCTGTCTGCTCCTCTCCACATATTCTTTACTTGTTTTACTTTTTGAAGAGCGATAGTTGTCCTCCTTTTAACTTCCCTCATTGTATCTAGATTATTAGTTATTAATGATCCAAGATATTCAAAATTCTTCAACTCTTCCAATTTTTCCTCATTGAATTATATTTCAACTGCGTTATTTGTTTTGTTAGTTGTCATCAATTTAGTTTTCTTTGCATTAAGATAGAGGTTTTACTCTTCACTGTTCTTACGGACTGACATAATTAGTTTTTCCATTCCTTCTTGTGTCATCAGACAGTAATAATGTGTCATCAGCAAGTCTGATCTCATAACCTCCAATAGGATCAGTTGAGCTAAAAGTACGGAAGGTTTTGATGTGAGTCAGCACGTTCAAACAGTTGTGGTTAATAATGAACTAGTGCTCGTATAGTACTCAACACTAAACACGCGTGTTGGCCACACACTGCAGCTGTAGCTGTGCAAGTATGTGTGTGTGTGTGTAGCTGTGCTGGTATGTGTGCATGTGTGTGTAGCTGTCTTGAAGTAATGAATTGAATATTCTTCATTCGCTGTTACAAACGTCACTGATTTACTTGACTTCTACATAAATGACACAACAGACGTCACATTGTTATACACCGTGTGACACAACAGACGTCACATTGTTATACACCGTGTAACACAACAGACGTCACATTGTTATACACCGTGTAACACAACAGACGTCACATTGTTATACACCGTGTGACACAACAGACGTCACATTGTTATACACCGTGTGAAACAACAGACGTCACATTGTTATACACCGTGTGACACACGAAAACCCAGTACAACACCCACTACATAACCGTACACGAACATGACCAGTTACATGTAATCAACTCACTCAACACCACAGCTGACACTCAACATGAATCCAGTTATCACAGGATTCAATAGTTACAAAAAAAAATCAACAAAAGTTAAATAATGAATTCCGTTAAATGCGTGTTGGCAACGGATGTGATGTGCAAACTGGTGGAAACAATTACAATGAGAATAGAAAAACGGTTTGGGCGATTAACATCGCCATGGGACTCTCACACTAACATAAAGATGCGCCATGGGACCCTCATACTAACATAAAGATACGACATGGGACCCTCATACTAACATAAAGATACGACATGGGACCCTCATACTAACATAAAGATACGACATGGGACCCTCATACTAACATAAAGATACGACATGGGACCCTCACACTAACATAAAGATCCGACATGGGACCCTCATACTAACATAAAGATGCGCCATGGGACCCTCACACTAACATAAAGATGCGCCATGGGACCCTCATACTAACATAAAGATACGACATGGGACCCTCGTACTAACATAAAGATACGACATGGGACCCTCATACTAACATAAAGATGCGACATGGGACCCTCACACTAACATAAAGATACGACATGGGACCCTCACACTAACATAAAGAAAGGTAAAGATAGTCCCATAGCAAAAACAGTAGGGGATGAAGTGTTAGAGACCTCAGTATACTGGGCCATCAGCGTTTGAGGTGGGGGTGGGGGGGAATTCCTTTCCTCGCTGCCTCTCCTTCCCTGAGTTTCTCTGGTACCCATTTTACGAGGCTGGGAAAAAAAATCCCGCTCAGTTGGGGATTCGAACCCTCGACCATTCGGTTGCTAGACGAGTGCTCTAACCACTACGCTAGCCGGTCCCCATATACTAACATACAACATAAAAAACATACTAACCTCATATATACCGAAAAACTCCATACACAACCTTCCAACAAGAATCACATTTTGTCCTAAAAAAGGACAATCAAACCTAAAACACTACATAATAAACTTTACAACCTTTTGTCCTAAAAAGGACACATCCATCTACTAAAACTACATTCTGACTTAAACACACATTTGTCCTAACAAGGACAATCAACTACAAAATTTACACGACGAACCAAGTTCTAACAAACATCCTTTCCCGAGAAAAACTCGCCCACGACCTGTCTCAACAACATTCAGACGAAAAACACTCAATCCTCCATCCCACCACTCAAACCCACGTGACTGAGTTCTCAGTCGGAACACTGAGACTTTTTTTTTCGTCCTAGCATAAATAGGTGAGTTGTGGTCTATAACTGTTTGATCACAACAACAGGGTTTCTCATAACAAAAATATGTAACATTCTATTACAATAACACAACAGTTCAACAACTTATAGACCGCTAGAACTATTGACCAAGAGGGGCATAGTAGTTTTCCCGAACCTGTAATCACACCTGGCTGCCTTACCTTCCCCATCTCCAGACAGAAAAGTGGTCCATGTTTTCTTCCAGAGTAAGGATTTTAAAGGACCTCAACATTTGACTTGGGGGTGGGAGTACTTCCTCTGGTGATCTAGGGAGTTGTGTAGTTATTATGCTCTCTACAGCAGAGAGCTTCCAGCACATGGAATAAGAAAATGTGATGCTCCGGGTCGGAACAGAGTTTAGTGACACACCTGTGTGGCAGCAGCTGAGAGTCTTTAGTCCGTAGAACATTTGGAAAAGAATCTGTCATTACTTTCAGTATCGACGTCATCGGCGTTGTCTCTGCTACACGAGTAGAGAGCTCAGTTCCAGAATGTGAACGAGAAGAAGAAGAAGAGTTTTCTGTTAGTGTTAGGAACTACATAACAGTCTATCAGTATTTAGGGCAATGTATTTTCTGTTGTCTTTAAACATTTACAATTTTACTCGTAAATATCTGTGTGTTTTAAACGTCTCATGCACCCTAAGAGTTTTTTTTTTCAAATTTCAGATTGTTAGTTATAAAGTAGATGAAAGTATATTATAGAGGAAAGCTAGCAGAGAGGAGAGCGACAAAAAAAGTAAGATGAGCAAGTATGTATGAAGAACATAGCTGACTACTCCATCGGTCGTCAGTGCTCTAGATACAGCAGTTGTATATCTTCCGTTTATAAATGTTACGGTCTGCTATCAATGAGAAATGCATAACTGACGGTATACATTATTTTTGTAACGTTTGATGAAATATACCTCAGTTTTCGAAGACAGTAATTCATGCATTTATAACAAGATGTTAAATAAATTTATGAGAATGAAACGCTAATATACCAATACATAATATCTGAAGGGAGATCTTTAGAAAGGAGACCTATACAAAGCGTATATTTTAAAAGGGAGATCTCTATGAAGCTTACATTTAAAAAGGCAGATCTCTCCAAAGGTCATATTTAAAAAGGAAACCTCTATATCACAAAAAGTTTCAAAATTTCACATTTTATCCTTGAATATAACGATGTTTGCCAATGCTGCTAATCATACTTTTTAAAAATTTGTAAAAATTTCATTTCTAAGTTGTTGCCCAATTTTGTTGCCTTGTGTGTCTATGTTAGCTGCCACTTTGTCATCAAAAACCATTCTCGTCTGCCTGTTTGGATGCCTGGCTTTAGATAAACTCTTATATGTCGTATATCCTTTTTTCTGTGTGTTTTTTTTTTGTCTAAACTCTGAGGAAGCAAAAGTGTAGCCTCAGATCTGCTGAGAGTTCCTCTGCGTTTGAAGCCAAATGTTAAATTTTCTGCTAGCGCCTGTTTGGCTTTTCATAGCCAGTGTCAAAAATTAAATGAGAGTCCTTGCGGTTTAGCAAATAAATAACTGGATGATAAGTTGTTCCTAAAAAAACCCTTAAAATTTCAGTTCAAAATTACGCTTTTTCAACAGCGGTAGATTCACGTTATTGTTAAATATTTGGGGTTTTTCCCTTTCTTTCTTTCTCATACTGGACTTATTTTTATGCTGTTTTATTGCTGGTGTTGTAACATTTGCAGCTGTAAGGTAAAATCTCCTTTTCCACGCCATTAAAGCATACAGGGAATACACGTTAGGCTTGTATTTCCACAACCTTCTGCACATGAAAGTCTGGTATAGTCAGTGCCACGCCTGGGGCCGCATTTACTTTCCCAGATTTTTTGTTAGAGGCTGGGTGAACGCCGGGCCCTTTTTGGTGTGTGGTACCAGGGAGAGAGAGACAAAGAGAGAGAGAGACAAAGAGAGAGACAAAGAGAGAGACAGAGAGAGACAAAGAGAGAGACAAAAAGAGAGAGAGACAAAGAGAGAGACAAAGAGAGAGACAAAGAGAGAGAAAAAGAGAGAGACAAAGAGAGAGACAAAGAGAGAGACAGAGAGAGAGACAGAGAGAGAAAAAGAGAGAGACAAAGAGAGAGACAGAGAGAGAGAAAAAGAGAGAGACAAAGAGAGAGACAGAGAGAGAGAAAAAGAGAGAGACAAAGAGAGAGACAAAGAGAGACAAAGAGAGAGACAAAGAGAGAGAGACAAAGAGAGAGAGACAAAAAGAGAGAGAGAGAAACACTGCTAGGACTTGAACCCAGTACTACCAGATGATTAGTAGACCGAACGCCCCCAAACACTTAGCCAAACAGGCCGCCATTTGCAGATGTTAAAAAACGTAATATTTGTAGCTGGAATAACTCTAACACAAGGAACAGTCTCTTCCATGATCTGATTCTAATTAATTCCTGAGAATACAAAACAACTCTACGGTATAATGAATTTGTAAATTATTATTACTCGTATATTTTTAAAGATAAGACAGACGACTGAACAACAACCAGTCTCATAGGTGATGAGGAAAAGGAGATGGACATATGTTGGTCACTTAATGAGAAGAAATGATCAGAGAATCCCAAAACAAGCTATCAAGTGGAACACAACAAGCCAAAGAAAAAGAGGCAGACCGCGTGAACCTCAGAAGAGGACATTATTAAGAGAGGCCAAATTAGCAGGCATAAAATCCTTTGATGAGGTTGAAAGACTCGCCGAAAACAGGAAAAATTGGGGAACTACTTTGCGAGCCCTATGTGACGTTTAACGGCACGGGAAGGTTATAAGAAGATGTTTTTAAATGTATGAATGAGCGGTTATACGTATTAACTGCTCATTTCATTATGATTATGACTATTGCTCTTTATAAGTTTATAACACTAGCGCGAAAGTGATTTTGAATAGCTGCGTTATAACGAAATTTTACTGATGAAGTGCAGAACGTTAGACAAGCCTGCTTGCCCATTTCTTCAGCTTTTTTGAAGTTTTCGTTTATATTTTGAGAAGAAAAAATGTTTTTCAGGCGAAAGCAAAGTCCGCGCGTGCAGTTTATAAAACAACGAAAACCTCACAGTGACTACACGGGACGCCCTGTAACGTTAACGTTATATTTTCCCGTATCCAAACCTGTGTGCGTGTTTTTTTTAAATTTACATTTTTTAATTCTTGTAGACAAAACATAATTCTTTGACATAGGCAGAAAAAAACAAATTTTTGTGACATAGACAGAACATAATTCTTTGGCAGTTGACATAAAAAATAGCTCATTGACATAGACAAAACATATTTCTTTGATATAGGCAGGAAAAAACATAGCTCTTCACATAAACAGACAAAACATAATCCTTTGATCTATTCAGAGAGGGAGCAGCAGATAAGACAGTGTGATAGAATACAGAATGATAGAAAGAAAGTTAGTTAAGTCTTCAGAGGATAGAGTGAAAGTTAGACAACTCATCTTAGAATGGGACATCAAATGTCAGTATGACAGATATTAGGGTTTCAGCGGCATTGGATATACTGCTTTATCTAATGTGATAAATATAAGAGTTCAGACAGTAGATAGTGCTCAGAGACAAGGGGTGCACATGGAAAGAAGAGGAGAATAATTCAAAGAACAGGGATGACTGTACAGCCTTTATCCGTGGGCTATGCTCCCAAGGGACTAAAAGGCGATGATGATGATAATGATGATGATGATGATGATGATGATGATAATGATGATGATGAGACAGTAGATATACTATTTTATCTGGTGCCGAAATCAGTCACTATTTCACGGTAACTTAGGAGGGCAGAAGTAGCGATGTGCAGCGTGATAGAACAGTGAATGAATGATTGAATGAATGATCTTTATTTTTCAAAAGGTAAAGAATTGGGCACGCAGGCCCGTCTTACATTCTGCCCTTCATCACTCCATCTTTCATTCTTCCCACACACTCGATTTAATACAAGTATACAAATGATCAGGGTGACGTGAAGCCATGGGAGCAGGTGGTGGATGGAATGGGAGAGCAGCTGACAGATAATGTTGGTTATGGTCACCATTCTATGATGGTAGGCAGATGATCTCAATGTAGGGACAATGGCTACGATCACTGACTAGTACAGTCACTGCCCGGAAGGAAAGCAATGGTAAACTACCTTCTGGAAACATACCAAGAAACCCAAGCAGCAATCATGGAAAGTCAAATAGGAAAAAGATCTGGTGGTGAGTCCCCCAGGCCAGATAGATCTAATTTTCACACTGGGGAAGAGTGTGAGGCAGAGGTCGGTACTAGTAATTGTGATGACGGACAAAATCCTGACGGTGTTACCAAGGAAAACCCCTGTATCAAACTAAAAAGAAAAATAAGAGTAGGAACATGGAATGTAAGAAGTATGTATGAGGGAAAATATCAAGTAATAAGTGACGAGATGAAAAGAACGCGGATACACATTTTGGGAATCTGCGAACATCGATGGAAAGGATCAGGACACTTTAAGAGCGAGAATGATAATATATTTATATATTCTGGCGGAGAAGTAGGAGGAAAGAATGGAGTGGCTTTTTATTTGGACAAATCAACATCAAAAGCATTACTAGGCTACAATCCAGTAAGTGATAGAATCCTAACAATCAGACTTAAGGGCATTCCTAGAAATGTAACAGTCATCCAGGTGTATGCACCTACATCAGCAGCAGAAGAAGATGAAGTAGAACATTTTTATAACACACTGCAGACGACAATGGACCAGGTACGGAAAAATGATATTGTATTTATAATGGGTGATTTTAATGCAAAAATTGGTACAGAAAGAGCAGAAGATGAAGGACATGTTGTAGGGAAATTTAGCATAGGACACAGAAATGAGGCAGGTGACAATCTAATGGCGTTTTGTATGGAAAATGAGCTAATGATAGCTAACACACTTTTTAAACAAAATCCAAGAAGACTTTACACTTGGACATCACCTGATGGAAAAACCAGGAATCAAATAGATTACATTTTAGTGCAGAGAAGGTGGAGGTCAAGCATAACATCAGCAAAAACTTTACCAGGTGCTTATTGTGACACGGACCATGAGTTATTAATAGCAGACATGAAGATAAAGATAAAAAAGATAGTTATGGGATCAAGACCACTCCGCTTTGACCTTACAAATATACCAGAACAATACGGTATAGAAGTGAAGAACCGTTTCGAAATCCTGATGGCTGTACAGGAAGAGATGACACCAGATGAATTGGCTACGCAGGCCAAAGATATCTTAGTAACAACAGCTAAAGACATGGTTCCAGTAAAGAAAACACAAAAGAATAGATGGATCACAGCAGGTACACTAGAACTGATAAAACAATGTAGAGAAATGAAGACGCAATGGAGAGTGACAAACAACAACAAAGATAAATATAAAACTTTAACAAAAGAAGTACGAAGAAACATAAGAAAAGACAAAAAACAATACATACAAGATTGTTGTGAAAGAATAGAAGAACATCAGAGGTGTGGAAGAGATAGTGAAATGTTTAAAGAAATGAAGACATTGACGAGAAATGTCACACCTAAGCTAAATGTAATTTGTGATGAGATGGGGAATACCCTGACAGAGACAGAGGAAATTCTGGAAAGATGGAAGGAATATTGCACAAGAATGTATGAAACAACCGACTGTGGAAGCAGAAATCAACAGTGTGAATTATTATTGGAGGAGAAAGAACCCGAGCCGACAATGGAAGAAGTTTTATGGGCAATAAAGAGTCTGAAAAATGGTAAATCACCAGGATGTGATGAGATAACCGCTGAATTTATTAAAGCAGGAGGAAAGGAGTGTGCAACAATCTATCATGCACTATGTAAAAAGATATGGCATTCAGGTATTTGGCCAAAAGAATGGAAAAGAACTGTATTCATACCACTGCCAAAAAAGGGTAACCTGAAATTATGCACCAACTACAGAACTGTTGCCCTGATTAGTCATGCCAGTAAAATTCTATTAAAAATCATAATGGGTAGACTTCGAAAGAAAATAGAAGAAGAAGTCAATATGGTCCAAGCTGGCTTCAGGCAAGGAAGAGGATCAAGAGATCATATATTCAATCTAAGATTAATAATAGAGAAATGCAGGGAGTTTAATGTGAATCTATATTTATCCTTTATAGACTACTCAAAGGCATTTGATTGTGTACAACACCAGAAACTTTGGGAAATAATGGAAAAAATGGGATTTCCAACACATTTGATACAATTAACATCACTGCTGTATTTAGACCAACAAGCAGCAGTAAGAATAAATGGTGAAACAACAACTTGGTTTGACATAAAACAAGGGGTCCGTCAGGGGTGCATATTGTCACCCTACTTATTTAACTTGTATACTGAAAATATAATGAAGAATGTTAGAGAAGATGTAGACAAAGAATATTACGATGCCATAACAGTTGGAGGTTATGAAATACCAGAGATTAGATATGCTGATGACACAGTATTGCTGTCCACAACACAAGAAGGAATGGAAAAACTAATTATGTCAGTCCGCAAGAACAGCGAAGAGCAGAACCTCTATCTTAATGCAAAGAAAACTAAAGTGATGACAACTGACAAAACAAACAAGGCAACTGAAATATGTATCAATGACGAAAAACTGGAAGAAGTGGAGAGTTTTGAATATCTTGGATCACTACTAACTAATAATGGAGATACAATGAGGGAAATTAAAAGGAGGACATCTATTGCTCTTCAGAAAGTAAAACAAATAAAGAATCTGTGGAGAGGAGCAGACAGAACCACAAAAATAAGATTTTTAAGGGCATGCATCTTTCCCATCGCAACATATGCCTGTGAGACCTGGACACTTAACAAAACAGCTGAGAAACACATAAATGCCTTTGAATGTAAATGCTATAGAAGAGTTCTCCAAATATCGTGGACACAAAAAAGAACAAATATATCTATACTACAAGAGCTTAATATTGAAGAAGGCTGGCTAGTAAAGAGGATTAAAGAGAGAAAACTTAAATATTTTGGCCACATTAAACGTCATGATAATTTAGAGAAGACCGTATTGGAAGGATACATAATGGGAAAAAGAAAAAGAGGAAGACCGAAACGAAGATGGCTGCAAGACATCGTTGATGATCTGGAAATGGATGCAGCAGCAGCAGGCCATCTTGCTCACAACCGAGAGGCCTACAGGAGTGCTGTTTGGGAGGCAAAGTTCCGCAAGGGACATGCAAAGGAATGAATGAATGAATGAATACAAATGACATTAGGAAAAAAACATATTGAGCTACATCACTCGGGATAGATTCTTGTTATTTCGTTTCCTCACCAAGAACAAATTGCCCTAGGGCACTCTTGTATGTAAGTGCTGGTCTCAGTATTTATCACGTGCGTCTGGGGCGCGTGGATCTCGTAGTTTACTTATCAGTTTGGTGCACAGTGGCGCTGAGTCACGCTTATTTCCTTGCTGTGTCCATGTACGATCTTCCTCCACCTGCATACCACGTCTGTCACAACTCAATGGAATCGGTTCGTATCCTGACCAGTTTCGTGCATTTCGTGCATCCAGAGGGGGCCAATCCTGGACTCTCTAGTCTCTCGAATCCAGAGGGGGCCAATCTTGGGCTTTCTAGTTTCCTGACTCTGGAGGGGGGGGGGGGCCAATCTTGGGCTTTTTCCTGACTCTGGAGGGGGGCAATCTTGGGTTCTCTAGATCCTGAAACAAGTGGGGACAAACCTTGGCTCTCTTGCTGTTCTACGAGAGGGGGCTAATCCCTGGCTCTCTTGCTGTTCTACGAGAGGGGGCTAATCCCTGGCTCTCTTGCTGTTCTACGAGAGGGAGCTAATCCCTGGTTCTCTTGCTGTTCTACGAGAGGGGGCTAATCCAGGGGGCTCTCTTGCTGTTCTACGAGAGGGGGCTAATCCCCGGCTCTCTTGCTGTTCTACGAGAGAGGGCCAATCCATGGCTGTCTTGATTGATGATTGCTTCATTACACTATCCTGATCCTGCCCTGACGGTAACGGTACTTGAGGGGGCCAATTGCTTGGCTCTCTTTTGCAAGTGGATGCCTGATTGTTGTCTCTGTCCTGTTCGTTTTCTGCCCCGCCTGAATGGAATCGTCTGCACCTTGAACTGTGGCTCTGAAGTTCCTGTTTCAGCCATTTGCCTGCTTGAATGATGGCTGTCCAGCTAAGTTCAACGTATCTTTAGTTAGCTTGTTACTTTGGCAAGCTTATCATACTTTCAACCTACGAACTCTATTTATCATTTGACCTGAGTGGGACTATCTTGAAGAGATGCCAGCTTTCACTGTTTTGGCATTATTAGCACTTATTGGAACAATTATTCTTCGTCACGAGAGACCAGTGCACTAACCACTTCGCCACTCAGACACCCGATATCTGTACTAGAATTATAGAAAGAAAGTTAGATAAGTCTTCAGAGAAGGATATAATGAAAGTCAGACAACTCATCTTAGAATGGGAAAGTCCAGATAAAAAAGGTTATGTTCCACAGAAATCAATGTTTAGATTTACTCCCCTTTAAGAATGACTCTTGCATACTTCGTGCCAGGCATGCTTCACGGATAATTTATGAAAAAGAAAAGTGAAACAGAAATCAGATTTTTCTAGTCAGTTGAAGTTTGAGTATCAGCTAAGACAGGTTAGTTTAGCTTGTTTGTGAGATAATGTAGTTGTTGTGTACTGTGTTAGACTAGCAGAGGTAGAAAATATAGTTAGACATTCCGGTGACGACAAAGTATGCAGCGGGCAGTAGCTGTCTGGAATTTATTCTGTTGTTTTGAGTTGGAATTTCATCCTGTCACGTGTTCTTGGATTGTATGATGCCACGGTTATACCCGTCACATCGGTCATCGCCACCTCGTGCACCAATAAAGTCTTCATAACTTAATATTGCTGCTACTTTGCTGCTATTTGGCCACTGAGAGAATGATCGTTCCTGAGAAAGTAAGTCTGTGAAGCGGATAGGTAAATAGACGTAGAAAGAGATTGATGCTCGACTGTAGTTGAAAGAGTAAAATCTCCACTTTAAGTGAAGTAAAGTTAGTATTAACTAGTAACAGAAATGAGGATCATATATCTTGAGAAAGGAAAAGTAATACCAATGTGTGAACGTAACAATTCCACTAGTATAACATGTTGCAGATAGTACAGCATAGCATAACTGTAGATCAAGGAAATATATACATTTACCCAAAATGTAACACACATATATATATATATAAGAAGTTCCACCACATGAAATTCTATCTGAACAGAATTAAAATATATTTTCTGCTTTTTTTTCCCAGAGTCTGAGTGACCTTACTCTTTGAAACTTAATTTTTTTTTAAAAATGCTCTCCGCTTGATAATACTGAACTCCGCTTGAAATTCTCAGTCATGGCTTGTCCAACGCTCACGTAATGATTAACTGCCAGAATAATAAACAGTCTAAGCTAGGACCTACTTGTAAAGTTCAAATCGAAACCGCATAAATCGATAAAGGGTGCACTTTAGAAACTGACAACATATTATAACAACTCTGACACTTCCTGCTGTTTTAATTCTGAACTATCAAGTGGCCCCCATTACACATAAATCACTACCGTGATGTTTTACTATGCAATGACGTAATGTCTTTTTTAAAAGCGTTTACGGCAATCTAAACAACTCCTGAATACGGAAGGAAACACCCACACAAAACTCTTTATCTTATTTTTTATTTTTGATACACTTTTTAATCGCCTCATGGTAAGCTAAGAGTTAAAAAAGTCCAGACTGTTGGTTATAAAGGTAGACTACGGTGTATAGTATGCAGAAAAGTGGAGAGAAATGAGAGTAGCAGAAAAAAAAAGATCAGCACGCATAAATGAAGAACATACAACAAACCAATAATTCGACAAATGATTTTGTCAAAGACCACATACAAAAACAGCATAACAGATAGAAAAACAAGAAAAATAACTTTAAAAAAATAACACCTAACTTTCTGGTATCCTCGTTGTAAAGAAAGGCGGACACAAAATGCGCTGATAAACTGAAGTCTCAGAAAAGCAGAAAGTGAAACATAGATCGCCCAGTCAGACCGTCTACAAGAACGGATAGCTGTTACTGAATTGTAGACCCTTGGTTAGACTCCTTGCAAGAACGGAGAGTTAACACAAAATCCTAGACTATTCACTGAGACTATCTGTCAAAATAGAATGCTAACAATGAATTGTAGACCGCTCAGCCAGAATGTCTTGCAAGCATGGACAGCTAACACTTGTGTCAGGGAAGTAGAAGCAGTGCTCGTTTCAGAGGGGAAAAAAGACGTCAGCGTTATTTGTAAGAGTAGTAAACCAACAGTGTTATTTGTAAGAGTAGTAAACCAACAGTGTTATTTGTAAGAGTAGTTAACCAACAGTGTTATTTGTAAGAGTAGTAAACCAACAGTGTTATTTGTAAGAGTAGTTAACCAACAGTGTTATTTGTAAGAGTAGTAAACCAACAGTGTTATTTGTAAGAGTAGTAAACCAACAGTGTTATTTGTTAGAGTATTAAACCAACAGTGTTATTTGTAAGAGTAGTAAACCAACAGTGTTATTTGTAAGAGTAGTTAACCAACAGTGTTATTTGTAAGAGTAGTAAACCAACAGTGTTATTTATAAGAGTAGTAAACCAACAGTGTTATTTGTAAGAGTAGTAAACCAACAGTGTTATTTATAAGAGTAGTAAACCAACATTTGTGTTAGAGAAATGGTAGCCCGCCACCCCACTCCCACCCCCTACTGCTAAGAATGAACAGATGACAGAGAAATCGCAATCCCCTCCCCCCGCCCCCTGGTAAGAATGGATAAATGACACTTAGAGAAATAGCACTCTACCCCACCTCTCCCTCCACTGTTGTTTGTTTGTTTGTTTGTGCAATCTCCCTGTAACTGCCAGCTGATGTTCTTCACAGCCGATGCTGTGGAGATGTTGAGGCACAGCCTCGTGTCGGCGTGGGACCGGCTTATGGCTGATATTTTTCAGCCCTGGAGTCCAGGTAAAAAGCAGGGCGTGTGCTTCTTTAGCAGACTCCACCACCATGGGGACTATGGTGATCCCTGCCCCGTTAGCCAGGCTAGGCCTGTTACTGGGGTAGCACAGGGAGGCGGGACAGGGTCTTGGTCAGCTATGGATCGCTGATTGTCTCATTGGACCCCCCCCCCCCCCCCGCCAACTGTTAAGAATGAATAAATGACAAATTAGAGAGACCGCATCCGAAAACGGAGAATATTTGGCTGTAAAGTCAGGAACGATATGCCAGGCTGTACGTTGCTGTCGTCTGCGTGTTAAAAATGAGAAAGGACATTCTTGTGAAAATCATCTCCTTCCAGCCCATGACCCTAACCTGAAAATGAACGCGTATGACACCCTTCCCACACACACTCACACACACACACGCACACACACATACACACACGCACACAAAACTTTATTGTTATTGCACGGCCATGCCTATCCTCGGCTGAAGCTTCTCTCAAGGCAAATCAACTGCCATCTCCCGCTCTCTATTTTGTCTCTACATTACAACGACAGCCAAGAATATTACACTCTCATTCGAGGCTTCCTGTTTCAAGCGTCGGAAACATAAAGCAGGACGGAAGTCTCCGTTTGGGGGATGCTACAAAATTCCTGATGCGAGGTGTGGCCACGCAGTAAAAACTGTGCACATCAGCCATGTACCGGATATTTGGATGGCTTAATTGATTCAGCATCGCATGTGATTTCAGTTTTGTAATTTTTATGTTTGTTTTTTTTTCCCCAAGGCCTCCACTTTAGAATTACGTGCAGTGCAAAGCCTTGAACGTAAGTGCCTGAAGCTTTATGTTTGTTTGCGTGTATTTAATGCGTATTTATTATTTGACCCCTTCGCTGATTCTCTAAAAAAAATGAATAAAAAGTAACTTTTTCTCGATTGTTCTTAAGTTGTTGGTCACTACTAAAATATTTCTCTAAAAGTTATGAATAGCGTTTAGTTATAGATACTTTGAAAAGGATTTCCCAAACTTTATTTTCTGCGTATGGCTCTCCGCATCCTTTCTGCATGAATACCTTCTTCTATGTGCTAAATGGAACCTATTTTGTTATACAGATCTGAATCATGGAATATTGGCAGGAAAATGAGTAAATCATTAGAGGAAACAGAGATGTGGTTCCTGATAAGAATGTTGAGGATCCCATGGACAACCAAGATAACTACTGAGCAGTGTTTGATATAAGCTAATGAAAAATGTAGTATAATTATAAAGATAAAAAGAAAGGCAGTCATCATTCTTGGGGCATGTGATGAGAAGAGAGAAAAACATCATAACAATGGGCAAAACTGAAGGCAAGAAAGGCAGAGGACGACCTAGGGAACAGATGTTAGAAGGCCCGACAATGTGGCATGGAAAGAAATCAGCGACAGAGCTACTCAGAAATGTCAAGGAAGTATGACCCCCCCCCCCCAGGCCGTTCAGAATGGCACGTGACGATGATAATGATGATGTGGTTTCCCCTCCCATCCTCCAAACCTCCTTCCAACCCTATTTTAAAAGTTGTTACTATAGAAGAGCGTTGTTTATGTGCTGTAGACTTTGTCTGCACAGAAAGTAAGCTTGAGCCGCCTCACCACAGCAACGCTTACAATAGGAATATTACTTTTCAGCACGTTACCCAGGGTTGCTCATGGTTGACCTGTCGCTTCAGAACCTGGATAGAGCGAACAGATCTTAAGAAAACCTTGATAAAAGGAACAAATCCTTTTTAAAATCTGGATAGAGGGAATATATTTTTTTTAAAAAAACTGAGTATAGGGAACAGATCTTTAAAAAATCTGGATAGAGGGAACATATCTAAAAAAACCCTGAAAGGGAGAACGAATTTTAAAAAAAAAACATGAAAAGAGGGAAAAGATCTTTAAAAAAACATAGAAAGAGGGACTATATGTAAAAAATATCAACTGAAGTAATAGAATAGAAGACTGAGAATACTGACTGGAAACCAGATATACAGATCTTTCACAGCTAAAGAACTTCAGAGAAGGAAAAAGCGGAATTTAATAATGCAGTGTCTATGATTCTTTGAAGAATTTGTATTACTTGTATTCCTCTCCCCCCCCCCCCCCTTTGGTGTAGTTTAAAAGTCCACAAATGAGCTAGCTCATGCGAGTTAAAAAGAATTAGAAATAAACAATGACAGAAGAACAAAGAGATGACGAGGTTGGTCACAGAAGAACAAAGAGATGGCGAGGATGGTCACAGAAGAACAAAGAGATGATGAAGATGGTCACATAAGAACAAAGAGATGACGAGGATGGTCACAGAAGAACAAAGAGATCACGAAGATGGTCACATAAGAACAAAGAGATGACGAGGATGGTCACAGAAAAACAAAGAGATGACGAGGATGGTCACAGAAGAACAAAGAGATCATAATGATGGTCACAGAAGAACAAAGAGATGACGAGGATGGTCACAGAAAAACAGAGAGATGACGAGGATGGTCACAGAAGAACAAAGAGATCACAAGGATGGTCACAGAAGAACAAAGAGATGGCGACGATGGTCCGTGGACCTTTGCTACACTTGGAATAAGTTCATGAGTCTTCTCCTCGCTTTATAAGTGTACCAGTATCTTCTGTTATCCTGGTCACATGGACTACTTTTACGTCTGCTGCAGTGTCCTCTTTTTTTCCTAAGAGTATCTGAGGGTTTATTCTGCCATCACACACACACACACACACACACACACACACACACACAAATATTAATAACAACGTTTTTTTTTCTGAACGTTTTAAATAATAGCTTACTTGGAAAATTCGGAATGATCAAGTCTCCCGACAAAATAATTTTTAAAAAAACACTCTCAAGTCTCATGACAACAAGAAACAGATTCCTCAAGTCTCATGACAACAAGAAACAGATTCCTCAAGTCTCATGACAACAAGAAACAGAATCCTCAAGTCTAATGACAACAAGAAACAGATTCCTCAAGTCTAAGGACAATAAGAAACAGATTCCTCAAGTCTAAGGACAATAAGAAACATTCTTGCTTAACCCATTATTGTTCTCGATCATCACAAAACCACGCTGTTGGTCTTTTCCTTTGTCTTGAAAATTGATTGTAAAGATTTTAAGAGATAAAAAAGAGTGGGGAAACTGGTATGCGCAGTGAAAAGTTTTTCTTTTCCTTTCTTTTCTCCCAGAAATATTGAAAGTAAATATTCATGGCATTCTGTTACGTTGCTCATTTGTAATTCCAGACCTTTATACATGTGCGTGCTAGTTTAGGATTTTTATAGAAACTATACGGTATGAATGATTGCGTGATGACAGTTAGTGATATGTAGTTGTTACATCCATCTCTTCGTACAACTCTCCAGTTTCATTGTTTCTCTTTTCCTGTGGTATATCAATGGGAGCTTCCCAGCATCGTCGGTTCTGTTTTGCTTGCAACCATCTGCCGGGCTGTCAGTGAATCGCTAGCGCGCAGCGAAAGACGGCGCGGTCTGTGTAGGATTACAGGCGTACGAGAGCTAGGGCACCACGTCTTTTCTGCATCATATATTTTTTATTCTAGTAATTCCTTTATTCTAGGATTAAAAAAAAAAAAGAAACAGGATATGGATTTACAACATTTATTTCTCCTACTTCCACGATAACCCACTCACACCACTGAACATCCCCGCCTTCGCGCGCCCTCTACCAAAGCCCACGTGCTGCTGACCTTATTTAAGACAAACCCTGGAAACGCGAGCATGGTCAGTAATAAGAGTTGGCAACCTTTCTGGATCTCCAAACATTATAAGTTAATATTTCACGGATCTAACGGCTTTTGCCGCTACAAAATAATTCTCAACTAAAACTGTACAAGACATTTGGTGCAAATACAATATTTTTTCTCGCAATTTTGTAAATCAGTTCAAAATCATAAAATCAGCTTTTGAATTATTTACTATTTGATTGAAATCAGAGCTTGTCCATTTCTGAGAAATTGCCACAGTTTTTCTATAAACTCTAAAGTCGTTCTAAAAAAAAACAAACAAACGGGGCACCAGCAGAATCGACGGTAGACGACGCTACGAAAAGTTACCACAAGTATCAGCTCTACCTCAACAGTTAGTTTCCCATCTGCAGAGGCTGGACATTAGGCAACTCGGGGGAAAAAAGTAAGGAATATAATGTTTCGTTTTCTTTGTTCGTGGATGTTAATGATGTTATTGTCACGTGTAGCATTTATCCCATTCCCGTTTTATTTTGTTATTAGTTGTAATGTTAAGTGTACCGGGAAAACGTGATACCATTTATAACTTTAGACGCTTAAAGTCCTGTTTTTCTGTTATTTTATTGTTAGAGTTAGTTTCCATTTTTGTAGCACTGACTGCCTGTATTGTATGCTCGCTAGTGGACAAGGTTACATGAAATCTATTTATAAACGAGTAGTTATAAACGAGTAGTTTATAGGTGTTTCAGGAGGCTTTTGTCAAAGCGCAAAAAAAACCAACAAAAGTAAGGTCACCAATAAAAGCAATTGAATAGAGAAACAAAACTGATCTTAAAACATAATTTAAAATAAATAAATATATTTCATACGTATAATTTTAATACTTCTGTTAGTAAAGAAAAAAAATATGCGAAGTTTACTGAAAACAGAGAAAAATATAAAGCTTACCTAAAGTTTCGTAATTCTACCGTGCACCTCTAGAAGATATGATTTTCGGATTATGTAGGAGGGCAAGTTAAAAAATAATGCCAGATCAAGGGACTTGACCACTTACAAATATATGAAAATACTTGAGAGAAAGTAAAAGTCTTTTCATATACTTTTCATGGTTACGTCCCTGGAATTGAAAAAAAATCACCCTCATATGTGCAGCAGTAGACCAATGGCGTTTATACAAAAAAAAAAAAAAAAGTATTTCTGGAGGAAGTATCAGCTGTTTCCGGTACTGCATCTAATAGTGGTTTGTTTGATTATAGCAGCCAAGATGGCAGCTTCAGTCCTGCGGAATGCTGAGCTAACAACTAACCACAGACGAAAAAAATAGTCTCTCTAAATTGTGGGCTGAGAGACAAAATCTTGTTTGAAATTTCAATTTCAATTTTTTGTTTGCTGTAATTTTCGTGAAGTAAAAATTTCCTGAATTAGTTTTTCAAGTTTAATGTTGTTTTCTAATGATTCTTTTCTTGTTACCTTCACAAGGCTGTATACTTCTACCGCTTTTCATCCTTTTAACATTAATTAAACTGTAGTTTTTCAGTTCAGGCGTTTTTTCCATCTTTTTTCTTCGTTTATTTTTCATATTTCCTGCTTTATCTTTCATAAGTTTAGGGCTAGCATGCTTTTCATCGGTAACAATATCGCTTTATTTACTTCAAAGCGAAGAAATTAAAAAAAAAAGATCGTGATACAGTGACACTGAGATATTAAAGAAAAATAATCATTTCGACCAATGATCTTTAACTACGGAGGCAAGTGGCTACGTTGGGAGGAATTTTGCCACCATAAAAGAATGTATAGTGATGAAAATCCTTTTCTGAAAAACGTTTAATGGATAGGGGAGATTCAGGGTTACACGTATACTCTTTCGGTTCTTCTTGTATCTGTCTCAGCTACTTCACATGGCTGAATCTGCGACAAGAAAGACATCTACAAACATGGATGACAGAATCTAGGAAAGCGAGTGTAGAAAGTTCCATATTTAAATCCATCTCTAACAAACATCCACACCATAAATGAATCGTTCATCTTATCCCTTACCACAAATCCCACCAAAACCTGAACTCCATTTCAGCTTTCGGTCACATGACAAAGTGCGTGACATTAAGCTCCGTCCGCTGCGAAACGTGTATAGATGCAAGTTTGATTAAGTTACGACATACGAGCAGCCTAGCACAATTTTGTTACAGGGGCAGCCTGGAATGACAAGGAAGGACTCAGAACCACTGATTTAGATTGTGACAATGGACAACTTAGACACAATAATATAATAAGAAGGAAACAACACAGAACACAATAACAAACGAACAAATTCGTAGATATATCATGCAAAAGAACGTGTTTTTTTCCCCTTAATTCGAGGGGAAGTCACTAAGTAACTCGCAAATGCCTGCTGCAAAAAAAAAAACAAAAAACTAAATGCGACAGTAATTTGAAAACTTTTAATTTTTTAACCTACATTATTCCCATATTTCTCAATGTAATCGCCACCAACACTGATACATTTGTCCTATCATGTAATCAGTGATGCAATACCCATGGCGTAAAAATCGGGAGACCGATTTCTGAACCATTTTCTTACTTCTGTTTCCACCTCTTCGTCACTCGAGAATCTTCTCCCGCCAAGGTGATTTTTCAATGGACCAAACAGGTGAAAAATCACTTGGAGCTAAGTCAAGACTATAGGGCGGATGTTCAAGAACTTCCCAACCCAACTGGCTAATTTTCTCTTGGGTTAACCGAGTCGTATGTGATTTGGCATTGTCATGAAGGAGACGCACACCTCTAGTCAGCAGACCAGGACGTTTTCTTCGAATTGCATCCCGTAGCATCGACAGAACTTCATAGTACGATACAGAATTCACACTGTCACCATACTTCTGGAACTTGGTTAACAACACTGCTTGATAATCCCAGAACACTGTCAGCATAACCTTCCACGCAAAACAGGACGGCCAAGTCGGACTTTGTCAACAATTTCGGTGCGTTCCTGAGAAAACTCTTTTACCCAGTTATAGACCGCTTTACGTGATAAACACGTTTCCGCATAAACTGTAATCATTTCCTTATGAATGTCCGTTAGCCCACAGAAATCGCACTACACTTCTCTGTTCTTCTTTGGTACACACTAACAGTTGGGTAGCCATTTTGGTATTGCTTTGCGGAAGGGAACCTAACTCCCAGCGCCCCCTACATACAATTATTATAAAGTTGGATGACGGTACTATCTAAGGATATATTTAAATACTGCCTGATAACTGCCACTGATAAAATATTTCAATGTGCGAATTACTTAGTGACTTCCCTAAGGAAGTGATGTGAACGTTCATTCGGGAACTTATTCCTGTACGCGGAGAGGAACAGACGGAACTACAAAAATAAGATTTTTAAGGGCATGCATCTTTCCCATCGCAACATATGCCTGTGAGACATGGACACTTAACAAAACACCTGAGAAACACATAAATGCCTTTGAATGTAAATGCTACAGAAGAGTTCTTCAGATATCATGGACACAAAAAAGTACAAATATATCCATACTACAAGAAGGCTGGCTAGTAAAGAGAATTAAAGAGAGAAAACTTAAATATTTTGAACACATTAAACGTCATGATAATCTAGAGAAAATCGTCTTGGAAGGGTACATAAAAAGAAAGAGAGGAAGACCAAGGCGAAGATTGCTGCAAGACATCGTTGATGATCTGCAAATGGATGCATCAGCAGCAGGCCATCTTGCTCACAACCAAGAGGCCTACAGGAGTGCTGCTAGGGAGGCAAAGTTCCGCAAGGGACATGCAAATAAATGAAATGAATGATTAGTGTTGTTGTTTTGTTTTTCTCTTTTTCGACTTTTTTCTTTATTTTTGTAAATTTTGCTTTACTTCCTTGTTTCCTTATAACGTCCTTTCTCCTTTTATCCGTGCTTGTGTTTATGTGTCTGTGTGTGCATGTATGTAGGTGTGAAAGTTAAGAGGTAAAGGGCGTTTCCAGTTCTTCGTTCTCAGAAAATAAAGTTCATTCGATATTTCTCTCTCTCTCTCACTTTCTCTCTCTCTTTCTCTCTCTCTCACTTTCTCTCTCTGTGCGTATGTGTGTGTGTGTTTGTGTTTGTATACATGTGCTTGTGTGTGTGAGAAAAGATGAGAGAAAAAGGAAGTTTCCAGTTTGCCGCCTTTCGGGAAGTTCTGAAAATAGTTCATTGCTTTGTTGCTCTCTCACCTTCCCTCTATCTCCCTTTCTCTTCACTCTCTCTCTCTCGCTCTCTCTCTCTCGCTCTCTCTCTCTCTCTCTCTCTCTCTCTCACACACACACACACGTCAGAATCATCCTCAAAGTGTTAAAACTTTTAAAGCATCTATTTATCCTGTATCAGCGAGCCATACACTACTCTTTTCTAAGATACATCTATCTTTCATTTCTCTGTTACTATTCTTTCACAATATCTTTACCGTCTACTTCTGTTTGTTCTTATTTATTAACTTATTTATCTATCGCGATTTATTTTGTTTTAGCCAGAGATGTTTCGTCACTGGACTTTTCATCCGTTTATTTATTTCATATTCTATTCTCCAGAGGCCCATAAATTTCTGCCATTTTTATGTTTTATTCTCCCTGTGTGTTGGATAAACGGGAAGAACTTCACTAAAATGACGTTTTCTCTCGGTTTTTCTGACATTTTGAAATAGCAACAAAAAGAAAAGTTAAGATTTGTTGTGATGTTTTAAGTGTGTAAGTTCAACTCACGCTAATTTCTGATGTGTGCTCTTCTTTATCTCGATAAAGTAAAATGAGGAACGAACTCCTGATAGACTAATTTTTGACCATTTCTTTTTTTTTTCTGTATCTGCTTTAAGAAGAAGAAGAAGCAGAAGAAGAAGAAGAAGATGAAGAAGAAGAAGAAGAAGAAGATGATGATGATGATGATGATGATGAAATCGGAGGGAGGAGGTGGAGGAGGAGAAGAAGAAGAAGAAGAATAAAAAAAAGAAGAAGAAGAAATCGGAGGAGGTGGTGGAGAAGAATAGGACGAAGAAAAAGAAGAAGAAATCGGAGGAGGAGGTGGAGAAGAAGAAGAAGAAATCGGAGGAGGAGGTGGAGAAGAAGAAGAAGAACTCGGAGGAGGAGGTGGAGAAGAAGAAGAAGAAGAAATCGGAGGAGGATGTGAATAAGAAGAACAAGAAGAAGAAATCGGAGGAAGAGGTAGAGAAGAAGAAGAAGAAGAAGAAGAAGAAGAAATCGGAGGAGGTGGTGAAGAAGAAGAAGAATAAAAAAAGAGACGAAGAAGAAGAAGAAGAAATCGGAGGAGGAGGTGGAGAAGAAGAAGACGAAGAAGAAGAAGAAGCCATCCGAGAGTTTGATTTCTGTTGCTCTTACATGTATTAGAGTACCTTATGAGTTAGTGATCTTGGCTCAGGTGGCTATGATTGCTGGTTCGAACTCCGCAGGGAAGCGCTCACTTAACACAGATGTAGAAATGGATAGCTGGCTCTTCAAGGAGCTGGGGAAGAAGGAAAAATGATCGATGTGAAACTTGTCAAATCTCTCTACATTCCGCTCCCAGGCTAAAAGAAAGGGAAAAAAATAAGTACTTCGTCCTTCGCTCTCAGAAGAACATTGGTTACATCGTGTAGCTGTTACACACCTTTCAGACCGTCATATCCGACTTCTGCTCAGTGTATTTTTTAGAAACAGATTCTTCTTCCCGCTGCGAGTCCTACTCACTTGGCCAGGCTGCTGTCTACTTTCTGGGAAGGGAAGAGGCGGGGGTACCGACACAACTGGGAGGTAAAATAGGATCTTGGTCGACAGGCCAACAATATCGCAAGCTGTCAAATATGGGTCGTTGGCTCCTATCTGATCCAGCTTCTTAAGATAAAAAAGTCCAGTTGTGGAATGACTAAACTGTTAATCACTCACAAGGATTATTTATCAAACACAACAGTTTTTGTTCCGCTTATTCGTGTAGTTCAATCAGCTTCTTGCGAAATGCGATTGCTAAGCTGTTTTAACATCGTCCCTTGCTGGTAAATTTTTTTTTCATTAACAATGTTTACTGTTTTAACGTTCACCGTTAATGCAGTCAAACAGAAGACAGATCCACTGACAAAATAAAACAGCACAATAGCAATCTATACATGTCCGAAGACGTGTCATCTGTCATAGTTTGTGCCTTTCAATAAAGACTCTTATAATGTACCTCCACACGACGCTGTATCGAGGAGCCCTCAAACATGCAGAATATCGCGTTTGGTAAATAACATGTATGCTGCTGGCCTTGCTTTTTAAAGATTTGCATTTTTGTTTTCAGAATTACGATTCCTATTTGATCTGCTGCAAAGATTTCTGCCCAAATATTAAATTTACACCCGCGGTGAACGCTGTATCAGAGAACACTAACCTTCAGAATCTTGAAGCCTGTGTATTTCTTTATTCACCAAATCACTTTCAGCTCTCTGCATGCAACATCTGACTTGCAAATTGATTGGTATCTTTAGACTTTTTTCTATCTTGTCCCTAAGATAAAGTGATACACAAAAATTATACATCCCCATGTTACTGAAATTAGATTAATGAAAGTAAAGGATGTTTTCATCTTTAAACTGTTTTGTTGCCGGCAGATGTTAATTATTTCTGCAGTCTATCATCATTTCGTTGAACATTTACTCTCCGATTCGACCAGTTTTTGGACTAGTTTAGCTGGCAAAGATAGATAAAGGTAGCAAGGTCTATTATGCCATGGAGATACCTAGAGGATATGGTGTTAGTATCCATGTTTTCTTTGATCTATCGGCACGTGAGAGGATGACTTGGTCAGCATCACAACTGGTCGTCTTTCCTTTCTCAGCTCCAGAATGACCCAGGTACCCATTTCTACAGCTAGCTGTCTGGGGAGGCCTCCGGCAGGATTCAAACCGCCGACTTTCATCATAAGAGACTAGCACACTATTTACATTGCCAATCAGGCGCCCACCGTTTTGCATGGCTTAGCTGGTAACACTTAAAATGAATATTATTTGTTATATAGTATGCTATATCTTTCAAGTGTGCGTCTTCTGTCTACAAGACTGACTCATAAGCAGAATCGCTTTCCATATAACACGGTCTTTCGCCAGTTCATTTTGGTCCTGGCTGTTGATGGAAATATATTTTATTGATGCCATACTCAAATATTTGATGTGTGTTTGATAAAGGGATATCAAAGTGACTTTTTGCATGACTGTTGTTAGTAGTAAAAAGCTATACAGTAGTAATTCTAAATTTTTTTCTGGCTGTAAAACATCCATTCCGGTCTGAGAACAACTGTAAACCTCTCATTAGAAAATAAAGCAACAAACAGAACCCAGAAACTGCTAATATTGTTTTAATCAAGCCAAACATTTTGCTGGTCCGTAGACCCCCCAAAATCCTTCAGTGGATCACCTGGGAGTCCACGAAACACAAGTTAAGAACCGCTGTTATATATAATGTTTGTTCAATGTTTGTTGTAATTATTCATTATGTGCAGTGTAGAACACAGTTGGCGATCATGCCTCTCCATCTTATGCAATCCTCCAGGTTTTTTAATCTTTCCCCCCTATAATCTTACAGAGAGGAAAATAAAAACTAGCCAAGTGTTAAGATTTATCTGCGTCTTTCTATGTGAACCACTTCATATACGCGCGTCAGACATTTTGAAATCTTCGCTTTGTAGGGGAAGAAAATTTGTTTGAAATCATTAATCATATCTGTCTTCGTGTCTAGTGAAAAGATGCAGAGAGGAGAGCCAAGAGAAGAACTGCTCAGTGAAATGACCAAGTGGCATGGAACTTTTAAAAAGCATTTGAAATGATTGGAAACACCAAGGATAGTGCAAGATGGAGATGCTCCATTGCCAACGCTTTCCGGCACGGCAAATAATAATAATAATAATAATAATCTCATCGAGGAGGCAGATGACACACCTTTCCGTTGTGTAAACTAACAACAAAAATTACTGTCAAGATTTTTCCTTGGTCTGCGTTTCGAAGTGAACAAGATGAAGCTCCTTCAAAATCTGCCATTACGGGAGAGGAGAACACTAGCTAGAGATCCATTTTTAATAACTTTAATCATGGAAACAACAAAGAAGAAACTATGATAAATATCTGCCGTTAACATTTGCCTAACAATAATAGCAGCGACTTAGTTCAGTGCGAGGCTCTCTACATACGGAGTATCGGTGCTGTATGTAATGTCATGATTTAATCAAGTAATTACTCTATCTCTCGACGTGGGCGATTATTTCGCTGTTTATATCCTTGACATTTTCCTTGTCTTGTCTGTAACTAGATATCTTTCTTCACCTGAATGCCGGATAGCTGAGTATATGTTGATCTGTTTATATTTTTTTTTTGTCGAACCGACTTATGGGTGGATGTAAGAGCCACGATCCTAAACCAATAATGTTAGGTAACCCACGACTCATGAAAAATATTTCTTTTAAATATTGAAATTAATCCCCCCCCCCCTTTTCAAACCAAATAACTAATAATATTTCAGTACCTTTAACGTGGCATACGCTTGCTACTAATCATTAAACATTCTGTATAAATGTCACTTCATAATAATCCAGCATTTGTCAAAAAACCTTCTAGCCACCATAATTTGTGTCGGTACCTGAATTCGGGAAATACAGAGTTTACACCGAGTGCGATATTAAATGTCGGGAGTAACGACTTCGAGCTACAGTCATTTCATACGTACTAGTTTTTAACTTTTCTCTTCGGGTAACTCAGTTTCCATGTTCAGCCCGCCACCCTCTGACCACAGATGACATGTTCGGCCTGCCACCCTCTGACCACAGATGACATGTTCGGCCCGCCACCCTCTGACCACAGATGACATGTTCTGCCCGCCACCCTCTGACCACAGATGACATGTTCGGCCCGCCACCCTCTGACCACAGATAACTACCAAATCTGGAAATCTTTTTCTGTTGAAGCTTCAGCCATGATAGCCACAGAGAATAAACACAACAAATATCTCCAGTGAGCATTTCAACAATCGGACCACCTGGACTTTTGTAGAGAATGACCTGGTTTTCCAGCAGTGAGTTTTCTTCTTTCAAGAGCCTCTGAATTATAATAATTCCATAATTATCCTTGTATCTCTGAATTACAATCATTTCATAAGTATCCTTATATCTCTGAATTATAATAATTTCATAATTATCCTTATATCTCTGAATTATAATAATTTCATAATTATCCTTATATCTCTGAATTATAATAATTTAATAATTATCCTTATATCTCTGAAACAGAAACTGTTGGAAAGTTTCTATGACAGAGACAGAGAAGGTCCTTCAGATATGATTTCACTCGTCAGTAAACTCACGGCAAGTTTATTTATACATTTAGTAATAAGTTGTTAGTTGCGTTATTTCTCATTGGTTGGTTGAAGAGGACAACATTTCGCCATCAGAAAATATCATCAAAACCAGCAGCGACATTTTTCTACAAAAGAAAGCACTTCACACTCTCGTTCACATCCTGCTATTATAATCTAAACGATGTCTTTTTCGAAAAGCGAGAGAGAGAGGGGGAGGGATATAAAAATCTTCACAAGCTTTAGCCAAGTTTCAAAACAAATTGAATATTTCGTTCTTCACCGCTTTCAGACAATGAGAATAATTGCATGTGGGGTATGCTAAATGGTAGCCTTCTCTGTCTAAGTTCTTCCTGTTTTTACTTCGAGCTTCGTCACGATTGAATGCTGGGAGACTTCTCGGCTGTCAACATAGATCTTAACCCCCTTCTGTAAAAAGCACATTAAGTAATATGCAATAATTTCAGCTTTTTAAAATCATTTCTTTTCTCTTTATTAAAATAAAACTGAAGGCCTGCCTTACAGTAAAATATATATATTCACGTCTTAAATTGCTAATTATCTTTCATTTAGACTCTTTTTTTTTCATCTCTTTTGGATCCTGATTACAGTGTGAAATTTAACACTTGTAAATGAAAACTTGTGTAATTTTAAACTTGTTATTCAATATGTGAGCTGACAGGTGATCTGCTTGAACTGCCTCTCCTGTCTATAATCAATAAATGGAACGTTTGTAATGAGCTACCTTGCTGATGAAAATGTATAAGATCCTAACTCCAAATAGGTTCCTTTACTAAATCCTTGAAGTAGTATAGGAAATGGTTAAAAATTACATGTCAGATATTTTCCTTCATATTCAAGAAGTATCTAGCGTCATCTTAGGCTGCCTTTTTATGAATAACATAAATTGTGTCATTACTTCTTATTTCATCCTTTCTTCTTTTTAAACAGCCGAATGAGCTGAACATGTGAGAGTATGTAAAGAAAGTTAAGATCTGTCTAGAACTTTCAGGAATACAAGGGTTCAATCGGTAATGTTGTTAGTTTAATCATTTCAAGTTTTTTTTTTTTTTTTCTTCGATTGGTTCTAGTGAACGAGGAAGTGATTGAATTTCAACAGACTCTTCATCCAAACGTTGGCCTCAACTCTGTGTGGTCAGTCTCCCGATTGTATCACGCCCTGGCCCCAAATTAGTCCCACTTTGAGAGTGGAAATGAAGTGGTTTCTTCAACAGCAATGAGATCGGTGTTCTTTGGGCAAAATAATGCGAAAGAACATCGTTGGTGTGACAGAAATTGAAACAGTGCAGTAGAGATGGCCGGATCCAAGAGGAAGTCTGGGGAAAACGGATAAAGGAATCGGTGTTAGTCACGTGATAGCTAAATAAAGTGTGAGAAAGATGTCTGTCGAAAGGGGCAGACAATTATTTGTTGTCTCTAGCACTTACAGAAGTTGGGGACCACCATTGAGCTCATGTGAAGAGCTTTGAAGAAGGGGGAAGTAACTGAACTTAGTGTTCTTAACAATAAATAGATTGCAAGGGGAGAGTATTTTGTTAAACATTTCAACAGCTATTTGTAACTATAAAAAAAATGTTAACGTCTTGTGAAAAGAATGAAAAAGTTCCAGGTTAATTTCGAAGAAGAGTACCACATCTCATTCAGATCGTAGTGATGCGTGGTATGAAAATAGGGTTGGATTTGGTACAGCGAATGGATTATTATTCCAACATCTCTTCGATGTGGTTGTTTGTGTTGGCCTGGAATTGCGAGCAGGTTTTCTCTGCAGCTGCTGCTGCAAAGATGTTGAGGCAGGGCATAATGTAGAACGAGGAGAAGGTTAAGGTGACATTTTTTTTCAGCCTCTGAACGGATCTAACAAGCGGGGACAGGGGTGTGTGGGTGGAATACCTTTTCAGCAGAATCCACCCCCATTGGGATCATAGCGATCCTCTCCCTATTGACCAAGTAGAGCCTGGTAGAGGGAGATTACCGAGGAAGATCTGGGACAGTGTCTTGGTCGGCCATGCTTCGTCCAACTAGGCGCAGAAAAACATACCAACTCTGGATCTCTGACCGCCAGATCGGACAGCGTCTTCGCAATGTACAATGTACATCGTAGCACAGATCATTCCGAGCCTCTTGCTTTGCTGTCACTCACATCCATGCAGGCGTCCACAGGTTTCTTATCAGAATTCTTCACAGCAAGTCAAAACTGTCTTTATTCCAAAGCTGAACAAAAGTTCTCATTAGAACAAAAGTTCTCCATAGTTCTTCACTATGGCATCAGGAGCCAAGAGCTTCTAGATCTACAACTACCACCATCAGAAATCTTCAAGAGGGCTTCAAAAGTCCCCCAACAACTTAAACCAAGGATTTGTCTAAAGACACGAATATCAGCATATTATAAATGTTTCGTTGTTAATTTTGCTTATCAAACTCGACGCTTACAAAACAATATAATTCTCCAGTCTCTCGCCATAATAACAGAGGGCTCATCTGGGCAAAAGCGGGAGAAAAAGGCAAAGGACAGACATTTCAGGAAAACCCTCGTGGAAGCCCTACTTGCTTTGGCCACTTAAAGGTTCATAGAGAGAGAAAGACGGAGATAAGAGAGAGAGAGAGAGAGAGAGAGAGAGAGAGAGACGGAGATAAGAGTCTCATCGTATTATTATTTACGAAAAAAGTAAAGTTAACATAAATTTGTTGTTCTCAACATTTCTCACAGGGGCCACCTCAGAAACTTATCAGTTGTACTCATTTTCCAGTCCTAATCAGTTCCTTATTGGAGGACATGAACATAAAAAACAATTACTCTCAGAATCAGTCAATGAATATGTCCTGAAACAAAAATGTATGGAAATCAAATAAATAAATTAAGGTCGTATCTAGAAAAAAAAATTGACGGCACGATACCTTTTACGTTTTACCTTTATAGTATAAATCTACATTTCAGAGAAATGTTGGAAATTATATCTGAATAGCTGAATAGGAGAGAGAGACAGAGACAGAGAGAGACAGAGAGAGAGAGAGAGAGAGAGAGAAATGATATGAGAGAGATGGGAAAGATGTTAATTCTTAGCATAATACTCGGCATGAAAGCTATGTGGCTCTTATAAACTAAACATACGAAGTACAAAATTTATGAACACATATATTTCTGCAAGACTGTATTTCCAAGTAACCTACGTACGTATATTTACATGAAGCAATATATTACGCTTTTGATGGTGTAAATTGGATTACACGAATATGAAGGTATTTACATAGCCCTGTATGGTAATGTTTGATAAACATTGAAGAATATAGTGTTTAGATCAATATTTTCCTAAACCAGTTGGCGGATTTTATAAGTGAGGGGGCAGGGGCGCGGAGAGAGAGAGAGAGAGAGGGGGGGGGGGGGTCCAGCTGTTGTGTTGCTCCGGGGGCCGAAGTTTTCCCTGTTTTAATGGTGGGCCCGGAGGGTTTTCTGGGGTACCAGTGGTGAATGAAAACAGATTAGCAGGATGGGTGAGGGGGGTGGGGTGAAGTTCTCACTGACCTACAAAGTTTTCTCGGAGGCCCTGCCAAATGACACACTAAATGACACCATCATTCCTGGATGTCTCATGTTAGAAGGTATACTCTGTAGGGAAAACTAATATTTGACAGATGAATAGTTCAGAGAAAAATTAAAATTAAATCTCAGAAAAGAGAAATAATGGAACTAATAACAACCAGATACTTAAATCTTACATCTTAAATCCTTCCCGGGCCGTTAAACGTCACATAGGGCTCCCACAGTTGTTTGCCAAGTTTTCCTGTTTTCGGCAAGTTTTTCAGCTTCATCAAGGGATGTTAAGCCTACCGAACTGACTTCTCTTAACAGCGTTATCTTTAGAGTTTCACGTTGTCGACCTCTTTTTCTTCAGCCTGTTGTGCTCCACTTGGCAGCTTGTTTTGGTATTCTCTGATTGTTTAAATCATACACATAGCTGTCAGATTTCTATGCTACATGAAGACGCTGTTATATTTCTATGCTACATGAAGACACTGTTAGATTTCTGTGCTACATGAAGACGCTGTTAGATTTCTGTGCTACATGAAGACGCTGTTAGATTTCTGTGCTACATGAAGACGCTGTTAGATTTCTGTGCTACATGAAGACACTGTTAGATTTCTGTGCTACATGAAGACGCTGTTAGATTTCTGTGCTACATGAAGACGCTGTTAGATTTCTGTGCTACATGAAGACGCTGTTATATTTCTGTGCTGTATGAAGACGCTGTTAGATTTCTGTGCTGTATGAAGACGCTGTTAGATTTCTGTGCTACATGAAGACATTGTTATATTTCTGTGCTACATGAAGACACTGTTAGATTTCTGTGCTGTATGAAGACGCTGTTAGATTTCTGTGCTGTATGAAGACACTGTTAGATTTCTGTGCTACATGAAGACGCTGTTAGATTTCTGTGCTACATGAAGACATTGTTATATTTCTGTGCTACATGAAGACACTGTTAGATTTCTGTGCTGTATGAAGACGCTGTTAGATTTCTGTGCTATATGAAGACGCTGTTAGATTTCTGTGCTACATGAAGACGCTGTTAGATTTCTGTGCTACATGAAGACATTGTTATATTTCTATGCTACATGAAGACACTGTTAGATTTCTATGCTACATGAAGACACTGTTAGATTTCTGTGCTGTATGAAGACGCTGTTAGTCCGTGACCCAAAGTTGACACGCTGGCGTCACAGCTGGCGAACATTAGCCAGCCAAGACCCTGTCCCGCTTCTCCGTTGGTATTCTTCAGCAAACAAACCTAGCCTGGCTAAACGGACAAGGATCGCGATGGTCCCCATGGTGGTGGAGTCTGCTAAAGAAACATTGCACGCTCCTGCTTTTTAGCTGCACTCAGAGACTGAAAAAAATAGCTGCTATGACCCGCTTCCAATCCGACACGACGTTGTACCTCAACATCTTCTCACAGTATTGGCTGCAGAGAATATCAGCTGGCAGTTCCAGAGAAATAGAAAAATGAGACGAAGAAGAAGAAGAAGAAGAAGAAGAAAACATGCTTCCCAGCTACCGCTAGAGGATACTTTGAGGCTGGAAGAGTAATAGTTGCTTACCTAGAGCAGTTACAAAGCATACAACCACGCCGACCACGAAGGCTTGAAGTATTCGAGTCTATTCAAGAGAGGAGTAGTGTACATGGAATTGAAAAAAAAATTCAAGGACAAGAGAAAAACAAAGATACAGATTACATAAGAATATCAGATAATAGATAAGAATATCAGATAATAGATAAGAATATCAGATAATAGATAAGAATATCAGATAATAGATAAGAATCGGCTGAGGTATCTGCGGCATTAAAGGCACAGAGCGGAATACTCGGGCCGTCAATCACGGCTAACTTTCCGTGGGGTACGCCAGGGAGTCATGATTCAAAATAACAGATTTTCCTGTTCTCTGTCATTTAGTTACTTATTTTCTGTCCCTGTTTTGTCTGTCTGTGAAAAACTCCCAGCCAATGACAGTACCAAACAGCCATTATAATATGTTTCTCGTGCTTCTTGGAAGTTGCTATAATGTGCCTAGTGTTCTTTTTTTTCGGTAATTTCATATCCCTGGGCATGATAGATGAAAGCCATGGCAGAAATGAGGTTTGATCCTCACGAGAAAAACCAAAGATGTATTTTCCTGTAGGCACGAACCTGGCCAAATTCTCTCCCCTCATCAAACAACATTAACCAAGTTTTAAAAGACAACATTTTTGAGAAAGTACCAAGCTTTGCTGCCGGAAGATGAAAAGATTTTTGCTGCCGAAAAAATCCGTGCAGTTACTCTCCAACAAGGGCGGCAAACCAAATCCCACGTCAGTCAAATAAAATGGAAGATTCTGAAATTGCGTTTGATCTGTTCATCACTGCTTTTCTGAAGTTTTATTCATTATTTCTTTTGAATCGCTGCTTTTTTTCGGCTGCATTTTTTTCAGTTGCTCATTCTATTCCCTTGCTGGTTTTTCACTACTTCATATTCTGAAAAAAGAGGAACGGTAGAGAAACAGCAACGTCGTGATATATGAAGTGAGTGTGCTGCAAACATTGGTCTGCTTCCGCATTGTTCATGCAGGGAATGATGATATAAGTCATGAAGCTAAATTCGGTGATACTTCTTTCTTTCTGTCTTTCTTTCTCCACTTTGTCTTTTCCTTCTTTCTCCACTTTGTCTTTTCAGTTTTCCTTTGCTGTTAGATTTCTGTGCTATATGAAGACGCTGTTAGATTTCTGTGCTACATGAAGACGCTGTTAGATTTCTGTGCTACATGAAGACATTGTTATATTTCTATGCTACATGAAGACACTGTTAGATTTCTATGCTACATGAAGACACTGTTAGATTTCTGTGCTGTATGAAGACGCTGTTAGTCCGTGACCCAAAGTTGACACGCTGGCGTCACAGCTGGCGAACATTAGCCAGCCAAGACCCTGTCCCGCTTCTCCGTTGGTATTCTTCAGCAAACAAACCTAGCCTGGCTAAACGGACAAGGATCGCGATGGTCCCCATGGTGGTGGAGTCTGCTAAAGAAACATTGCACGCTCCTGCTTTTTAGCTGCACTCAGAGACTGAAAAAAATAGCTGCTATGACCCGCTTCCAATCCGACACGACGTTGTACCTCAACATCTTCTCACAGTATTGGCTGCAGAGAATATCAGCTGGCAGTTCCAGAGAAATAGAAAAATGAGACGAAGAAGAAGAAGAAGAAGAAGAAGAAAACATGCTTCCCAGCTACCGCTAGAGGATACTTTGAGGCTGGAAGAGTAATAGTTGCTTACCTAGAGCAGTTACAAAGCATACAACCACGCCGACCACGAAGGCTTGAAGTATTCGAGTCTATTCAAGAGAGGAGTAGTGTACATGGAATTGAAAAAAAAATTCAAGGACAAGAGAAAAACAAAGATACAGATTACATAAGAATATCAGATAATAGATAAGAATATCAGATAATAGATAAGAATATCAGATAATAGATAAGAATATCAGATAATAGATAAGAATCGGCTGAGGTATCTGCGGCATTAAAGGCACAGAGCGGAATACTCGGGCCGTCAATCACGGCTAACTTTCCGTGGGGTACGCCAGGGAGTCATGATTCAAAATAACAGATTTTCCTGTTCTCTGTCATTTAGTTACTTATTTTCTGTCCCTGTTTTGTCTGTCTGTGAAAAACTCCCAGCCAATGACAGTACCAAACAGCCATTATAATATGTTTCTCGTGCTTCTTGGAAGTTGCTATAATGTGCCTAGTGTTCTTTTTTTTCGGTAATTTCATATCCCTGGGCATGATAGATGAAAGCCATGGCAGAAATGAGGTTTGATCCTCACGAGAAAAACCAAAGATGTATTTTCCTGTAGGCACGAACCTGGCCAAATTCTCTCCCCTCATCAAACAACATTAACCAAGTTTTAAAAGACAACATTTTTGAGAAAGTACCAAGCTTTGCTGCCGGAAGATGAAAAGATTTTTGCTGCCGAAAAAATCCGTGCAGTTACTCTCCAACAAGGGCGGCAAACCAAATCCCACGTCAGTCAAATAAAATGGAAGATTCTGAAATTGCGTTTGATCTGTTCATTCACTGCTTTTCTGAAGTTTTATTCACATTATTTCTTTTGAATCGCTGCTTTTTTTCGGCTGCATTTTTTTCAGTTGCTCATTCTATTCCCTTGCTGGTTTTTCACTACTTCATATTCTGAAAAAAGAGGAACGGTAGAGAAACAGCAACGTCGTGATATATGAAGTGAGTGTGCTGCAAACATTGGTCTGCTTCCGCATTGTTCATGCAGGGAATGATGATATAAGTCATGAAGCTAAATTCGGTGATACTTCTTTCTTTCTGTCTTTCTTTCTCCACTTTGTCTTTTCCTTCTTTCTCCACTTTGTCTTTTCAGTTTTCCTTTGCTCTTTTCTTTCTATCTTTTATATGCATTTATCTCCTTCTTTCTTACTCTCGGGTAAGCCCTAAAGGTTTCCAACCAAGCGGTAGTTCACCGTTACGAGAGGCGTAATCTGTTTGTTCATATTCTTTTCTAGACCATAAACAAGAATTTGCCCATGTCCAAAAGTTCTTAAGTTCTCGCCTGATCCCGCTTTTTATCTGGGTTGACCCTGGGAAGGGTTATGAGAGAGAGAGAGAGAGAGAGAGAGAGAGAGAGAGAGAGAGAGAGAGAGAGAGAGAGAGCGGGGGAGGAGGAGGGGATTGGATGCAAGGAGAAGATAACAGCTGCTGTCACAAGACGATAACGGTATTAGTGATCTTAGAGAGACTTCACAGTAATCTCGAAGGAAGTGGTGTTAGTTTTTGGTTATTGCTGCTGTGAGTTACTGTTCATCAGAATCCATCCAAAAAAGCGTCAGCTGTAGCACTGCCTGTAATGACCTGGTGGGGTATATCAGGATTAAGTGCTGTATTGTAGTTACAATAAAGGCCGACAGAGCGTGTATGCTTCAGTTATTACAAAAAGATACGAGGAGTGAGGAAACGGCACAAACATGAATGGCAGAAAGATGAGCACGTGGATGAAGATAACGTCCAATATTTCGACAAACGCCTTTTTCAAGGATCATATGCAAGTTTTTGTTTTGTTTTTCAGTCGCTGAGGGAAAAAAAGCCTGGAGTTCGTTGCTTCTTTTAGCAAATTCCACGTCTTCAGGACTATAATGAACTCTGCCACGTTAGCCGAGCTACAATACCCAAGAGACACCGGAGGAAAGAAAAATATCGGAACAAGCTGACCCAATGGCACTGGAAATGAAAGGGGAAAAAGACGAACTAAATGAAAACGCCAGTGACTATACGAAATAGATAAATAGGACAATCTCCAGCCCCTTATCACCACAGAGAATAATAACCCGGCGTGCAACAAATTACGTCTTATTTAATCAGAGAAGAATCTATTGAGAACGTAGATGAAACCGATACAGCGGCAAATTATCATGACAGAAAATCTAACCCTGGCATTCTCGTCCGAGTACATTCATTCTAGAAAAGACTATACGTAAAGAAAACTGGAATATACTTCATTTCCCACGATTCTAAGTTCAGCAAACTCCTACACCTTCTCTTCACACAATCCTCCAAACTCGATTTTCATTAATATTTTATTGTATCTAAAATGTCAGGAGTGCATTTATAGAAACAGTAGATCAAGGTTGCAGCTCGGACAGAAATATCTGAAGAGTACATAACCTGCTAGAAATTAGCATTACATATTTCAGTTAAACGTTTACTTTTCAAATCCTCCTGCTATTTATTTGTTTTTCAGATCTCATTTTAGAAAACAAATAACATATTCTGTTTATATACTTGAGAGAAAACACTTGATACTTGAAAAAAAATACATAGAAAAGATAATTCAATCGTTGGACAACCTTCACACTGTATTTAAATGCAGGAATATGAGAAAACAGGGATTCTGCTCTTGTCATTACTGGGGTTCGAGGCATGATGGTCCTGGTAACTAGAACTGTTAGCGGTGGAGCCTTCTCCGAAACCTGCTTCTTATATGCATTCCGGAGTTTAAGAGATTCTACCTTTGTGAGCATTGCAGTCCCAAATGATGTCTGCAAGACATGGTTTTCACCACAGCATCGACTGATAAAGAGTGCATAGTTTAAAGCCGCGTGAAGGATCCTACAAAAACACCATCAGCATATGCCGATTAACACCTGGCGGCCGGCATGGAAGAAGTGGCAGATTCTATGACGCATATTTTTGAATACTGCTGTCGGATCTGCCAAGCCAAGACTCACGAGCTACAAGATATTATTCCCATAAGTACATTAATTCATTACGCGTGTTACGATATCTTTTTACATAATGCTATCCATCTGTTGTAGGAGATAATGCTATCCATCTGTTGTAGGAGATAATGCTATCCATCTGTTGTAGGAGACCCTAAGTGCTTTAAATCAGTTCTCTTGTCTCTTTTTTTTCCCGTGCCACTTCATATATCTGCAGTAAAAAAGAAAACAAAATCGCTGCCAAATTCTCACACAACTTATATATATATATATATATTTTTTTTTTAATAATGATGAACCCCACATAACGGAGCGACCGAATTACGGCTGCTCGCACTTGCGGCTAAAATCCCATAGACCTGTTTAATGTGTTGCGATTCACTTAGAAATATTTGTTCTGCTCTACGTACACTACATGCTCGTCACAAGAGAAGACAGAAGATGAACTAATACACACCATCATCATTCAGAGAGTACAAAAATTATACATGTGGATGTATGTGTACTTTTGTGTATCTCTGAAGTGTTATTACAATATGATTCTTTATGTAATGTGTTGTGATTAATATTTTCTATACAATTAATTTCCACGCAGCTGCTGCATTAATTTGCACTCTGTATTTTAAAACGTTGGTAAACAAGTCTGTACATCTTATAAAATGTATTAGCACTGGACTGTGCTTAGTGACTGACCTCCATCTACATCTACATACTTACGGCCAAACAGACTTACGGCCGGATTCCCTTGTCCCAGCATGGCCGTATATGGACACACGACTGTAGGATTGCCTTACTTCTACTCGAAACTTTTACAAAAGTGACTCAGATATTTCCTACACAACATGTCTGTACGTCTCATCCAATCATTTCAGTGACTACCAAACAACCCACCCTGACACAATGTTGATCCAGGAAGAGTCTGCATGTGCGCTTGGAAAATTTTGATGGTGTCAGTTTATGATTATTACCAGTTGTTATTTTTCTCCTACTGCACGATAAACATACGTTTATATCTATGTTCTTTTGCTGGCAAGAAATTGTGAGAATCGCTTATCTATCTACTTGGGACCTTTTGTCTTATTTCTTTCAGCCTCCAGCCGCGACACCAAATTTTTGGCAACAGACATGTTTTTTTTTTTAAACTGTGGCTGTTACAAATAATGAGTGACTCTGCAGCTATCGTTCTGACTTCACAACATGTAGAAAACATGTTCTTTCAGTAAATAATTATTCCCTTACCACAAACAGTGTGAGAGTGACTCGACTGCTCTTCCTGCCGGGCAGCTGAAACTGTGGGCAGCTGAAGCTGTGGGCAACTGAAGCTGTGGGCAACTGAAACTGTGGGCAACTGAACCTGTGGGCAACTGAAACTGTGGGCAACTGAAACTGTGGGCAGCTGAAACTGTGGGCAACTGAACCTGTGGGCAGCTGAAACTGTGGGCAGCTGAAACTGTGGGCAACTGAAACTGCAATTTTAAAAATTCGTAATTATGCATAGTATTGGACAGGAAGTATCCTGCAGAGAATTTTCTTAGATCCAGAAAGATAATCTTTGAGAAAACAGATCTTTTACCATGAACTATCACTTTAGGTGAAGCACAACAACCATTAACCCTTGAACTACCACAGAACTTCAATAAAAGAGCGTCTTGGCCATCTTAGGTAGACTGGCTCTGGAAGATGCAGGGCCTTTGCTGCGGCCATTTCTCAAGAACCCTCTAATAACACATTCAGAATGTAAGACGGGGCTGAGTGCTTTAAAAATAAAGATTATTCATTCATTCATTCAGCAGCCAGAGCAATAAAGTATTGTACTGCGCAAGACGTTTCAAGAAAATTAAAACGTAAACAACAAGTATTTGAATAATCGGTTTAAATGTCACAAGAATAGAGGGCTGGAAATCATTAGCACGCTTAAAACAGTTCATTAAAGAAATGATGAAGCAGATAATACAGGTGGTTAAAAAACTACTCGCCATTTCGACAAAACGTCGTTTCCAAATGTATAATTTACAAGGGGAAATTTATGGTGTAAAATCGAAATAAGCTGAACAAATCGGTACAAATGACATCATCATGGAGTTTGAGATACAAGACAGACAGACAGATAGACAAACACACAAACAAGACAGACAGACGGGCGGAGGGACTGGCGGATATAGATAGATAGATAGATAGATAGATAGATAGATAGATAGATAGATAGATAGATAGATAGATAGATAGATAGATAGATAGATAGTACTTTATTTTCAAAAGATTAAGAGTTTGGCACGCAGACCCGTCTGACATTCTGCTCTTAATCATACAGCTTTCGCTCAGTCACAGTCATTCACCGTTTGTTAATGAGCATAATAATCATGAAGATACATTAAATGATTACAAAAATTACAACACTCAAGCCATACTTTAAACTATTTTAAACTATGCTTACGGAGGCATATGGTCTATATCAAACAGATGTTGACAAAGATTAAAGTTATAAGAACGAATATTACTTATAAGTTTTACGTGAATTGGTAGGACATTCCAAAGGTGGGCAGCTGAGTAAGAGAAGCTTTTTTTAAACATGTCAAGCCTTGGTTTTGGGAGAATACAATTACTTAAGCGTTGACTGTGTTTTGGGTTGGATTTGAACAACGACCACAGATAGGGTGGAGCATTGTGCGATAGAATTTTATGAATTAACTTGGCCTTGTTGATAAGAAATCTCTTCTTGATGGGTAGAATATCAAGTTGTTTGTCCTTATTTGTAATACATGCTGCATGTTTGTCATCAATAAGGTTTACTGCTCAATTTTGAAGTGAGTAAAGTCTCTTCATGTTTGACATGGAACAACCATCCCAACTGTGGTGCAGTAATCCAAGTGTGTTTGTATCGGTGATGTGTAGTACATTTTTCTGGTGTCTATGTCAAGAAAATGTTTAATTTTAGTAAACTGGTAAACTTTTTGTGCAATGAGTTTGGTTAGATTGTCTACATGATGATTCCAGCTGAGAGGGTGGTCAATCATGAGACCTAGAGTTTTATGTTCACTAACATTCTCTATCTGTGAAGTTCCAGCGTGGAGCTGTAGTGTTGCTGTTGGTGAATTTGTTAATTTCTGTCTTGTTGTAATGAGCATAGATTTTGTTTTCCTGGTGTTTATGAGCATTCTGTTGTTTTTGCTCCAGCTAATTAGACTGTTTATTTCAATTTGAAAAGTTGACTCAAGTTAATTGTCACTAGTGTAAACTGTGCGGTCATCAGCAAAGAGGTCACAAGATGATTTTTGAGATGAAGTGGGAGTTCATTGATATAGATGGTAAACAGGAGAGGACCAAGAATAGATCCCTGCGGAAAGCAATTATCAACCACAGATGAACTTGACTTAAGAGTTTTTGAGGCAAACTATCTGTTGTCTGTTAGAAAGAAAAGATGTAATAAATTTTGTCAAGTCAGGGTGTAATCTATAAGTCTCAAGCTTTCTAAATAGGATTTCATGATCAATCATGTCAAATGCTTTTTTAAAGTCAACAAAGGCAGCACCACATAATTTATCATCGTTTATATTAGATAACCAACATTCTGTCATTTTTGTGAAAGCGCTGTGAGGCAGGAATGTTTCGGCCTAAAACCTGACTGACAGTCAATAATAAATCATTTTCTTGCATGTGTTGTAAGGTTGTTTTTTGTATGTGTTTTTCTAGGGGTTTTGACAAAGTCGATAGAATGGGAATTGGTCTATAGCTTGAGGTACTTTCTCCAAACCAGATTTTAAAAGGGAATATATTTTTGCAATTTTAAAAGCCTGAGGAAAATGACAATGTGCAATGCACTGATTGTAAATGTATGTTAGTGTATCTGTAATTACTTGGGCTAAGTAGCGTAATATCGTGTTGTTGATTTCATCAAGTCCTGCTGTGTTGGTGTTCTTTAAAGATGTAAGATGATTATAACTTCACTAACTGACATGAAATGAATATTGTGTTGCTTTAGATTTGCACATTTGCTACCTATAAATTTATTTAATTCGCTTAAATCAAAAGTAGGGATTGACAGTGAAGATTTTAAGATACTGACTTCTTCTCTGAAATGATTGCTGAACTCTTCACAAGTGGGAACATGATTATAACTCTGCAAGTCAGACTGTTTTCTCCTGTTTGCCAGAATGTTAATTGCTTTCCAGACAGACTTACTGTCTGATTTATTCTGAACTAGGTTCCTGAAGTATTTTCTTTTCTCTTGCCTAATTAAATACTGAATTCTATTTCTAAGTAATCGGTATCTAGTGAATTCCTTAATTTTGTGGGTCTGATCCCTTTCCTTAATGACTTGTAATATCTCAGGTGTTATACAAGGGGACTTCACTTTGATTTTTAACTCTCACCTCTTTAATAGGAACTTGCTTGTCAGATATATCCATGAAGGTTTTTATCCAGTATTCCAGGGCCTTATCAGGGTCAGTTAGTTGGTACACATGATCTAGAGGTACTGCTTGTAACTCTTTCAGAAATGATTCTAAGCTGAATTTGCTAAAACTTCTAAATTTAATACTGGTATGTTTATTCTGGGGAATTTTCAATTCATGTCATGTCCATGTGTAACAGACCGGATAGTGATCATTCGGTGATGTGTGAGGGACTTTACATTCTATAATGTTTTCTAGATGAGCTACATATATGTGGTCTATTAGTGTGGGTGATGTTTCAGTTACTCTGGTAGGTTTACTGATAATTTGGGATAAATTGTATGATAAAACAATATCATTCCATGTAGCATCTGTTTGTCTGTAATTCATATCTCCAAGAACAATTATATCCTTTAAATTAAAAGACAAAACATAATCCATCATACTTGTAAAGTGATCATACCACGATGCTGTTGCATTTGGATTACGATACAGGAACCCGATTAAGATTTGGCTCTTCTTTGGAAGTTTGATTTCCAACCATATACATTCAATATCTGATGTCTCAAGGTCTGTTCTGTGGCAAGAGTGTATGGCAGTGGTAACATTTACAACTAATCGTCTCAAGCTTCATAGTAGGGTCACGTCGAAGTAAATTATAACCGTCTATCCTAATGTCCTCGTCAGTTATATTTTTGTTTAGACGACTTTCTGAAAAGCCAAAGACATGGAAGTTATGATCAACTATATTAGTTGCCTCAGAAAGTTTCCCTAACAGGTGGTAAATGTTTAAATAACCAATTCTGAGACCTTCCTTTCGTAGCCTCTCATCAACTATCTGGGCCATTTTCTACAACTAATAATGGTTAGGTTACAATGATAGATAATTGAATAACAAGATATTTCATGAAATTCCAAAGTTCCTATTGTCTGAACATCGGTGACATGTGTTGCTTGTGGATGACAGACATCATGAAGACTTTGCTTAAAGCTGCTGGGCTGAACTGCATGAGATAATGTAAATCTTGATTCCACTGCGGTGGGTGTGGTAGATTCTGGGTTGTGTTAGCAGTAGTTTGCCTGGATGGGTGGTGGGTGTGGTAGATTCTGGGTTGTGGTGTCAGTGGTTTGCCTGGATGGTTGGTGGGTGTGGTAGATTCTGGGTTGTGTTAGCAGTAGTTTGCCTGGATGGGTGGTGGGTGTGGTATATTCTGGGTTGTGGTGTCAGTGGTTTGCCTGGATGGGTGGTGGGTGTGGTAGATTCTGGGTTGTGTTAGCAGTAGTTTGCCTGGATGGGTGGTGGGTGTGGTAGATTCTGGGTTGTGTTAGCAGTAGTTTGCCTGGATGGGTGGTGGGTGTGGTAGATTCTGGGTTGTGTTAGCAGTAGTCTGCCTGGATGGTTGGTGGGTGTGGTAGATTCTGGGTTGTGGTGTCAGTGGTTTGCCTGGATGGTTGGTGGGTGTGGTAGATTCTGGGTTGTGTTAGCAGTAGTTTGCCTGGATGGGTGGTGGGTGTGGTAGATTCTGGGTTGTGGTGTCAGTGGTTTGCCTGGATGGTTGGTGGGTGTGGTAGATTCTGGGTTGTGTTAGCAGTAGTTTGCCTGGATGGGTGGTGGGTGTGGTAGATTCTGGGTTGTGGTGTCAGTGGTTTGCCTGGATGGGTGGTGGGTGTGGTAGATTCTGGGTTGTGTTAGCAGTAGTTTGCCTGGATGGGTGGTGGGTGTGGTAGATTCTGGGTTGTGTTAGCAGTAGTTTGCCTGGATGGGTGGTGGGTGTGGTAGATTCTGGGTTGTGTTAGCAGTAGTCTGCCTGGATGGTTGGTGGGTGTGGTAGATTCTGGGTTGTGGTGTCAGTGGTTTGCCTGGATGGTTGGTGGGTGTGGTAGATTCTGGGTTGTGTTAGCAGTAGTTTGCCTGGATGGTTGGTGGGTGTGGTAGATTCTGGGTTGTGGTGTCAGTGGTTTGCCTGGATGGTTGGTGGGTGTGGTAGATTCTGGGTTGTGTTAGCAGTAGTTTGCCTGGATGGTTGGTGGGTGTGGTAGATTCTGGGTTGTGGTGTCAGTGGTTTGTCTGGATGGTTGGGGCTGCCGAGTGGGAAGGGGTGGGAACATGGAGTCATATGAAGAGGATGGGTCATATGAAGAGGAGGGGTCATATAGAGAGGATACAGGAGCTGGAGTTGGTATGGGGGCAGGTGGTGATGTTTTGGAGGACATAGGGGGTTGCGTAGTCAGAGGAGAGGTGGTGCCCCGTGTGTTACGGGTTTTTACGTGTCTTCGCTGCTTTATGTTGCTTGACGGTGGCACTCTGTCCTGCTGTGTTCGAGCTGGGTACTTGATATTTGTATCTAGTATGCTAGTGCTGATCTTGTTGGTGTGGATCTGGTCACGATAAAGTCTTTTCTTAGGAGCTCCAGATTCCGAAGAGAAGAACGGGGTGTTATCGATGAAACTTAAGTTGTTTTGTTGGCACAGTGTGCTGAGAATTCTGTTGTTGTTGTTGTTGTTGTGTGCAAAGCGACGCCCAGCACCAGAGCATGCAGGTATTGACTGAGGATATGAAGATTGACGTGTTCAGAAATTTCTGTTGAATTGTCGATGTCAGGACATGAAGATCGTAGGGTCTGAGAGTCAAACCATTCATGCTGTCATTGATGCCAGCATGAACTGCTGTCCTCATTATCTTTGGGTAGACGTTCAAGCTTCTCAGTGTTCCTATTATTTTCATGATACCAGCCCCTAGTACCGGAATCTATGAGACTATGTCCTCTGCTGTGATGGACAACCGGTCAGCATATATTCCTTTCATTAGGGAGTCTCCAATCACCAGATGATTGGTGTTTTCTTTGATGTGGAAGTTGTGCTGGTGACTGGGATGGTGTTTGTGGTGATTTCGATTTGGAGGCTGCTGAGAGGAATGCTTGTGAACCATAGGCACCTGTTGACTGTTTGTTACTGAACTGTTCTGCAAAACGTCAAACCTGTTGCTAATGTGTACATCGATGGAGTGTTCAACTTTGTGTTGACTTCTTTCAGTTCTTCTGATGATTCTTTACTGCGCTGTCTAGGCGTAAGCTCAAGTTCCTGTCGGGATTTATTTGATAAGCTCGGTAACGGTGGCTCAGCTTGTGTTTCTGTCTCCTGATCTGGGTCACTTTCATCGGTAGAAACTTTCTGGACGATTTTTTCTTGAATGTTATTTTGACTGAGAGTTTCTGACCGCATCAAATCAATAAGACATTTCATGCTTTGGTTTTCCTCTCTGAGAGTCATGATTTTTCTCCTGAGACTGTTATTTTCACTGCTGAGAGACTGTTTTATTTCGGCATCCATGTCTTTGATGAAGGTCTTTATTAACTCCTTGACAGCATTCATTACTTCCTGGCTAAAAGGAACTGATGGCCTTTCGCCAGACGTTGAAGTTTCCAAAGAACTTAGATCATCAAGTGACTCTGGACAACTGTGGTTTGTGATGCACATGATAGTAGTAGGTAGACCAGGATCTTGTGATTTTAGCACAGGGGAGTTACTTGCTGCCCTGTGTGGTCATCAGTATGTGTCGATGTCGACAAGACACGATTACTCCCGCATGTTCGGTGTCAGGATTGTTCAGCTGGTCTCCAGCCATGTTCTCTAGACAAGCTTTTGTTGCGTCAAGTGTGTTGTCCTGGCAGTCAAGTACTGCTAGAAGAGTGTCTTGAGCATGACGCATGTTAGCTGATATTTCTGTCCTGGTGACTGATTCTTACAAAAGACTGAACTCATCAGACAATCAGGAATCAACAGCCTCGTCTGTACTCTGTACCAACACTTTGTTTGTGGAGTGGTATAAGTGAATGGTAAGGACTTGCGCTTTTATTATATTTTCTACATTTACGTCATCTTTGTCTGTCCGTTTTTCACTTTGGGTGTGATACCGTTCATCCATGGCTTGCTTTATACTCCTGTACTGAAGAGTACAAAACCACAAAAATAAGATTTTTAAGGGCATGCATCTTTACCATCGCAACATATGCCTGTGAGACCTGGACACTTAACAAAACAACTGAGAAACACATAAATGCCTTTGAATGTAAATGCTACAGAAGAGCTCTTCAAATATCATGGACACAAACAAGAACAAATATATCCATACTACAAGAACCTAATATTGAAGAAGGCTGGCTAGTAAAGAGGATTAAAGAGAAAAAACTTAAATATTTTGGAGACATTAAACGTCATGATAATCTAGAGAAGACCGTCTTGGAAGGGTACATAATAGGAAAAAGAAAGAGAGGAAGACCAAAACGAAGATGGCTGCAAGACATCGTTGATGATCTGCAAATGGATGCATCAGCAGCAGGCCATCTTGCTCACAACCGAGAAGCCTATAGGAGTGCTGTTAAGGAGGTAAAGTTCCGCAAGGGACATGCAAAATGAATGAATGAATGAATGGATTGAAGAGTATTGTGAAAGGAGACGGTAACACATTGTCCCTCTTTACTGTCACACCAGGCTGGTTGACGCACCCTCGGAGTTTAGCCTCCAGGACCTTCTTTTTATTAAGCGTGTAGTTTTTAGCAACCGTGGACCATAGTCCGCCACGGCGACTACATGATCTATAATTTAACATATTTCCTCTTCCTCATACGTTATCATCTTACGTGTAGGTACTTACAAGAGGGGAACAATAGTTTGCCGCGCCCATTGTCTGACTCTGGCTTTGTTTAGTCAACGGATTAGCCGGGCCACGCTTCTCCGCGTGTGCAAAACAGTGAAAAAAAGTGATTAAAGTGATGAACGATATTTCTGGAATTATCCAAGAAAAAACACACAATTTATATTTCTCGCGTATTTCATCGCAATCACGATCACAAGATGAAAATACTAATATACGTTTCAATATACATTTCCTTGTAGAACCACATAGAACATTTCCTTGTAGAACCACATAGAACATCGGAGAATTCGGACCTGTGAAAAAACACGTCCTCACGGTAGGAGACTAGAAACGTGATAGATAGATAGACAGACAGACAGACAAATATAATATTGATAGACTGTGAATTACCATATTATTGTTGAATAGTTCCATATTATGGAATTGAAGCTTAAAGATGCTCTTTGATTAACACATCACAGGTTTCACAAAACATTACCGCTTCACATAGTGAAGTCCAATGAAATGTTCTCTACAGAATTCATTTATTTTAACAAATAAGTTCAAGATGTATTGTCGATTACGTCACTTGGATTGAAACACAATATCAAACTCTGTCATATTCTACATGGAGCATTTCTCAGTTTCTTAAATTCGCAATATTCTACACTTGATAAGAAAACATTTCCTATCTCAGTATTATATTACAACTTCAGCACGTGGTCGACTAGTTTCTCGAGTAAAATCACTGTACTCAAAGTTTCAAAAGCGTCAATTCTTCTTAATCACTTGAAAATCATCTTCCGTCTAACACTACTTCTCATTTTATATCGTCTCGTCCTCTTTCTTCTCTTGTCTATCTTCTGATTTCTTCTGACGATCTTCCTCTTCCGTCTCTCAATCGCAGTGTTCTAACGAGCAAAGCGTACCTGCCTCTTCTCTGGACTTCTGTTCTTATCTCTCATCTGATGGCTTCTCGACTGTTCTGGTCGAACCTTCTTTCTTCACTCTTGACTGTCCACGTACACTGACCATCCGTCTTTCAGTTCTGGTCAGTCGCTACTTTCCGGACCGACGGTGTTCTGACGATCTCCCTCCTCTGTCTTCTCTCTCTCTCTTCTACGTACGTACTTCTTGGTTCTCCTTGGTTTTTTTCTTGGTTCTAGATGGTCTGTTCTTCTGTCTTCGGCTTTCTCCTCTGTCTCTTCTCCTCTACTTTCGTACTTCTTTTTCCTTCTTGGTTTTCCGCTCACCTTTTTATCCTCAAGTCCAGCTTGATGGATAAAATAAGTATTTTATATAAGTATTTTGGCTCCACCCTTTAGATGTCCACTGGTTCCCATGAGCGTTCTGACTGTCCGTCATTCAAACTGCCCCGTGACTTATATGTCGTAAGTCAATTATCCAATAGGACACGCCTCTAAATATTTAATTGGTCATATGACTGAGTTGGTCACTCCTTTATTTAAAAACTGTGCTATAGCGTCATAAAAGCGTCCTAACGCGAATAGGTGTCAAAGTGTCAACTCCGTCTATACAATTATCATTTACCAACGACATTATCTTGCTCTTTCATGTCGGAAGGTTTTATTGTGTCCTGGATTTTTCATTGTGTCTGCCTTTTCTATTCGTCTTTTCTATTTTTTTTAAACGTGTCAACGTTCAGTCACCGCATTGTTATGAATGGGCAATCCTACTTTCTGGCGTCCTTCCCTTGTATTACTTATATTTCAGCGTCACCGAGCCTCGTCTTTTTCCAATCACTGTTTCTACTGTTTACTTTTGTCCGCGTCTTGTTCTAGTGTCATGGAAGTTTTATACCTTTCTCTTCCTTTTTCTGCTTACTTTTCTCTGTCGCTATTCGATGTTACTATTTTGTTTACAATGTATTTTCATAATCATATTCATTAATAATAATAATAACAACATTAATCATTACTTACAAGGCCATGACAGACAGACAGATAGATAGATAGATAGATAGATAGATAGATAGATAGATAGATAGATAGATAGATAGATAGATAGATGGATAGATGGATAGATGGATGGATGGATGGATGGATGGATGGATGGACGGACAGACGGACAGACAGACAGACAGATAGATAGATAGATAGATAGAAGGATGGATGGATGGATGGATGGATGGATGGATGGATGGATGGATGGACGGACAGACGGACAGACAGACAGACAGATAGATAGATAGATAGAAGGATGGATGGATGGATGGATGGATGGATGGATGAATGGACAGACGGACAGACAGACAGACAGATAGATAGATTGTTTCAAACCAGTTTTAGAAAGAAATAAATCTGTATAACTGGGTTTTCGTCCATCCAAGTCCTTGGTCGGCACTCGGCTAAGCAATCACTGTTCAGTATGTGGTGTCTTGCAGGGCAGGAACAATTTCTCTCCACCGATCACGGTTTGTAGCCAGCCTTTTTATTGTGCACCATCTGTGCTGTATGTTACTTGTTTATGCTTATACAATTCTCCACCAGATAGCCTTTGATCGGCCCTCTTTTCTTTTTCCCTTGGGTATCCATCGATGGCTTTTTTTTAGCGATTTTGCTGGGATGTTGCTAGGTTACAGTCCAGTAAGTGATAGAATCTTCACTATCAGACTTAAGGGCACTCCTAGAAATGTAACAATTATGCACCTACATCAGCAGCAGAAGAAAAGGAAGTAGAAGACTTTTATAACACACTGCAAAAACAACGATAGACCAGGTACGGAAAATGATATTGTATTAATAATGGGGGATTTTAATGCAAAGATTGGTACAGAAAGAGCAGAAGATGAAGGATATGTTGTGTGGAAATTTAGCATAGGAAGTAGAAATAAGGCAGGCGACAATTTAATGGGGTTGTGCATGGAAAATGAGCTAATGATCGCTAACACACTTTTTTAAACATCCAAGAAGACTTTACACATGGACATCATCCGATTGAAAACCAAGAATCAACTAGATTACATTTTAGTGCAAAGAAGATGGAGATCAAGTATAACGTCACATAAACTTTACCAGGTGCCGACTGTGACACAGACCATGTGTTATTAATAGTAGGCATGAATATAAAGAAAAAAAAGACAGTTACCGGATCAAGACCACTCCGCTTTGATCTTACAAAAATACCAGAACAATACGGTATAGACGTGAAGAACCGTTTCGAAATCCTGATGGCTGTACAGGAGGAGATGACACCAGATGAATTGGCTACGCAAGCCAGAGATATCTTAATAACAACAGCTAAAGAGGTGGTTCCAGCAAAGAAAACACAAAATAATGGATGGATTACAGCAAGCACACTAGAACTGACAAAACAACGCAGAAAAATGAAGACGCAATGGCAAGTGATAAACAACAACAAAGAGGAATATAAATCTTTAACAAAAGTAGTAAGAAAAAACTTAAGAAAAGACCACAAAATACGTACAAGATAGAAGGACATCAGAAGTGTGGAAGAGATAGTGAAATGTTTAAAGAAATGAAGACATTGACGAGAAATGTCACACCTAAGCTAAAAGTAATTTGTGACGAGATGGGGAATACCTTGATAGAGACAGAGGAAATTCTAGAAAGTTGGAAGGAATATTGCAAAGGAATGTATGAAACAACCGACTGTGAAAGCAGAAATCAACAATGTGACTTATTATTAGAGGAGAAAGAATCCGAATCGATAACTGAAGAAGTTTTATGGGCAATAAAGAATCTGAAAAATGGTAAATCACCAGGATGTGATGAGATAACAGCTGAACTTATTAAAGCAGGAGGAAAGGAATGTGCAACAGTCTATCATGCACTATGTAAAAAGATATGGCATTCAGGTATTTGGTCAAAAGAATGGAAAAAGAACTATATTCATACCACTGCCGAAAAAAGGGTAACTTGAAATTATGCACAAACTACAGAACTGTTGCCCTGATTAGTTATGCTAGTAAAATTCTGTTAAAAATCATAATGGGTAGACTTCGTACGAAAATAGAAGAAGAAGTCAATAATGGTCAAAGCTGGTTTTAGGCAAGGAAGAGGATCAAGAGATCATATATTCAATATAAGGTTAATAATAGAGAAATGCATATAATTTAATGTGAATCTATATTTATCTTTTATAGACTATTCAAAGGCATTTGAATGTGTACAACACCAGAAAATTAGGGACATAATAGAAAAAAATTGGATTTCCAACATATTTGATACAATTAATATCACTGGTGTATTTAGACCAACAGGCAGCAGTGAGAATAAATGGTGAAACAACAATTTGGTTTGACATAAAACAAGGGGTCCGTCAGGGGTGCATATTGTCGCCATACTTATTTAACTTGTACACCGAAATATAATGAGGAATGTTAGAGAAGATGTAGACAAAGAATATTACGATGCCATAAAAATTGGAGATTATGAAATACCAGAGATTAGATATGCTGATGACACAGTATTACTGTTCACAACATAAAAAGGAATGGAAAAACTAATTATGTCAGTCCGTAAGAACAATGAAGAGCAAAATCTCTATCTGAATGCGAAGAAAACTAAATTGATGACACCTGACAAAATAAATAAGGCAGCTGAAATATGTAAAAATGAGGAAAAATTGAAAGTGGTGGAGAGTTTTTAATATCTTAGATCATTACTAATAATGGAGATACAATGAGAGAAATTAAAAGGAGAACATCTATCGCTCTTCAAAATGTAAAACAATTAAAGAACCTGTGGAGAGGAACAGACAGAACTACAAAAATAAGATTTTTAAGGGCATGCATCTTTCCCATCGCAACATATGCCTGTGAGACCTGGACACTTAACAAAACAGCTGAGAAATACACAAATGCTTTTGAATGTAGATGCTACAGAAGAATTCTTCAAATATCATGGACACAAGAAAGAACAAATATATCCATACTACAAGAACTTAATATTGAAGAAGGCTGGCTAGTAAAGAGGATTAAAGAGAAAAAACTTAAATATTTTGGACACATTAAACGTCATGATAATTTAGAGAAGACTGTCTTGGAAGGATACATAATGGGAAAAAAGAAAAAGAAGAAGAGCAACGGCGAATATGGCTGCAAGACATGGTTGATGATCTGCAAATGGATACATCAGCAGCAGGGCATCTTTCGTAGAACCGAGAAGCCTACAGGAGTGCTGTTAAGGAGGCAAAGTTTCGCAAGGGACATGCAAATGACTTATCTTCTGGCGCCTCTTCGGAGCACATGACCAATCCATTTTCAGCGTTTTTTTCTTTCTTTTTTTTTCGATATCATGACATTCATATCTTCATGTTCACACTGAAAAATTCATACATTCATGTGACATGTCCTTTCCAGAACGTTGTACCTCTCACAGTCTCCCCGAGTGCATTACCGTCTTGCGCAAGTTAAACGGCGTCTTGCAGTAACACATTCAGACATTCCGTGATGTCCCGAGTCCAGCTGTGACCAGGTTGTTCCTTTTCTCTTTTGCCGGGCACTGTGCCTTCTACTACCAACCTCTCACGGCTGTTGTGTCTCTTGATGTGGCCGAAGTATCTCAGCTTTCTCATTTTTTAATTTAACGAGCCAGTTTTCTGCGAGAACTAAACCATTGGCGAAGTAGATCTCTATTATTTTATTGATTGTGACATGTAAATATTCAAAATATTTCTGAGACAAAATGTGAGGAAGGAGGATAATTTGCCTACTTCCTTTTCAGTTGTTATTCATAAAGGAGTATGGATAACATACAACTTTGGTATAGCTTTATTTTGGTTCTAGTACTGTACTGGTAAGACTTCCAGACGTTTCTAAGATTAATGAAGGCTGTTCTCATTTTGTTTATTTTACTTTTCGTGTCTTTATTTGTTCCTCCATCCGGTATTATTATGTTGCCAAGGTCAGTGAAGGTATCTTTTTCTCGCAGGTTTTAGTCTCTAATTTTAATTGCTAGCTCTAGCTTTATCCAATAATAATTGACTTTGCCACTCCAACTTACAATTCTTAGAAAAACTGTGTAACACACAATAATTAGTGTATAAGTATACAACTATACACGAAGCACTGCAGTAAAGCTGTGATACCAGAATGTATAAACTAGGAAAAAATTAGGAGCAGCTTTATTACTTAAGGATTACAAAGTTGTGACGTTTCGGCGTGAGCCTTAATCATACAAAAACATACAGGACGAAGAAATAGAGAGAGATAAAGTATAGATTCACATGAATGCTAATTAAAAAAAAAAATAACAATGAATAGAGCACTTAGCTATAACTGTAAGATGTGGCTTTATCGACGATGTGTGTCAGAAATGAGCATGTAACATGGTAGAAGTAGCTAGGTTAGGTAGAGAATTGAAACAGGAAAGAAATATGAGAACACATTGCAGTTTTTATCATAGAACAGACTTTAGACAGACACAGAAATGAGAGAGATGGAAGAAGAAACGCTTATCAAAACTAGGGACACTATACAGACATGAGTTATCAAAACAGACAAACACCTTACAAAGACATAAGGTATAGAGACAAATACCAGCACAATTCTTTTAAAGGAAATAACAGCAGATATATGCCACGTAACACCGAAAGGTTGGCCAGGACTGAGAGGAAAGAAATAAATGCTATAGTGAGTACGAAATCAAACAAAGACAGACGAAGACATAAAAATGTGACAAAGGAGGTAGCCACACAGGGATCTTGCAGTAGAAAAGATAAACAAACCAACGCCGATATAACACTCGTAAAAGACAGTAGCACTAGTACAGATACAGAGTTAGGCAGGAAAGATGGAAGTACAGCTGCGGAGTTATTCAGAAAAGTACAAATACAGTTCATGTAGGTACTACAATGAATGAAAAACGTTTAATACAGGCGAAAGATGTAGCCACAATCACTGTAACCACAGAAACAAATGATGTTTGTTTAGGAACAGAAAAGTTGGTGTTTAACGATGCAACCACTCTCACTGTATACACAAAAAGACGTAGATACCAACACCGAAATAAAATTAGTAAGAGACAGTAGTACTAGTATGACGGATACAGAGTTAGGTAGGCCAGATTCAAGTACATAACTAGTAAGAAGGGTGGAGTACACAACTAGTAAGAAGGGTGGAGTACACAACTAGTAAGAATGTGGAGTACACAACTATTAAGAATGTGGAGTACATAACTAGTAAGAAGGGTGGAGTACACAACTAGTAAGAAGGGTGGAGTACACAACTAGTAAGAAGAGTGGAGTACACAACTAGTAAGAAGGGTGGAGTACATAACTAGTAAGAAGGGTGGAGTACACAACTAGTAAGAAGGGTGGAGTACATAACTAGTAAGAAGGGTGGAGTACACAACTAGTAAGAAGGGTGGAGTACACAACTAGTAAGAAGGGTGGAGTACACAACTAGTAAGAAGGGTGGAGTACACAACTAGTAAGAAGGGTGGAGTACACAACTAGTAAGAAGGGTGGAGTACACAACTAGTAAGAAGGGTGGAGTACACAACTAGTAAGAAGGGTGGAGTACACAACTAGTAAGAAGGGTGGAGTACACAACTAGTAAGAAGGGTGGAGTACACAACTAGTAAGAAGGGTGGAGTACACAACTAGTAAGAAGGGTGGAGTACACAACTAGTAAGAAGGGTGGAGTACACAACTAGTAAGAAGGGTGGAGTACACAACTATTAAGAATGTGGAGTACATAACTAGTAAGAAGGGTGGAGTACACAACTAGTAAGAAGGGTGGAGTACACAACTAGTAAGAAGGGTGGAGTACACAACTAGTAAGAAGGGTGGAGTACACAACTAGTAAGAAGAGTGGAAATAAACAACAATTAATGAAGAAAAGTAAAGGCCGATATAGTAAAACTCATCAGGTACCAGAAAGATCCAGTCAGTTCAATGAAAATGTTGTAAACCGAGAGCAGAAACTCAGGCAGGTAGATAGGCAGATAATCAGACAGGCTAACTCACAAATAAAACGAACTATTTCATCTAAAACTGATTACTCTGATGAAATGTTGTCATCCTCAGATAATGATGACATACAAAGTTATAAAGAACTGAGAACGTTTATTACAGATCTTTTAAGATATGTTAGCCATAAGACCTTAACATCCTCTGTGATAAAAGATGTGTGTACGTGTTATCCAGTATTTGATACAGAACAGGGGAGAGAATATATAACAGATATTTTAGATTATCTCGTATCACATGACCCAAAATTACGAAAACGGTCGAGTATATGGAAATATAAATATGATCACAGGGTGAATCACAAGATACAACAGTGTAATTTAGTGCAGAAAAGAGAAATAGTTATCCCGGATGACGTAGACATCATTAGAGTAGTGAGACGGTTTATATATAAGATTAGGCCAGAAATACCGGTCACCAGATTTTATCAAACATTTATAAAGAATCAACAATAGTAAATATACAGATGAGAGAAGAATTTATCTTAGATACCATAGATCGTATGCTAAAGGATGAGAAGTATTCAGTGAGGGAAACCCAATTATAAATTGAAAAATTAAATATTTAGACGAGTAGCCTATTGGACGACTGACTTACGACAGATAAATGACAGAGCAGTTTGAATGACAGACAATCAGAACGCTCGTGGGAACCAGTGGACATCTGAAAGGTGGAGCCAAAATACCATTTAGTTAATCCATCAAGCTGGACAGGAAGTTAAAAAGGTGACCGGAGAGACAGGAGGGTAACCAAGAAATACGGAAGTAGAGGAGAGAGGAGACAGAGGAGAGAGATCGTCAGAACACCGTCAGTCCGGCAAGTAGAGACTGACCAGAACTGCAAGAAGGATGGTCAATGCACGTGGACAGTCAAGAGTGAAGAAGAAGGTCCGACCAGAACAGCCGAGAAGCCATCAGATGAGAGATAAGAACAGAAGTTCAGAGAAGAGGCAAGTAGACTTTGTTCTTTAGTACACTGTGATTGAGAAGGCGGTAGAGGAAGACCGTCAGAAGAAATCAGAAGACAGAGAGGAGAAGAAAGAGGACGAGACGATATAAAATCAGAAGTAGTGTTAGACGGAAGATGGTTTTCAAGTGATTAAGAAGAATTGACACTTTTGAAACCTCGAGTACAGTGATTTAGTCGTGTAAAAGATTGACCACGTGGTGCAGATATGATATAATACTGAGTTAGGAAATGTTCTCGTATCATATGTAGAAAATTGTGAAGTTGAGAACATTGAGAAATGCTGTATGTAGAATATGTTTGATATTGTGAACAAATGATTAAGTGATTCAATCCAGGTGATGTTGTCGACAGTACATCTTGAATTTATTTGTCAGAGTCAAATAATGGAGGAACATTTCATCGGACTTGCTCTGATCTAGTGAATGTGGTAAAGTTTTGTGAAACCTGTGAGGTGTTAATCAAAGAGCACCTGTAAGATTCAGTTCTATAGAACTATTCTATAATATGGAGTAATTCAGAAATATATGATGCACAACTTATAAATGTTATAAGCATTGTAGGGCGTAGAGACTGTTCAATGGAACCCTGTGATGTGTGGTCGGTGGGTCGTAACTGGGGGTGGTGGTGGGGGGGGGGGGGGCAACCGTGGGGCCGAGAGAGAAAGAGTGGTACAATGTTAACCTAGCCATGAGACCGTGAAATAGATGATTATAGTTAGGGTAGAGAGGTTGTGATGTGATGCTCTGAGGAGGTTCTGAACTACGTGTAACAAGTGAGAAGGGAGCTTAGTAGAGAGAGATTATAATTGTTGAAGAGGAGAATGTTAGGCGTAGCTGAATAGAGAGTTTAACCCGTTTGATTCCAGCATCCCATAATCCTGAATGTAGCGGTTCTCAAGCGCTAAGTGGATTGTGTCGTCTGTGTGACATTGTTTGGTGGCTATTACCAGAAAATCAGATTTGCCTTTGTGGTTGGGGCCATTGAAATGATTTGGAAAGCTTGCTGGGTGATATCATACAGATGTTTCTGCATGTGGTCCCCTAATCCGAAGCCAGTGTGTCACCAATATACGTTATCCTGCATCTTTTGCATACGATGACATATATCGCATTACGGGACTCGCACGTGAATCCCTCATGAAGAGTGAGGATAGTTTTGGGAAATGTGATCGTTTTCGTTTGCCACTTGCCTCTTTCTGATGACGAGAAACAAGTCCTCTGCGAAGGGCTTAAATTTATTACTGCCCGCCCTAAGTGTGGTTGCTATTTTTTACTCCACGATGTTAAACACTTCCACCGTCGACTACGACTTACATATTACTTTGCTAACAGAGAATCTAATCAACTCACACAATACCCTGATGACCCATTCGCCCGTTACAACCGCCATAAATATCGCTGGACACCTTCCCCCGGGGCTTCCCAAGCTTTAGATCTATACACTGATACGACGTGGCATGAAATTCAGAACCTCCCACCACTACCACTAAAAATTCAACCTAAACAAGGGAGAGTCCAAGGCATTGTCCAAACTCCGAAGTTGAGATGACACTGTAATAAAACCGTCAGATAAGGTATCGAATCTCGTAGTTTGGAAAACAGATTTACGTATTTCGGAAGGAATGTCCCAACTCAGCAACACAAATTTTCTATGCCCCATGTAAAAACGATGCTACCCGTTGAAATAATGATAAAGTGGAAGCAACCATTAAAGATCTGATTACAAAAAGTGGCCTCCCACCTCAAGCTGTTTCTTTTCACATCAAAGACAGCTGTTTAGACACATCTACCTTCTATCTTGTTCCTAAAATCCACAAAGCCAGTCATTCTGGACAACATATTGTATCAGCCTGCTCATGCTCCACTGATCACATTTCTGACTTTTTGGACAGCATTTCCCAGCCGCTAGTACATAAACTACCCTCTTTTTTGAAAGATACAAACCACGCCTTAACAACTTTCGATACGATCACACTCTCTCAACATCACACCTATCACATCTTTCTCCTTGATGTCTGCTCCCTATAATACCTCTATCCCCCATGAGGATGTATAACAATGTAATGATGTGAATCATATATTTCTCAATAGTTCCATATTATAGAATAACTCTATATTATTGAAGCTCTCAGATGCTCTTTGATTAATACATCACAGGTTTCACAAAACTTTACCACTTCAATAAATGAAGTCCGATGAAATATTCCTTCATTATTTAATTCTGACAAATAAGTTCAAGATGTATTGTCGACAACATCATTTGGACTGAATCACTTAATCATTTGTTCATTAAATCAAACTCTGTCATATTCGACAGCAGCATTTCTCAGTGTTCTCAACTTCAGAATACTCTGCACATGATATGAAGACAATTCGAAACTCTATACTATATTAGATCCGTCGGACATGGTCAACTAATTCCTCGCCTGAATCACTTTACTCGAAGTTTCAAAGTAACAATTCTTTATAATCACTTGAATCACTTGAAAGACATCTTGAATCTGTCCTAAAACTACTTCTTCAAAACTGTTTGTCATGAGTATCTATTTCTCTAACTGTCCATCTGTTCCAGCTGTCGTTACCTACGTCTTCTTTCTCTCTCGTGTCTTCGCTCGTTCACCTTCTGCTGCTCTTCTGTTCTCTGCTCACTTCTGACGATCCCCCATACTTGTCCGCTAGCCTCTTTACTTCCTCTTATTGGGGGCTCCTTCCTCATCGTGCTCCTTACTTTGACGCCTGGATCGGCCTCTACTGACTGACCGTCCTTGTTCCTCTGTCTTCGGGCTCCCTCCTTTGTCTCTTCTCTCCTGTACTGCTTCTTCTTCGTCCTCTCCTATATTTCCGTATTTCTTCGTCTCCTCCTGTCTCTCAGCTCGCCTTTTTATCTTCAAATCCAGCTTGATGGATCAACCAATAAATATTTTGGCTCCACCCTTCAGATGTCCACTGGTTCCCATGAGCGTTCTGATTGTTTGTCATTCAAACTGCCCCGTGACTTATATGTCCTTAAGTCAATTGTCCAATAGGGCACGCCTCTAAATATTTAATTGGTCATCTGGCCGAGTTGGTTACTCCTTTATTTAAAAACAATGTGCACTAGCATCCTAATAGCGTCTTAACGCGTGTCACCTAACAAGTGTCATGCATGTCAGTCTACTTCAATTTCGTCTATACAGTTGTTATTTACCTAAGTCATTATCTTGCTCTTTCATGTCGGAGGTTTTATTGTGTCCTCGCTTTTCATTGTGTCTGCCTTTTCTACTCGTCTTTTCTATTTTGTTTACACGTGCCAACGTCCAGTCACCGCTTTGTTATCACTGGACCATCCTACTTTCTGGCGTCCTTCCTTTGTATTACAGCGTCACTGAGTCTCGTCATTTTCTATTCGCTGTTTCCACTGTTTAATTTTGTCCCCGTCTTGTTCTAGTGTCATGGAAGTTTTATACCTTACTCTTCCTTTTCCTACCTACTTTTCTCTGCCGCTATTCGATGTTACTGTTTTGTTTACAGTATATTCTCATATTCATTAATAATAATAATACTAATAACAACTATAATCATTACTTACACGGGCATGATACAGATGGACTCTTAGCACTCCCCTATTTTCTCAACAAAGACCCTCACCCCTCAACTAACACTGACACCATAATCAGACTTACACAGCTAGTACTAATTCTAAATTCTTTTGAATTCAATGGCGAATACTTTGAGCAAATCAGTGGTGTTGCCATGGGAACGAAAATGGGTTCATGTTATGCATGTCTATTTATGGGCTTTCTAGAAGTCAAATTATGGGAAATCTACACTGCCAGACTTACAGAATTCTATAAAAGGTACATCGATGATGACATTGGAGTCACCAGTATGCCACAGGAGTACCTAAAAAATGTATTGAATTCGCCAATTCACTTAATAATACCATAAAATTCACTTATGAAATTTCTGACAAGTCGGTCAACTTTTTAGACATTAAAATTTCTGTTGGCACAAACAGGCTTGCCACCTCTGTATTTTACAAGCCCACCGACAGCCACACCTATTTACTTTACATCTCTTCCCATCCTGAAGCCTGTAAGAACTCCATCCCATACTCCCAACTCCTCCGTTTTCGCCGCATATGTCAGGATAATTTGGACTTTATAAATCAGTCCAACAAGTTATTAGAATTTTTCCGTCATCGCCACTACCCAGAAAAGGTCCTTCGTAAAGCTTTCAACCGTATCCAACTAGTGAGCCGCAAAGAACCATTCAGAAAAAAGCTTGTCACTCCATCGGACAGAGTTAAGTTAGTACTGCCTTTCCACCCGCATGGTCTGATGGCTAAGTAAATTCTTTATCGTCATCTGCCAATAATTCAGCTCGACCCCGACATTCGCAGCATTTACTCTGGTCCACTCCTTTTGGCATACAAACATGAGCCAAACCTTAAGGACATCCTCGTCCACAGCCACTTGAAGTGGAGCTTTACATATGTTGGTGCCAGAAAATGTAACCGCCCCCCGCTGCGTTACCTGCCCAGTAGTCTGGAAAACGAAAACGATCACCTTTCCCAAAACTATCCTTAATCTTCATGAGGGATTCACATGCGAGTCCCATAATGTGATATATATCATCTTATGCAAAAGATGCAGGATAACGTATATTGGTGACATTGGCCTCAGATTAGGGGACCGCATGCAGAAACATCTCTATGATATCACCCAGCATGCTTCGAAACCGGTCTCAAACTATTTCAATGGTCCCAATCACAGAGGGAAATCTGATTTTCTGGTAATAGCCATCGAACAATGTCACACAGATGACACAAGCCGCCTAGCGCTTGAGAACAGCTACATTCAGGACTATGGGGTGCCGGAACCAAACGGGTTAAACTCTCTATTCAGCTACACCTAACATTCTTCTCTTCAACAATTATAATCCCTCTCTAATAAGCTCCACTCCCTTGTTACACATAGTTCAGAACCTCCTCACAGCATCATATTACAACCTCTCTACCCTAACTATAATCATCTATTTCACCTTCTCCAGGCTAGGTTAACATTGTACCACTCTCTCTCCCCTCAACGGTTTCCCCACCCACCACCCCAAGTTGCGACCCACTGACCACACATCACAGGTCTCCATTTAAACAGTCTCTACGCCCTACAACGGTCATTTCTGACATACAGCGTCGAAAAAGCCACATCGTACAGTTACAACTAAGTGCTCTATTCATTATTAATTTTTTTAAAAATTAGCACTCATGTGAATGTATACTTTATCTCCTTCTCTGTTTCTTCGTCCTGCATGTTTTTGTATGATTAAGGTTCACGCCGAAACGTCACAACTTTGTAATCCTTAAGTAATATAGCTGCTCCTACTTTTTTTCCTAGTTTATACATTTTAGAAAAACTGTACGTTATTTAAATAACGATCTTATTGTACATCACGTTCTTTTCATTTAAATCTGTGTGTAAGCAGATTTCTGTATTTTCTTAATTTTTCAAAATATAAACCTCTAAGATAACTAATCTACTTACAATGTAACCAGGGAAGCTAAAGTTCGGTAGCGGAAAGATGGCATGCAAATGGGAAAGATTACACTGGACAACACACATTTTGCTGCCTCAAACGTTAGACCTGTTTCTGTGTATATTTGACACGCTGATTTTAAAAAAATAGCACACGTTTCTATTATCAGGTCTGGTTTTTTTTTTTAGATACAGAACATATGACATATATCACTCTTCCCTTTGCTCACCCATAACAAATCAGGGTATTTTAATGTATTGTTTAAATTTTTATCTTTTAAGCATGAAGGAAACATTAAACATTAAAAGAAAAGTTTACTACATGAAAATCTATCATAACAAAAGCACATGTTTATGATACAAAATTTCCACTCATTCAGCACACAAAAAGCTCCTTTTGTAAGACTTCCGAGAGTTGGATCTGTCAGGAATATCCCGCATAATTGACAACAGTAGTCTGCCATCATGTGTGTATCCTATCTTCTTTGGTATCTGGCTTCCATTGTTTTTATGTCTTGGTGAAATCTTTCACCTTGCTCTTCGTTTAAGTCACCAAGGTTCCCAGGAAAGCGATCTAAGTGACTGTGCGGGTAATGGATTTTAACACTCATGTTACAGCCAAGCCTGTTGAAATGAAAGAGCATATCCTCTACTAATTGTATGTAGTTGTGTGCCTTCTTGTTGCCAAGAAAGCTTTTCACAACAATAATAAATGAAAACCAGGCACATGATTCGATTTCATTCATTGATGCTATGAAATGTTGGTCATTTACAAGTTGTCTGATCTGTGGATCATCGAAAATAGTTTCTCCATGGTAAGTCCAGGTAACTTATGCACTATGTGTTCATTGCTTGAACCGCCTTTAATCAAAGTGTTTACAAATTGTTTCATCAGACCTAGCTTCGTGTGTAGTGGTGGCAGTATGATTCTATCTCGTACTACCAAAGGTTCATTGATTACATTTTGTCTTCCAACCGCCGTATATTTCCTCGGACGCCAATCTTTTCTTCCCAAATGTTCATGTTGGCTCTATTGTCCAAAAGGCATAAAAAGCAAGGATACTTCGTGTAGCCACTTTGTTGACCAAGAAGAAAATTAACCATCTTCATGTCTACACAAATCACCCATTGATGTTCTTGGTAATTTATCTTTTCCAAGATTAAAGAGATGGCCTTGTACTCTTCTTTCATCCTGGTGGAATGACCGATTGAAATAGAACCATATTTGCTTGCCGTTATTTAAAAGATTTCAGACAATGTTTTGAACTGTCGATGAAGAGACGCCATTCACTTGGTTTATATTCTGAAAGACTAGTTTTCTTCACAAGGTTTCCAAAGTCATTGCAGAATATTAAGTTGTTGTCTTCGGTAAAGAATGGCAGTAAACCCTTTTCTCTCCTTGATAAAATGTAATTTTCGTTCCAGGCTGAAGTACATTTTTTTCATTTAGTCTGGAGACAAGCAATTCGGAAGACTCCGTGGAAAGCTCAATTCATTCTGATCAAAACGATCACTATGTGAAGTTGTTTGGAATTCACTGTCACTGCCCCCACTTTCTTTACCTTGTGCGATATCAGACATGCAGGACTCATTCTCTGAGAGCTGTGGTAGTTCAAGGAAAGGTAGAACAGGTACAACATCAGAGTGCGAAACAAGTCTCCTAGGTGAAGGTAGATCAGGGTAAGACCACTTGTCACGATTATTTCGATTGATGCCTGTGATATTAACAATAATAACAGTCATCGAAGTGGTTTTTCAGTTCCTCTATATCATTGGTACTCCAAATTTCAGGCAGCTTCTCTTTCCATTTGCCCACTGGCGCAAATGCTCCGCACAAGTTTTGCATGCAATAAGAGGTGCCCACGGCTTATCTTAATCCCCAAGCTTGACACCAAAATAACTTACATATGCTCTTTTTTACAAACTCAGAAATAGGTTTCCTACTTACTTTCAGTGTGTACTTTCCACAAATATAGCAAAATACGTCGGGATGATTCAAGCAGCTCCGTCTCTTGAAGTAGCCCTAACCTCTACGGTGCTCGATTTGCAAAAATGAAATGACATGATTGGGAATATACACACACCTCCTGTACGATCATAACTATTGTACAGCGCAACTGTTTTAAACAGATCAGGTTGAGAAACCTTTGAAATGCAAATTTATGTAGTCTACGAAAAGCATGATTTACGATCTTCATTTTGTGCACATAATTATGTAATAAAAGCAGAACAAAAACGATTTTGTCATTTAAGCTATACATTTTTTCATTATAGGAAAGAAAGCAGATGAACAGTTGTGAAACAAAGGTCATTTTATACAAAAATGTGGGTAATTTAAATACATACATTTCTCATTGAAATAAGACAGCTTCTTATGACATCCCAAAAATGCAGAAGAGATTTGTTAAAGAGCGGACTAAAATTGTATAAATTCAACCATATCTAAGAAACTAGAGCTGATGCCAACCATATCTAAGAAACTAGAGCTGATGCCAACCATATCTAAGAAACTAGAGCTGATGCCAACCATATCTAAAAAATTAGAGCTGATACCAACCACATCTAAGAAATTAGAGCTGATACCAACCATATCTAAGAAACTAGAGCTGATATCAACCATATCTAAGAAATTAGAGCTGATACCAACCATATCTAAGAAATTAGAGCTGATACCAACTATATCTAAGAAATTAGAGCTGATACCAACCATATCTAAAAAACACTAGAGCTGATGCGGTCTATCCAATGCAATTTTCTGAATCAGCGCCCCAAATAACCATAGGAACAGGCCCTAAAAACCAAGGCACCAAGAAGATTTGTTGTTGTTGTTGTTGGGGTGTTATCAACCCCAGCTAACCTCGTTACGGCGATTCGAAATAAATGATTGTGGTGTACGGTGAAAGTATTTTTTTTTCATTCACGTTTCAAATGTTCCTTGAGTGTGAACATGTGTGTGTGTGTGTGTGTGCGCGCGCGCGCGTGCGTGGTAAACTTTTATTTTCTTTTTCTAAAAATTTTTCCCCTTCACGCCCGAGTAGTTGCCCAAGGAAAACAAATGTTTTCTGTCCATGTAGAACCGGCTCAGTTGCCGTTTTAACATTAATCTTGGTGGGGCTTTGATTGCGCTATCACGACGCTGGGTGTTTCATTTGGAGCGGGGACGATATGTTTCCCTTTTATGTTTGTTTTATGCAAGTGGTTGACGTTGCGGGTTGTAAAACAATGATTATATAGAGAGATTATGCACCCAGTGTCACGATTTCATTAGATAACCGATGTTAACTGAAGGTATCTCATAAAACCGAATATCCAAGTGTATCTATCTATGCAACAAAATGTGTTCAGGGTGCCGAGATCTGTGACAGAAACCAGCAACCAGACCTTGAAGATAACTGTCAGCTTTGTCCTAACGGCGCGAGTCTAGCTTAATGATGAAAGATGAATGTGACAGACTGCGGTAAAACTTCTCCCAGCGGAATAGAGGTAGATAGAGGTGTATGGTTCCCTTTGTTTGTGTGTGTGTGTATTTCTATATTGTTTTCTCATTTCTGCTGTCTTTGACAATTGTATTTTGCCGAAATATTAGATTACTTCTGTTAGTTGTTCATTTTTACGTGCTTATACTTCTTGCAGTCTTTTCTCTACTCATTCTATTATTTAAAAAAGAGACTCAAGAATGCACATTTTGTCTGCTTCTACTCCAGCATCAGTATAACCTAGCATACTAGATTCTACTCCAGCTTCAGTATAACCTAGCATACTAGATTCTACTCCAGCTTCAGTATAACCTAGCATACTAGACTCTACTCCAGCTTCAGTATAACCTAGCATACTAGATTCTACTCCAGCTTCAGTATAACCTAACATACTATATTCTACTCCAGCTTCAGTATAACCTAGAATAGAGACGAAAAGGTCTTCTTCTTCTTCTTGTCTCTGATGTGTGCTGCTATATGTTCGAAGAAGTTAGATCATGGGCATCCGATTGAAAGCACTTGATGTAGCCAGACAGAACGTCAGTCATTCTTCTTTAAGTTGTCGTTTACTCCTTGAAACCTTTACTTTCTTGGCCGACTTTTTGTCCTGTTTCTTTCATATGTTGGCTGCAAACTTGTGCTGGTTCAGTAAGTTATTAAACACTGTAAAAGTTGTACTTTCACTATGCTTCACAGTGAACTAAGGAAGAGAAGGATTCTGGTGACGTGGACTGTTTCACTTCATTGACCAAGCATGAGCTTCTAGCCAGGTGTGGAGAGAATTTGAAAACAATATATCAGGGGATTTTTGGTAGTAATTATTACTATACTATTTTCTTAAGTTTTGTTTGAGAGTGAAGACGCTTGTTCGATGAGGCAATCAGCGACCCATAACTGATATGCCAGCGTCAGGATTAGCGAACCATAGCTGATCAAGACCCTGTCCCTCTTCTCCGTGGTACCCACAGTAACAGGCCTAGCCTGACTAACGGAACAGTGATCGCCAGAGTCCTCAAGGTGGTTCGGTCTGCTAAGAAGCTGTACTCCGGGACTGAAAAATGTAGCTGCGATAACCCGCTCCCACGCCGATACGATGCTGTGCCTCAATACCTCTACAGCATAGGCTGCAAGAACAACTCTCAGTTACAGGGAGTTTGTACAAGTAGGTTTTGTTTTTGTCGGGTTATCTAAGTAGTCCTCCTAAAGATATATATATATATATATATATATATATATATATAGTACTCACGCCCGTCAGAAGATGAAGATGGAAAGGTTATCATGTATACTCAGCCCCATATTTATAGGATTGTGCCAGAGTCACAGCGGATGGACAGAAAACTACTTGTTATAAAAGATCATACAATGAGAAAAATCAACATTAGTAAAACTGACTGTTACAGGATCCAGCAATCAAGAACAGCCAGGACTTGTTGATTATTACAGGAAGATCATGCAGACAGCACTAGTAGCATAAGAGGTATCCCTGTCATGCCATGAAGACATCTAGGAGCTCTGGTGTTAGTGTCTATATTTTCCTTAACCAGTCGGCACTCCAGAGGCTGATGTGGTCAAGCATCACTCCTGGCCGCCATTCCATTTCCAGTTCCAGAAGAAGTCAGGTACCAATTTCTGGCTGGGTGACTGGAGGCAGGGTGTTTTCTGTCTCCAGTCGGATTCGAATCAATCACCTTCGCTTTGAAAGATTAGTTCATTATCCACTTCTCCACTCAAGTGCCCTATGCAGCAAGAACAGCCTAGCTTATTGACTATTTGCTACAAGATCATTCAACAAGAATAGCCTGGAATTACTGGCTATGTGTTACAAGATCATTCAACAAGAACAGCTTGGATTTGCTGACTATTTAGTACAAGATCATTAAGCAAGAACAGCCATGATTTGTTGACTTAATTGTTACAAGAAATCCGGCAGAACAAGCGTAAGTAGCCTGTTCTGTGCTGGTAACATGAAGAACATTTACTAGAACATGGGCAAAAGGATGAATTTTGGGGGGAGAATGCTCTGAAAGAATTAGAAACACACGTTCACAAAAGCGGAAGACTTATATCCAAAGCTTAGCAATCCAACATTGACAACATAAAGACTATTTCAACTACCAAGAATTATGTTTCTTTGATACAGAAATACATCGTGTGCACGCTACAGTTAGATCATTTTAGCTAACAAAAATGTACTGCTGGAACCATGAAAAAACACGACATAACTAACATAAGGAATAATATTATCTGCAACTGACTCTAAAGTCTTTTTTTTTCCCCCGAGAGTGACACTAGGAAGTTGAATCTATGAAACACATAATGGATTATTGGAGAAGAGCGTTAAAATCTTCTGCAATTTTAATTTAAGAGCTTTTCGTAAATTCTGGTGTCAAATAAGAGAGAATACATAAACAGTTTTAGCGTAACGCTAATGTTGCCGGGATATATATATATATATATATATATATTTTTTTTTTCTAGCATTCATTCTAAACCCGCGTCATCCTTTGAAACATTATGGCATCTTCATCCATAAACATTGTTTTTTTTTGCAATAAAATGTCATTCATGTATTATTCTATTCCTTTGTCTTTTATGTTCTATTCCGTGCCGATTGAACTAGAAGCACAGAAACTGGTAGATACATAGTGGGACATCTGAGAATGAATTGCTGGATCTACCACTCCCATGTGAGCGGTAATTTGATCGAAATCTTGTATTAGTCATTTTCTGGCCTCGTCGTTTCTTTTCTCTTCTTTAAGTATCTTCTCCTTTCTTAACTACAAATACGTACCGTTATCTCCCACTTTTATAAGCAGAGTACCACCTTGTAGAACTTAATCTTTCGAAGCTAGGTTTCATATTGTGTTGTAGAACTTAGTCTTTTGAAGCTTGGTTTCCTATTGTTGTGTGAAACTTAATCCTTTGTAGCTTGCTTTCCTACTGTTATGTGGAACTTACTCTTCTGAAGCTTGGCTTCTAACTGCCGTCCAGAATGTAATCTTTTGACGTCTGTTTTCCTATTTTCTTATCTGGACATCCAGGATCATTGTTGCTGCCATTGCTATTGTTCCATTTTCTTTAGAACTGGAGTTCTTTGTAGCCAATGTCCTGGTGATGTCGAAGCACAGACATCATGTCGGATATGGAGAGGATTATGATTGCTTACGAGAAGACTCGGAAAAGACACAAGAAGCTCTCTTCTCGATAGACTCTTTATCATCAACTTTATCTCTGTCCTCCATAGCCATGTTAGAGAAGCGTAATTATGTATACTGTCTAAAAAAAGAAACGTATAACTACTGATGACCACATTTTAGTCATAACTTTGATATTCTATAGCTTTTTATTGAATGAAATTTCAAATTGCACAAAGTAATACCTAGGGATTTAAGCACTCATCTGACAGTTTCTTGCATCTGTGTGACGAGAATTTGTTAGTCTCAGGGGTTCTCAAGTTAGTATGGTGTGTGGCCTCCGCTTGCATCAATCAGCTACTGCCATCTCCTAGGCGTAGATGCGATCAGATGTCTGATGTGCACCTGTGTGATGGCTGCCCACTATTCCTGGAGTGCTTGACACAGATCACAATGATTGGCTGGAGGAACGTTTCGGCGACAAACACGTCTTTGCAGCTCATCCCATAGGTTCTCGATCAGATTCATGTCTGGAGACAGGGATGACCAGGGAAGGGTGAGAATGTTGTTGGCATTCAGGAACTGTGTGGTGAACTGTGCAGAATGGGATCTGGCGTTGTCTTATTGAAACACAGACCTTTGCGCAGCCAAAAATGGAAGGACATGGGATCGAAGAATTTCATTGACGTATCGTTGCGCATTCAAGCCTCCTTCAATCTGCACCAATGGCTCCTTCCGTTGAAATTGATCATTCCCCATAACATTACACCTCCACCACCGTGCGGCGGAGCTTCATCAGCGCAATTTTGGGCAAAACATTCATTTTGCCTACTGTAGACCATTCTCCGCATATAATGGCGATGCAACAAAAAGGAAGATTCGTTACTAAACCAGACACGTCTCTACTGATTGTCCGTTGTTCATGGCCGATGCTGCTTGGCCCAAACAAGTCGATTTTGGCGATGGCATCTCGTTAAGATAGGACCTCTGTGAGGTCGTCGTGCCACCAGTCTAGCTTCATGCAGTCTATTCCGGACAGTTTGATCAGACACACAATGTCCTGCAAGCAGTGACTTGGCACTTGAGGAAGCTGTTGTGAAGCACATATTTCTGAGGTGATGAACCAGAATAAAGCGATCATCAGCTGCTGTTGTTACCCTGGATCGTTCACTGCGGTGCCGGTCTTCAGCTGAGCCAGTAGCTTGGAAACAGTGCCAAAGTCGACTGATGGTACCCTGCTGCACGTTTAAATGCCTGGCAACCTGACTTTGACTTTCGCCTGCTTGCAGGCGACCAATAACAATGTTTCATAAATTTTGCCACATACGCGCCGTAATTGTCTGCTTGAAAATTAACTGAATTTGTTTGTGTAACCTCATCCTTTTATAGGGTTTCATTTGCGTGAGAAGTGAGTTGTGCTCACCACAAAAATCACGACTTTTCCATAAACGCAACGTGAGTTCGGTTAAAAAAAAAAAAGCGTGATTAGCAAGGGCAGCTACTGCGTTCTGACTATACACGAGAATAGCAAAATTCACGCTAAATCATGGACCTGATATCTTGGTGACAATTTTTGGTTTGGTTTGAGATATCTGGGAAAACAATTTTTGTCATAACATATTAAAAAATGAAGCTTTTTCTTTGTTTGGACAGTATATTATGGGGAGCACATCCAGGAGGACAGAGTTGAGGTCTGGCTTGTACTGGGTCATTAAACTTGCCACTATTTTAGTATAGCGACATTTGCTCTCTTCAGTATTAAAAGAGCGTCCGAGCAGCCAAGTGGCTAGTGTATTTCAGTCTTATGGCGAGATGAGTGGTTCGAATCCGGTCAGAGGTGCTCCTGTGAACCAGCTGGAGAAATTACCTGTCTCCGTCTGTAACTGGGGGAGGGGGGAAAGCGGCCAGGTGTGGTGCTGACCATATCACCCTAAAGTATGCTGACAGGTCAAGGAAAATATCGACACTAGCATGACTTGGCATGAGTACTGTTGCATTATAGTTCGGTGTCATGAATGAGTATAACCTTCGTGAGTATGAGGGAAGCATACATGGCTCTATTTGTCTCTACTAGTGGAGATGACGCTGTCCGTTGTGGCAGTTAGCCACCCGTAGCTGATATGGTTGCTTCAGAGCTGGCGAACTACAGCTAACCAAGACTCTATCTCACATCTTCGTTGGCAATCTGGTAATAGGCCATGGTGGTGGAGTCTACTAAAGAAGCATTGCATACCCCTCCACTTGCTTTTTAGCTCCACTCGGGGCTGAAAAATAGCTGCCATAACCCGCTTCCAATCCGACACGATGATGTGCCTCACTGCATCTGCCGCAAAGAGCACTGGCTCGCAGTTACAGGGAGACTAAAGAAGAGGAAGAAGAAGTCTCAGCTAGTGTCTTATAGTCTTTCCCAACAATGTTTCCCGTAACAAACGGTTGCGATCCATTATCCAGCAATAATGGATGTGGATCACGGGGTGTTTCATGGTAGAAGAGATTATAAACCAGTTTGTTAAGTTTACTCCAGTAATTAAAAGATTTAGCCCACTTTCAATCAGTCTTTCAAGATTTTCATAACGGCCTTCAAATTCAAGGCGATGAAAGAGTTACTGAGATCAATAACCAGCGTACAAACCAAGCTACACATCCCCCCTCCTTCCCACCACAAACACACACGCAGTTACAAACCTTACTTCTCGCTTAATTATTCTCCAAATGACGAGTTCTAAAGAGACCAAAAAAAAAAAAAGAAGGACCAAAGAAGAAGAAGGACCAAAGAAGAAGAAGGAAGGGAAGATGAAAGAAGAAAATGACGAGAAGGTGAGAGACATTTAAGCTTTCTCAGTATCTTCAAGCTGTTAGTTGATGTTATTTCCTTGCCTCCTATTACACAAAAAAAATAGCCTGAGGAGTGAGAAGAAAAAGACCAGGAACAAACGAAGAGGCAGCTGAATTAGAACATCGGGGGGCGCTGTATTGATCTGAAATAGAGTAGGATGCTTTCAGTGGGAAGAATGCGTGCAATAACAGTTTTTTAGAATTAAACTTCCGGTACCTGTATAAAATGTGACAGAAGATTGTGTTTTCTTCTATTCTGAGTGTTCCAGTGCTAATTATCTTGATTCCGCGTGCAGCCCGTACGCACTTATTTATTTATAATTCGATAAATAAGCATTTAAAATATCACGTTGAATGTTCCGCTGAGATTTAACTTCTGCATGTGCAAATGTAGCCGCTGTTAGAATTTAACGTTCCCATTTTCCGTGCCCATTTTTAAACGCCGCTGTTAGAATTTAACGTTTACTTGTTTAATGACAGAATTAAACGCTGCTGCTAGACTTTAACGTTCATGTGCTCAACACTGCCTGCTTTAAACGGTCGTTGCTAGAATTTAACGTTCGCATGCTGGATATAATTTTTAAACGCTGTAGTTAGAATTTAGATCGAATGAAGAGAAACAAATTTAGAATGGAAAAAAATATAATTGAAGACACTGCAGATGGAATTCGAGTGTGACTGATTAAAGCGGCATCTCATGTTCAGTCAACCGTTGATAAGACAATCAGTCACACAAAATGAAAGCGACAAAAAAAAATTATTTATGATAGGGCTTCCCTTGACAAAAAAAAGCAGATTAGTATGTCAGATTGTTCGCCATCAAACTTCACAAAACCAGGAAGTTATAAACAATTTTACATAACCTCTTAGGACCTCCTTTGTATAATGGTTCTGTCTGTTTCTAAACTTACTCGGTCAATGCCCGATGAGAAGGTAAGATGGGGTGGGATATACTCCTAGGGCTGTTGAAGGAGTCCAGAGGTGAAGCTTTTCCTTTCTTTTCTGTTTCGAGACAAAATTCAGGAATTCATGACAAGGGGCCTAATAGTAACGGGCCCTGGTGTCCTATTTGGCTCCCTGCAGCCCTGACTTTGCCTTTCACCTGTGTAAGTTTCCAACAGTACCTTCACTTTCTGAAACAAATTTGTCAAATAACAAACAACGAGCCCTGCGCATAGTAAAGTGACAGAGCACAGTAGAGTGACAGAGGACAATAAAGTGATAGAGCACAGTGTTGTGTGATCTAAAGTTCTTTGTATTTTTCGAAAGGTAACTATCTTTCACGTTCTGGTTAAAAAAAGGACTTCTATGGGTTTAGTGAAGCTATCCAAGTATGCCTCTTCTAGTCAGCTCTTCAGAGTGCTGTGTGTGGATTTTTTTTTTTACTTTTGAATGCTTCGTAGATGTGAGGCATCTTGTCTTAAATTTTGATGAAGGTTTCACGAAGCAAGCACCAAGTTTCTGTCTTGTTCTGAAAAGTAAACGAAAATGTAATGTATTTCTCTTCTACCGAATATGATGATGATAATGATGATGATGTAAAAAGCAGTCTAGGATATTTTTCCTAATGTGGTGGGAGAGGAACAGCAGAGACTGCGTAGCGACTGGAACTGTAGATTGTAATTGAACTGGTATTAGTAGGTCGCGACGTTTGACCTCTTAGGAAGCAAAAGTATTTAACCTATTATTCCTACAAGTGTCATGGCCTAAAGTAAACTTTTACTCCCACATTCTACCACAAAAAATAAGTGCAACAAAGATTTGAAGTATAATGAATATCTGCCAAGGACAACAGTTTTTTTTCCCTTGTAGTATATATAGTTATACACATTATATATAACATTTTATGCATAAAGAGACCTGATACAGTTGCAGAGACTGATGTATGAAAAAAGAACATCTCCACAAAGAAGAAAATAAACAGGAACGAAACAAAAAATTGGATGGGAGAGGAGCTTTACATGTAAACAAATATACAAGTTCTTTTTATTTTCAACCCTTGCTCAGAGGTGGTGAAACTGGCTCATAAACATCGACAAAGGAAATTCTATATTTTTCTCTTCGTATGCCATTAATGTTGGCACTGGCACAGATTCTAACAAAAGACGTCACGTTTGTTTGAGTGCGTTTTGAGTTCTTGCAGCGCGTGACATAAATTAGTCCTTTAAATATAAACAGATATTTTTATATGAGTCGCTGAATGTATTTGTGCTCTTGTATTTCCAGTAAGTTGTTTGTGCGGAGGATTATGTGTGTATTTGTGTGTAGCTATTGTAAAATTCTTAACTATTTTTCGAGACGAATGGAACGAATCACCCACAACTTCGAATGGAACGAATCACCCACAACTTCGAATGGAACGAATCACCCACAACTTCATGTCGCAACTAATTGGAAATCGAGATATTTAAAAATAAAACAAAAAAAAAAAAGATACACAGAACACTGGTGATTGTAAAGTGATGACTGTAAAACGCCTCTGATACTGAGAAGATACGTAAAGAGCCTCTAAAATTGAGACGATACACAAAGAGCCTTTAAAATTGAGAAGATACGTCTAAAACTGAGTGGTTTTCAACTGGGATAGGAATTTAAATATTTTTTACACAAGGGAGCCGAACGGTATAAGCTTGAAATAGATTTCTAAAGAGAAGATGTTCACAAAAGGTAATGGAATGCCTATTTAAAAGATCTTTTGTAATAGAGATTAGGAGAACTTGCTGTTTGGCCTTTAAGCACATCTGTGAGTGGTCGAGAGTAGAGAGCAATGACTCCCCCCCACCCTCTTCTCACTGAAATACGACAGGTTAGTTTATCGACAATGAATTTACGAGATTTATATCGCCAGCCTCGTATATGCTGAAAGTGGTGTTTTTATATTGTGGACAAAAGACTACTTCCATTAAAATGCGAGGTATTCATCACTGACTACTTCTACTAAAATACGAGATCTGAGTCACGGTCTACTTCTATTTAAATACTTGATTAACATCATAGACTACTTTCATAACATTACTACATTTACATCATGGATCAATTTAATTAAAATACAAATTCTGCATCGTAGTTTTCTTTCATTCATATATGACATCTGCAATATAGGCTAATTTCATTGAAATGCGAGATCTATATGAAACACTAGTGTGAGGGAAATTTAGTTTATTTAAAATACAAGATCTGCACCATCGACCACCTGCATTAAAATAAGAGTTGTGAATCACAGACTACATTCACTAAAGTACGAGATCTGCATCACAGATTACTTCCAACCAAATAGAAAGTCACATCAAAATCAGAGTGCCCCAGCTCTTACCAGAACCACGAACCTGTTCCTAAAATGTCAATAATATTTAAAACCTTCTGCAGCCAGGGCTAAAGAGTGGTGGAGCTGGTGCATGGCTCTGGAGTGGGAAAAGCGTCCAGAAGGACCAAGGGGACTAGTGGATGAAGGTGGCTCAAAGGTTCAAGAGTCAAAACACGGATCGGCGTGGGGGGGGGGGGGGGGCGGGGGAGGAAGGGAACGCCTAAAATAGATTTGCGCCATCTTAAAAAATTTCTGTTATGGATCCTGCCTGTAGCACAGTAAGTCATGTGCGTGTCCCTTGTGGAGCTTTGCCTCCCTAACGGCTCTTCTGTAGGCCTCTCCTGCTGATGCATCCATTTGCAGATCATCAACGATGTCTTGCAGCAATCTTCGCCTTGGCCTTCCTCTTTCTTTTTCCCACTATGTACCCCGCCAAGACGGTCTTCTCTAATGTGTTTAATGTGTCCAAAATATTTAAGTTTTCTTTCTTTAATCCTCTTTACTAGTCAGCCTTCTTCAATATTACGTTCTTGTAGTATGGATATTTCTTTTTCTTTTTTGTGTCCATGGTATTTGAAGAACTCTTCTGTAGCATTTACATTCAACGGTATTTATGTGTTTCTCAGCTGTTTTGTTAAGTGTCCAGGTGTCACAGGCGTATGTTGCGATGGGAAAGATGCATGCCCTTAAAAATCTTATTTTTGTAGTTCTGTCTGTTCTTCTTCACAGATTCTTTAGTTGTTTTCTTTTTCAAGAGCGACATTTATCTTTCTTTTAATTTCCCTCATTGTATCTCCATTATTAGTTTGTAATGATCCAAGATATTCCACCTCTTCCAATTTTTCTTCATTGATACATATTTCAGCTGCCTTATCTGTTTTCCCAGTTGTCATCAATTTAGTTTTTTTCTCATTAAGATAGAGGCTGTGCTCGTTGCTATTCTTACGGACCGATATAATGCTACACGGCCTGTAGCACAGACATTATTTAAATCGGTCACCCAAATCGTTTGATGACTGTTTATCATTGATAATAACTGTTTCTTTAATACTGGAGTAGAATTTCTTAAGTTTTAAGTTAAAAATTCATGCTAGGTTTAAGATTATCTGAAACAAAAATTCTCTCGTCGGTGGATTCATTGCTGTTATTGTCTGGTTTCCAAGGAACTACAATAAGGGATGTTACTAGAAGCCGCACATTGAGTAGTCTGTGTCACAAGTATCATACTGAGGCAATGGATTACATTAGAAATCCTGAAGACCAAGAGTAGAAGCAAAAAAATACACTTCTTGGCAGAGTCCGCTATCACTGGGACAACACTGAACCCTGTTACGTTAAGTAGGTTGAGTCTGCTAATGGGAGCACCAGTGAGGAGGTGGGATAAAGTCTTGAAATATATCCTCGGCCCTAACAGCCGTGCTGTCACAATACCACACTGAATTTTGCTCTCAATGATTACATTCATTTTTTTTGGGTCAAACTTAGGACAGGAAGTCGAGATCTTTTCTTTCCTTTAATATACCGACATCTGCATGTACAGTGTATTGTGATATACCTCGCCTTGTAGGCAGATTTGCTCAGTTTTCATAATACAGCATCGCTCTCAATAATCATTAAATCTAAGAAGCACATGCCGTCTTAAATTCACTGGTGAGTCCCTGCATCTGGCGAGATCCAGTCAGTGAATTAATCTTGTCTTGTCTTGTCTATCTCCTTGGAATTGCGAGCTGCTGTTCTATGCAGTCGATGCTGTGTCAGTGTTGAGGCACAGCATCGTGTAGCTTGGGAACGGGGCATGGCAGTTAATTTTTCAGTCCCTGAGTGTAGTTAAATTGCAGGAGGTGTCCAATACTTCGTTACCAGACCCCACCAGCATAGGGACTGTGGTGATCTCTGCCCCGTTATTAAGGTTATGTCTGTTACTGGGGGTAACAACGGAGAGGTCAGACAGGGGTCTTTGTCAGCTATGGTCTGCCAACACTGACGCTAGCATGTCAGTTATGGTCTGCCAACACTGACGCTAGCATGTCAGTTATGGTCTGCCAACACTGACGCTAGCATGTCAGTTATGGGTCATTGATTGCCAAATCGGATAGCGTCTTAATAATGAAGGACATTTTTCTCATTCAACATCATCATAACGTTATCTAAAAAACCAGATGACAGATCTGGCAGTAAACTCAGGTGAAGCCAGACAGACAAACAATGTGTCAGTGGCACAAGGAAAGTCAAGCCGTAGATCAACACAGAGATGAAATCATCTGTTGTTCTACGCTGATGGGTTTACTGAGAAGGAGATCACAGCTGTGTTACAACAATGGCAGGAGACTGTTGAAGAAGAGTCACTATATAACGATTTTGTCTGACAACTCACTGTTATGTCAGTTCCCTGGTAATGTTAATCTTGCGTGCGCGACACTTTTCTCCCAAAGAGAAAGTCTCAACAAACAGGAAGTTCACTTTATCATAAAAACAAAGTTTTTATTTGTTTCATTTTCTTTCAGCTTTTCTTTCGTGTTACAATTTTTTCAAAATACGATGATGCTGTATGTGGGCAAATAATGACGAATCTCGTTATCTGTGATAATATACGTTTTTTCATCGAGGATAATATGTTACTAAATGTGCCAACGCGGCAACAGCTATAAGCGTATGCCTTTTGGCAGTACACAGAGTCAGAGGTATTGACTTTTTGTGGACTTTAACTGTATTAGAAAGATTTACATGTTGTTCTTGCCTGGAAGAGTTGGTAACACTACTTTACCAAAAAAGGCAGACTTGTCACTATGGTATACCCCGAGTGACACAACAACAATGCCAGGTTCGCAACTGTCACAACAAAAACAACAGTGTCACGTAATGAAAACTTATACAGGACCCCCACTCACTCAACAGGACTAACAGATAAGAACTCCATGTAGGTAATGAATAGACTAAGTTCCAAGACACACATCAAATATTTATTGAATGAAAAAATTAATGGTGGAAGATGGAGAGGAGGAAGGAAGACGAACTGCCAACATGACAGGGTGATTTAACAAACGATAGAAGAGCTTCCGGGGCGCGTAGTCGGCGCAATGGGGAAGAAAAGCTTGACAACAATAAGCAAGTAAAAACAACTACTTACAGTATAGTGAACTTCCAACACATCTCCCGAACACACAAATCTGTCCTGACAAGGATAGCACTCCTAACATCTACATATCAGTACAAGGTAAAAGAACATTGTTCTAAAGGACAATATATTGAGCTAAAACTATTACATTCTAAAACTGACTTGTAAATACTCCACTGGGAAAATGACTACTCAGCGAAACATTCTACACAAAATCCGACGTCTAGCCAAAGTTGCTCAAGCTTAAATATTCCCTACAAATTTTACCTTGAACTTTCTCTAAAGGTTCACGAGACGTCTGACCCTAATGAAATTGTATGTTAACCGACCTTGGGTAACAAGGTGTCAAACATTTCAAAATTTAACTTTGTTAATAAATATAACTAGTCTAGACAGACAGCGGCTCACCAAATATATTAATAATTCTTGTGAAGTTAACATGTCAAAACTGACCTTGAGTAAAACCAAAAAAAAAAAAAATATTCCAAGGCTTAAATTTTCTCTTACTCCTTTCTTCTGGTCACGTCGACCCAGACATTCGATTTTTTTGACACTTCCAACTTTTCCCAACTATCAGTGAGATTTACAAATCGTAAGCAGCATAACCGTGAACTATCTGTGTCATAATTAAGCAAGCGCTTTAAAATTATAGACTAAGTACTAATTTTATTTTTTTATTATTTCCCTTTAATAGTAGAAATTTTACAGTGACAAATGCAGTACAGAAATACTGCCACAGATAACCACGACCCCTAAAAGTAAATATATGGCCATTAAAATATATCCCCCCCCCCAAAAAAAAAACAGTTAACTCTCACTAGAATGCAACTACTATTACCAGAATATGCTCATAATGCTATATTCCAAGTCTCTTTGTAAAACAATACTTCTCTCCAACAAAGCACACGCATTGGCGTTATTGAACTCTGCTCTAAAAATGATGCATCTTCATGCTCTATTTGTAAACATCTACTCTCATCATATGCAGGTATATGGGATAGGTTAACTCAAGTAGAATATATTATCATCTATTCATATCATATACAACTATACATTATACGTATGTAGAATAGGCACAACCTTGGGTAAACATGTAATCATCCATCCTAAACATATGCAACTATCCTTTATACATAAGTAGAACAGGCATAACTTTGTGTATAATATGTACTCATCCATTCTAGTCATATGCAACTACACGTTATACATATGTAGAACAGGTAAACTCTGTTATTAGATTAAACCGCCTTCCATACATGCCTCCAGGGGATTGTGCTCCGTACCAATTGTACGGGCCAAATAAAAAAAAATGTATGACTGGTCTAACAAGACCCCTCTGTGGAACATCATCTCGTAGAAAATACCGTCACGTCCAAGATAATAATTCATATCAGGAACATCTCCAACACTAAAGTCCGCCACAATCCAGTTTTTGCGAACCAAGATTAGACATCACAACCATAGCTCCAATAGCAGGAAACCTCACTGGGATACTTAGGCTCTGGGATATGCTATGTTGTACTGGGAACGTCATAACTTCACTCAAAGTATTATTTTTGCTGACTACGGAATATATGATCTTTCGTTATAATAAAATCATGAACTATATCTAATTAGCTAAAAGAAAAACATTAAAAACTGAAATATTATGCTGCCAATATCTCCTTGCAGATTAATTCCCATTTCATCACAAGTATGGTAAATCTGAAACTTCAAATAATCTGGTTGCTCTCAAACAATCCATATCACAGGTTAACAACATTTAGGGATGGAAGAATCTTTCTATTATCTAGATAAAACAAATCGATGCATACATCAATGTAATAACAATCAACTTTACGTACCCACTAACTTTCTAACTAATGTAGATGAACAAACTTCACAACTAATAATGTCCACCAATGATGGAATTCACCACAGTCAATATATGATACGTTGAAATGTCTGCAACCTGAAGCACAGTCTTTTACCGTCCAAGTTCATAATATTCATAAATTCCCAAGTCTTGAAGGTACTAATGTTTCCATATTCCTGGCCGATTATTCTGCTGACAATGTCTTTCACAAATGATTGTCCCTGGCTGGAACTAGAAGAACTGTTTATCACAAACAACAAATGATACCTGCCCTTTTCTGCGATGATCAAAGATGCAAAAGATTTCTCAAGTATGTGATGCTCCTGTAACGCAGCAGGTTTAGGATCAACTGTACCAGGCTGGATCTACAGACAAGACAAGGCTGGGTAGACCCACTGCACTGGGCACGGTTGGAAGTGCCCCAAATTTCAGGATAGTAAAGTATTCTTCGCTAACTCCAGACAATACCCCTGAGTTGACACTCCACTATTTCTATATCTACTAGACTAACATTTTCCATCAACTCTACGTTGGGGACCCTGACGTGGAGTACCGGCCAAAATGTGAACACAAACTAATCTAACCGTCGAGTATCTTGATTGCCCTATCTAGCTAAAACCTATCAACTACTAAACTAGTCTAATCGTCGAGTATCTTGACTGCCCTATCTAGTTAAAACCTATCAACTCCTAAACTAATCCCATACAACTGGTGAGCCTGTTCTAACTAACTTACTCTATAACAATAAACTTGTCTCCCTGCTGCTAAACACCCACATCTTAACTTCACCTTCACATAAATACATAGTAATTGACTACAATAGATAAACAACTACTATAGAAAATGATAGTGGATATGATAGAAGACACTAATTTGAACATCAGTGTAAAGAAAATATAAGGAAAAAAATTGCAGTGACTGCAAAGCAAACAAGAAGAACGAGTTGAATATTGTCATACAATAAAAAAATTTGAATGAGATATTAACTGATGAAAGTAGTTGGTCTATAAGAAAACTCTAATCAGGACACCAACTATAACGTGCTCTCGCAGTAAAAGATAGTGCCAGTCACGCGCACTACTATAAAAAGTATTCCTTTAATGATATATTACTAATTGTGCCAACACGGCATCAGATATAGTCGTATGCCTTTTGGCAGTACACAGAGTCAGAGGTATTGACTTTTTGTGGACTTTAACTGTATTAGAAAGACTTACATGTTGTTTTTGCCTGGAAGAGTTGGTAACACTACTTTACCAAAAAAAAAGGCAGACTTGTCACTATGGTATACCCCGAGTGACACAACAACAATGCCAGGTTCGCAATTGCCACATCAAAAACAACAGTGTCACGTAATGAAAACTTGTACATGACTCCCACTCATTCAACAGGACTAACAGATAAGAACTCCATGTAGTTAATGAATAGACTAAGTTCCAAGACACAAATCAAATATTTATTGAATGAAAAAATTAATGGTGGAAGATGGAGATGAGGAAGGAATACGAACTGCCAACATGACAGGGTGATTTAACAAATGATAGAAGAGCTTCCGGGGCGCGTAGTCGGCGCCATGGGGAAGAAAAGCCTAACAACAATAAGCAAGTAAAAACAACTACTTACAGTATAGTGAACTTCCAACACATCTCCCGAACACACAAATCTCTCTTGACAAGGATAGCACTCCTAACATCTACATACCAGTACAAGGTAAAAGAACATTGTTCTAAAGGACAATATATTGAGCTAAAACTGTTACATTCTAAAACTGACTTGTAAATACTCCACTGGGAAAATGACTACTCAGCGAAACATTCTACACAAAATCCGACGTCTAGCCAAAGTTGCTCAAGCTTAAATATTCCCTACAAATTTTACCTTGAACTTTCTCTAAAGGTTCACGAGACGTCTGCCTCTAGTGAAATTGTATGTCTACTGATCTTGAGTAACAAGGTGTCAAACATTTCAAATTTAACTTTGTTATTAAATATAACTATTCCAGACAGACAGCGGCTCACCAAATATATTAATAATTCTTGTGAATTTAACGTGTTAAAACTGACCTTGAGTAAAAAAAAAAAATAAGAAAATATTCCAAGGCTTAAATTTTCTGTTACTCCTTTCTTCTGGTCACGTCGACCCAGACATTCGACATTTTGACACTTCCAATTTTTCCCAACTATCAGTGAGATTTACAAATCGTAAACAACATAGCCTTGAACTACCTGTGTCATAATTAAATAGGGGCTTTAGAATTATAACTAAGTAGTAGTTTTATTTTTTATTATTTCCCTTTAATAGTAGAAATTCTACAGTGACAAGTGCAGTACAGAAATACTGCCACAATAATAAACAACACATCTCTCTCTCTCTCTCTCTGAACCTTAAGTGCCCAGGGCACATGGGGCTTCCACAAATGCCTGTCCTTCGCCTTTTTTTCTGCTCTTGGCCAGGTGAGCACTCTATTGCTCAACATCCTTTCTGTTGTTCTTCTCCATGTCTCTTTTGGTCTATCCTTACTTATATTCCCCTGTTGTGCTGTGTTGTTAATTTCCTTTTGCCTTGTCCTGTCCATCTTGCTTCTTGTATTCCTAGTATGTCTAGTTTGTATCTGTGCATTTCCTTGATGGTTTGTGCTAGTTTTCCAGTCTGGTTTAGTGTTCTTACATTCCAGCTGCCTATTTGCATCTTGTGTTTAGGTTCCAGGAGGTCTGCAGTCGGGCTGGGGACTTCCAGTGGCTGGCTTTCATCCACAACATTCATGGGCTCAGTTTCCTGATATGCATTTCTCCTTCCACCTGCATTTGTTTTTTCCCTTGCTTCCGTTTCTGTAGCAGTCTGATAGTTTTTTTGTACCAGATAGGGTTTTCTGGCATGAAAACAACACATAGTTTGGATATTTATCATTACATTAAAAAAACTAACATATCAATACCACGAAAAGGGCAGTCAACAGAAAGTATTGCACCACATGGAACTTCTGCCTTGCATAAACGCATATTCATTGACGTCAGTGCTTCTGTTTGCTTATATTTTTGGTGTCCTACGACGTATCAGAATTGTTTGTTTTGTACTGAATCGTGTGATAACATTAGGTGAAACTGGATCAAATATGATTTACGGAAATCAATGTTCTGCTGAGCAGGTGTAAAGTATAAAATTTTTCTTGTGGTTGGAATTTACCTTGCGAAATTTCCCATAAAATGTCGCTGAGCGCGTGGAAGACGTATGAATGCGCTGCAGGATCGAACACAAAGGACAGTTTCTAAAGCCCTGATCTTACTTAAACCTGGAAAATATACTTAATTCACGTGGGGCTACCTGGTCCGATATGGGACATGCCATAATGTTAGCCTGGTAGATACCAGTTACTCGATGGATGAGAGCGTTCCCCCCCCCCCCCCACCACATACACAACATGATAATTCGATGTCACAAAGCTGAAACCGGATAAATACAAATCGTTGATTCAAATGTAGCGCATGTTCCTTCGTGATTTACAAACATAATAAATATCTCAAAATATGTGAGCTCTGTTTTTTCAGTGCTCAACACATATCAGCCCTTTTTAACGACCTAAATCAAAGTCAACGCATCTAAGCTCTTTTCTCGACTCGTATTAAATTGAAAACATATAAGTCCTCTTTTCTTGTCCTGCAGCAAACTCGCACACATAAGCTCATTTGTTGCTGTTGTTCTGCATTAAACGGACAAATATAAGCTCTCTTTTCTTGTTGCATTTATGTTTCTCCTCAAAATACCTCGCTTTTGTTATAATGATTTTTCCTTATTTTAAGCCTGTTTCTACACGCTATCCCAATTTGAAAGCATTATTCCTGGTTGTACATGTTATTTCCTTTTGAACACGTTATCCTCGTGTGTACATGATATTCCCCTTTGCACAACTAAGTCCTGTTTGTACAGGCTGGGAACGATAGTTGTCAGGCTAGTGGTTAACGAGGCTCTGACTCCCTGTGCGGGAAAAGGGAATGCGCTCATGGCACCAGATTGAAAACCGCTGTGTATAACTCATAACTCGGAGCGTATATCAATGGTAGCGATCGTAATTGCTCTAAGAACGGCGGCAGTTTAAAAATTGGTAGCGAAAGTAACTCACCACAACATTAAAACAGACATTTAAGATGCGTAGTCGGTGCTACTCCTGAAGCAGACACGCAGAAAAGCAATGGACAAAAGAGATCATAAACTCAAGAGCCACGGCCAGACTATGACAAGAAATGAGAAATTTCAATATGCAAACAGAGAAAATATAGCAGACCCTTTGAACTTTTGCCACATTATATTCTTTTTTTTAAAGTATATTTTTATAATGATGTGTGTGGGCTTTTTTCTTCTTTGTATTCCTTTAACGAAGGCTGATTTGTCGAAATGTCAACTGTTTTTGTAACCTGTTTCCATTAACAATGATGTTCTTGAATAGCTGGGGTTGAAATCTCCGTCACGCTTCTGATTGCAGAAGTTCATTAAAGTAATCAATATGTTTCCTGTGTTTTGCTTCGGGTAGTGGAGTCTACAAAAAAAAGTGCATGTTGTGAGGATGGTCTTTAGAAGTTGTTTCAAGTAATCCTATGTCAGGGAGTGTTTGATAATGATAATGTTCTTTTAATCTTTTTCCTCTCCAGTTTGTTATTTGATCACACGTTGATCATGCCTGCCTTAAGGTAAGATCAGGTGATTGTGGGGCTAATCGTTTTTGTATAATTATGTGCAAGAGAGGCCGGCCTGACTACATAAACAGAATAAATTATCATTTACGCAGTTTTTAATTTCTGAAATCCTGCCACATTTAGCAACGCCGACAGCATAACAAGTGTTATTTATACTGGCACAAACACACAGAAGATAAACTTATGACCGAGATCCCTTTGTAAAGCTTGAAAACAAAAGAGTTCAGTGGTTTTTTAAAAAAATCTTTGCTCATGTCTCTGCTTAGTATTAAAACAAATATGAATAAAAGAGATTTATATACACGTGGTCTTTGCCGGTTCTGTGATAGATTATTTCGAGACGTGTGTAGCAATAGCCGGCAGACATTTTGTTTCTACTTGGTTTATTCATTTTTAATTGTATTTTGGCTTTTGCGTTTTAATTCACGTTCTTTCATGAAAAACGTAGCACTAATTATTTCTCCTCGTGTCTGTCTCTCTGTCTGTTTTCTCTATGTTTGTTCGTCTAGTTATGTACATGTCTCTAATTGGTAGCTTGACTACCTCTCCTCTGTCTTATATGTTTTCTGGCATATATGTAGGTCTGACTGACCAAAAGTCTGTCTGTGATCCTTTCAGTCTGTTTTGTAATGAATTTTCTTGTCTTATTTATGATAATTTTCTGGCATGAAACTATGTGAATTATTCTACAAGTGTTTTACCACAGAAAGTCGCCGTTTACCTGTGTCCTCTCTTATTTAAGTGATCAATAAATTTTTAATGTCATACATACAACTCTTTAATGTCATACGCTCTATACTGTTATACACCTCCATAATGTTATACACTGTACTGTCATACACCTCTATACTGTCATACGCTTCTATAGTGTCATACGACTTCATAATGTCATACAACTCTATACTGTCATGCAACTCTATACTGTCATGCAACTTTATACTGTCATACAAATCTATTCTCTCATACAATGCTATAGTGTCATACAGCTCTATAATGTCATGCAACTCTACACTGTCATACGACGCTATTTTGTCATGCACATCAATACTGCCATACAACTCTATAGTGTCTCAAATCCAATGAGAGGATATGTAGTCGGTGCATCGTTCTAGGGCACAGAAGCTCGGGGGGGGGGGGGCCCTAAGTGGAAAAAATTGGGGGGGGGGAGGGTGATGGTGGAGGTGTGGGACGAAGAGCCAAGGGATGTAGGAAGCTTAAAACTGCAGTGGACGAAAACAAAATGGCTGATGAACAGGATACTGGGACTAAAAATGTTTAGCACTACTTTACGAAATTCATGTCACAGACACTAATTGTCACACAGCTGTACTTTGCCACAGTTCTATACTGTTATACAACCTGAAGTTGTCACACAACTGTGTGCTGTTACAGTTCTATACTGTTATACAACCTGAAGTTGTCACACAACTGTATGTTGTTACAGTTCTATACTGTTATACAATCTGAAATTGTTAAGCAACTGTATGCTGTCATATAACCGTATAGTGCCATACAAATGTTGCCATATACTCGTATACTGCCACGCAACTGTAAAGTGTCATTGCAGCTACATAAATGTAAAGTATCACACAAGCCTACACTACCAACAATACACAACTTATAAACAACGAAACACACGCCCAGCGCCACCCACAGACAGCCTTGAGAACGCCTTCTTGATGTTGCGCTACACGGGATTATAATGATGTTTAATACCTTCCAAGTATGTGTGCTTCAAACAACATTTGAAAGAAACAGCTCGGCGAGCGCGATTCAATGATTTATTTGTCTCCCTTCATCTAGCAAGGAGAATATACGTTACAAGGACTTTCTTCTCTCGTCCTGGATATTTTAAAAAAAAAAGAAGCTCAAATCACTTAAAATGGTCTAAAACCAACTGTTGTTTGTTTATTTAAGAGCAGACAGTATTGTGTGGATGTATCGTGTGGGCGTAGTAGGATTTCAACTGGAGAAGTTTGTTTTACACGCTGAATTACTCATCACGAAATGAGGATTCTGTGAAAATTTGCTCAGCTAACGACGGATGCGAACTTTGTAAAGCAGCATATTTTCTCTGGCGTGCATTAACCTAATACTCGTTCATTCCAGTTTGTTACAACAGTCGGTGATATTTGGTCGGCGCGGTCTTTAGATTTTTAAGATGAACATTCTCAGTTATGGCAACACCTTAGCGATAAAGCAACAAGCAGATTATCCAATATGGAGTACGTTTATTTCATGCAGTCTTCTTTGATTCTACAGTCTTCCTTCATACGGCTTTGAAAAACGATGAAAATATGATGAGAACATTATTACAGGCAACGGGACATCGCGACATAGATTAAAAGCCTCTTCGAAAGTCATTATGTTTACTCGGACAAACATACACAACAAGTTGCAAGCATAGAGCTTACCAAACTCTCATGTTGCTGTCTGGAGTTCGTTGGTATAGTGGTTATACTAACAAAGATGGCTTTCGCGACCTGGCATTTGTACTGACGATGAAACACTCGTCCACAACGAAAATCCCGTCAAACGGAACAATCTGTAGAATGGTGTTAGTTTTTTCTAGTGTTTAGCTTTTGTGAAGTCACGCAGCAACTTCCTACTTGACGGCAGACATAGAGGAAATAAAGGGGGAAGATCAAAGACTGGATACAGGAAACTCTCCACTATAAATTGCGAAACAACTGAAAAACAATTACCTAGATCATCAGAGGAAGTACCTCCAACCTAGGCTACCTAGCGCTTGAGAACCGCTATATTCAGGAATATGGGACACTGGAACCACATGGCTTGAACTCAGAATTCAGCTACATTCCTCTCTCCAAATAATATTCCCTCTGTAGTAAGTTCTACTCCTTCCTTATCTGCAACACATATTTTGAGAACCTCTTCATTGCCTTAGATTACAAACCCTCTACCTCAGCCACATTTACCTATTCTGCCCATCCTTCTCTTGGCTAGATTATCTCTCCTTTCCGCGGTCCCTACCCCCTCTTTACTAACTACTTATCACACGTCGGAAGTCTTCATTTAAACATTCTCAACACTCCACCACACATAGTTCTGGATTCACTCATTGTAATTTTAATATGTATATTTGGGATCATTTATTTACAAACTGAATATTATGCAATTTTCTCCGTTTCCATATATAAGATTCTAAAGAAATTTTAGCTTGCCAAACATTCATGTCAAATTAAAAATTTTTAAATGTAACTGGGATTTCAAAACAAGAGTTAATATTGAACAATGGAGAAGAAAGCCACGTATCTGCAAACGCCAAACTGGTATTTTCTTGGGCAATCATTACCTGGCCAGATGAGGGGACTGTAATAGCGCATGGTAATGTACCTAATTGTAGACAGCTTCTAATTTCATTACAACATGCTATTTTCATAACGAAGTGCTCAAGTGTTCTCTCTCTCTCTCTCTCTCTCTCTCTCTCTCTCTCTCTCTCTCTCTCTCTCTCTCAGCCTTTTGTCCATTTTCCCTAATCTGCTTCATTGTTTCCTAGTTTCGTTTTCTTAACTTTGTCTGTTGATATTTTTCTCTGTCTCTCTCTTGTTTTGTATTGTCAGCCATTTTTACCGCTTGATTTCTTCTCGTAGATGCTGTCCATTAAATAACTGTAGTTTTTACCTTCAGCCGGTTCTCATCTTATCAACTGTCATGCTGTTTTTATGTTTTTTTTTGTTTTCTTTTCATTGAGCGCTTTTATCCTTTTCATGCATTCTTTATGTTTTTTCGCTCATGTTCCCATTTTTTTTTTTTTTGGTTTCCTCATTAGTCAGGGCTAGTGCTGTTTTAAGCCAATAAGACAATACGTCTCATCATCCAAAATGCAGATCTCAGAGGGACGAAGTCTTGCTCTTTAAGTGGCACAGTTTTATGAGCATTATTTTTTTTCAACTCCTAGGACTGAAAATAACTTGACGCTGACCTTGCCTTTTGCATGGAAACAGTACAGTACGTAAAAGGCTAGCATAAGATGTTTCAGTTGTTTGCTCGTGAATATCCAGGACAGATTAGTATATGGGATTCCGAAATCAGACATTAGGGGACATATGTATACAGGAAACGCCAAGGATTAACAAACAATCTATAAACTATAAGTCACATACTCTATTCCAAATGAAGAAAAATACCAAGGTTAGAATGATGACCCTGCCATCCATGGTAGTGAAACATCACTGGTGAAGAACCACAAAGATCCTTTTTGACAGTTAATTGTTGCTGAAAGATATGGCGAAAGATATATGAGATTATGTTATATGTGTTATGAGGATGGAGGTTTTTTTAGAAGCCCCGTTCCATAATCCGCTCCTGGGAATCGAAGAAAGCCAGTGCACCTCACTCTCCGATCGATATCATGCATCTTCATCACAGCATCAGCTGCCAGGATCTTCAGATTCTACTTTTGCTATGAGATATTAAAACAAGGACAATCTGCCTTATAATTTGCCATAACCAGAAATATACTGGATCGTTATCTGGGTGATACACAGCGCTACAGTCAGACAATGAGATTTAAGTTAACATCTCTTTTGAAGCTCACATCTCTGCCCACAACATGTTTTAACATGTTTTCAAGAACTGCAAACATCCAGAACAATGGACAAAAGAGAAACGTTGGATGCAGCTATCAAGAATATTGATCTCTGTACATAGAAAAAAAGATAACCGTCAGTAAACAATATATCGAAGCTTTGAGCAAAGATCCAGTTATGTTGCCCACTGTCCCAAGTGGAAATACGTCCCGAGTTATCAGTACAGGACAGTTACAAGGGAGAAGGGATCAAGACATGGGGCTGAGGGCAGTTACAAGGGAGAAGGGATCAAGACATGGGGCTGAGGGCAGTTACAAGGGAGAAGGGATCAAGACATGGGGCTGAGGGCAGTTACAAGGGAGAAGGGATCAAGACATGGGGCTGAGGGCAGTTACAAGGGAGAAGGGGTCAAGACATGGGGCTGAGGGCAGTTACAAGGGAGAAGGGATCAAGACATGGGGCTGAGGGCAGTTACAAGGGAGAAGGGATCAAGACATGGGGCTGAGGGCAGTTACAAGGGAGAAGGGATCAAGACATGGGGCTGAGGGCAGTTACAAGGGAGAAGGGATCAAGACATGGGGCTGAGGGCAGTTACAAGGGAGAAGGGGTCAAGACATGGAGCTTGGCAGGACAAGAGAAGCACCAAACAAACGCAAGAAAGTCTGACCACGCTTTAAAGGTGTTTCATATAATAATCAGAAATAACCGAAAGATGATTCTAACTTAACGTACAAAGCGATGCAGAGATAACTAAGGTAATTTATGACAAATGGCGAAAGTTATATTTTACTGAAGAATAAACACTAATATCTGTGAGAAGATAATGATGGGCGATATAACTCGATGATGATAATGATGACGACGACGACGCCGTAGTTACTTACCTGCAGGCATGGGTGTGATAGTGTCCTGGCAGTACCATCTTATAACCTAACTTGGTGCAGCATAGACAACAAACTCCGAATTAATATTCACTGTTCAGATAATCCCCAGGATCTTTTCCTGCGTCGAGACATCACAATGTAATGAGCAAGCAGGTCTAGTGCTGACAGTACAACAAGGTGAAGTTTATTGGACAGAATTTGATGATGATAATGATGATGATGATGATGGATACTTGGGAGGATGATAAATACATCGAGCAGTATGTTGAATTACATGTCATCAGCTCAGCCATCAAACAGTCTGGGCTTATGTAAAGCTTCCTTTCCAGACAAACAGGCGAACAAGACTTCGAGCGAAACATGTCGGCAGTTCTCAAAGTTCCTAGTACAGCCCAAAACTCCATAATACAGCGACCAACAACAACATTCGCACCGGTCAAGTGTCTATTTCGTTCTATTTTTGTTCTTTCGTTTTCCTTAACACACACCCCCGCACACCAGGTTTAGACCAGTCAAATCAATCTGAGGATTGTAAAACATCTGTACTGGCAGCAAGAAGCACCAGTTCGAGTTGAAAATAGAACTGGAAAATATCAGCCTATAAAACAAAGGGTGCGACAAGGATGTGTACTATCTCCAGACCTTTTTTCTCTGTATAGCTAGAATATTCTAAGAACGATCATCACAGAACCAGGCATAAAAATTGGAGGATACAATATTAACAACCTTCGGTATGCTGACGACACAGTACTGATAGCTGAGAACCAACAAGACCTGCAAAATCTCTTGGATAAAGTCGCCAAAGAAAGTGAACAGAAAGGCCTTACTTTGATCATCAAAAAGACAGAGACTATGGTTGTATCTAAGAAACAGAATCCACCAGCATGCAGTATTAAATTAAACGGAACTATTCTAAAGCAGGTGCAGAAATTCAAATACCTTGGAGCAGTAATAACTTCAGATGAGAAATGCAGAACAGAAATTAGGAACAGAATAGGCCAAGCAAAGACTGCATTTCAGAGAATGAGAAACATATTAGCTAACACATCTTTATCAATGAATGTTAGAAAACGAGTCCTAAAATGCTATACTGAACCTATCTTGTTATATGGAAGTGAATCATGGACAATAGGCAAGTCTGCACAAAAATCATTGGAAGCAGCAGAAATGTGGTTTATTAGAAGAATGTTGCAAATCCCCTGGACAGCAAAAATAACTAATGGAGAATGTATGAGAAGAGCCGGAGAGACAAAAGACCTTGTCAAAAAGATAAGAGAGAGACAATGTACTTTCATAGGACATGCAATGAGAAGAGGGGGCATTGAAAACATTATAACAACAGGAAAAATAGAAGGAAGAAGGTCAAGAGGAAGACCAAGAGAAATGATACTGAACAGTCTGACGGGATGGTGTGAGAGGAGATCACCAACTGAACTGATGGCCTGCATGAAGGATCGTGTACTCTGGAGAAGCATAATAGCCAACGCCAGTCGGCACGGCACCTGATGATGATGATGAAATCAAGTGCAGACCATTTCTCGGACCAAAGCTGGTCATTCGGGAATGCAACTCAGAAAAATGTAAACATTAAATCATAGGCGTCTCCATCGAAAACCATAATGGGGTTTACACCCGTAATATGTATTGTTACATGAGTACATTCTAGAGCTGGGGAAGGAAAGGCAGCTAGGCCGTGATGCACATCACATCACCCTTTAACACACAATAATTAGTGGGGTATAGGCATACAACTACAGACACAAAGCACTGCAGTAATCACCTTTTAGTGTTCCGATATATCAAGAAAAATGTGGCAACACACAATAATTAGTGTATGAGTATGCACGGAGCCACTACAGCAAAACTCTGATGCCAAAATGTATAAACTAGGGGGAAAAAACAATATGCTTAACGAGTACGCAGTTGTGACATTTTGGCGTGAGCCTTAATCGTAGAAAAACATACAGGACGAAGAAATAAAGAGGAGATCTAATAAGAATTAAGACGTACGAAAACATTTGTCGCAGTGAGAATAATTTAACAAATTTATACAAGAAAAATATGGGCACTAACACCACATCATCTAGGTGTCTCTATGGTGGGCACTAACATCATATCTTCTAGACGTCTTTATGGTGGGTACTGACACCATATCTTCTAGGTGTCTATATGGTGGGCACTAACATTATATCTTCTAGATGTCTCTATGGTGGGCACTAACACCATATCTTCTAGGTGTCTCTATGGTGGGCACTAATATCACATCTTCTACGAGTCTCTATGGTGGGCACTAACACTCTATCATCTAGGTGTCTCTATGGTGGGCACTAACATCATATCTTCTAGACGTCTTTATGGTGGGTACTGACACCATATCTTCTAGGTGTCTATATGGTGGGCACTAACATTATATCTTCTAGATGTCTCTATGGTGGGCACTAACACCATATCTTCTAGGTGTCTCTATGGTGGGCACTAATATCACATCTTCTACGAGTCTCTATGGTGGGCACTAACACTCTATCTTCTAGGTGTCTCTATGGTGGGCACTAACACCACATCTTCTAGGTGTCTTTATGGTGGGCACAAACACCATATCATCTAGGTGTCTCTATGGTGGACACTACATCATATCTTCTAGGTGTGTCTCTATGGTGGGCACTAGCACCACATTTTCTAGATGTCTCTATGGTGGGCACTAATATCATATCTTCTAGGTGTCTCTATGGTGGGCACTAACATCATATCTTCTAGGTGTCTCTATGGTGGGCACTAACACCATATCTTCTAGGTGTCTCTATGGTGGGCACTAACATCATATCTTCTAGGTGTCTCTATGGTGGCACTAACATCATATCTTCTAGGTGTCTCTATGGTGGGTACTAAGACCATATCTTCTAGATGTCTCTATGGTGGGCACTAACACCATATCTTCTAGGTGTCTCTATGGAAGGCACTAACACCATATCTTCTAGATGTCTCTAGAGTGGGCACTAATACCATACCTTCTAGGTGTCTCTAGAGTGGGCACTAATGCCATATCTTCTAGATGTCTCTATGGTGGGCACTAACAACCATATATTCTAGGTGTCTCTATGGTGGGCACTAACACCATATCTTCTAAGTGTCTCTATGGTGGGCACTGACACCATATCTTCTAGGTGTCTCTAGAGTGGGCACTAATACCATATCTTCTAGATGTCTCTAGAGTGGGCACTAATATCATATCTTCTAGGTGTCTCTATGGTGGGCACTAACATCATATCTTCTAAGTGTCTCTATGGCAAGGTAAATCTATCTTCTCCTTTGCCTGCTAAAATTATCAAACTTTCTCTAACTTCCGACAACAGTTCTGCAAACTGATAATAAGAATGCCAGTCCGGATCCCCTTCCACTGTCGTTCTGCTCGGTACAGTAATCATCTGTTACTGCAACATTAAAAATTAAACTCAAATTTCAAACGAAAAAATTCACCGGTTTTTTTTTTTCAGTCTACTGTCTTTAGACATATTGACATATTTGCTTTATAGTTTATCCAGTGGTCCAGTGAATGAATTTCTCCTGCGGCGTGGGCAAATAATTAAGGCGTGGTCTCAATTGTTCGCCAACATTTCAAACACGTGACATGTCCTATACAGCGCACAGAGGGGCGGATACAACTGGTTAGTGTCCATTATTTCTAAAGGAAGTAAGGGTCATTTTTAAAGTCACATCAGCTACGGGAAAATTCAACAATCGAATGTCTTATTAATGCCATACACAAAAAAGCTTGTCATTTCATTTTTTTGTCTTTATTTTTCCAAAATACAGTAGCTGGTGTGTTCAGTTAAAACATTTCTCATTCACCATGTCATATCTTTGCCAGATAGCAATATTACGTTCCAAGAAACCACATCCGGGCAACTTGATGCTCACAGAAAATATACTAACTTTCACTGGATATCTCCTTCTTCTTCTTCATTCGCTAACTGGATATGAATATTTCTGCATGAATATCAACATCGTCAAAAGACTTAGCGTCTGGCAAAGACGAGGTGCACCTGGCGACAGAGAAACTAAGTCTCTATTCAGGGTATTCTCGTTTCATATTTTGGCTAAATTATAACTGAAAGTCCTCTTAAATAGGTAGATTTTGTCAAGCGAGAAACGTGTCCGCCTAGAATGATTCCCTCTTTCTAGAGAAATTTAATATCGTTAAATCAAATTCGGAAAAAAAGGAGAGGAAGGCCAGGAGAAAAATATCTGGATGGATGGACCATGTGTCACATGAATGGGAAGATAAATCAAGCTTTTTGTTGCAGATATTGAAAATACATGACTGTCAGCGCCTCTCGCCACTGCACATTGACACATTCATTTAACTTTTGTAACAATAGTCACGCTATTTATAACTAAATTGTGACTAGCCTCACCCATCAACGGTTAGTTTTCTTCTTCTTCTTCTTCGTTCACTTCTACCACCAAAACCCGCACTGTGAACCTACTGAATTCACGCCTGTGGTCCTCGTTAGGTCCCGTGGTCCCCTGTGTGGTAGCGATACTACTGGACATACCGGTTAAACTTCACTTTCCACCACCTTTTCCCATCGGCTCCGCACAGCAACCTTTATTTCTTTTCTGCATTTACTTCCTTAACCGGGAGGAGCTTCACTCCACGCACGGCATTTGAAGAGTCTCGCCAGCAGTGAGACAAGCCGGTTCATGCATTTCACCCGATATGACTGCACTCAGGACGTGGCCGACCTCCAGACCAGAGGTGCCATGATTTGACTGTTTGCTTCACTTTATCCTTTCTACCACCTTTTCCGCAGTGATGCTGCGCGGCAACCTCATTTGTACCTTTCTTCATTGGCCGGGAAGAGCACCGCTCCACGCACGGCAGCTGAAAAATCTCGCCAACAGCGGCAGATGAGCTACCAAACGTGCCACTCATCTACCCTAAGTAACTGGTTTTCAGGCGCCAGATATTCGCCCTCGCCCCTTCTCCTGTCAGTTTAAACAGTTCTGCCACGGGAAGGCCAGGAGCTGGACTTGACTGCCAGAGGCTGTTTGAGGCGCATTTGCAGTCCTTAGAACCGGTTAGTTTTCTATTATGTACAAGTATACGTGAGTTTAGTTATATGTTCTGATTCGCAGAAACTTACGTTAATCATCCAATCGACGTTCGTCCTAAGAATCACATTATTTATGAATTAATTATGCCCAAAGCTCCTCCAACAAATGACATGTTTTTTCTCATTTGCGAGTGGTCTGGGCTTAAAAGTCAGTCATTTCTTTCTGGGAAAGTAAAGTCATGTTGTCACTCAATCAAGATTAATCTCAAGGACTATGTTATATATTGCTAAAACATCTTTCTGAAATGGCAAATAAACTTATAAAATTAAACATTAAATAATTTGAGCATCAAATTTTCTCTATTCAAAAGTACACCATCATGGACTAGGCTTTGAAAAACCTAGTCCATTCATCTACAACAGGCCTTCGCATGGTATCTGAGAACATGCTTTCATTTTTGATTGCTCACAAACGCAGGTAACAGTGGCAATACATGATTCAGAAGACAGCCCCGGTCTAAAATAAATGCCGATGTCCCTTTCCGTCAACAAGAAATCTACGTTCCATCTGACGACGGAACTTTCTCTGGAGAAGAAGCTGTTCTTCAAAGAAATTACCTCATTAAAATAAATTTTTAAACTGTACGAGTTATATTTAAACATCGTATAGTTTTTGTAAAACTATTCCAAATCTTGGTACTTGGTGTCTAAAATCATACATTTAGAAAATTACCGTTAATTTGTTAAAAAACGTCATTTTTGTGATAAAAAGCCGAATCTTGAACGTCTGTCAGGACCACGGTGCCCTCGTTAAAATGTGACCGCATTTTGACTCGATGTAGTCAAACCTTCATCTGTTATTGACAGTGCCAATCCACCAGCTTTAGACACAATCGCCACCTTGTTAAACGACAGAATTACCCGCCTCTGATTTTCCCGCCACACTCTTCGGAAAACGTCGATCGTCTGGGCTTTCTCCGCCTCTTCATCGCTCCATTTCTCACATAAATTTTGAACACATCAATTATTCCCCCCTGCCACGCTCTTCCCTCCCAAATGATTACCTGTCGCTTTAAAACAGAGGGAAAACCCACACATAGACATCATTTGTAACACGAAATGTCAAACTCCGCTGATTATTTGAAATATTTAAGAATACAAAGTCAGAGGCGTAATTATTAATGTCAGAATAGATTGTATTAAGCAGCAAAATTAGTCAGACATGAAATTAGAATCAAAACGGCCTGCCATAATTCATCGAACAAGTAAAGACCAGGTAAGACAAATTCTATTTTGAACAAATTAAAGGTATGTTAAGAAGAGTCTGCTCTGTTCCCTGCCAACTTCGCTCTGTGGAAAAAAAAAAAACAAGACAGTGTGAAAGGATTAGATATAAATTTCGTCTCTTATGATAGATAAGGCGTTGGTTGTAGGATTCTGTGTTTAGTTTCCTTGTTCTTTATACTTAAAACTGAATGAAAAATCCGTCAGTTCATCTCCTCACCAGCGTTAAAGATGTTTGGGATAAACTTATCAGGTAAAAAGATAACATAAAAGATGATATTTCAGCTTGGACATTTGTTACATGAACAACAACTGAAAGAACAGCGCTTCTCTTTTTTTCCTGGAGTTTTATTTAGCTGATGAAGACCTCACTCGAAATACTACACTGGTGTGTTGTTATGAGTAAAGATTGGCCCTCATCATTTTAGAAAGATTGGCCCTCATCATTTTAGAAAGATTGGCCTTCATCATTTTAGACTCAGTCTAAGATCAGAAACGTATACTACTATCACATAAAAGTGTTCATCATCGTTCATTGTTATACAAGAGGAAGTCTTGAAGACACCACTGGAACAGAAAAGCTAAATGGGAAGAGAGGCAGGGGAAAGCCAAGAGAAAAAGACCATGAACGGTCTAACGCGATGACACAACAAAAAGTCACCAACTAAGCAGACGGAAAATATCAAGGATGGAGATTTATGGAGAAAGGTGACCGCCAACACGGCACCTGATGATGATGATCTTCATTATAATGAAGTTTAAATCAGCCAGTCTCCGTTTAGTCTTGCTCGGGCCACGCCCCCCACCCCCACCCCCCTCCCCCTCTTATCTGTGTTCAGCTCGACTCTGAGATAATGATTAATGTTCTGCAAGAGGCTACTGACTCGGTGAGTCATTGACATAAAGACTTTACAGATACTTCCACGAAGGCATTGATCTGCCAGTTATTGTTTTATGCCTGATATAAAACACAGTGCTAAGATATTTATGGTCTCTAACTGGATTTTTCAACCCCCCAAAAAATATTCCTACACGACCATTTTGTAGTGTCATCATCATCATGTGCCGTGCCGACTGGCGTTGGTTATTATGCTTCTCCAGAGTATCCGATCCTTCATGCAGGCCATCAGTTCAGTTGGTGATCTCCTCTCACACCATCCCGTCAGACTGTCCAGTATCATTTCTCTTGGTCTTCCTCTTGATCTTCATCCTTCTATTTTTCCTGTAGTGTAGCCAGCAAAATATTCTCGTTTGTTATCTTTTATGTTTAAAACCATAGAAGTATTCTTCCTGCTTTGGTTTTTTAACTCGTTTGCCCCCAAAATAACACTGGTAATGTTTCTAGATCTTGCACGCCTATACAGATCAGTGCTGAGAACGATATTTATGCAACGTGTAAATAAATTTCAAAGTAGTACGCACATATTTTAAACTCGGCCAATATTTTGTTTACTTAAAGAGTAACTTCCGTTTGCTTGTACCAAAATTTATCATCAAAATTTATTCTGGTAGAGTATGGAAGTTAGTTCAGGAGTAAAAGAGTTCACCGTAGCTTTCTAAATATGGGGCAAGCTCCCCATTTACATATTAAACATAGTTTTAACTACGGTTCTGTACATAAACATTCATTATTTTCGCTTTAGTTTCATGTCATTAAGTCATATTCAGGGAGCATCTATTGGTTATGGGCTTTATTTGAAGGCACACCCCATCTGTCAACTACATGTGCAGGTCTGTTTAACCTTTTGTGCCGTTTCTTCGCTTCTGTGTTTCTCTCTCTCTCTCTCTCTGTCTCTCTCTTTCTATCTCTCTCTTTCTCTCTATCTGTATCTCTCTCTTTCTCTCTATCCTCTCTCTCTATCCTCTCTCTCTATATCTCTCTCTTTCTCTCTCTCTCTCTCTCTATCATCTCTCTCTCTCTCTCTCTCTCTCTCTAACGTTTCTAACTTCAGTGAACATTTTGGGGAAGAAATTCGTATTCTAAAATCTTCATTACCGACCCCTGCTTGCGACCTGAGTGTGTTGAAAACTTTCAGCGACAGTAAATGCGTAAAGTTAAAACAATTAAATATTCATTTCCGGTGAGGTTTATAACTACATCCGGTCTTTAAAGAACACTAACTCAGCAGGATGTGATGACATTAATAACAAGATACTACACTATGCTGCACCAGTTATTACAGACAGACTAACATACATACGCAATTTGTGCATTGACAAACACTATTTCCCTCCGCTTTTAAACTCTCCAAAGTGTTTCCTCTTTTTAAATCTGGACAGACTAGTGACCCCTCAAACTATAGACCCATATCCATTCTGTCATCATTATCTAAACCTCTTAAAAAACATGTACAAAAGTTAACACTGCTCCACATGCAAAAAAAACAATCTACTAGTAGACAGTAAGGTTCTTGACCAAATCACTCCTGCCACACAGCATTAACTAAAATGACAGAAAACGGACCGTCTAATATAAATGATGACAAATTGTGTAGTGCTGTCTTTGTTGATTTTAAGAAAGCCTTCGATATGACTGATCATGAAATTCCTGCAAAAAAAGCTGGAAGGTTATAGATTACACCCTGACCTGACAAAACTCATTACATCTTTTCTCTCAGGTAGAAAACAAGTAGTTTGCTTTAGAAACAAAATATCTAACCCTTCTGTGGTTGATACTGGTATTCCTCAATGATCCATTCTTGGTCCTCTTATCTTTGCTACCTATATTAATGACTTACCACTACAATTAAAGCACTCTTCATGTGATCTTTTTGCTGATGACTGTACTGTTTATAATAGTGATTATGACATAAATAACCTACAGACAATGCTCGAAAATGATATAAACAGTTTGATTAAATGGAGTAATAAAAATGGTATAAACACCAACAAAACAAAATCTATGCTCATCACTACCAGACAGACACTGCAGAATGCAACAGAAACTTCGCCACAGCTTTGTGCAAGGACTAAGGCAATAGAAGATGTTCATGAACATAAAACTCTAGGACTCATCATTGATCAGCATTTAACTTGGAATTCTCACGTACATAACCTAACAAACTTGACTGCACAGAAAGTTTACCAACTAGCCAGAATTAAACACTTTACTGACACAGGCATAAGAAAGATATATTACATATCACACATACAAACACACTTAGATTACTGTTTCACAATCTGAGACGGATGCACAGTCTCAAACACAAAAAGGTTCCACTCACTTCACAAACGAGCATTAAATCTGATTTGTGACAAACACCCAGTACAAACTGTAGATCAGCACAAATAACTCAAAATTCTACTCCTCAAATATAGAGTCATTTTTAACAAAGTTAAGTTTGTTCACAGAATTCTGTTGCACAATCCATCGCCTTACTTGTGGTCACTGTTTACGTATAACACTAAACATAGCCAGCGTTTAAAAAACTGCCTTCTTTCTAAACCCAGGATTGCTATGTACAGGAAAAGCCTTGCATACTCTGCAGTACAGCTCTGGAACACCCTCTCCTACCATTTAAAATCCATTAGCAATACTTCATCGTTTAACTCAAACCTGTATCGTAATTTACTTGCTTGTAATTATATGCCTCCATAGAATAACCAGCACTCTCTCAACCCATGACTTACCAGCCATCAAGTACTAAAATGACAATGTTCGAAGAGTAACTTGTTAGATTTTGTTAGAAATTATGTTAATGTTTGTTAAAAAAACATATGTTAGAAGATCTGTACTGAAAATGTATTTTTGTTTATGTATATGTCTATGTGTGTGCGTGTATGTGTATGAGAGAGCTATTTTATTAGGTTAATTACTTCTTCTCTTTTACTTTGATTCTAATAGTTTAATCTTACACTCTTTTGACACGCTTTTTTCCTAATGTAATTTGTATGCTTGTATCGTATTAAATCGAATGTGTGGGAAGAATAAAAGATGGAGCGATGAAGTGCAGAATATAAGACGGCTTTCGTGCTCAATACCCTTTAAAAATAAAGATCATTCACTCTCTCTCTCTCTCTCTCTTTCTATCTCTCTCTTTCTTTCCATCTCCCTCTTTCTGTCTTTTTCTCTATCTCTCTCTTTCTCTCTCATTTTCTATCTCTCTCTTTCTTTTTGTCTGTCTCTTTCTCTCTCTCTCTTTCTCTCATCTCTTCTCTCTTTCAATCTCTCTCTCTTTCTCTCTCCTCTCATCTCTCTTTCTATCTCTCTATTATCTGTCTCCTTTTCCGTTTCTCGTCTATATTGAGCAAAATTCTATTAAAAAAAAACCTCGCCCGACACTTAATTCTCCCCATAACTCTCAGTTTTGGATCGCTTCTATGAGTTGTTCTGGTATCCTCTTTCCATGCCCTCTTGCCAATCCATGCAGGATAATCTCTCTTGGTCTACCTCGGTCTCTTTTCCTCTCTAATTTTCCTGTTGTTAGGATGTGTTCTAGTTTACCTTTTCTCATAGCATGTCCTATAAATTTAGCCTGTCTTTTCTTGACTGTTGTGATTAATTACTTGTTTCCTCGAATCGGTCTCTCTGAAAATTTCCTCATTTGATTTTCTTGTTGTTCATGGTGTTCTTAACATTCTTCTAAGAAACCATGTTTCCCTAACTTCTAGACATTCATGTATCTTTTTAGTAACTGTCCAAGTAGTTTCACTTGCACTGATCACAACGGACTCTATGTAGCACTAGAGCACCCGGTTTCGTACACTCAATGGAAAACCTAGTACTGACTGGAAATCAAGGGAACTCACGTACCCGTGTAGGGTGCGGAGAACAAACTGCAGACATGTTCTCCAATAGTGCCCAAATTTTACAAACCTACTCAACCAGACCATGACCAGAGGGCTCGGAGCTAAGACAGAAGTTTTGGGGCTGCCAGGAAGACCCAGAGAAGACCAGACTTCGTCCTGGTGACCGATTTAGTATGACCAAGAACATGAAGGCCGAAGAAGAAGAAAGAAGAATCAAAGGACAAAAAGGAAGAGAAGAAGGCCAAAGGGAAAATATCTCAGTGGATTGACCACGTGGCACTGAAAAATAGAAGCATCTGAACTAATCGGAAAGAGCAAGGACCGCGCAAGATGGAGAAGTATGATCGCTAACGCCTTCCGGCACGGCACATAATAACAATAATTTAACTCTATTCTCGTACATGAGTTTTTGTAGCATTTGATATCGTGAGTTTTCTTTTTAACAGCGTTATTTGCTAGCAAGCACAATTTTATCTTGAGTAAAATAAAATGACTACAAAAACAAGCTAGATCAGAAATTCCCAAACGGGAAGATATTTCAAGTCCATGGAGGGATTTTTTTTTCTTTGTTTGTTTCCAATCAAGAAATTAGTAAGAGTTTTTTTTAACGATAAGAAAGAATGCATGAAGGTACAAATCTGGATGATTACTTAGTATATAGGGGAAGGTTCGGGGGTAAACTGTGTTGAAAAGAGATAATCTGGGACATGGGACTTTTAAGAACCACTGATCTAGATGGGTTAAGGGCAATTGAGGTCTTCGATTGAACTCAGTGCAAATTTGGAAATAACAAGCTTCGAAAAGTATATAGATTAATGTAACTAAAGTAAGGCGAAGAATAGATTAATGTAACTAAAGTAAGGCGAAGAATAGATTAATGTAACTAAAGTAAGGCGAAGAATAGATTAATGTAACTAAAGTAAGGCGAAGAATAGATTAATGTAACTAAAGTAAGGCGAAGAATAGATTAATGTAACTAAAGTAAGGCGAAGAATAGATTAATGTAACTAAAGTAAGGCGAAGAATAGATTAATATAACTAAAGTAAGGTGAATAATAGATTAATGTAATTAAATTAAGGAAATGAATAGATTAATGCAACTAAAGTAAGGCGAAGAATAGATTAGTTTAACTAAAGTAAAGCGAAGAATAGATTAATGTAACTGAAGTACAGCGCTTGTCTAACAACGCCTGGCGACAGCCAGCCCCTTTCCTTACAACAAACTTCCATCACGGCATTGTAAAAGTCACTGCAGATCATCTTCGTCTTCACGAGTTATTGATGTATTTTCATGTCTGAGCCAATGTCTCGAGTTTTGACAATGAAGTTTAGTTTTTTAAAAATGTGACTAAAGTAAGTTGTGGAAATGTTTAGTGTAACTAAATAAAGGCGAAGAACAGGTTAATGTAACTAAAGTAAGGCAAAGAGTAGGTTTATGTGAGTAAACTAAGACGATGAAGAGATTTATATAAGTAAACTAAGGTGAAGATTAGGTAAATGTAAGTAAACTAAGGTGAAGAACAGGCAAATGTAAGTAAACTAAGGTGAAGAACAGGCAAATGTAAGTAAACTAAGGTGAAGAACAGGCAAATGTAAGTAAACTAAGGTGAAGAACAGGCAAATGTAAGTAAACTAAGGTGAAGATTAGGTAAATGTAAGTAAACTAAGGTGAAGAACAGGCAAATGTAAGTAAACTAAGGTGAAGAATAGGCTAATAAGGCGGATAAAACAAGAACTAACTAAATGCTGAGAACTAACTTGTAAGGCGTTGAAGATTTCATGTACAAACTCTTGTACATGTATTTGGCGAGGTTTACAAAAGAAATATGAATATCAAAACAGCATGCCTGGACAAATCTCCGGAACCTAACAAATTTAGAGTTTTCTAAGATCAAACTAAGAGAAAAGGTTCATCAATGTTACGAACACTTTTAGAAATCTTTCTTCTGTATCCATAAATGTCTGTAAGGAACACTTTCCAAACATTTGCTTTTATGAATTTTTCTAGACAGGATGTTTTCCATTTCATTTTCGTGTTCGGTGATTTGGATTCTGGACTCTTCGTTGTTATATGTTTATTATAAATATTATAAACATTTTCCATTAAAAATACATTTGTTGTTCGCAAAAAATTAGGCGCCGAATACATTATAAATATGTATGTCAACGGTACGGTTGGCACGGAATTACAAATGGTAATATAACATTTTCGTTTCTTAAAATTATAGTTCCATAATAATGGACTTCGTTGTATTCAGAAATGGAGGAAAGTGGGGACATTTATAAGAAGTTCGAAATGGCCACTGCAAGTTCATCCATTTGACTGACAAGGTGAACGTGAAAGAATGGTTTGTTACTGGGATAAGACCTTAAAAAAATTGGACTTCTTACATCCTTTCCGTGCCGCTAAACGTCACATAGGGCCCGCATGGTAGTTCGCCAGGATTTTCTGTCTTTGGCGAGTTTTTCAATCTCATCGAGGAATGTTGTGCCCACTAAACTGAGATCTCTTAACAATGTCTTTTTTAGAGTTTCTCGTGGTCGACCTCTTTTTCTTCGGGCTGTTGTGTTTCACTTGATAGCTTGTTTGGGGATCCTCTGATTGCTGGGACAAGACCTTAAAAAATTTGGCTTAGAATTATGTTTTTATTTTCAAGTAACTAAGCGTTGAAATGCAACAAAGAAAGATAGCAAAATAAAGTAGCTCCTTTATAAACTAAACATTCTAAACTCCTTTACTTCTGAATTAGTCTCAATAATCTCCCAGAATAAATTTTTATGAGTAATATTGGTAGATAGAAACTGGGAGGAAGGTACTTTATAATTGAAAAATGTGGGTTCGGTTACAGATGTGCTACATTTCATTTCATTTAAACTTTGCCTAAATACCGCTCTAAGCACTTGTGCAGATATATATCCAAGATCTACTGACACTGCCAGTGTTGTTTTAGAGTGTTTTACAAAGTGGAATGTCTTTATTGATACCCAGAGGGAAGAAACAACACAGCATATCAAATCATGGGGATGGGCCTGTTCCGTCAGTTGTCAAGGAGTCTCTAAGATACCTGTTATTGTTAGCTGTCGTGTCAGGTGCTGTTTTCCCCTGAGCAACGCAGATTTGTAGTGGATCTCCTGCTCAGGCTGACTTTTGATTTCTTGATGTTTTGTCCAGGCAGATTCCGGTCCATTTCTTGATGTTGTCTTTCCGATCCTTGATCTTTGCTCTGGTTTATCTAACCCAGTCTTCTTCTTCTTCGTCTTCTTCGTCTTTTTCTTCTTCTTCTTCTTTTTTCTTCTTCTTCTTCTTCTTCTTCTTCTGTGGGACCATAAGATTTGTGGCCCGACATTTAAATAGTTTGAGAAACGCCGTCTTCTTTACTGCGTGCTTATCCTTTCACGAATTCAATTCCTTGATTCTGGCGACCTGCCGAATTGTCGGGCATTTCAATATCCAAAAATAATCCAAGATGAAATCAACAAAAGCTTCCTAAATTTTAGTGCTCCCCTCACATCTTACATTTTTTGAAAGGGCTGTTACTATGAGACAGCTATTCTTTTTGTTGGCACAAATTCCTCAAATGAGAAACACGACGCTTCGGCACCGTACAGAGATTCAGCACAGTGTTTTGTGGTTAGCACTTGAAAACTAGTAGACAAAGCACATTATACAAAACCCTGCTGTGTCGACTATTTTTCAAATGCTAACCACACAACTTTTGCTGAATCAGTTTAGCTTTTTTGTTGAGTGCTGTTTACAGTTATAGTTTTTAAATAGGATAGATCATTTATATATAGTAAATGCCTGGACATAGAATAAACTTATGAGGCAGCTACTGATTAAACTGATAGTAAAGTCTTCTGATACACTACTAGAAACTGTATCAAGGTTGTATGTTATTCATACTCCTCTATGGAGCACAATGCTGAAGAATAACTGAAAATGAAATTAACTATTATCCTCATTCCACACAACCTGACTCGGAAAGATTTTAAATATTTACAGACAATAAATAATAGGGACCTACTTGTCCAACGTGAACTAGAAAATATGCGTGTCATATTAGCAACAACAACAACAACAACAAAACCGCTGGAAATGGATTAGTCATGTGATCCGAAGAGACCCCATCAACATCGCTAAAACAGCCACGCGAGGAACACCCGAGGGAAAAAAAGGGAGGACGACCCAAAGCTGCCTGGTGGAGAACCGTAGAAGTGGAAATGAGTAGCATGCAGCACAGCTGGGGCACAGTACAAAGGCTGGCGGCAGACCGCGAGAAGTGGAGAGAATTTGTTGCTGTATTACAAGACGCCACAGGATGTACTGGACGGCAATTGCTTAATCCAGTGGTTCCCAATTTACAAGTTTCCGTGGACCCCCTGCTGTTTCAAAATCGAGGCCACAGATTCCTTACTTTGGAAAGGTTTCATTTCTGTAGGCTAGCCTACGTGCTTTCAGTGCAAACGAATTTTTTGTCCACAAAACGTGGGTAACTTTTAATGAGTAAACGCGGACCACCAGTTAGGAACCACTGGCTTAGTCGATCGCTAACCAAGGACATGATTGGATGAAGTCTTAAAGGGGGTGGCGTGGGGTAGGGGAAGTGGGAGTGGGATGCCGCAGATTTTTTTAGTTCACAGACTTCACAGAAACTCAAGGAACAGTCTTCTAACAGCCTCCACGAGCACGAAGGGAAACCACAAGGAAAATTTGTCTTTGATGCTTGTCTCTAAGGGAGTCGTGAAAAGAACACTGGGCGGTTCGGGACCTAAACCGTTATCTCCTGTTCAGGAACCAGGCCTAGTGAAAAAAGGGCCCAGCTAGTGGACTGTTCTGAGAGTTTCTCATGTTTGTACATATATATATATATATATATATATATATATATATATATATAACATATGTTAGACAACAATTATTTTTAACGAAATAGATATTTTTGATAAAGCAAATTTTTAATGAAGCAAGTATATAATTATTTCAGACATCGTTAATTACGATGAAGTAGATTTACTTTTCTGGTATAAAGTATTTTTTTTAAAAAGGTTATTTGATAATAAGTATTTCTGAAATCAGTTTTATTAAATGATGTTATATTTACATGTGACATATATTTATTATGTAAAGAGGCATTTTCTTGCATTTATTTGTAAAGCAGTGTTTATTTCTGAATTTGCCTAGACTCAGTAGGTAGTTGGTGTATATTTAGTACCGAAGAAGTAAATCTAATGTAATATTTATTAAAATTTAATGTTATTTAATATAACTTATCTATTGTTCTGTGTTTCTAACGAGCACTGGCTGTCTCTTTTAGTATAAGAGTACCAGTCATACAGCAAAGTAGTGAGAAAGAGAGAGAGAGAGAGAGAATAACAGAAAAAAAGAGAGGGAATAGAAGAGAGAGAGAGAGGGAGTAGGAGATAGAGAGAATAGAAGGGTGGATAGGAGAGAATGTGTGTGTGTTTAAGTAAAACTGATTTGTATAGCTTCGCTGATTTTTTTAACAAATGTAAGTCTGTTTGTTTATTTAAAGATGATTTTCTCGGAGTTAGGCTTCGTTTTGGGAATCAGCTGGTTTTAAGGTTAGGTTATTTTGTTTATGTAAAGCTGATTTTAGGCATAAGCTGTGTTTGTCTGCCCTTTTTTTTAAAGCAGTTGCGGTTCTTTTAATAGGATTAGTAAGATAATGCTGGGTGTTATTCCACTGAATCAGTCTCGCTGTATGCAGCAGCAACCAGGGTATTTAAACCCTGATAATGTAACGTAATTTAGCGCTTCAGTGCATGAATATCACTAGCACGCATGACAGACAACAGGATATTACTGTTACGCGCATGCGCGTCAGGAGTTAGCAGCAATGCAGCGTTTGTGTTGATTCCGTCGTGCGCAGCTGAATGATGGACAGATTTTTCTGCCCGTGAGGGCCACTAAACTTACTTGACTCAAGTCGCCATATGTTAACGGACATGGATAAATTCGTGCATTCTCCAGTTCCAGAAATGTATAGTTTTGTATAAACATCTGTCATATAAAATGTCACTCATCAATCTATTATTGTCGTAAATTGTAAAAGCTGTTTATTCCGTTTCTAGTTCTGAATAATTTTTCAGAGATGTTAAACTTAAAACCACCGCTCTCTAAGCTGCGTCATGCATCCTCGAGCTAGTTACTACACATAATCTGACTCAACTAAAAGTACAAGAAACAGGTATGCACTAAAGCATATACTTTGACGGAAATTTCTTTTTCTCCCCGCAAAAAGCCATTTTCAGACCACCGATCAGCAAAATTTAGAAAGAAAATTGACTGAACGATTTCGGAAACGCTCAAAAATGCTAAATCATTGTCGGAACAGGAAGATCCGCCCGAAATCAAAATGGATTTTGTTGGATTCCTTCCATTATCCTTTCCCTAAATACACTTTGATTCATCTTTGGAATAAGGCCAGCAATTTTACCTTCTAAGCCGCTGGAAAGCCAAGAATCCTTCTCCAAAGCGATCATGATTTGTACTTCTTGAGAGTTTCTTATTTGATAGTTTTGTCACAGCCATGGGATATCCAAAAACTTTTTTTTTCAAGAGAATACTTGTAGTAGGAATGACGTTATGAATCCATTTATTACATACATACATACATACATACATACATACATACATACATACATACATACATACATACATACATTCTTCTTCTTCTTCTCCTCATCTTTTTCTTTTTCTTCTTGTTCGTCTTCTTCTTCTTCTCATCTTCTTTTCTTCTTCTCTTCATCTTCTTCTCTTCTTCTTCTTCTTCTCTTCTTCTTCTTTTCTTCTCTTTTTCTTCTCTTCGTCTCCTCCTCCTCCTCCACCACCACCACCATCACCACCTCTTCTTCTTTCTTTCTTTCTTTCTTTCTTTCTCAAACCAGTCGCAAACTAAGAAGACGAACGTTTATCTTAAGTCGAAAAGATATGCCAGAAGAAGCTGCTCTTTATGTTCATCCCCCCTATCTTTTCCCCCATAAAATTTCAGCGCTCGTCTCAATAATACACAATATAAATCTAGGTTTATTTCCTAAGATAAAAGATAAGCGTTCATATTTCGCTCCAGGCTCTTCCATTTCTGCCCTCCCTTTTAAAAACGTGTAAAATTATTGTAACAAACAATTGTATTTGCAATTTCCATATATATATATATATATATATATATATATATATATATGTGCAAGAAACTCTCTACCGTAGAGAGCGGAACAACAACACAACTCCTTCAGATCATCAGAGGAAGTACCCCCCCTCAGACAAGTGTTTCGGCCCTTTAAACTCCTGACACTCTATATATATATATATATATATATATATATATATATATATATGCTGATCACAAAGCATTAAGCAACAAATATTTCTATATATACTGCTCACAAAGCATTAAGCAACAAATATTTCTATATATACTGCTCACAAAGCATTAAGCAACATATATTTCATGTTCACGCAAAGAAACACATCATACAAAGATGAAATACAGAGAAATAGCTTTTCAATATTTAATATCTGACTGAAAAGAATAAATCTGATAGCCAGAATATGTTTTGTGTGCTGAAATAAATTACCAGTAAACGTTCAAAAATTGGTAGTAGGAAGAGAAGCACTTTCACTACGAAAACAAAAAATTTCAAGTCTGCACAAATAACTTATTTCGCCATGTTTTACAAGGACATGATGAGAGCCCTACATTTGAGCTTTTTGGCAGTTTAAAATTAAATCTTCAAAGCGAAAAACAAAACGAAATAAATACAATAAAATTTTTGTAACGTTTCCTTTTTTTTTAAACAAAGTCATTTATAAAAACGCACAGTGGAATTTTTTAAAAATTTATAATTTTATTTCATACTTCAAGGTTAATGAGTTCTCAAAGGATTATTTATTATTAATGAGGACTGTGAGCGCAGGAAGCAGCGACAACAACTTCAGAGTTAGATAGAAACAGTACGTCTGCCCAGGTTTTCTGTACAATGACTCTGGCATAAGTTACTACGGCTTACACAGGAGAAACCGAGGATGGACGCTTATGTCATAAACGTTTCCTCTTAGCTTGTCTCAGGCCTGTTTATGGAGCTGTCATGCACTCTCATTCTACGGACATCCCCTGGGCTGGATTGCATTATTGTAAGCTGTTGCTCACGGGTGTGTTGCTGTTGCTCACGGGTGTGTTGCTGTTGCTCACGGGTGTGTTGCTGTTGCTCACGGGTGTGTTGCTGTTGCTCACGGGTGTGTTGCTGTTGCTCACTGGTGTGTTGCTGTTGCTCACGGGTGTGTTGCTGTTGCTGCATTTTCTGACTAGTAACTCTACTGCCGTCACAAAATTTCATCATCGTTCGGAATCTCCATCTCTCACACAAATTCGGGCGGTTTGTCTTCCGTATTCCGCATCGCTGTAGGGCTTCTCATTGTAGGGGGTCTGGTACAGGTTCTTTGCCCCAATGGGTTGTGTAGCTGGCATCTCTGGAGCGATATCTTGTCGTGTCTGTAGCTCTTCCTCACAGACACATAGATCTGCTGAGCCAACTTTCATATATATATATATATATATATATATATATATATATACTTATCGAGAGGCCTACAGAAGAGCTGTTAGGGAGGCAAAGTTCCGCAAGCGACACGCAAATGACTGCCTGCCTGATATATATATATATATGTATATATATATGGCTTCGCTGGGAGAGCCTCCAATAGCTTAGGGTGGACCCTTTTGAGACAAAGAGATTCGGCACTGCTTCTGCCTGGTTAAACTTAGACTGGTGGCTGGTTGAACTTAGACTGGTGGCTGGTTGAACTTAGACTGAGTACATTGTTTAGAGACTGCAGTAACTGTCATTTCATTTGCGATATTGAGGGCTACACTGGATGTCGCGATGCACTTTCTGCCCTGGAATCCCTGACTCCTTTTCTTGCTAGGACAGGCTATGGTCTTACTTAGACTGTCGCTAAGACAGTTGTGTAAGTTGGCCTGGCCAAACTTTGTTTTCCAGCCTCTGCTGACTGTACTTAAGCTTGTTTCTAGGACAGTCACAAAAAGAGTGATAAAGACATCGGTCAAGTCAAGGCCTTATACCAGCTGCGTCCGTCTAAACCTCGTTAATCTTCTTTTCTTTTACTCTTTGTTTCTGTGTTCATTTGATGTTAGCATTTTCTGTAATGTGATTTGAGTGAAACGAAAGCAAATGGCAATTATGTTTGTATGTGATCTGTGTAGACAAAATGAGGATTGTAATTCTTTTGACTATATTTTAGCGCATGTAAGGAGATACATTTATACTGATTCAGAAATGAATACATTCATCTAACAAGCCGATAATAGGAGCATTGCTACAAGATAGCACGTTTTATCTTTACACTACAGCTTGTTTTGCGTGCTCCATCAATTTATTCCCAGCTATATTTAAAAACAAAAATATTCTCTTATTTTCGCTAATCGTCATGCATGAAAACGATCTCTCTCCATCTTTTCTCCAATACTACTCGTACGTGTCTGATCTACAGTGTAAATTATGACCCCAAAGTGGTCAAATAGTTTCCTTTCTTGTAATTCTATTTAAAGTTGTATGTGCGCAGAAATATGTATATTGAAAATAGTTCCATCTGTTGCTCTTCAGTTGTTGAAATATCGCTACAGCAATGGAAGAATGCAAACAGTATGAAGGACAAATGTCAAAAGTGAAAGAGTCAATAATGAGAATCAGTTTGATAATGTGGGTGTTTGTGTGCGTTGTTGCAAGCGAGCGCTTACGCAAGTTTCGTATTGTCGTTTTGTGTGTTCACACGAAAGTTTCTCGAGTGGTTCGCCTTTGTTGTTGTCATTTATATATACAAGTGCATGCGCGTGTGTGTGATACTGCCGTGGGAGTTGGGAAGATTACATATTTTTAGACGTTGTTATCTTCTATGGGCCAGCAGTGTTTAGTGTAGGCTGTGTTTTGAAAGAAGCTTTGTTAATTGTTTTTTGTTTCTTACATATATTTGATTTTGTCAGTTTATTCGTTTGTTTATGCGTAGTTTTGTTAATTCCTTTGTTTTTATATGTAGTTTCGTCAATTCGTTTATTTGTTTAAAGTTTTATTATTCCGTTATGTGTTTATTATTATTATGAATATGTGCAGTTCCGGATAGCGTCGACGATCACGCTTCTCCATCTTGTGCGGTCATTAGTGTTTCCGATTAGTTCAGATGCTTTTCTTTTTTTTTCCTGCCACTTATAACAGCTGATGGGAAATGTCACAACGAAATAAAAAGCAGACGTGCTCAGGCTAAGTCAGCATTCCAGAAAATGGGACACATCTTGTGCAACAGATCCATGGCAATGGAAACAAGATTCCGAGTACTTAAATGTTACATCGAGCCAATTTTGTTTTATGGATGTGAAGCATAGTCCATGAATAAGAGAGTACAGCGAGAAATGGAGGCCATGGAAATGTGGTTCATAAGAAGGATGTTGAAAGTACCATGGGCAAATAAAAAGACCAACGAAGAAGTCTTAAGAGAGGCTGGAGTTAAAAGGCAAATTATAGCAAAGATCAGAGGCGGACAAGCGAGATTTGTAGGACATTTTCTGAGAAGAGGAAAATTGAAACATATTGTGGCAACTGGAAAAACTGAGGGAAGAAGAGACAGGAAGACAGAGACAGAAGCTACTGTGTGGCTAGGAAGAAAGTCTCCGGCGGATCTCATAATCAACTCAAAAGACAGGAAATTGTGGAGAGAAATGATCGCCTACGCCACGTGGCACGGCACTTGATTGATTGACTTGGTCAGTCCACTAAGATATTTATCTTTTGACTCTCGTCTCTTCCTATTCCTTTGAAATTTCCACCCATTACTAGTTTCTTCACATTGTGCCTTCTCATGACATGTTCAAGAAATTTTGGTTGTCTTTTTTTTTTCTTATCATTTTAACTAGTTTTCCTTGCTTTGAAGCTTCTTTGAGGACCTCTTCGTTTGTTTCTCTGTCTGTCCAGTGTTTGTTTATAGTTAAAAGTAAATACGTACAAATAATACGTATAATTTTAAAAATAAATTTAAAGTGCACGAAAATTTCAATTAAAGTTAGTAAATTAGTTTTCTACTTTTTCTTGTAATCATAAATTATTTTTTTCTTGTCGTTCCAGATTTTAGAATCCCTGGGAATTTTGCAGAAAAGGGCCCAAGACTTTCATCCTCAAAGATCTCGCGTCTTAGAGATTAGTGAAACTCGGCACAGATGATAAATCCAAAAACTCATTGATGAGCTGTCAGTGTAAAGAAATCATTAACCAACGCCATTTCATCGGCCGCACAGGTTTCCGGTGTCCATTCTAGCGCCCTGACCAGTGTAATCCTCTGACTTGAACAACTTTCAGCGATGCCATCCGGGACAGTATTCACTCAGTAGCAGATTCTTCACGTGATCTATGAGCGTATTGTCTGCGTTGTCGTAAAAGCGAGATATACACTACAAGCTTTCCGCTGTATTGCCAACAATAAACCTAGCGCTTCCTCCGTAGCAAAAGGCACAACTCATCACAATGCTGCAGCTACCAACATCTCTGTTTTCATTTATCATTTTCGGCCACGTTTTGATTTGCCTCTCTACCCAAGCAGTGAACACTTCGCATTCACTTCTGCCAAAAACTATGTTTCCAGATCCGAGAAGCACTAAAAAAGATGACAATCATAAACACACAGAAATGAAACAAAACACATCTCATTCCGTTAAATATGGTTTTTCAAATCTTAGGAGTAAAAGAGACTCGAGTGAGACTGACGAAGATTTCAACGAGGAGAAACGAGTGCGGGACTTTGTTGGGAAACGGTTTTATGATGAAGATAAAGTAATGCCTCTTGATATTACTCTCTTCATGGACTATCCATCAGAACATTTTTACCCTTATGATGTCGACAATAAAGAAAACAATGAGGAAGATTCAGACATATTCGAGAACCATCCAGAGCAGAAAAGGCTGAGAGATTTTGTGGGGAAAAGATCTGATAACTGGGATCTTGATTCTTGGAGTTCTTACGACAAGAGATTGAGGGATTTTGTCGGAAAGAGGGGAGACGACAAGGAGAAGCGACTGAGAGAGTTTGTGGGTAAACGTGTGAGCGATTTCGGAGGGAAAGCCGGTGATTTTTTGGAAGAAAACGTTGCAACAGAGAAAAGACTGCGCGATTTTGTAGGAAAGAGAGGCAATACGGATGACGCTGACAGCTTAATATTGTTATATAGCGTGCAGGATCTGTTAGATGAAAAAAATCGCCATAGCAGCCGTATTAACAACAGGCCAACAGGATCCACTGACAAGCAGGAAGCAGTAGAGCTACAGAATGATATTGAGAAAAGACTTCGAGATTTTATAGGAAAAAGAACATCAAATTCTGGGAGAAGGCCCTACGAGAATATTCAGAAACGCATAAGAGATTTCGTGGGCAAACGTGATGGTTCGGATATTTTCAGTGAAGACAAGCGCATTCGGGAATTCGTCGGGAAAAGGGACGGTGCCGACATGCTCAGAGAGGACAAAAGAATTCGTGAATTCATCGGAAAAAGAGCGGATAAACGTCCAAGGGAATTCATAGGGAAAAGAACTGTGTTCTCTAATGAAGACGAGGGTGGATTTGAAGAAGAGAAGAGGGTGAGAGATTTCGTCGGAAAAAGATGGGGTGCTGAAGGCTTTGTACAATATAAAAGACCGCGGGAGTTTGTCGGGAAAAGACTTCTACCCGAAAACGACTTCGAGGACACGGTCTACGCCAAGAAAAGGTTGAGAGACTTTGTAGGAAAGAGAGATTATGTTTCAGATCTGGATAGAAGTAATACGGTAAAGAGAATTCGAGAGTTTATTGGCAAAAGGTGATTAAACTCGTCCAAGCTACAAGAAGTTGCCATTTCAGGACACCTTCAAGACGAGTATTATGCTGGAAGTGTTTTCAAAATTTGGAAGTTACCTTTTGTCCAGTTTTGCTGCCACTTCGAGCAACCGAATTACCAATTTCCCTTTATTTCCTCTTGTTTTAGCTCTCTAAGCTTTCGTTTCTAGACGAAGCAACGCCTAATTACTTTTGTTACATTTTCGTATTTCGACATTTTATTGATATTTAATCAGTTCATAATAAATATTGAAATGACGTCATCGGTTTTTGGTGTCATTCGAACACATTTGTGAGCTGCTGTCACATGCTGTATATTGATTTCTTCCCTTATTTTGTTTTCAATGAGGACGAAAGGTGCTTCGAAGGAAATAAATGATGACAAATATTTAGAAAAGTTCTTTGTCATTTTTTGGGTTGTTTTGTGTGGCTCGTACGTTTGAAAGGCTCTATGTTGTCAGCTGCATTTGCTCAGTTTATCCTGTTTATCTTGTTGTCTGTATTTGCCAAACATTGCACAGTATAACTAGTCTGTTTGCTGTGACACTAACCTATCCATTTGTAGTGTTTGTCTGCCACAGTAGATCGTGTGTTTGTTTCGTTGCCTCTACTTTTACTATTTTCATGCACTCACGTCTGCCACATTAAGGGGTTTCTTTGTTTCACTCTGTAAATACTCTCGTCATGACCATTAAATGTGTAAAATGGCAAACTGCATGTTAATACTCGCAGTAATTATCTGTGGGACGAAAACTACACTTCGTCATCCAAAACTTGACATTAATCTTATTTAATTGAAAAAAGACGCAACCATATCCGCATGCCCTGGATTTAAAAAAAAAAAACAGTGCAGAAACAGCCAGATGATTTTATTGTGCACTCCAACAAGTTTGTCTAATTATCTGATAGTTTATCAGTTTTCTTCTTTTCATCAGTCTCATCTGATAGTTTGTCAGTTTTCTTCTTTTCATCAGTCTCATCTGATAGTTTGTCAGTTTTCTTCTTTTCATCAGTCTTATCTGATAGTTTGTCAGTTTTCTTCTTTTCATCAATCACATTTGTTATTTGTTAAATGATTGATCTGACGAACGCTGAAATGTCACAGCACTGTATTTTGCTCTCATAAGTAAGTCTATTCCTACTTTTTTTATTCATTATCATTATTGTTTGTATGAATTGTTATTAAATACATTTTTTTCTCTGCTGAAAGGCGTTGACGATCAAATATCCCAGCTCTTTTTTTTTTTTTGCAGTTCAGTTTTCTTTCTTTTCCAATGCTACTTGATCAGCCGGTTAAGAGATGTTATTCTCTGTCTCCATCTCTTTCTTTTTCCCAGCTTAGTTTTCCAGCTGATTGCCAGGTTCTTTAACTTCTGCCTCATTATGACATTCCGAAGAACGTAACTACAATCTCAATTAGTTTTAATTGTTGCAATCCTTTTTTGAAAGCATTTTAACTTGTTTCTCTGATAGCCTAAGGCTTACCTTTTGTCATTCCTCAAATTAAAATCTCCGTTGTTGTCGGTCTGTATTCCATTTTCAAATATGCTATTCCCCTTGGGCCAGTAACATGTGCAAACTTTGTAATAACTGTAGCATTAACGCAGACTCTAATTTTCATGCATGAATCTGCAGATACACATATACACGTCTGCATGTTAATGTCCACGTTCATTACAAAATATAAACTTATGATTTCTTAAACGCACCGTTACTCATATCATCCAGTGCAAGTATATTTCTTACCGTCTTACACCAGTGAACTTAAAATGTTGCTCCTGGGCGACACAGGAGTCTCAGGAGATCAGTAAAAGGCAACACGATGAGTAAACCAAATTTGTCGCAAAACATTTATAACTGGTGAGCACATGAGTGCGTCTTTCATGTTCCATTTGCGAGACAAGCATTTTATTTGCTCGCACCTAAACTTCCCAGTCATAGTGGGAATTGTAGCAGTTTAAATAATTAAAAATGGAGTCGGCGATTTCTAAATCTGTGGTATGTTTATGGTATGTTTTATTATAGGTACATTATTACAGGCATAGCATGCTGTCGATGCTGTGAGCTAGAACAGTGTGAAATAGCCATCAAGGATTCAGCTGAATGCTAGGGTCAGGGTTGGCAAACCAAGGATGGTCTTCCAGCCTCTTCGCTGGTGCTTCCATTAACATGCTCAACCTGGCTATCGGGCAGGCTATTGTCCCCATGGCGGTAGAGCCTGCTAAAGAAGCATTGCAATTTTCCCTGCCTCTTTAGCTTCACTCCCGGTCGACAAAATTAGCCGCTGTAACTGACTCGCCAGAATGAAGTCCACAGTCTTCTCCAGGTCCTCCTGGCAACCCCACAGCTTCCGCCAGAGGTTCGAGCCCTGTCTAGCTGCATAGGTCTGTAAAGGTTGGGCACTCTGGGATACTATCGACTAGTCTTCTTGAGCACCCGGCAAGGTATTTCATCTGATCATAAAGTTTCAGTGAGGCCGATCCGTAAGATGACGTGTTTGGATGCAGTATTTATCACAGAGTTGGGGGCTACTAATTCTGCGATTCATGTACTATGAAACCTTACATGTGAAGGAAGCGTACAAGCTTGACAGCCATAATGATATATATCATCTCACTTCAAGGCACTCAGTTACAGATTCGGTGGCTACTTGACACATTTGGTTTTGACAAATTACCTATGAAAAAAAAAACATTGAGAGAACAATTTTCTTGCACATAGAGAATATACTGCGGGCACACGTGCGTTAACAAAACTATGTTCACATAAAAATGAATATCAGTTCTACGGGACTGCTTCCGAGTTCACTAATGGTGAATAAAAGAGAAAGCGTAGCACGCAAAATTACAACTTTTATAAGTCTGCCACTTTTCAAATAAATTTATTTATACTGTATATAACACGGAATGTTATATCGAGTGGTTTCAGCTTTATGAATAATTCACTAAATTATTTTAATATCCATTTTACACTCCAGGTAACCCACAAAGAAACGCCCCCACCGCTTTAAAAAAAAAAATGTGCTTTGTTTTGAACTTCGCGCCGTTTCGTTAAATTTTGTATTTTCTCTGACTTAATTAATGCCAGGCTAATACGCTATCATTCGGAGTCCTCGTTTTTTAGTTAATCCCATGTCTTCAGACTTTCTCCTAGATCAAACACCTGAACTTGAGCATAAAAAGGTTCCTATTGTGTCTAGTCTTTACTCTTTTTATCTGTCAAGTTTAAATTCTCTTTTCTTTAAACAGCGTGTAAAGAACTCAATCCTTCGCTGTTTAATGGATATTTATACACAGAGGAAGTTCCATCTTACCTCTACTACTACTACTACTACTACTACTACTACTACTACTACTACTACTACTATTACTATTACTACTACTACTACTATTACTATAACTACTACTACAACAACAAGTACTACTACTACTACTACTACTACTACTACTACTATTACTATCACCACTACTTCTAAAATACTGGAGTTGCGAACTGGTGTTCTTTTCAGCCCATGCAGGGAAGTTCTTGAGGCACTGCATGGTATCGGATTGGGGGTAGGTTACAACGGCTATTTTTTTTCAGACTCTGGGTTAAGCTAAAAGCAGTGGATTGTGTCATACCTCTTTAACAGACCCCACGATCATGGGGACTAAGGTTATACCTGTTCCCGTTAGCTAGGCTAGGCTTGTTACTGTAGGTACCAACAGAGAAGTGGGACAGGGTCTTGGTCAGCTGTGGTTCTCCAGCCATGTGACACTAGCACGTCTGATCAGACAGTGTCTTCACCTCTTCCATCTTACTAGAACTAGAGAAGGTTTTTTTTTCCTAAGCCCTTTCCTCTGCTACTACTGAACAACTAAACTGTGATAACAGCTTCCTCAAACTACGGTTGTATTAGTAAAAACGCCAAATCCTAAAGACTCTCAGGACATTCCAAGTAAAGGTAAATCTGACAGCGTTCATGGTGAATCTAATATTGTAAATCTGATTGCCGTTATAGAAAAATTATAGAGAAGGGTAAACATTATATTTTTCTAGTTAGGTTTTAGGTATCTAAATCTAACTGCCTTTATTCGGACTGCACTGGAAGCTTTATACGGAAAGTGCTGTTTTAATACTGCAAATCTGAAATGGACCTTCGTTTTAAGCTCAGTACCGGTGAACAAATAAAGAATCTGTGAAGAGGAGCAGACAGAACCACAAAAATAAGATTTTTAAGGGCATGCATCTTTCCCATCGCAACATATGCCCGTGAGACTTGGACACTTAACAAAACAGCTGAGAAACACATAAATGCCTTTGAATGTAAATGCTACAGAAGAGTTCTCCAAATATCGTGGACACAAAAAAGAACAAATATATCTATACTACAAGAGCTTAATATTGAAGAAGGCTGGCTAGTGAAGAGGATTAAAGAGAGAAAACTGAAATATTTTGGACACATTAAACGTCATGATAATTTAGAGAAGACCGTATTGGAAGGATACATAATGGGAAAAAGAAAAAGAGGAAGACCAAGACGAAGATGGCTGCAAGACATCGTTGACGATCTGGAAATGGATGCAACAGCAGCAGGCCATCTTGCTCACAACCGAGAGGCCTACAGGAGTGCTGTTTGGGAGGCAAAGTTCCGCAAGGGACATGCAAATGAATGAATGAATGAATGACCGGTGGATGCTTCTCACAAAATGACTACAAAAAAACTACACCTAATATAGCTCACTACTAAAATAAAACGTAAGAGTCTGCCAACATAATATTTCAGCTTTCGCCTTCGTCAGATAACAGCAACGATGCACTTGCTCTACGTGATTGTTTTAGCTTTCTCCTAATACTGACTGCACAAATCTGATGAGTGTTCTCAAAGCACTGAATTCTCTGTTTCACATGATCTATATTTCAAACAGAGAACGTGATCTATAATTTAGAGCGAGGAGAGAAGATTAATTACGGGTAAAATGAAAACGAGGGGGGGGGGGGGAAATCAGTTTCAGAGAGGAATAAACGATCTTCAGAAAACGGAAACTAATGCCAAGGTCAGAGACCTTAAGTCTATGCTACCTGCAAGTCGATGAACCCGGTTGCTACCCAGAATCTGGTCAATATGATATCAGGAATGATATCCCAACAGCGATTTCATTTCATGAGATCGGAAAGTTAACTCTAATCCTACCGATCAACATCCACAGCAGTGGAACATTTTATGTTACTAATAATTATGACCACCATATTTTGCTGATAAAAAAAAGGTAAAATTCCCGTTTCTATGCAATTAAGGCATACTGGGAATACGGTGTTAGGGCCCTATTTGCAGAACCTTGGTCAGTATCACGCCAGGCCGCACTTACCTTTCCGGATTTCTCTGGTACCCACTTTTAGAGGCTGGGTGAACCCCTGGGCCTTTCTGATGTGGTGGTACCAGAAAACTCCCCACTGCTGGGACTTGAACCCAGTGCCACCGGGTTAGTATATCGAATTTTAATCACTCAGTCAGCCAGGCCGCCAGATTTTACACACCAAACCTAAATCACATTCTTAGCATTTACTGCAGTTCGGAATTACGAATAAACAAAAAACAAACTAATCTGTCTCAGTTTTTTTATCTTATTTTCTTTTAAATAAATAGCCCACTAAATGGTTCATGATAGGTAAATTTAAGGAAGCTAATGAATTGTAATCCCTCCATCCCACAAAATGTGATTATACCACGTCGTCATCTCCCTCCTTAAGAGCCGTGGAAAGCCATGTTGGGCCCTAGGGTCAGTTACTCGGGCCCACTAAACAAGCAAAGAAAGTAACTTTCATGTAGTACTTACATGTTATATTTTAAATGGATGCGGTTATTCTGTTATTGTTTTATACACACGAAATTTTGTGACGACTACAAAATGCCTTTGCGTGCATTTCTTCTGTCATGTGTGTCAATTACATCGTTAAAGTTCAGGAGCCTTGGGCTTCGTTCAACACCCTGGGCCACGGGTGTCCAGGCTTAGCTCAACCCCCCCACCTCCTTTTCGTTGGGTTTATCCCTGGCACCCCCCGCCCCCAAACCAAGAAATTAAATAATAAGAATTTCTAATTCACTGCTGCAGAAATATCTTTCATCTCACTCACGCACAGAAGAAAACACGGAGAACTCAGTAAGAACTTGTACCTGTACATGTACGAACTCCCTGTAACTGCGAGCTATTGTTCTTTGCAGCCGATGCTGTGGAGATGTTGAGGCACAGCATCGTGTCGGGGTGGGAGCGGGTTATGGCGGCTGCTTTTTCAGTCACGGAGCACACCTAAAAAGCAGGGGGTGTGCAATGCTTCTTTAGCAGACTCCACCACCATGGGGACTATGGCGATCCCTGCTGTGCCTGTTACTAGGGGTACCAAGGAGAGGTGGGACAGGGTCTTGGTCAGCTATGGGTCGCTGATTACCTTATCGGGCGTCTTCACCCCCGACTCAGCAAGAAAATAAGAATTTAAATACAAAGAAACACGAGAAAGAACAATTCTGAAGTTTCATTCAATTTATACGGATAGAACAGGAACATTCTGAAAAATGTACTTAAGAACTCATCAGAATCCAATTGAACCACCACAGTTTGCCATAAAGAGAGAAATTTAGATGAATTCATGAAGTAGTTCTGCCTTGTATAGATTTTATAATTAATCACACGGATTTGTTTTAATCCATAATGAATGATGAATGCAATTTTTACTTAACGTGAGTGCATACTACCTTACATACCTGAGATAGCCAAACTTGCTTAAAGGTAATGAACACATACGATAAACCACAGATGTCTGAAAGCTGCCAAACATGAAACATATATTATGCACAGGTTTTTTTTGGGGGGTACACGTAGATGTTATTATTAAAATCCTATAACCTATTAAGAAATATATGATAATATGATTTTCATAGTCAGCACTGATTGTAGGATTACTGATTCTCCAGCATAATTGTAATCTTTGCTGTTCTCAGATTTATTTAATCCCCGACTCAGACCTAGCACTGGGATTAGCACTTAAATTCTCCAACATCTTTACACACCGTGAACATTAACCTTACATTTTTAATCTCAGTTTGTGCATGCTAAATAATTACACAGATTGAATTATTTTTAATTTATCTTTTTCATTAATTGTGACGTAAAAAGGGAGTCAGCCAAGATCATTCCGCGAGCCGCACATTATACATGTCAAAGAGTCGCATGTGGCTCGCCGGCCGGGATTTGGCCACCCCTTATTTATACACTCACGGTCTGTTTTTCCGTGCAGTCCTTGAGTGAAGTCTCTTATTCATGGGGGAAAAAAAACGAGGATAATATCCTGTTTCTTTCCTTCCTTTCGTCGACAGACGTGTGCACATTGTCTCCACTATGCAGTCCGGTATCCTCCGTTCTCTGGAAGCTTGTCACGATTATGTCAGGTCCCACATTTCTAGAACTGGTCGACTGGATTATGCCGCTAGTGTATCCATAAATAATCTGAGAGGGCAGGTACACTACTGACCAGTCTACTCTGGGTCATTTTAAACGATTGCACTGATATGAAATGTTTACTTGCAGGGGCTTCGTTTTCAGAAATAAGATCATTTCCTTATACCTAGGAATCACACTTTTATATACGATTTAAAGACCTTTTTTCATGTCCTTTTGTCCAGCAAATTATATACATGAACTTTTCACACACATTAATGTTTTACAAGTTATCTCTCTCTGAACCTTAAGTGCCCAGGGCACATGGGGCTTCCGCAGGGGTTTTCCACAAATGCCTGTCCTTTGCCTTTTTTTCTGCTCTTGCCCAGGTGAGCCCTCTATTGCTCAACATCCTTTCTGTTGTTCTTCTCCATGTCTCTTTTGGTCTACCCTTACTTCTGTTCCCCTGTGGTGTCCATCTTAGTGCTGTTTTTGGTAGTGAGTTATCAGTCATTCGGAGCACATGTTCCAACCATCGCCAGCGTCTTTCCTCAATAATTACTGTCAGTGGCTTCATCTGCATCTCTGCCAACAAGATGTTATTTCTTATGGTGTTTGGCCAAAATATTTTTCTAATTCTTCGTAAACATTTAGTCTGGAAAGAATTCAACTTGTTTTCTATGGTTTTGGTGATTTTCCAGCATTCACTTCCATAGAGTAGTACACTTAGAACATTACTCTTAAATATCCTGATTTTCATATTTATACTTAGTTTTTTTTTATTTCCATATAGTCTGCAGCATTGCAAAAGCCTGGTTTGCTCTAGTAAGTCTGCTTTTGATGTCCTCTGTGCTGTCTCCATTTTCTACTACTCTGCTGCCAAGGTATACAAATTCGTTGACCTCCTTCATTAACTTGTTATCTACTCTGAGTACATTTCTGTTGTTCACATTTTGCTTCATTAACTTTGTCTTTCCTACGTTGATCTTTAGTCCTATGTTGTTTGCATTCTGAGTTAGCTTGTTTATTTTATCTTGCATATCTTTGTGACTGCTTGATAATAGACAAATGTCGTCCGCAAAGTCAAGGTCCTCCAGCACTATGTCAAGGGTCCATTGTAATCCTCTGCGTTTGTCTTATGTTGCCTCCTTCATGAACCAGTCTACTGCCAAGATAAATAATGTTGGTGATAGTACACATCCCTGTTTCACTCCTGTTTGTACCCTAAAGCTGCTGGAGGTATGTTCCCAGAGATAACTTTGCACTGAAAACCCTCGTATAGGGCTTTGATTACATTAACTATTTTATGGGGGAGGCCATGCCATCTTAGGATTTTCCACAGTGCATTTCTGTTGACACTGTCAAAGGCTTTCTCAAAATCTATGAATAATGCATATGTTGTGCTATGCCACTCATTTGCCTGTTCTAATATTTGTCTAAGTACAAATATGTGGTCTATGCATGATCTTCCTTTCCTAAATCCTGCCTGCTCTTTCCAAAGTTTTTCCTCAAGTTTTGGTACAATTCAGTTGATGATTTTACAAGTTATAACAAGCACGGAATAACTGTTAGTGGTTCGGCAATAACTGAAATAAAGACTTGAAAATGTTTCTGGATGCAAGAAATACTGAAATCAAAACGCTCGCATGAATATATATGGAATAAAACATGAAACAAGCAATAAACAAGAAGGACTTACACGTAAGTAATGACCGAAATAAAAACTGTAGCCAAGAAATTAAAGTAACATAAATGAAACAAGAGAGAAGAACAGATCACGGTGCAACCACAGAGGCTACCAACGCACTAAAACTCCAGCCCACTGTGCCAGGCACGTAGATTCTGTCAAAACTAGTAAAAGAGAAGTTGACTAAGAATCATACTGGCAGAGAACTTTAGGAGCTTAGCTGAACAGTCTAGTTCACTAACGCACAGTCTAGTTCTCTAGTGCACAAACAGAAGCACCATATTTTAAACAGAAATCTCATGAAAATTTATAACAAGGAGGAAGGATTCAATAAGAATAAAGCGAAAATAGGCAGGACGAATCAGCCTCGGCAAGAAATAACGAACCTTCAGAAAACTGGAGTCACCGTCATGTTCAAACGCCAAGGCTGAGCCACAGCTCAAGAGGTAAGAGCTGGCTACAGACCGTGAGAAGTGGAGAGAATTTCTTGCTGCCATGTAAGACGCCATTAGGCAAGTGATAGCTTAGTCGACCATCGTTCAAGGACATGGATAGTTGGACGATTAAGGGGATTTGAATTCTGAAGATTAGCTTATTTGTTATCATCATGTGCCGTGTCAGCAGGCTTTGGCGGTTGTGCTTGTAAAAACATCTCGTTCTTTGATATTTTCCATCTGCTCAGTTTGTGACTTTTGTTGTGCTATCGTTTTAGGCTGTTCCTGATTGTCCTGTCCACAAGGCAGCAGGAGCTTAGAGGTTTTAATGTGCCTCTTACTTGCCTGATTTTCATTTCTCTGAGCCTGTAAGGTATTTTTTAGGTACATAGCGGTTTCCCTATTCACTGTATTTTCGAAACATTTAAATTTATTTAAAACGTATTTATTTATTTTAGAACTAAAAACACACGTCAGCGGTAAAACAAATCAATATTCTTTGCGTTTAGAACTACTGCAATCAGATTTGTTCGGCATGTTCTGGTAAACTGTCTCACTCCTGTCTTGCTCAATAGTTCACATTTCGAAAAGATTAAATTCGCATTTCGTTGTACATTAACACACAAACTAATATAAAGAACTGTAGGAAACAGAGCGAGGTAGCTCAGGAAGGAGGTGGATGGAGGAGAGAACAGAAACATTAAATATCCCTTTATATGAAGTAAACCGCCCAATCTTATCAAGAGATCCATATGTCCTCCAACACTAAAGGTTACACGGGACAAGACAAGACAAGACAATTTACAAGTAAAAACGGCTGTGGCTCTTAGGAAAAAGAATTTCATGCGGTTAGCATTTTAGAAATATACTACTGCACAAAAGTTAAGGGCTACCCCTTTATCTTCAACACATTTTTATATCAGCTAGTATATTGATAAGGTAAAGAATAATTTCGCTGATATTTGTTTCAGTGCCATCCACAAACAGTCATTTTATATGCATGTGAGGTATGAAAAGTACTCACTTATTATCATAGTAGGTTTAAAAATCACGTGCAGTAACATTATATTAAGCGTAAATTTGGAGTATGATTCACACTCTCCGCCAACCCATGCAAGTAAAAAAAAAATCATGCTGATTCCTGATGCAGGTGCAATAGGGACTCTTGCTGAACAGATGCCACTTTTCATTCGTTTTAAAATTGGTGACAGAAAGACACTTTTGCCAGTTGCAAAACCATGCCCCAGAGGAGTCTTATCACCCTAGAACGCCTTCTGGCTGTTGCATGGGCTGAGAATGGCGAATCCACTTGTCAAGTTGTAAGACGTTGGGAAGTGTCACATTCTACCATCTGAAGGCTTTAGAAGAAATTTAGAGCTACCGGAAAGCGTCCACGTTGTACGAGCCGGCAGGATGACAAATACCAATTGTTGTCTCCCTTTCGCCACAATACCGCCACCTGTACCACACTGCGACATCAGCTGATGATAACTCAAACATTAACAGCAGCGGATTGACAGTTTACAGACACTTACGTGGATTCAGCTTGCTTCACGAAGACCACAAGTCAGAATCCCTCTCACCCCAGCTCACCGTCTTGTCTGGTGTCGTGAGCACATCAGATGATTCCCACTTCACTTTATCATTTAGTAATGGCAGGGTTCGTGTTCGGAAAGGGCAAGGAGAGCGTTTTACTGATGACACAAATCGAGAAGTGGATCGCTATGGAGGAGGTCTGGGGCGGCTTCAGTCAACAAGACAAGACCCCTCTTCATGTCATCAATGGCATACTGGCAAGATGGGATATTGCGACCTCTTAATCATCCTGCTCTGAAGGTCATGCGTGGTGATGTAGTCTTGCAGGATGACAATGCTCGACCTCATCTTTATCGCTAATGACAACACCAGGTAATCGTCAAGATCTTGCTCCCATTGAACACATCTGGGACATCCTTGGGCGGAGAGTATCAACTAATCAACCTCCACCAGTTGATGCTGCACAGCTGGCTCTGTTTCTTCATCAAAAGTTGAAGACTATTCTGCGAAACGTTCTTAGAACCCTTGTTGACTCCATGCGTCAAAAACGTTTCGACTGCATTGACCACAGATGGTGGTTATACCGGATTTTCACATGTCAAATGTAACAGTGCTTATATTGTGACCTTTATGATGATTGATAAGGGACTTTTCATTCTTATAACTTTGGTGGTGATTATCGCATTTGCCTAAGAGTTGTATGAATTTGTTGGATTTTAAATGCAGTTAATTCTTATATTAATTTTTCTGACGGCTGCGTATTATTTTTTAGGATAAGATTTTAGCAAGTGGCCCTTAACTTTTGACCAGTAGTACAGTTGACATTAATCAGGCGATTAATCACATATTTATTTTTATTTAAACGACGCATGATTTTTTTAAAAGACAAGACATGCATTATGGAGCCATTTTCTCAGATATAAATTCACAAAATTGGTCGCAAGTTCTTACTGGAGAAGATATAGGCGCTCTTGGAACGGATGATTGGCAAGAAAACGATCAAGGACAGAAAGGAAGTCTGAAGCAGTGAGTCTCAATGACACTGAAGGCTGCTGAATTCAGCGACTGCTCACAGAAGAAGAAGGTCGCAAGTTAAGAGTCTAATAAAAATGTACAGGGAACGACAGTTTTAGAAGCAAACGATAAAAAGTATTACTTTAGCAACAGAAAATCGGTCAGTAGGAAATTGCATAGAAAATTACACGAAACAAATATTTTTAGCACGTAGCGTGGAAACAACAGGCACGTGCACGGTAAAATGGCACTGTTTAAAATTTCATGCGTGCGCTAGTGAAGCGGTTCTCAAGCTCAGGTCGCGACTCAAATTAGGGAAGGTTTCTTCTAAAGAACGGTTGTGAGAAAATATGAAAAATACAGGGAAAAAATAATAATTAAAAAAAAAATATATATATATACAGGATTGGGGAAAATCCCGTTAATTTCTGTCTTCAAACTTTAACATCAAAATAATAGAAACCACACGCTACTGTTCACTGAAATGATACTGTACGCTACTGTTCACTGAAATGATAATGTACGCTACTGTTCACTGAAATGATAATGTACGCTACTGTTTATTGAAATGATATTGTACGCTACTGTTTATTGAAATGATATTGTACGCTACTGTTTATTGAAATGATACTGTACGCTACTGTTCACTGAAATGATAATGTACGCTACTGTTTATTGAAATGATATTGTACGCTACTGTTTATTGAAATGATAATGTACGCTACTGTTTATTGAAATGATATTGTACGCTACTGTTTATTGAAATGATAATGTACGCTACTGTTTATTGAAATGATATTGTACGCTACTGTTCACTGAAATGATAATGTACGCTACTGTTTATTGAAATGATATTGTACGCTACTGTTTATTGAAATGATAATGTACGCTACTGTTTATTGAAATGATATTGTACGCTACTGTTTATTGAAATGATAATGTACGCTACTGTTTATTGAAATGATATTGTACGCTACTGTTTATTGAAATGATATTGTACGCTACTGTTTATTGAAATGATATTGTACGCTACTGTTCACTGAAATGTCACTGTACACCACTGTTCATTGAAGTGATATTGTACGCTACTGTTCACTGAAATGGCACTGTACACCACTGTTCATTGAAGTGATATTGTACGCTACTGTTCACTGAAATGGCACTGTACACCACTGTTCATTGAAGTGATATTGTACGCTACTGTTCACTGAAATGGCACTGTACACCACTGTTCATTGAAGTGATATTGTACGCTACTGTTCATTGAAATGATATTGTACGCTACTGTTCACTGAAATGGCACTGTACACCACTGTTCATTGAAGTGATATTGTACGCTACTGTTCACTGAAATGGCACTGTACACCACTGTTCACTGAAATGATATTGTACGCTACTGTTCACTGAAATGATATTGTACGCTACTGTTCACTGAAATGATATTGTACGCTACTGTTCACTGAAATGATATTGTACGCTACTGTTCACTGAAATGATATTGTACGCTACTGTTCACTGAAATGATATTGTACGCTACTGTTCACTGAAATGATATTGTACGCTACTGTTCACTGAAATGATATTGTACGCTACTGTTCACTGAAATGATATTGTACGCTACTGTTCATTGAAGTGATATTGTACGCTACTGTTCATTGAAGTGATATTGTACGCTACTGTTCATTGAAGTGATATTGTACGCTACTGTTCATTGAAGTGATATTGTACGCTACTGTTTATTGAAATGATAATGTACGCTACTGTTTATTGAAATGATATTGTACGCTACTGTTCACTGAAATGATATTGTACGCTACTGTTCACTGACATGATATTGTACGCTACTGTTTATTGAAATGATATTGTACGCTACTGTTCACTGAAATGATATTGTACGTTACTGTTCATTGAAGTGATATTGTACGCTACTGTTCACTGAAATGATATTGTACACTACTGTTCACTGAAATGATATTGTACGCTACTGTTCACTGAAATTATATTGTACGCTACTGTTCACTGAAATTATATTGTACGCTACTGTTCACTGAAATTATATTTTACGCTACTGTTCACTGAAATTATATTGTACGCTACTGTTCACTGAAATTATATTGTACGCCACTGTACATTGAAATGATATTGTAGTTAATACAAATTAAATTGAATGGCGTACGGCAACTGAATAGGACTGCACGCTCTATCCAACTGGGTAGAAAGAAAATTCTCAGTTCACTTCGTGTTGGCAAAGTTAGGTTATGTTAAAGAAGTCGAAACTGGTGTAATCAATATCTGCTCATTTCAAATATTTTAAACAATCTTTTTCACACGCACTCGCCCTCACTCCGAGGCTCCCTGGTTCGACTTGTGCTCGGGCTGAATTCTTTTTTTAGGACCGACGGGCATGGGGGTCAACCCAGCCTTAAAATTATGGGTACCTGTGGCTTCCATACGAAAAACAAAGGCAGTGAGGACAGGTCTTAGTATACTTACCTTAAATTCTGTGGTGGCCCAGAAATGTGAGGGCACTACGTGACAGATTCCCCCCCCCCCCCTTCTCGCATGTTTCGGGCTTAGAATTGCGTGAACGAGCTATTCACATTCCTTCCAGATGTAGTAGAAACTATGACGCAGATCAGATTTCATGATTAAAGGACTTTCATGTCTTGTTTACCCGGGAGACATTTTGTAGTATTAGGGGTCTTGTATCAAGTGAGGTCAAATTATTCCTGTGTTTTACAGTTTTGTTGTTTTTTTAATAAGACGTTATAGAGAGAACACTCCCGGACGCACAGCGACGAGTTGGGTGGGCGGGGGGGGGGGGGGGGGGGGGGGGGGGTGCCACAGTCACGGCTCCTGGATATACTATCCAATGGAGGGAGCCTCGTCCATTGTATCGAAAGACGTGAATCTTAATCCATTATATATATATATATATATATATATATATATACTATTAAAAACGCATAACCACTGATGACCCAATATTAGCCATAACTTTGATATTCTATAGCTTTTTAAATTGAATGAATAAAATTTTCAAATTGCTCACAATAATACCTAAGGGTTTAAACACTCACTTGCCAGTTTCTTGCATCTGTGTGACGATAGTTTTTTAGTTCCAGGGGTTCTCAAGTTAGTATGGTGTGTGGCGTCCGCTTGCATCGATCAGCGACTGGCATCTCCTGGGCATAGATGTGATCAGATTTCTGATGTGCGCCTGTGGGATGGCTGCCCAACTCTTCCTGGAGTGCCTGCCACAGATCACGACGATTGGCTAGAGAAACGTTTCTGAGACAAACAAGTCTTTGCAGCTCATCCAATAGGTGCTGGATCGGATTCATGTCTGGAGACACTGATGACCAGGGAAGGGTGAGAATGTTGTTGGCGGTCAGGAACTGTGTGATGTAACGCACAGAATGGGGTCTGGCGCTGTCCTATAATATTGAAGTTCGTGTATCATATATTTCTGAATAATTCTATATTATAGAATTGTTCTATAGTACTGAATCTTACGGATGCTCTTTGATTTACACATCACAGGTTTCACAAAACTTTACCACAATCACTAGATCAAATCCTATGAAACGTTCACAGAATTAATTTAATTCTGACAAATAAGTTCAAGATGTATTGTCGACTACGTCATTTGGATTGAAACACTTAATCATTTGTTCACAATATCAAACTCTATCATATTCTACATGGAGCATTTCTCAGTTTCTCAAATTCGCAACATTCTACACTTAATACGAGAATATTTCCTATTTCAGTATTATATCGCATCTGCAACACGTGGCCAACTAGTTACTTGTCTAAAATCACTGTACTCAAAGTTTAAAAAGTGGCAATTCTTCTTAATCACTTGAAAACCATCTTCCGTCTAACACTACTTCTGATTTTATATCGTCTCGTCCTCTTTCTTCTTTTGTCTATCTTCTGATTTCCTCTCCGGTACTTCCGTACTTCTCCGTCTTCTTCGTTCTAGACTGCCTGTTCTTCCCTCTTCGGGCTCCCTCCTTTGTCTCCTCTCTCCAGGATTTCAGTACCTCTTCGTCCTATTCTGTCTGTTCTTCCATCTTCGGGCTCCCTCCTTTGTTTCCTCTCTTCTCTTTCCGTACTTCTTGGTTCCTAGATGATCTGTTATTCTGTCTTCGGGCTCCCTCCTTTGTCTCCTCTCCTCTACTTCCGTACTTCTTGGTTCTTTCTTGGTCCCTCCTGTCTTTCCGTTTACCTTTTTATCTTCAAGTCCAGCTTGATGGATTAACCAATAAGTATTTTGACTCCACCCTTCAGATGTCCACTGGTTCCCATGAGCGTTCTGATTGTCCGTCATTCAAACTGCCCCGTGACTTATATGTCGTAAGTCAACTGTCCAATAGGGCACGCCTCTAAATATTTAATTGGTCAGCTGGCCGAGTTGGTTACTCCTTTATTTAAAAACCGTGTGCAATAGCGTCCTAACGCGTGTCAGTCTATGTCAATTTCGTCTATACAATTGTTGTGTACCTAAGTCATCTTCTTCTTTCATGTCGGATGTTTTATTGTGTCCTCGCTTTTTCATTGTGTCTGCCTTTTCTATTCGTATTTTTCTATTTTGTTTACACGTGTCAACATCCAGTCACTGCTTTGTTATCACTGAACCGTTCTACTTTTTGGCGTCCGTCTCTTGTGTTACCTATATCTCAGCGTCACTGAGTCTCGTCTTTTTCTATTCATTGTTTCCACTGTTTACTTTTGTCCGCGTCTTGTTCTAGTGTCATGGAAGTTTCATACCTTTCTCTTCCTTTTTTTCCTACCTACTTTTCTCTGTCGCTGTTCGATGTTACTATTTTGTTTACAGTATATTTTCATAATCGTATTAATTAATACTAATAATAATAATAACAATTATAATCATTACTTTAACGGCCATCCTACAGTCCTGTTGAAATACAGATCTTTGAGCAGCCATAAATGGAAAGGACATGGGGTCGAAGAATTTCGGTGACATATCATTGCGCATTCAAGCCTCCTTCAATCTGCACCAATGGACTCCTTCCGTTGAAATTGATCATTCTCCATACCATTACACCTCCATCTCCGAGCGGTGGATTTTCATCAACGCAATTTTGGGCAAAACGTTCAGCTTGCCTACGGTAGACCTTTCTCCGCATATCATGGCGGTCCAATAAAAAAAAGATTCGTCATTAAACCACAGACGTCTCCATTGATTGTCAGTTGTCCAGGACCGATGCTGGTTGGCCCAAACAAGTCGATTTTGGCGATGTCGTCTCGTTAAAACAGGACCTCGGTGAGGTCGTCATGCCACCAGTCCAGCTTCATGCAGTCTATTCCGGACAGTTTGATCAAATACACGACATCCTGCAGGCAATGACTGGGCACCTGAGGAAGCTGTTGTGAACCACTTGTTTCTGAGGTGATGAACCAGAATAAAGCGATCATCAGCTGCTGTTGTCACCCTGGTTCGTCCGCTGCGGTGTCTGTCTTCAGCTGAGCCAGTGGCTTGGAAACGGTGCCAAAGTCGACTGATGGTACTCTGCTGCACATTTAAATGTCTGGTAACCAATAGCAATGTTTCGTAAATTTTGCTATAGACGCGCCATAATTGTCTGCTTGAAAATTAACTAAATGTGTTTGTATAACCTCATCCTTTTATGGGGTTTCATTTGCATGGGAAGTGAGTTGTGCTCGCCACAAAAATCACGACTTTTCCATAAACGCAAAGTCAATTATGGTAAAAAAAAATGCGTGATTATACACGAGAATAGCAAAATTCACGCTAAATCCTGGACCTGATATCTTGGTGACAATTTTTGGCTTGGTTTGAGATACCTGGGAAACGATTTTTGTTATAACGTATAAAAAAATGAAGCTTATATAAGTTATGCGTTTCTTTTTTTTTGAACAGTATATATATATATATACTAGCCGAGTACCCGACTTTGTATTTATTTATTCCAATCATGAAAGTTCTATTTATTTTCACAACCTTCTAGACTTTTCTAGAAAGTTTTATTCATTTCCACAACCTTCTATAAGGTTCTACAGGGTCTAGCCCGTTCTACAGAATTCTACTAGTTCTATTCGACTAAATTTAGGCTTAATTGTCATCAAGACTGTCACCAATCAGCTTAGCGACCCCGAACACTTTAGATTCGACAATAATTTCGGTCATTTTGGATATTTTATTTCCCACCTGAGGGTCCCACCCCAGGCCACCCATGTCGATTGGGGATGAACGTGAGCTTAAACGGCATCGGGATTGACACTATTCATCCTAGGGATCCCGAAAACTATGGATCCGACACTAATATCGGTCGTTTTCGAGTCTTGGTACATGCCATCCTCTTCCCACACCTAGCTCGAGGATACCCCCAAGCCGATGGAGGCTGAACGTGAATTTAAACGCCATCAGGCGTGTCACTATTCATCTTAGCGAGCCACTAACTAAGGATTAAGACTCTAATATCGATCGTTTTCTATGATTTGTAAATGTCACTCCCATCCCACCCTCACCGCTAGGCCCCCCCCCCCCCGTGATTGGTGGCTGATCATCCACTGTATGGGCAGCCTCTGTTATGAAATGAACACTCTATTTTCTAAATGGACGCTGAGGTGAACAACAGTAGAGCATCTTTTGTGAATCAGAAATCTGCTCCGTATATAATGCTTCTCGTTATCAATGCCAACGGTTCGGCACCTCAGCAGATATAACGTCATCGATTTGTGTGGGCTGACCTTAATCTGTCACGACCGGCAATCCAAAGCAGGCATAAATATAACGGGAGTTACTTCCCGTCGTTCAGAAGGGTATTGTTTGCATCGATCGAAGCCCCCACCACCCAGGCCCCCAAAGGGGTCCTAGAGATTCCCTAACCCCAACGGTGCATTGTCCAGATTGTAAGTCATATGTGTGCCAAGTTTGGTTGAAATTACTCCAGGTGGTGCTGTAACATACATAAATACCTACATACATACGTACGTGCACGCGTTCATTTATATATATATATTGTTTATTATGAAATAGGTATACAAATTTAAGGTATGAAATATGAATGTAAATATTCCATTTATATTATTAAACATTTATAGCAAGTGTGGTATATCAGTGTTGTATTGTAGATCTTGGATATATCAGAAGCTTCGTGTGTTTTATTTTTACCCTATCGGCGGTAAAATATCGCCGTGATTCGGTTTCAAACCGCGGTTAATGAACAGAGACGTCGTAACACCGAGAATCTTGGAAACAGAGAGACATTTATACGTTTTTATCAACTCTGATAAAAAGCTTTGTAACTGCGGATGCTTTTGAACACTATTTTCTCATCAAGGAAGGCCTGAGGTTCTTTCTCTGTTGGGTAGAGGGGTGAAGGTAACAACACATTCTATATACCTGCGGCGACAAGGGCCTCTCCCTGAGGAAGTGCCAAATATTTATGTCTCTTCCTTTCCGGTCTCTTCCTTCTTTACTCTGTAAGCTATTCTATTTTCATCCATTCCAGGCATCTTAAAACAAAGGAAGACTTCCTAGCTCCCTCCGCTTAAAACAAAGGAAGACTTCCTAGCTCCCTCCGCTTAAAACAAAGGAAGAACTCCTAACCCCCTCTTTTAAAAAAGGAAGACTTCCTAGCCCCCCCCCCAAAACAAAAGAAGACTTCCCAGGCCCCCTTAAAACAAAGGAAGACTTCCTAGCCCCCTTCCCTTAAAACAAAGGAAGACCTCTTAACCCCTCTTTTAAAAAAGGAAGACTTCCTAGCCTCCCTTAAAACAAAAAAAAAAGACTTCCAAGCCCCCCTTAACACAAAGGAAAACTTCTTAGTTCCCCCCGACTCAACAAAAACAAAGGAAAACTTCCTAGCCCCCCCCCCCCCCCATAAAAAAGGAAGACTTCTTAGCCGTCCCCCTTAAAAAAAAGGAAGACTTCCTAGCCCCCTCCCCTTAAAACAAAGAAAGACTTCCTAACTCCTTTAAAACACAGAAAGATTTCCTAACTCCTCCCCCCCCCGCCTCTTAAAACAAAGGAAGACTGCCAAGCCCCCTTAAAACAAAGGTAGCCCTCCTAACCCCTCCTTAAAAAAAAAGGAAACGTCCGAGCTTTTTTAAAACAAAATAAGATTTCATAGCCTACCTTTGAAAAAAGGAAGACTTCCTAACTCCCCTGAAAACAAAGGAAGTCCTGCTAACCCCTCTTTAAAAAAAGGAAGATTTCTGAGCCTTTTTAAAACAAATGAAGATTTCCTAGCCCACCTTAAAGCAAAGGAAGACCTAACTCCCCTTAAAACAAAGAAAGACCTCCGGGTCCCGTCTCCCCATCCCCTAATAGCAAAGAACGACTTCTGGGCTCCTTAAAATAGGGGAAGGCATCTGGGCCCCGTCTCCCCCATACCCTAAGGACATAGAACGACTTCTGGACCCTGATAGGAGAAGCCATCCAGGCCTTAAAATGATGCAATGGCTGGACCACGCCCACCCCCCTCGCAACACTGGACTTGGTGGTCACTATTCCTGATAACTGGCCATTAGTCGCTCTACCTGAACACATCACCTCAGAGAACAGTGTGAAACTTTTTTTTAGTGAGCCTACGACATCTCTGCGTTATCATGATATTCTGGTCCAGAAGAGTATGGCAGTATGTTGGTTACTAATTGTCGTAGCTGTCCAAACGTGTCTAGCAGTATGTGGGTTACTAGTTGTCGTAGCTGTCCAGAGGTGTATAGCAGTATGTGGGTTACTAGTTGTCGTAGCTGTCCAAACGTGTCTAGCAGTATGTGGGTTACTAATTGTCGTAGCTGTCCAGAGGTGTATAGCAGTATGTGGGTTACTAGTTGTCGTAGCTGTCCAAACGTGTATAGCAGTATGTGGGTTACTAGTTGTCGTAGCTGTCCAGATGTGTATAGCAGTATGTGGGTTACCAGTTGTCGTAGCTGTCCAAACGTGTATAGCAGTATGTGGGTTACTAGTTGTCGTAGCTGTCCAAACGTGTATAGCAGTATGTGGGTTACTAGTTGTCGTAGCTGTTCAAAGGTGTATAGCAGTAAGTGGGTTACTAGTTGTCGTAGCTGTCCAAACGTGTCTAGCAGTACGTGGGTTACTAGTTGTCGTAGCTGTCCAGAGGTGTATAGCAGTATGTGGGTTACTAGTTGTCGTACCTGTCCAGAGGTGTATAGCAGTATGTGGGTTACCAGTTGTCGTAGCTGTACAGAGGTGTATAGCAGTATGTGGGTTACTAATTGTCGTAGCTGTCCAGAGGCGTATAGCAGTATGTGGGTTACTAGTTGTCGTAGCTGTCCAAACGTGTATAGCAGTATGTGGGTTACTAGTTGTCGTAGCTGTTCAGGCTACAACATACATTTAAGCAAGTGCCGATGTTGGTCATTTGGTCATGTGGCTGAGTTACTATTGAACTTGGTCATGAGAAGGGTTTGTCGGGACTTGTGGAGGGAGAGCAGTTGTGTGAAAGCTGGGGGATGGACGCGTACATGCAAGGTCTTTACCTGTCTTCTTGAGTGCTGAGAAATGATTAAACATGGAGTATGTGAAATCTTGAAATTTAATTCATACTTGGACCTGTTCTTCAATGTAGAGGTCTTTCCTGAGTCGCAGTCGAAGTCAGTGTGAAAGGTTCGTTTTTTTGGATGTTCTTATGTGTTGAGCTGTTACAACTTACAACACGAGTCATCACACATGCATACACTTATCCACCACCAGATCACGACATGCACGTAAGAGGGGCAAGCACGTGTAAGTAAACAAAGTGGTACTGCCAGGTGCCGAGTTTTGTCCTGATTCACTCTTCGCCAGGGCCTGTAGCCGGCGGAGGTGGGCTTTGATACGACAGAAAAATTAAATGTAGGTCAGAAGTGAAAATATTTCTGGTTGAATACTAGAACTTCTCTTTCCCATAAGCGCGTGCATAGTATGCATAAGCGAGGTTCATCTGGCTGTGTTCTATGGGAATAATTCATGGTAAATAAGCCAATTAAACGTCATGATAATTTAGAGAAGACCGTATTGGAAGGATACATAATGGGAAAAAGAAAAAGAGGAAGACCGAAACGAAGATGGCTGCAAGACATCGTTGATGATCTGGAAATGGATGCAGCAGCAGCAGGCCATCTTGCTCACAACCGAGAGGCCTACAGGAGTGCTGTTTGGGAGGCAAAGTTCCGCAAGGGACATGCAAAGGAATGAATGAAAATAAGCCAATAAAGTCTAAGGACAGTCTGGGAACATGGTTTCATAGAAATTTGTTAAGATAACTTTGGACAGCCATGATGACCAATGAACAATGTTTGACAGAAGTCGATAAAAAAAAGAGCGCTGTGAGCCGTTTAAGCGTCTGTGTTAAAAAAGCTACAAAAAAAATTAATTGCATCGTTTTGGTTTTGCTCTGTGCTTTGGTTCTAAGGACTGTTATTGCTGGAGGTGGGGTGGAGGATACGTTCTCAACTCCAACGGCGTGCGTCTCAAATAGCCTCTGGCAGTCAAGTCTAGCTCCTGGCCTTCTCGTGGCAGAACTGTTTAAACTGACAGGAGAAGGGGCGAAGGCGAATATCTGGCGCCTGAAAACCAGACGCTTAGGGTAGATGAGAGTCATGTTTGATAGCTAATCTACCGCTGCTGGCGAGATTCTTCAGCTGCCGTGCGTGGTGGGGCTCCTCCTGGCCCGTGAAACAAGGTGCAAATAGGATTGCCGCGCGGCACCACTGCGGAAAAGGTGATAGAAAGGATAAAGCAAAGCAAACAATAGTCAAATCACGGCACCTCTGGTCTAGAGGTCTGCCACGTCCTAAGTGCACTCATATCGGGCGAAATGCTTGAACCGGCTTAACCCAGAGGTTAAGACACTACTGGCAAGACTCTTCAAATACCGCGCGTGGAGTGAAGCTCCTCCCGGCCAAGGAAGAAAATGCGGAAAAACAATTAAGGTTGCTGTGTGGCGCCGAAATGAAAAGGTGATGGAAAGGATAAAGTGAAGCTTAATCGGTATGTCCAGTAGTATCGCGGCGAGAGCTACTCATACCACGCACCACTGCTCAAGAGGCCAGCCGCGTCCAAAATACACTCATACTGGTGAAATATGCCTAAACAGGCTTACACCAGGGGTGAAACTTGATGGCTACACATGTCACGGTACCTCTGCTCTAGAGGTCGGTCACGCCCGATATACACCCATACTGGTGAAATATGCCTAAACCGGCTTACACCAGGGGTGAAACTTGATGGCTACGCATGTCACGGTACCTCTGATCTAGAGGTCGGTCATGTCCTAAACACGCCCATACTTGGATAATATGCCTAAACTGGTTCAACCCAGGGGTGGAATTCACTAGTGGCGAGGATTTGTCCTCCTGAACAAAAGCTCCATCCTGGTCACAACTAGGAAGGGTAGCGGCCACGACCACAAAATGCTGAAGTCGGAGACACTGGACCAGGGCAGTCTAGATGGGCAACCACCTCTCATCCGGCGGGGATGTATGAGTATCCTAATCACGCTGAGGTTTTCCAGTGAGAAAGTCCAACGCTGGACTGGATGGGCAACCACCTCTCACCCGGTGGTGATACACAGGTATCTCAAAACACTTGAGGTTTTCCGGTGAGAAAGTCCAACTCTAGCCTGGATGGGCTACCACCTCTCACCCAGCAGAGATATACTGATATCCAAAACATGTCGTGGTTTTCCAGTGAGAAAGTCCAACTCTAGACTAAACTGGTGCAACGAAAACCCGAACTCTGCGAAAACATTGATTAAGTTTTTTTTCAATGTCTTAATCTAAGCTTGCGAACTGATTGTCTCTCCTCTTGGCATAACATCCACAAGAATCACACCTTCAATGCACCAAAAGACAGTGATCATGATCTTTCCAGCTGAAGTTGTCTTGAATTTCTTTCTTCGTGGTGATTGCGGATAATGCCACTCCATTGACTGTCTTTTTGTCTCAGGTTCAAAATGATGTGCCTAGGTTTCGTCACCTGTTACGATCTTAGCCAAAAAGGTCTCTCTCTCAGCAGCACTGAAATGCTCCAACAATTCGGAAGAAATTGCTTTCCTTTGCAATCGATGGTCATTTGTGAGACTTCCAGGAACCCATCTTACGCAAACCTTAGAAAATCCCGAGAGCATTTATACAGCATTTGCACTACCATTGCTGATTGACAGCTTTAAGGCCAATTGTTGAGTAGTGATACGCCTATCAGTAAGAGGGCATTTCACAATCTCTGCCTTGGTGGCTGTGGCAGAACGTTCACAGCGCGGCCAATCATGCAATTTCTTATATCCACTTATTGATTCTTTGATTCTCTGAACCCATCGACTGACTGTACTCCTGTCGATTGCAAAACTTCCATACACATCTCATAGACGCTTGTGAATGTTCACAACAGTTTCCTTCTCTACAACGAGAAATTCTATCACAATTCGCTGCTTATACCGCAAGTCGCTAACACGCTTCATTTCAACAGTTAGGACAACCATATTCTTTGGCCAGTTGCGGTGCAGTTTGGTTCACACAATCAGCACATGTCATATTTAAAGTGTGCAAAATTCCATGCTTCTATCTTTATTATTAGCTGGAAAAAACAACGATGTGGTGCATTACTTTATGAACTCCCCTCGTATTTTGAACGTTGTTAAAAACGATTTGTATACTGAGTAGTGTTAACACATTATCAAATCCACCGGCATTGCATCTTAAACTGTGATAGGAAGTCCCGTGCGTCGAGCTTGGTTTCTGGGCACTGTGCTTTAAAAATAAAATCATATTAGGGGATCCCGTATTGTGAGTGAATTAAGAGTGTGTTTATTCCAGCAATGTTAAGTTTTTGTTTCTTATGAACGGTGCCTGTGAGCTGTGTAATGTGAGTAGTATCTGGGAGTTTTGTGGTATGAATGGTGCTTGGAATCTTTGTAGTGTGATTTCCCGTGCTGACCTTGGCCTTTTAACACACTAGGAGGTATGGTATTAGTGTCTGTACTATCCTTGACTTGTCGACACACTAGGAGGTATGGTATTAGTGTCTGTACTATCCTTGACTTGTCGACACACTAGGAGGTATGATATTAGTGTCTGCACTATCCTTGACTTGTCGACACACTAGGAGGTATGGTATTAGTGTCTGTACTATCCTTGACTTGTCGACACACTAGGAGGTATGGTATTAGTGTCTGCACTATCCTTGACTTGTCGACACACTAGGAGGTATGGTATTAGTGTCTGTACTATCCTTGACTTGTCGACACACTAGGAGGTATGATATTAGTGTCTGTACTATCCTTGACTTGTTGACACACTAGGAGGTATGGTATTAGTGTCTGTACTATCCTTGACTTGTCGACACACTAGGAGGTATGGTATTAGTGTCTGTACTATTCTTGACTTGTCGACACACTAGGAGGTATGGTATTAGTGTCTGTACTATCCTTGACTTGTCGACACACTAGGAGGTATGGTATTAGTGTCTGTACTATTCTTGACTTGTCGACACACTAGGAGGTATGGTATTAGTGCCCGTACCATCCTTGACTTGCCGACACGCTAAAGAGTGATGTGATCTGCATCACATCTCACCATCTTCCATTCTACAGCCCCTGATGGAGCCGAGTACTCATTTCTACAGCTGGATAACTGGCACGCCTCTGGTCGGATTCGAACCACCGACCTTTGCCATGAGAGACGAGTGCACTAACCACTTCGCTACCCAGTAACTCTGTGACACTGATCACTGATGAAAATTTTCTAACATCCACGTAGGAACTTGGTAGAAACTTTTATTTGCGCGTTTACCATTCTAGAGAAATCTATGGTTTTATTTTATTCAGCATGATCACGACAGTAATATTTCAGAAAGTTTTTTACTGAAACAAATTTTAATTAGTCAAATAATGTCAAAGTCATTGATCATCAACCACAAAGACTGATATGAACTGGCGAGAGATCTTCACTGGAATGGAAAGCTACTCTGCCTAAGGACACACTGTTAGCTGAGAAAAAAAGAGGGCTAAAAGGACGGAAAACAAAAGAAACTCGATAGCAAAGAGGCTGGGGATCATGGCGGGTTAACATTTCCTTGCTGTTGCTGTGGTCAAGAAGCAAATTCAGGATTTTTTCATTCATGACAAAAACCGGTCAACAGAATCAAACTTGGCAAATTCTATTTTAGCTAACCTTTGTCTATTTCAAAACCTTTCCTTTAAGATTTAAAACGAAAGGTATCACTACAATATTTTTTCCGACAGCATTTGAGCAAAAACTCTTAACACAGAGCGAAAGAGAGGTTATAAGGCGCAAAGTCAAGCAGGAACGAACATAACAATGACGAGACATTGGATCTTTGACAAGATCATTGACATGAGAAGCTAAATGTGCTCGGGGCCAACTGCATCCAAAGGGGATTAATTTAGCTTGATGCATAGGGCAGTGACATTTTGAATACAGGCGCGATGATAATTATCCTCCCTTTTTTTCCCTCTCATGTCAGTCTTTATCTGTTTGCATTCTCTCTCTCTCTCTCTCTTTCTCTCTCTCCCTCTCTCTCCGGTATCACTTCTTTAATTTGACAAATGACATCAGTGTAACTTCATCCGAATGTTTGTTTCTTTCCCTCCTTTATTCGCTTGATGTGATTTTTGAAATAACGAAGATAGAAAATATAAATTACGTATCATGCCATGTAATCCGACAGGAGAAAAACGAAATGAGCACGGGATGGTTCATAGGGGACTCTTCTTCTCATTTGCTCACATTCCAGTGTTATACAATATACAGGCAAACCATTACCATTCAAATAAGTTATGATGAAGCATGTGAGTAGATACTTTGGGCACGTCAAGATCTACAATTCTATACTAAAGACTGCTTCAGGACGCGACCGAAGGGAAGAGAGCAGGAGGACGACAACGACATAAGTGGGTGCACAACGTCAAGAGATGCACAAGAACCAGTTCGGCCGAGCGAACTACGATGGCGAGAGGCAGAACAAACTAGAAACTCGTTGCAGCCAACCTTACGTAGGGAGACGGCACGAGATGATAATGATGGTGAAGCATTTCACTTCATTCAAATGTTTCTTTTTTCCCTCATGTTAATCTTCCCTATCGCCACATTCATATTTGCTCTCAGCCTTACCTGCATCGTTTTGCTGTGTAGTTCTGTGATATGCATAAGTTCTCTAACAGGTCACATGGATTATCACTTACGGTCACGATATACACATATACTACCACTGGCTGGTGTGGAATGGATTCGCATATTTTGCTTAAGTTTTAATTAAAACATGTTACATCAGTTTTTCCTTTCTAAGTTTCTGTTCATATATTTTAATGAAACCCTTTAGACCAATGGTTCTCAACTTTTTTACTCTGGAATCTCTTTCCGGTCTGAGAACAACTATGGGCCGCGTGTGTGTTACAAATAAAGCAATAAAAAGATCCCAGATGATATTAACTTTTTTTTAATCGACCCAGTCCACATTCTGGTCAGTGGATCCATAACAATCCTTCCTTGGACTTCCTGGGGTCCATGGATCCCAAATTAGGAACCACTATATTCGACCGACGTGAACCAGAACTAGTAATCACTTACATAAAACTCTTGTAATATTTCAGTGGTAAATTTTCGTTTCTCACACTTCCTATTTGTCATAATTAAAGGAAATGGCAACAAAAAGATAATTGGAGAAGAAGAAATCTCCTGCTTGGTGAGGTAACCTAATGGCTTTTATTAACTGGAATTAAAAGAGTGTATAAATAAACGTGAAAACAGTTGCAGTTTGGTTTGGCGCTCACTAAACGTTTTTTTTTCCTTTCTGTTACCTTGTAGATTTGTTTAGTTAGGTCGTACAGGTACAATGTATCTGTCTGTAGAAGTTTTTTTTTGTTGTTGTTAAGTTTGTCTCATTTGTTGAGTTTATGATGCTGGGATATGCTAAGAATCGTTGTTAAGAACTGTCCTATTTAATACGAGTAAGCCTTATTTCTCTCTCTTCCTCTCTCCCTCTCTCCCTCGATATAATATATATATATATATATATATATATATATATATATACTGTACATATATGTATATGACAATCTTGTATGTAGTTTGACCAGCGTGGTAAAATAGATCCTTCTGCTTCTTCTTCTTCTTCTGCTCCTTCCTAGTGTTGATGCAGTTATTATTATTCACTGATATATCTGGAATTATACGAATTTATAGATGAGTATTACAAACTCAACCTCCGATTTCTTAGGTTAAAAAAGAAAGCCAAAAATAAACTTACCAAATTTAATTGCATTACTTTTCTATACAGTCACCACTCAGATTCAGGCTCGTATCTATTATGGTACCAGCTTTTGTAATCTGTCATAAAAATAACAGCGCCTCCGGGGTATCCAGCCGGTTGTTTACTCCATCTATGAGCTTCTCGTTGGTTTCGAAGCGCTGAGTGGTCAGCCAGACCTTCATCTTTTGAAGAGAAGGTAGTCGCCTGGCGTCAAGTTCGGGCTTTAACGGGGAATGGTTGAAAATCTCCAAGATGAGTACCTTGAGTAAAGCTTTTGTGCGGGCCGCATTGTCGGGCGGGAGAATGACGCCCATGTTGAGAAGTCTTTTGTTTCGGATCAACCTCAGAAGCATATCCAGCATTTCACAGTAACCTCCGAAGTTTATTATTGTCCATGATACCCTACTGCTGCTAAAGGAAATGCGCCGTATCGATATGGCAACCGATTTATTTTTACCACCCAACAAAAGGTTGATATTGGACTGGGAGCATATTTTCTGTAACTTTGATAATCTTGATGCAATGCGCACATATCGTGTTTGAAAAGGAAGTTGATTACATGGTTTTCATAAAGTCCTAAAGTGAGAACAATAAGCCACATTTTTAGGAGATTCCACTACCACAAGATCAGGTAGGAATCTCCTTCCTTAGCCAGGCTAAACTAACGCATCAGCCCAAGAACATATAATCCAGAACTCCAGTAAAGGGTTGGAACCGGCTAGCGTAGTTGTCAGAGCACTCGTCTAGCAACCAAATGGTCGAGGGTTCGAATCCCCAGCTAAGGGGACTTTTTTTCCGACCAATACGGCCCCGAGGTCAACAAAGCTTCGTAAAATGGGTACCAGAGAAAATCTGTGAAGGAAAGGCAGCGAGGAAAGGAACTACCTACATCATACGCTGATGGCCCAGCATAATGAGGTCTCTAACTTTTCATCAACTACGGCATTTGCTATAGGACTGGCTTCACCTTTTTACTTTTTTTATTAGAGGGTAGTATACGGCCTGGGTTAAAACTAGTTCGCCGAGCCTGACCTGAAGCCTACATCTTCAGGCATGAAGCCCACAACTTTATACATGCGCAGTCTACACCTTCAGGCATCTTCTTCTTCTTCGTTCGCTAACCTTCAGACATGAAAACCCTTATCTTCAGACTTGAAGGCCAGATATTCGTACCTAAAACTCACAACCTCAGACTTGAAGCCCATATCTTCAAACCTGAAGCCCATATCTTCATACCTGAAGTCCATATCTTCAAACCTGAAGTCCATATCTTCAAACCTGAAGTCCATATCTTCAAACCTGAAGTCCATATCTTCAAACCTGAAGCCCATATCTTCAAACCTGAAGTCCATATCTTCATACCTGAAGTCCATATCTTCATACCTGAAGTCCATATCTTCAAACCGGAAGTCCATATCTTCAAACCTGAAGTCCATATCTTCAAACCTGAAGTCCATATCTTCATACCTGAAGTCCATATCTTCAAACCTGAAGTCCATATCGTCAAACCTGAAGTCCATATCTTCATACCTGAAGCCTACATCTTTAGACCCAAGCCAAGATCTTCAGACAAGAGGCCTGAGTTCCCCAGACTGATATTAATCAGTGATAAGTCATTATGTTTACATACTTGATAATATACATTCAGTGTGTATATTATACACGAGTAAAACCTACTTTTACTATTATTTTATGTGTTTTTTCTCAGTTGCTTCACCAAACTTGTCGTATGGAGCGAAGGAACGTTTGACAGCTTTTTTTTTCCTACCAATGGGAAGTTGGCTACAATAGTCTTGCTCTGTTCATTGTTTTGATAGCGTACTCGGCGAGGCTGAATCCAGTCCACCTTTTTTTATGCCCACCAATTTAAATTGCTATCATTTTACCTTGCTCTAGTTCCTTCTACCTTTCTCCCGTAGTATGGCTTTCATTTTTGTAATATGCCTCTTGATATGACCCGAACTATTTTATTACTAAATCAACTGAAACTGAAAGTGAGAAAATAATAGAAAACATAAAGTAAACCAGACAGTTACAATATTTCGCTCTCAACTCGCTTACATTATCCGATAATGATTTTCTTGTTTTAACTCTGTAAAGCTGAAACGACCTCTGAAAATTTGATAATCCCAGAGCACGGAAAACCATCTGGCGGATGAGCTCTCAGTGCCAAGCCAGCACATAGACAAGGCCGGGAGCGCAATACCCAATATAAGGCTATTGACATTAAAGAAATATTTTACATGGTAGGGATTTTATTGTATGCAATCAGACTCGTAATATATGCTAGTAAATGGTATTGCATGAAGCAAAACGTGACTGGCGAACTTTTCATTAAATATACATGGACACCGAAACAGCGGTTCTCATTTCTTGTTCATGCCGTGAACCCCTGAAGTGAATGATACTTCACCGAGGCCTGACATGGTAATACGTTAGAAACCTCGTTCTCATGTACAGAAATTAAAAACAAAACTCTAGATGTGCCACGTGGACCTACGCATGATCTAAGTAATGACGGGTACCCAAAGTTTTCTAATACTTGATATAGTCCAGATCTTTTCACTCTGTTAAATGTCTTTCTCGGGTTGACAGAAGAAACAAGTAGTAATATTTCGTGTTTTCCGTACCTTTTCCGGAGCTAAGAAAGGACCATATCACTGGCGACATAGTTGTATCAGGATTCAGTGTATTTTAACATTATCTACAAAATCCAACAGCTTAGGATTTGAAAATATGAAATTATTATTACGGAATCATTAACGTTTTTCTGTACGGTGGCTAATTTTCTAGTGATTAATCTTTTATTCCCTAAACCATTAATATTTTCGGTGACAAATCTTCTAATGAATCGATCCTTTCGGTGACTAGAGTGATTAAATCTTATCGGTGACTAATCTTCTAAAACTTCATCTTTTTAGTGACTAATCCTCCAGTACTTAACCTTCTGGTGACTAATCCTCTAGTGGCTAGTTTTTGTCTTTGTTTTTTTTTTTGGTGACCAATCTTCTAAGGACTAATCTTCTGTGACTATTCTTCCACTGAATAATCTTCTGTGGCTAACCTTCGGTGACTGATCTTTTAGGGGTCTAATGAGAGATTTTATAGTATTTTCATTCACAAAGTATTAGGTTAAGATGTAAAGTTATGAGTCACATAGTCATGAATTTTGAATAATAGTTCATCTATACCAGGGGTGGCCAAACTGCGGCTTGCGAGCCTAATGCGGCTCTTTTGACATGTAATATGCGGCTCGCGGAATTATGCTGGCTGAAATGCTTTTTTTTTCGTACCATACGTAATACAGAGAAGAAAAAACTTAAAGTGTTATAATTATTTGCTGGATATAAACTGAAATTTCACTCGGCGGATCAGACCCCATGGGTACAACCCCGGCTCCTTCCATACTCTAACCCCGTCCCATGCCAACACCCCCACCCCTATCCCATCCCTCTCTTGTCCTGGTCACACCTTCTTGCGGTTTATTTGAAATTCATCGCATGTGACTCACATCTTAAGCAAGTTTAGCCATCACTGATAACACTTCTGCTCTAGTTGTTTCTCGTTATAAAGAAAGTTGGCGCCAACGCTCCCGTTATTGAGTTACGCTAATTAAAACACCCACTTGAAATCACGTATATTTCCAAGTAAATTCCTGTTTGATATTTCTTGACATTTGAAATGTATAATTTCAGACATACAATATTAACATATATTTTCCACTTTCACTGCGCTCATATTTCCAAATCTGCTTTCCTTGTGCTGGAATGCATTGGTTAGCTCAGCAATCACGCCTGGTTTCTTCTCAGTTTATAGATGTCTTTGAGGCTTGTCTGAGCAAATGAAAATACATATTTTTCCATAATCAGTGGTCTTTGAAGCAGTGCATGGGATTTACCTATTTGAGCCCAATCGATCTTGCCCTCTAGAGGAACGAGGATCGTGTGAAGAGAGTCGGTTTAAATGAAAGAAGGCATGTCCCTGATGATACCAGGAAAGACGTGTATTGAAGCGTGCGGAAGTTGATGCATGAAGTCTCGGTACAGATAAATGACTCCAATCAAACTCACTTGAAGTGAAAAGCTCATCGAAGAAAAGCTTTTTTTCTTTCATGCAATATCTTTTTTTTTTTGCATTTGGCGTTTCTCTCTTCTGGCTTTTTCTTTCCACGTCTTGGTGTAGACTGCATTCACTGTACTCTTGATTGAGAAACATATTTTTTGTTGTTGTCATCTCATATATAGATATTTAAACACTTCAGGAATAGAAATATTGATTCGCATTGAATAAAGCAATCTTTCTGCTGGACACATATATATACATATCCTTTCATTCGCACTGTTTGAAGAGAAAGGTCCGGCTAACCTCTCAAATTCTCTTATAATCAAATCGTTGTATTCTCCAACACATGCGTGTTCTTAAGTAATAATTCTCTATACTTCTTACAGATTTTCTCTCACTTGCTTTTTTAAAATGTCTCTTAATTATATTAAATACAATCTGTTTCATTATGACAAGACTTGTATCCCGTGTCTTTTCATCATCCTTTTCTGGATGGCGCCAAGTCGAATGGCATGTTTAAAAAAATCATAAATATTTGAATTCAAAGCAGGTTAAATCATTAAAATCACATAAAAATATAACAGAGCACACCATTTGTTACCAAAAGCTCACGAACGTATTTGTGGAAAATTACATCAGACAGATGGTATACATTTGAATCTATGCATGCTTGCAGTCATTTCTGGATACTACCTTCCACGTGTCTCCGTAGGTCTTCGTCAAGAACAGCAGCTTTGTCAACAGTGGCTTGTCTGAGTTCTTGAGTTGTCGTTATACATCTCCTGGTTTTTCGAGAACCTCACGGGAAAAAGTCAGTGACACTAAGATCGGGGAATATGAATGACCACATGATGTCTTCGAAAAGAGAAATAACATTCGAAATATCGCCGAACACCAGTCATACTGTTTCCTGCGGTGGGGGTTGTTCCTCCATTCCTACTGAGAATTAAGGGGTTTTAGTCAATTCCTCAGAACCTCTATCTTAATGCAAAGAAAACTAAATTGATGACAACTGACAAAACAAACAAGGCAACTGAAATATGTATCAATGAGGAAAAACTGGAAGAAGTGGAGAGTTTTGAATATCTTGGATCGCTACTAACTAATAATGAAGATACAATGAGGGAAATTAAAAGGAGGACATCTATCGCTCTTCAGAAAGTAAAACAAATAAAGAATCTGTGGAGAGGAGCAGACAGATCCACAAAAATAAGATTTTTAAGGGCATGCATCTTTCCCATCGCAACATATGCCTGAGACCTGGACACTTAACAAAACAGCTGAGAAACACATAAATGCCTTTGAATGTAAATGCTACAGAAGAGTTCTCCAAATATCGTGGACACAAAAAAGAACAAATATATCTATACTACAAGAGCTTAATATTGAAGAAGGCTGGCTAGTGAAGAGGATTAAAGAGAGAAAACTGAAATATTTTGGACACATTAAACGTCATGATAATTTAGAGAAGACCGTATTGGAAGGATACATAATGGGAAAAAGAAAAAGAGGAAGACCAAGACGAAGATGGCTGCAAGACATCGTTGACGATCTGGAAATGAATGCAACAGCAGCAGGCCATCTTGCTCACAACCGAAAGGCCTACAGGAGTGCTGTTTGGGAGGCAAAGTTCCGCAAGGGACATGCAAATGAATGAATGAGTCAATTCCTAGGCATCTTAGATACGTCCACAACAGAGGATTCTAACATGGTGATCTAGCGATCTGAATTATGGTCATAGATTCTCTGTTGTTGTCCCCAAAGAAATCAGGTTCAGGTTCAGTACGGTTTCGACATCACAGCAAACTAGAATATCCCATAATTGCTCCGCCGCCTGTGTCAGTGACATCTTCTGGAATGCGTAAGAACCGTCCCACAATGGTGAAAAGTGATCCGTGCACTATGAATGCATACATCCCAGCAAATGTCTTCAGTAGGGAGGCGTTAACAGCCATCTCTAAGCAGCTATACGGCGCCAACCTTCAAAAGTACTCATCGGGGTGCATCATCCATGTTTATCAATGATCGATCACTAGCGGGAAGATCCATGCAACCACTGAAAGTCACAGCTCACAGTGACAATCCAATCACTTAACTCAGTAGCTAGGGCCTCAAACCGGACCCCCAGCTTACAACACAACGAAACTGTGCAGACAAAGCAAACGGGGGCACAAATCCATCAACGGTCATTCGCCCTTCCACCATGTTGGAACTGGAAGTTCCAGAAAAAAAGTCTCAAAGAAATACGGTCCCACAATCCCAAATATCACGATTCCTCACCAAACCGTCACTTTCGGAGAATACAAGAGCTTTAGGTGCAGTTTTGAGGATTCACAGATGATCCAGTATTTCAAATTCTGTTTGTTGACAAACCTCCAGAGATGAAAGTCAGCTTCGTCGTTTACAAACTGTTAAAAATCTCAGGTTCTTTTCGTAACAAGCCAAGCATGGCAGTACAGAATCCAACCCGTATTTCCTTGTCTCTGTTTAACAGCTGATTAAAAGCAGTTTGGATCTTATATGGACGAAATCTAATCTCCTTCAGCGTAAGTTTGATCGCACTTAAAAAAAGAAAACCAGTTATTGCTTGAGCGCTGATCGTCGAGGGCTGCCCTGAAAAGATGATCTCATTCTCTGTATACTCTAGGATGTGCCACAGTCCGTGGAGCTTCATGTTTCTCATTTAACACAAAACCTGTTTCCTTGAATTTACTCACCCACGCCAGTATCGCATTCCGAGACGGAACCTGACCATGGCGATCAACACTAAAACGATATCGAAGTCGACGCCACACCTTAGTCACGGATTTTGTTCCTAGTAAAAAGGAATGGCGCTGTTGGTCCAGAGATCCATTGCAACTGCGTCAGTTAAAATGACGTCATCTGCTCCTTTCGGCGCCACTCCAAGGATTACTCTACGTCACTAACGGTCAAGCCAGTTTGAATTCAAAATATGCCAGTAGATTGGACACATCTATCTATCTATCTATCTATCTATCTATCTATCTATCTATCTATCTATCTATCTGTCTGTCTGTCTGTCTGTCTGTCTATCTATCTATCTATCTATCTGTCTGTCTGTCTGTCTGTCTGTCTATCTATCTATCTGTCTGTCTATATATTCTTATAATCATTTCATTATTTTGCTGTCTTTGTCACAATTCTTCCTCTCTCCACTATCTCCCCGTCTTTCTTCTCTCTCTCTCTCTCTCTCTCTCTCTCTTCATTACATTTTTTTTCAAACCTTGAAACATTCTCCATTATGTTAGCACTACCGCAGACATTTAACACTTTTTAAACCGGCAGTTCCACTCCTAACTCTTACTCCAGTTTGCCATTTAAATAAATGGCTTTGTTTGAAGAAGAAAAAAAAACAACATAGAGACAAAAGTAACTAGTGATGTCCATTTTTTTTAAACTTTGAGAATTCAAGTTTAAATCGTAAGAACATGTCGGTTGGTTTTATTATACGTCTTCTCTGCTCCTGGCGGTTTTTATTGTTGTTGTAATTATAATGAGTTAACTACAAACTCATAGGAAATATTCTAACTGATGTGCCAAATTCTTGCAGGTTTTTGCTCGTACGCTCACACTCACGCACACACGCACGCAGGAACGCACACTCTTCCTTTTTTCTTTCCTTCTTTCTTTCTCTCATACTCAGACACTTTATAAAGCGCATGTTTTGTTTTCTCATGTACGCGCACTCTACTGCGGTGTTTCCCAAGCTTGTTACAGCTGCCGCCCCCTTTTCTCGCAGGCCACATCCTCAACACCCCCTCCCTCTCTCCTTTATGTACTACTTGTACAATGGCCTGTTAAACTAGGATATGCGTTACGCAGCTAAAAACTTCAGCTAGAAAACCATTTTATTTAACATTTCACATTAATAACTCACCTGCTCCATTATTTTCTCAGCTTTTAATGTGATGGATGAGTTTCACACAAGCTCCATTATATCAGTTTGAAAAGTGCTAAAAGTGAAAGTATTACTGCCCCTGTCTGCTGCTTCAATGTCCCTCAACGCCAGCTTCTTAATATCAGTTTGAAAAGTGCTAAAAGTGAAAGTATTACTGCCCCTGTCTGCTGCTTCAATGTCCCTCAACGCCAGCCTACTGCCCCCTTTTCTACCACATAATGTCGTAGTAGAAACTTTGGAGCATGTAATGAAAATGAATCTCAGCAAATGCGGTGTAAATCCTGTTGTTTGTGAACAATGCTAACACCTTGTGCATGTATAAAGGGGAGTTGAAACTCTTTTGTTGTTATTCACATCATGACATGAGATATCTCTCACATACATTCTCACCCCTACCCCTCCCCTCACCCCTCCATGGGTGCCCTTTTACGCACATGTGGTTCCTTTTCGCGTCATCTAACACCTTGCCTACCTGGCATACACAACTGGGTGGAAGTGCGCGTTTGGTTGCCCACAAGTCTTTGAATACACTACATACACACCAACACAGCCACACATACGTGGGCCAAATTAAAAAGGAGGGGAGGTCCAATTTGTGCATCACTCAGGGGCCCAGAGGACTAATCCTGTTTTAAGGGAGGGTCTAAAGTGTTTAAGGTTTTTTTTATGAGGGGAGGGAGTAGTGTTTTAAAAACAAAATGATTAATTCATAGAGTAAGCGGTAAATGGAGTGGGGGGGGGGGGGGGGAAAGATGAATTGTCTTGCACCATCTTAACAAAATTCCTCACAGTGGATCCTGTCCATACACAACAACAGTCTTTTTTAAAATGCCTTCATTGATGTAAAAGTGGCAGAAATAAATCATGAAAAAAGCAGTATAGGCCACAAAACACTGCATGCCACACCTTATATATAATCCAGGGACCAATTAAAAGATCTTCATATGACGCGAGACAGATTAAGCGGCAGAAGAAGACGTATGTACCTTTTTTTTCTATTTACGACGCCATCATTTTCCACTATAATTGCTGTATAAACGGAGTCAGTTTTTTCGGCTTTGAGGCCAAGATAACAAGGGCTCATTAAATCCTATTTCGGCTCAGATATGACGACCATCTTCTGTGGATACTGGACAGCAGCCGTCATATGCATCGCGTTGAATGTCACAAACTGACAGTCATTTTTTATGTTGTTGTTATCATTAAAGACTGTGTCAACATTTTATTTTGCTTTTTTTATAAACGGATACCGGGACATTTTTTACCCCCTCATTTGTCTTCGTTTTTTTTCCCCAATTTCTCTTTCTGCTTACAGTTGTTTGTAACCCGTCCCGTTAAAACATCTACGGCGAAATGATTTTTGTCTCTGCGGTAGCGTATAATGAACAAGGGAGATAAGTAATAAGCAAGAGATGGAAAAAAAATCGATGTGTAAGACGAAATATAGAGGTGGTCATGGTTCTAAGGCCGGATAAGTTCTGGAACTCTGCGAAGCAGTCTTTTCTTCATTTGCATATACATTTACAAGCAGGATAGCTTGCCTATAATATCGTATATTAAATACGGGGTAGAGCCACTCCAACTTAAAAACAAACAAAAAAAAGTAAAATAAATGTAGAATACACTCATTATTTACTTTAAGAATATTTCCGTCCTTATTTTATAGCAGTAGTTCTTAAGCTTTTTTGCGGAGGACATCCATTCCAGTCTAAGAACAGCTGTGGGCCTCTCGTTTAAAATAAAGCAATAAATAGAATCCAGAAGATGCTAAGATTTATTTTTGACCAGAGCCAATCCATTTGTTGGTCCCTGGACTCCCAGAATCCTTCTGTGAACCTCTTGTGAGTCCATGGATCCCCAGGTTAGGAACCACTGTTTTAGAGTAAGTGGATATATCTTTATAGTAACTGTAACTTTCATCCGCGCATCTCCAATGGTTTTAATACACTCCAAAAGTTTAGAGTGAGCGTACGTATACAGCTTTATAGTTTCTATAGTTTCCTTTGACAGTCAACAAAAAATATAACAAATAAGCTGAAAACAAAAGAGATGCGATTTTGGAGACAGATGTAACAAATAGCCCGGACAGACAGAAAAGCAAACGAAGAGGTCCTTGGAGAAGTTTCAGAAAAGCGAAAGCTAGTTAAAATGATAAGAAAAAAGACATTCAAAATTTCGTGGACATGTCATGAGAAGACAGAAAATGGAAAGCCTAGGATAGACTTGAAAATTCACGAGAAAAAGGAAGAGAAGAATGCCAAGAGAAAAATATCTCAGTGGACTGACCATGTGGTGTTGAAAAATAGAAGCATCTGAACTAATCAGAAACACCAAGGACCGCGTAAGATGGAGATGCATGATCGCCAACGCTATCCGGCACGGCACATGATAATAATAATAATAATATCCACGCCCTCTAGTAGTTTTAATACAGTCCAAAAGTTTGGACTGCGTGTGTATAACTTTATGGTTGCTATAACTTCCTTTCACACATCTACAATAATTTTATTACAATCCAAAATCGTACGGTGTAGATAAACAAATTGTACGTGTATGTCATACTGTAGATCGCCAAATTGTATGTGTATGTCATACTGTAGATCACCAGATTGTATGTGTATGTCATACTGTAGATCACCACATTGTATGTGTATGTTATACTGTAGATGCGTCATGTTTTTGCGCAAAAGTAGGCTGTCACTCGACTGAGAGCGAGCACGCTAAAGTAGTAATGTTTTGTCCACAATTCTTAGTCCTGGGAACTTAGAAAGATACTTCTCTCGTGGGAGCTAATTAAAACAACCAATCCGTGAAGACCAAGTGCATCCCTCTTTGTCACATCCGAATACACTAGACAACATCATTAGCGGGTGCCGGGCCGATTTCATTGCCAACAGTAAAACCAGCCCTTTTATTAGCACGTGTCGATTTCAAATAGGATGGGCCATCCGTGTTTTGCTGAAGTGGGAACTCTAATAAACAGCAAGGTTAATGAAGCTTTCGGTATCATAGCTCAGTCTAAACATCATCCCTGACACAAAAATAGTCCTAAGGAGGGTTCAGCATAGGGCCAGAAACCCTATCTGGTAAAAAAAACTATCAGACTGCTACAGAAACAGAAGCAAGGAAAAAAACAAATGCAGGTGGAAGGAGAAATGCGTATCAGGAAACTGAGCCCATGAAGGTTGTGGATGAAAGCCAGACACTGGAAGTCCCCAGCCCGACTGCAGACCTCCTGGAACCTAAACACAAGATGCAAATAGGCAGCTGGAATGTAAGAACACGAAACCAGACTGGAAAACTAGCACAAATCATCAAGGAAATGCACAGATACAAACTAGACATACTAGGAATACAAGAAGCAAGATGGACAGGACAAGGCAGAAGGAAATTAACAACACAGCACACAGAAGATACAATAATATGGTCAGGTAAAGAAGATCTTCATGAAGGAGGAGTACCACTGATTATAACAAAAGAAGCATCAAGAGACTTGCTGAAATGGACCCCAATAAATGAGAGATTATTATATGCACGCTTCAACTCAAGATTCACGAAGCTGTCTATTATAGTTTGTTATGCACCAACAGAAGCAGCTGAAGAGGAATTAAAAGAAGATTTTTACAACAGCCTCCAAGCAACAGTAGAAACAATACCCAAGCATGATATGCTACTCATCTTGGGCGACTTCAGTGCAAAAGTAAGTGAAGTAAAGGAGGCGATAAAGAAGCTAAAATCAGACAGGGCACCAGGTGAAGATGAAGTGACTGGTGAGATGCTGAAAGCAGAAGAAACAGAAACACCAAAACAACTTTGCCGGATATTACAACAAATTTGGGATCTAGAAAAAGCCCCAGAGGAGTGGAAAATTGTCGTATAGTAATACTGCCAAAGAAGGGTGACCTCAGAGATTGCGGGAACTGTAGAGGCATTACCCTACTGCCTCTCACCAGTAAAGTATTTTGTAGAATAATCATCAACAGAATTGTACCAACACTTGAGGAAAAACTTTGGAAAGAGCAGGCAGGATTTAGGAAAGGAAGATCTTGCATAGATCACATATTTGTACTTAGACAAATATTAGAACAGGCAAATGAGTGGTATAGCACAACATATGCATTATTCATAGATTTTGAGAAAGCCTTTGACAATGTCAACAGAGATGCACTGTGGAAAATCCTAAGATGGCATGGCCTCCCCCATAAAATAGTTAATGTAATCAAAGCCCTATACGAGGGTTTTCAGTGCAAAGTTATCTGTGGAGAACATACCTCCAGCAGCTTTAGGGTACAAACAGGAGTGAAACAGGGATGTGTACTATCACCAACATTATTTATCTTGGCAGTAGACTGGTTCATGAAGGAGGCAACATAAGACAAACGCAGAGGATTACAATGGACCCTTGACACAGTGCTGGAGGACCTTGACTTTGCGGACGACATTTGTCTATTATCAAGCAGTCACAAAGATATGCAAGATAAAATAAACAAGCTAACTCAGAATGCAAACAACATAGGACTAAAGATCAACGTAGGAAAGACAAAGTTAATGAAGCAAAATGTGAACAACAGAAATGTACTCAGAGTAGATAACAAGTTAATGGAGGAGCTCAACGAATTTCTATACCTTGGCAGCAGATTAGTAGAAAATGGAGACAGCACAGAGGACATCAGCAGCAGACTTACTAGAGCAAACCAGGCTTTTGCAATGCTGCAGACTATATGGAAATAAAAAAAAAACTAATCATAAATATGAAAATCAGGATATTTAAGAGTAATGTTCTAAGTGTACTACTCTATGGAAGTGAATGCTGGAAAATCACCAAAACCATAGAAAACAAGTTGAATTCTTTCCAGACTAAATGTTTACGAAGAATTAGAAAAATATTTTGGCCAAACACCATAAGAAATAACATCTTATTAGCAGAAATGCAGATGAAACCACTGACAACAATTATTGAGGAAATACGCTGGCGATGGTTGGGACATGTGCTCCGAATGACTGACAACTCACTACCAAAAATAGCACTAAGATGGACACCACAGGGGACCAGAAGTAAGGGTAGACCAAAAGATACATGGAGAAGAACAACAGAAAGGATGTTGAGCAATAGAGGGCTCACCTGGGCAAGAGCAGAAAAAAAGGCGAAGGACAGGCATTTGTGGAAAACCCTTGCGGAAGCCCCATGTGCCCTGGGCACTTAAGGTTCAGAGAGAGACACTAACTCCACATCCTGTAGGTGCCTCCATGCAATGATATGACACCAACGGGTTTTTTTTCAAATACACATAAATGATTTTTTAAAACTTCTTATCGTGATATAAATGATTAAAAAAACCTTCTTATCAAAATGTGAATGATTTCTTTTAAAAACCTATCAGGATATAAATGATTTTATAAAACTTATTATCAGAAAAAAACCGAAGGAATTCCGTCAGGTCTGTGTTCTAATTCATAGCAGCTTTATTGCTGATAAATCTGTTTTCGCTCAAGATGTTAGAAAAATTAATCCTGAGAAAAAAATAAGAGAACTACCTTAGCGAAAGATACAATGAAGGTGAGTTGAGACATCACAACAAATAATATGTCAACAGCCGTACTAAATACTGCTTGTTAATATATATTTCTGCTGTTGTTATTGTTGTTTTGTTGTTGTTGTTGTTGTTTTGTGCTCCATTCTGTATAAATGGGTAATGTCACATAAGAAAATAGTAAAAATGAAGGAAACATAAATGAAAGAATCTCATCATTCCAAGCAAAGTTTCATTGTAATGAATATCCTATTTTGACTTCCAAACAAGTATCTGAGTACACATACATAAAACTAAATATATAAATATGCACAAATATGTGACAACAACAAAAAACATAGATTATCTTAAAACACTCCATTGTTTCGACGGCCCACCTGGCCAAGCTGTCTTGTGGCCAACATTTGAGGCTGTCCACTTGTCATTATCTGCTATTATCTTCTTAATTTTCTCCGGCTCTGGTTGTTTCTGGAAAATCATTACGTCTTTGAATACATGAAAAAAAAAGTTTTCACAGTCTAGTTTTCTTTTTAATTATTTCTCGTTTCAGTTGATGTTATGTCGACACCACAGTTGTGTATCTTCTTACATCTTACATCATTCCTGTGCCCGCATGCTAGTTCGCCAAGATGTCCTGTCGTCGGCGAGTTTTTCAGTCTCATCAAGGGATGTTACGCCTACTGAACTGGCCTCTCTTAACAATGTCCTCTTTAGAGTTTCACGTGGTCGACCTCTTTTTCTTCAGCCTTTTGTGTTCCACTTGATAGCTTGTTTTTGGGATTCTCTGATTGTTTCTTCTCATCACATGACCGACTCATGTCCATCTTCTTTTTCTGATCACCCATGAGACAGGCTGTTGTCTGCTCATCTGTCTTATCTCTGCATTGTTCTTGAATTCGTTCAACATTATGTCGAGTATTTTCCTTAGGCATTTGTTTTCAAAAGAGTCTAATTTCTTGTCTGTTTCTTTAGTTGTTTTCCAGCTTTCACGTGCATAAATGATGGTGGATATTACATTTAAACTGAATAATCTTAAGTTGGTTTTTATGCTTATAACTTTTGAATGCCATATATTCTCAAGATTCTGAAAGGTCAATGCTGTTTTTGCAATTCGAATTCTAACTTCCTTTCTGGTGTCACCATCCTGGTCTATGTAGCTGCCGAGAAATGCATATTGGTGTACTTCTTCAACAGCTGTTCCTTCTATGTATATTTGTCCTTCGTGGTTAATGAGAAGTTTCATTATTTTTGTTTCATCCTTGTTAATTTCAAGTCCTATTTTACTAGCCAGTGAAGGCAGGGTATCTGTTTTTTTTCTTGCATTGATTTCACATTGTCAGTGATAAGATCTGCAAAATCAAGATCTTCCAGTTAGGTCTCATGTATCCAATCAATGCTCGTTTTAACTGTGCAGCATATTTTCGTTATGAAGTCTATGGCAATTCCAAAAAGCAATGAAGATAATATACATCCTTGTTTCAAGCCTGTTTCAATTTGGAACCATTCACTTGTTCCTTCTTCTGTGTTGGCTGCACAAACATATCCATTGTAGAGGTCTCTACTGATGTTGATAATTTTAGATGGTATTACATATATTCTTAAAATTCTCCACAATGAATCTCTGTGTATGCTATCAAATGCCTTTTTAAAGCCTATGAAGTTCAGGATAAATGGTTTCTGCTTTTCAATATGCTCTTCAAGTATTATTCTTAGAGTAAAGATATGGTCAAGACAGCTTCTACCTTTTCGAAATCCTGCTCGTTCTTCTCTCATTACAGCATCCACTATATCTTGAATTTTACTCAGAATAACTTTGCAAAATACTTTTGACACAAATGATAGTAAGGCTACTCTTCTCCAGTTATTGCAATCGTGAATGTTGCATTTTCTGGAATATTTTAACAATGATTCATTTTTTCCATTTATAAAGGACATTTTCTACTTTCCACACTTTATTAAACATTCTCTGTAGTTGGTTCATGTTAATAGTTTTTAACATTTCGGGTGTTATTTCATCTTTACCTGCAGCCTTGTTGTTATCCATTAGATTCACTGTTGTTTCAGTTTCATGCAATGTAATTTCATCTAGGTTGACATTTAGTTGCGGAATTGGTAAGTCATTTTCAAGGCCTATCAATTCTTTTGGGTGTGGTCGATTAAGTATTTCTTGGAAGTGTTCGGCCCATCTTTGCTTTTGGTCTTTACTTGATGTTAATAGTGTGCCAGTTTTGCTAATGATTGGTTTTCTTTGGATGCAATAGTACCTGTTAACTTCTTTTGTATGTTATATAGAGCTTTGCCGTCTCCTGGTTTTGCTGCCTTCTCTGCTTCTTTCGCCATATTGTCCATGTATTCTCTTTTATCCCTTCTAGCTGAACTTTTTACTTTATTGTCTAGTTCTTTGTAAGCTGCTTTTGCCAAATCTCTTTCAAGATCTATCTTTATATTCAACATGGCTAATTTGGCTGCTCGTCTTTCATGTATGGATTTCTATGTGTTATCTGATATCCATGACTAGTTCTTTTTCGCAGTCAAGCACTGTTTTAGCTGCTGTAATTACGGCTGTGCTGTAAGAATGCCATCTATATCTGTCTAATCTACCTCACTGAATGCAGCAAACTGTTTGGTGAGTTCCAGATTAATATTACTCTTAGTATTTTCATTATGTAGGCTATGACTGTTTATCTTTCTGAATATTGCTTTCTTGTGTCGGTTTTTCAGTTTTGGTATTATTTTCCCTATACACGGAATGTGATCACTGTTGATGTATCACCTCTATTATGCTCATACATCTATCAGAGATGTTCTAAATTGCTTTCTAATAAAAAAAATGATCTATCTGTTTCTGGTTCTATTATCTGGAGTTATCCATGTTGTTTTATGTATCTCTTTTGTGGAAATATTGTTCCACCAGTGACCATGCCCTCTGTTAGACATAATTCAATTAATATTTCTCCATTCTGATTTACCGCATCAGTCTCTTCTTTTCCCATTACTTTTTCAACATCGGCGCTATCTTTTCCCACCCTGGCGTTGAAGTCTCCCATGACAACTAAGATGTCGTGTTTAGAAACTTTGTTAATGAGTTGTTGTGGTTGGTGCTAGAAATCGTCTTTTATTTCATCATCTACATCGTTCGTGGGTGCATAGTATCGTATGATTGTCATTCTTCCTAGCCTTATTTTGAATCGTGCTCTTATCATACCACTGTTGATGGGCTAACGGGGCAGGAATCGTGATACTCCCCATGGTGGTGGACTCTGGTAAAGAAGTACTGCTTTTTAGCTGCACTTAGGTACAGAATTTATAGCTGCTTGACCAGCTGACACGATGCTGTGCCTCATCATCTTAACCTCACCGGCTGCAAAGAACACTAGTTCCCAGTGAGACTGAAGAAGAAGAACAAGAAGAAGAAGAAGAAGAGAAGAAGATGATGATGATGATGTCTCACAATATCTTTAGTTACACATGTCATGTCGAGAAACCTCAAGGGAAATAAGATAGGATAAACGTTTTTAAAAACGCAGTAAAATGTGTGTGTGTGTATGTGTGTATGTATGTGTGGGTGGTGGTGGTATTTCTTTTTTGCTCCTTTAATCAGAATTGACCTGTACAAGGCTAACAAACTCAGTGTCCTCGTCTTGATATAAAAGAAAACATTTTTTAACATGGATACAATCTTCACATTTCTGCACCTTACGGTAGTAACAGATGTACTCTGTTAACATGATTCTTATCTGTCAAGATCTGGGAGTCGATTGTATTACACAAAATATATCTTATGTCTTTCAAAGTGACAAAATATACAATTACTTAACCTTTTTCTTTTCTTTTTTTTTCAGGGTGGTTATAAAAATAATATTAAACTTCGAGGTGTCACTGTGGTGCAGTGGCCAGCGCACTGGCCTGTTGACTAGAAGATCGACCAGAAGTTTCCCCACTGGTGCTGATCCAGCCTCAAGAAATGGCTTTACCTGGAAAACACAGGCAGCGAGAACAGGTGCTGGCCTTCCTACCTTCACAAACCTGTGGCCTATAAATATGCACTTCACATTCCTAGAACACGCGAATGCCACGAGACGTCATTCTGAATGACACCTTTAGAAATGAGAGGCTGATTAAAATCACCTCCTTACATACACATTTTATCCTTTCCCATCTCATTGTTCTTTATTACTTTGTATAGTTAAGGTGTAAACAAAAACGTTACAACTGTGTTCCTGTTAAGTAATAAGGCTGCTCCTACCTTTGTTTTAAATAGTCTTATATTTTATCTCTCTCTCTCTCTCTCTCTCTGAACCTTAAGTGCCCAGGGCACATGGGGCTTCCGCAAGGATTTTCCACAAATGCCTATCCTTCGCCTTTTTTTCTGCTCTTGCCCAGGTGAGCCCTCTATTGCTCAACATCCTTTCTGTTGTTCTTCTCCATGTCTCTTTTGGTCTACCCTTACTTCTGTTTCCCTGTGGTGTCCATCTTAGTGCTATTTTTGGTAGTTATATTTTATATGTGATCTTAATCCTTGCGCTCTGGAGAAGTTCGTGCGTTTCAGTCTCATCCTTAATACAGTGCACATTTATAACAGTAAAGTAAAAGAACACAGTATACCTTTCATTCATTCATCTACATGTCCCTTGCGGAACTTTGCCTCCCTAACACCACTCCTGTAGGCCTCTCGGTTGTGGGCAAGATGGCCTGCTGCTGATGCATCCATTTGCAGATCATTAACGATGTCTTGCAGCCATCTTCGCCTTGGTCTTCCTCTCTTTCTTTTTCCCAATCGTATACCTTTACGGATGCGAAAGCCTCGTTGTTACCTATTTGTAAAAAATTATATCAGATTTTCATCACAGTACAGTTACTCATAACAGAAGCTTTATTACTGATTTAGATGTCCTCTTACGCGTATATATATATATGCACCAGATCGCTTTACATTGCATGAAAAGCTTCCTTTACAAATAAACTACACTTCTCTTTACACTGCATCGCATTCCAGTTTATTCTGCACTTAGGAACAACACCGAAGAAAATTACTAAAACAACGAGTCTGAATGTTCGTCACACGGTTACTTTACGTCGAATGAAGGAGACTGGACTAATCTTAGCCAACAGACTAACTTTTTCATTTAGCTTTCCATTTTTGGCTGATTCAGTGGTTATTCTGATAGGAAAATGTCACGGGCGGTTACGTTTTCGGCACCCCTGGAGATGCTAGCAATTAAAAAAAAAACGTGGGGATTTTTTAAGGAAACAAAAAGGAATAAAATGTAAATATTTTTTTTCTATATCAATCAGCAGTAAAAAAAGACTGATAAAAGATTGGGGGTGAAGATGATGGAAGTCATGGCGATCATGGCTGGCCAGCAGTACATCAGTACAAAAACCTTGCCCCCACCTCTCTGTTGATACCCCCAAATAATAGGCGCAGCCTTGATAAAGGGACCGGGATCCCCAGTCCCCATGACTGAAGAAGCATTGCATCTCCCCAGCTTTTAGCTCCACTCTGAACAAACAAACAAAAAACCCCGCCGTAACCCGCGGTCGGTTCGTCACGATGCTGTGCTTCACACCGTCAAGGCATCGGTTGCAAACAACATGTGCTCGCAGTTCCAGGAAAACGGAACAATAACAAGGAAAACAAGATAAAGTATTGATTGTACTTTCAAGTATACTTACTGTATCTGATGCTATTAGTGTGAGCGTCATTTTCTAACAGGCTGAGATATGGGGATAAATTGCAGAATTATGAGAAAATGGCGTCCAGCAGCGTTAGGTTACCGTGGGCAGGGTCATTTAATACGGAATTATTCATGCCTCTGTCAAGCTCTGTTACGAGGCAATTTCAAGAGTTTCATCTGAACAAAAATTGCTCGTTTTTTTTCCCTGAGGCAATTTCAAGTGTTTCGTCCGAGCAAAAATTGCTTGCTTTTCCCCCAACAATGAATTAACTGTCTTAACCGGCATACTAAATGAATTTCCCAGTGTATGTGATCACTTGCAGATGCCGTCAAATGGAGTAAAAATGGCTGATGAATGTATCTGGTTATTTAAGTTAACATTTGACGAGCACATCTGTAACGTCCTGGCTTACGATCTGTCTTCGAGGGCGTTCAGCTGTGGCGTATGAACACTCTGGCATTTTCCAGCGGTAGAACATCATTGAAAGTAAGAAATACTTCCTTTTTCTTTTTCTTTAGCTCCTGGTTCTGAAATATGCATTTAACAATACAATAGTTCTCAATTCGATTGCCGATTACCCCCCCTTTTTATGGCTGTTGTGGACGTGCAGGGGATTTCCGAAGTTTGTTTACCTGTGCGATCACAATCCGGCATAATAACGCAAAGTGTGACAAGAAAATGGTCGGACGCGAAATTATTTAAATCTACGCATAAAACCAGCCATAATGTTTTTTCAATAAACAACTGAGAAGCCCAGAATGTGAACTTAAACAGAAAGAGAGATGGTTACGGATAATATATGCTGTCGGGTTTATGGAGAATATTTCTGCGCACACTTTATCGTATGTTTCAGATGCTGTTGCGGAAACAAAGCGGAGGTAATTCATTATTCAAAGTGTTCATCGCACGAAATGTTTACCTACAACAACCGGTAATTCACGATGTCAAGTTCATTCGACCATTAAATTCGGATACAACACATTATGTCTTCCCACTGCAGATTTGACATATCCGGATATCAGGACAATGCGCGCGCAGTTTCGTTAATTTTATTCATTTATTTTGTATTGATGCTTGCAGCTCCATGCTGGTAACACAGGCATATTCACGCACACACGCACACATGTAGGAGTATGAATTTTTATATTGGAGCTAACTATTTGTCTGCAATTTGTATGTTGTTATATCATATTTTTGTTGTTGGTATCTTATCTTTATAGGAACGTGAAGAATGACGATTGTACAGACAAACACATTCACATACTACACCAATGAAGGAAAGCAAACACAGTCAGTACTACTTCTTCGAATAATCATAAAACTTATATTGTTGTTAAATCATCTGTCTACCTGGTTACAAAATCAAACACATAATCATAATTTTATATGTTGTTATTTATCAGCTTATATTATTTTTAAAAATCACTAAAACAATGTCTTTGAATATTTGGAATCGCACAAAAATAGATCAACTATAAATTAACAGAGATCAGTAAAACAATCTTACACATGAATGTTAGTTTGATTTGCAACAAAAATCGTGCTCTGCATAAAATCTCTTAAAAGATTAAGATTATGACTGTAATCATAAACTAACTAATTGGCATATATTGTATCCAAACATTCTCTTACAAAGAACACAGTAATACATAATCACGTGCACATACAAAACCTACATTTTGCTCTTTGCTAAACATGAACATCTTACATAGAATAATTATGTTAATATGGAATTCTTATTATTCAATGTCTATTTATATTATCTAAATCATACCTAAGTGAGGTCGAGGCTGGTCGGAGGAGGAAAGCACAGAATGGACACACGTTGCACGCATCCATATCACAAAAGTATAAATCGATGATTAACTTACATATACATGGTTTTCTACCGACAACAAACATCTCATTCACACTTGCACGACAAATGGCCTTCCTCCGACCTGCTGGGCCCTACGCGCACAGTGTACAAAAATCCATATCTTTTAAAATTCTATTATATTTTCTTTATATACTTGACCAGAGACGGACCTTTCCCAGAATTGCGCACTTCCGGTACTAGCTTGTCTCTGACCCATTTTTTTTACGCTAGGGCTGCCAATCAACCCAGGTAACTATGAGCTTATCTATTCCCTGAGCACACACACACACACACACACACACACATATATATATATATATATATATATATATATAAGTATATCTACAGTTAGATCATCTTCTCTTTAAACAAATAAACAAATATATCAATACACTAGTAGGAAAGATACTAGACAAACTAATGAAAAGTGCATGGAGCATCTTGTCTTGTCTTGTGCTATCTCCCTGTAACTGCGAGCCAGAGTTCTTTGCAGCCGATGCTGTAGAAGTGTTGATGTACAGTATCATATGGGCGTGGAAGCGGGTTATGGCAGATACTTTTTCAGTCCCAGAGTACAGCTAAAAAGCAGGGGGTGTGCAATGCTTTTTTAGCAGACTCCACCACCATGGGGACTATGGGGACTATGGGGATCCCTGCCCCGTTATCCAGGCTGTGCCTGTTATTGGAGGTGCCAACGAAGAAATGGGACTTGGTTTGGTCAGCTATAGTTCGCTAACTCTGACGCTTGCATATCAGCTATGGTTCGCTAACTCTGACGCTAGCATATCAGCTATGGTTCGCCAACTCTGACGCTAACATATCAGCTATGGTTCGCTAACCCTGACGCTAACATATCAGCTATGGTTCGCTAACTCTGACGCTAACATATCAGCTATGGTTCGCTAACTCTGATGCTAACATATCAGCTATGGTTCGCTAACTCTGACGCTAACATATCAGCTATGGTTCGCTAACTCTGATGCTAACATATCAGCTATGGTTCGCTAACCCTGACGCTAGCATATCAGCTATAGGTCGCTAATTGCCTAATCGGACAGAGTTTTCACTCCCAATACGTGGAGCAAAAGAAGTCTAACACTGAAAAGAAAGGTTCTGATTTATAAGATCTGTATGGCTTAGCACGTTTCTTTGTTGATCTAAAACGCGAGCAACATATTCAAGGAACGACGAGAACAGTTTCCATAACCGCTGCCTTCTCAAAATAATGAACGTTAGATGCAAAAATAAAGAAGTGGACATTCTACATCATGTTTATTATGACAAGGCGAAGCAGCGGAGGTAAGAAATAGCTGGGGCATGTAGCAAAAATTGGATGACAGCTGTATCCATAGGCAAATTTTAAATGATGAACTCCAGGCAGAAAATGACGTCATTTGCTAGGTTTGAGCTGAGAACAAAAATATCAGTAAGTCATCAATGTGCAACTTTTCTACTTGCCGCGAGATCTGGGAAGAGCTGAGGAAAAGACCCAATCACTTGGACAGCGAATTTGCATAAGGGGAAAGAATCGTGTAAGAAAGAAACGAGACCAGAAACTGAAGACAAGGGACGCAGACACAAGGAGACCTTGCAACGCAAATATTGTGGCCGATTTTGTAAAAAAGTCATTAGAAGATTTGACCATGAGAGAAGCCGTTTAACGAAACTCACAATACTAACATTTACTTACTTCAAAACCGTCCTCGAAAACGAGAATAACATAGTGGAAAACAAAAGTATAAGTTAACAAAAGAGGTACGTTCACACACTTCGCTGTAAAACGAAAAAGTGAAAATAGCCAAGTTATATCACACAAATGACAGTGCATTCTCTTGTAATACTTTCTGACCGTGAAGAGATGCCTATCTAGAGCAGGACTCATTTCAAATGCATATTTTACCTTTTTTTCTCTCACTATTCGTTGTCTCCTTGAATCAAAAATTTCTCTTGATTATTCCCCAATTGCTAAGCTAAATCGCATTTCCATTTAGGAGATTGGCAGCATGAACCTCCATTGATGTTAGTACCCAGGACCGAAGAATATCCCACGTGTACATATCTTTTCATCTTGTGGTGGTCTGGTTTATCCTTTGTTATGTAAGAAGACTCCTCTGTTCTTTGAAACATTCTTCGAAAGCTACATCAGCGAAGATAAATTCAACTGTGCATGATTATCCTGGTTTTCTGTTTATCTTCGTTCCGAAAGCTTTTCGCTGAGCTGAACTCAGTCCTTTAATGTGTGATGGAACAAACACTGTACATAAGTATAGATTATCTTATTTGATTCACGAGACTAATATGAGAAGAATAATAATTCTAAAGTTCTAGTAGGTTCCTACACTTTGAGTAACTGCGATGCTTTAAGTGTTATAGCCAGCTGATTCTTCCTCTTCTTCGTCTTCAATCTCCCTGGAAGTTCGTGCTGGTGCTCTTTGCAGCCCTTGCAGTGAAGGCGTTGATGCACAGCGTTGTGTCGGGTTGGGAACAGGTTATGGCTGCTTTTTGCTCAGTTCCGGAACGCAGCTAGAAGGCGGGAGTGTGCAATACTTCTTTAGCAGAATCCACCACCATCATAAGGACTACGTTGATCCCTGCCCCTTTAGCCAGGCCAGGCCTGATACTGAAGGTACCAGCGAAGAGGTCAGCTATGGTTTCTCCGGCCCTGACGCTAGCATGTCAGCTATGGGTGGCTGATTGCCAGTGTAGACATCGTCTTTAGAAATAAATGGAGTGCTGAACTGAGAATAAGTTCATAATGAGGGTATGTGAATTTCGTTAGAGAGCGCCTTCGTATGAAATTAATAACTTAGTCATAAGCTCAAGCTTTGGTTGCTCTGAATGCTAAAGGGGCAAAGATGACAGACGTGACGCCGTTTTTACTGTGTCTAGCGAAAAAGAAGTGGTTAAGACCCCCATCCCACCTCCTACTGTTGCAACCAGTAACGGGAAGATGTTTCAGCTTTGCTAAAAACAAAGTAGGGTTCTCTGTTGCCCACGTAGACAATGCTGTTCGGCCTTCAACAAGCTTTCGGATCCATTCCAGGTCTTGAAGGAAGGTTAAAAAATGGTGCACTAGAAGGTGACGTGGTCAGCATCACACCATGACCGTGCTTGCTTCTTAAGCTCAGGAACAAGTCAGCTACAAATAGATTTTGGTTGGAAGTAAATGTAAAATTATACGAATGTATACAAAGCCACTTCAGAAAAACTGCAATGACAAGATGTTAGGACTATTTAAAACAAAAATGGGAACAGCTTTATTGAATAACGAACACACAGCTGTAACGTTTCAGTTTACACTTTAAACATACAACAACATACAGGACAAAGAAATAAGAAAAGAAGATCAATACTACACCACAAACGAGAATGGAAAAAGTGAAAGAAGACGAAAGTGAGTACTTAGATGTAACTTGAAAGAAGTTGCATCCGAAAGCGCGTATAGTGGAGTATTGTGAATGTTTAAATGAAAATGTGCAAGGTCTGATGCCAATATGACTGGTTGGTAACAAAGAGGGGCTGGGGAAATTAGAAAGGTGAGAGAGATATACTATGGTTGTCAAACCGAGAAAAGGGTGGATGGAAAAGATGAATGCGTGTTTGGATAGAGGATTTTTAAAATAGTGCAGTGAAGGTCTCGGAATGACAGCTGCAGGTGAGGAAAGAGTAGATGAGGACTTAATAAGAAGGGGATATCGCTTCCATTCGTTGTATATCATTGATATGAATGTATAGTTTCTCTTCTTTTATTATCTCTTTGTGCTGTATGCTTTTGTATGATTAAGGTGTAAAAGGGAAACGTCACAGCTGTGTGTGCTCGTTACTTAATAAATCTGTTCCTACTGTTTGGTTTCTAAGTACTCTTAACAGGTGAAGACAGGTACTAATTTGTACACCTGACGGTGGAAACATCACCGCTTGGATTGCACCCATCGACTTCGCCTTGAGAGACCAGTGCAGTCTTTAAGTAAGCCAATGTAATCCGCTTGCCATCCGACACGGTGTCTGAATTCAAAATGATCACGACGTCATCATCACCACCCGTGGGATTAGGGATAAAAACAAAGGACGAAAGATCTCTTAATTTGCTATGTTTGTGTCTAATTCGTTACAATTATTCCCCCCCCCCCAAGAAAAAAATCGTCACTGGAGTTTTATGTATTCCTTTACATCACTAAGTGCGGAACCCTTCAGCTTTATCACGTGACATCCGTCACTACACTGTCTTTGTAGCCCATGTACATGTAAAAGCCAGAAACTATATTGCATTATCACAGAGAGAAAAAAGAAGCATCAATCCATCCCTTGCATGATAAAACTCTCAGACATGCTTATCACAAAAAAAAAAAAAATTTGATCATAAATTAAACTTGGATATGCATAAAACTATAGCCTATCACTAAGAAAAATCCATTGTTTACTATTTCCTTTCCTGTAGAACCACTAAGGTACAGCGGGGGAAAGTGTGAGGGGTTGGGGGGGGATATCTGAACGGCTGGGGAAGTTGTTGATGGAGAGGAGAGAGGTGGACATCAAAGATCGTCCCTGGGTGCACGTGAGATTTCCAGTGCGGCTAATTTTTGTTTGTTTGTTAATGCAACAACCAAACCGGCATCTACTTTTACAGTATCAAGCGAGGGTCTAATCTAGATCAATGTTACGGATATTGCAATGCTTCCAGGAAATGGAAGGTCGCGTTCTGTCCCCGCAATGGGAGACTTTAGTTTCAGGATTACAGCGAATGGGATGACACAAATCAACATGTTGTTTACCTTTTTGATCAGGAAATGTTACCAACGTTGCGTGTTCATTAATCTGGCCTCCGTCGCTGAGACAATAGTGATGATAGTTGTTGCTGCAGTAGTAACGACACTCGCCAAAATATTAATCATGGTAATTGTAATTTTAACGATGTTAGTTACACTGGCGGGAATTAGAAACTAGAATAGTAATGACTATACAGAAACATTTACCCGCGGAATCTGAGATTGTGTAGTTTTCAATAATTGGGTTGGTATCGCATTGTATCTGTCTTAGTGTGAAGATTTCACTTAGATGAGTGTTGCCGTGGGTGTCTTGTTAAGGAAGTTCTAAGAAATAAGTGAAGCCAATACCATTTATCGCCAAGATTATCTTCATCATCATCATGAAGGACAAAAACCTAAGCCTCATGGCACGGAGAACAAAGCGTTATACAAGAGACAAAAAGAAGTTATAAATCAACTATATGGTCTATTACACCAACCATTACTGAGTTTATAAAATCTTTTGGATATTTGTAAAAATGTAAATGATTGTAGAGTTGAAATGTTATGTAAATCTTTTCACATGTTAGTAAATCCATGAAGTTTACTGCGGGAAATATTACATAGACGAGGAAATCTCTGTAGTTTGTTATACGAAAAAATCACAAAAGTATACAAATCTGTAGGGTTTATTACTAGGAGGTAAGGAAATCTGTTTAATATATGAATGATAACAGAAGCAAAGAACTCTGTATGATTTCCTATATGAATGATTACAAAGATAGAGAAAGCTATATGATTTACCATATTAGTCATTACAGAGCTTAGTATATGAATTTTTAAAGAGGTAAGTAACATCTGTATGGCTGACTAACAAATATATCCATACTACAAAAACTTAATATTGAAGAAGGCTGGCTAGTAAAGAGGATTAAAGGGAGAAAACAAATATTTTGGACACATTAAACGTCATGATAACCTAGATAAAACCGTCTTGGAAGGGTACATAATGGGAAAAAGAAAGAGAGGAAGACCAAGGCGAGGATGGCTGCAAGACATCGTTGATGATCTGTAAATGGATGCATCAGCAGCAGGCCATCTTGCTCACAATCGATAGGCCTACAGGAGTGCTGTTAGGGAGACAAAGTTCCACAAGGGACATGCAAATGAATGAATGAATGAATGACTATATGAATGAGTAAAGAGATAAGGAGCTCCTTATGGCTACCTATATGCGTGAATACAGTAGATACTCACGGAAAATACTCACGAAATAGCTGACATTATTTAACAGACCAACCTGCGAATCCAGTTCTTCCTCCTTCAAAACTAAAATTGTTTTGCTCGTGCCACAGGCACCGTCAACACTATCATGAGTTTCTTTAAATGGGTTTGAAGGTTTCCGCCGGAACCAAGTCATCGAGAAACTGTAGTCGTGAACTAGGAACTTCTACACACATATTTAAGTTATAAGCAAAAGGTAACATCACAGTTTTACATGCCTTTAAGACACGCTGGGGATACGGTGTTAGGCCCGTTTTTCCAAGAACATCGGGACATGAAGAGTTCGTATGGTCATTATCACACCAGGCCGCATTTGCCTTCCCAGATTTCTCTGGTACCAATTTTTTTTAGGCTGCGTGTACCTCCAGGGTCTTTTAGATGTGGTGGTGCGAAAAAAAAAACACTGCTGGGACTTCAACAAGGTACCACCGAATTAGAAGGCCGAGCACCTAATCCCTCAGCCACCCATGTCGCCATATATAAATTATGCTTAAAAATTAGTTTAATGAGGGGTTTTTCCCAAGCTGTAACCATCTCTTATTTTTCTTTCAATGAGTACCGAGCTCAGATAAAGCGGACGAAGATGAAGATTTTCTCCTTCATAAGCTGTGAGACCCAGGTGGTGTTTCCTGTTCACGACACGGACTTTCATCTGATATCCTACTCTGCCTTCGTTCGCCGAGGGCTTCTTGAGCAACGGGATGATAATATGCCTAGAGATTCCAGATATACATCTTATGGCCCAGAGATGCCAGATATACATTTTATGCCCCAGAGATGCCAGATATACATTTTATGCCCCAGAGATGCCAGATATACATTTTTTGCCCCAGAGATGCCAGATATACATCTTATGCCCCAGAGATACCAGATATACATTTTTTGCCCCAGAGCTGCCAGATATACATTTTATGCCCCAGAGATACCAGATATACATTTTATGCCCCAGAGATGGCAAATATACATTTTATGCCCCAAAGATGCCAGATATACACCTTGCTGAAGCAAAGGACTAGATTAGACCTCAGCTCCACAAAAGCTTGACTGATTGATTTATGTCAGGGCTGCAATCAAGACATTCTCGTATCTCCATATCCCCGCCGCCGTCTCAGTTATCAGCACTAAGGTGAGTGTAATGATTATTTCCGTCAGGCGCTGATTGAGGGTTCGTCGCTGACGCCTACAGAGGGTTCTTATTCCTCGCTCAGCTTACCTGATGCTGAGAGTCAGAGGCGAGCTGTTACATTTGCCAGAGAAATTATTGTCGATGCAGAGCCTCCGATAGAAATTTTGCAAGCAGGTAAAACCCCGCCCCCCCCCCCCTCCGCCGCTCTCTCACCTGTTTTCATTCACTAAAGGCCTCCCCCCTCCATTTTCCGAAGTCCGTCGGGCCCACCCTTACAACAGGGAATACTCTCCGGGCGCCAGACCAATGCAACGGCTAGAACCCCTTATCTTCTCTTAAGTCCTGTGTCGATGTCTGAGCCAAGGACAAAGAAGAAGAAGAATCTGACAGGTCATGCAAGTGTATATCTGCGCTGTTTAGTTTGGTCTATGCTCTAATTCTTTTTCTTTGAGGAGTCTGACAGGTCACATATCTGTGTTGTGTAGTTTAGTCTATGCTCTAACTCTCTTTCTCTGTAGAATCTGACAGGTCATGCAAGTGTATATCTGCGCTGTTTAGTTTAGTCTATGCTCTAACTCTCTTTCTCTGTTTCATATCGCATAATCTGTAATAATATATGCTTTTCAAAAATGTTATATTGAACAAAGCAATCAAACAAAACAAAAAAAAACTAATAAATGTCTCGTGTATATAATACACTGGAAATCTTCGTCGGCAAAAACAAATAGTCAACCAAATAACACCCTAGAGATCACTTTGTCTGTTTGGCGTAATATTTGATATTTTTGCCTAAAACGTGACATTTGCAAAGCTTTGAGACTTGTCAAAATAAATTGGCCAGAAAGTGAAAGAGATTGTTCTCATGAATGTCCAATCTGGCATATGGGATTTGTTACTGTTTGGTAGCGTACATTTAAAAAAAAAAGATTTCTTTTTGTTTCTTAGTGATAATGATGGCAAATATTGGATTTACAAGACATTAAGGTAAGTTTTGTCTCTATGTAATTACAGTATTGAAATGAATAATATAAGAGAGTTACTGGACTTGGTTAATCATCTCCATGTAGTTACAATCTTCAGCCTTTTTGTTTCAGTCCAAACTGTGGCCAGATTTTGAGAAGGAAAAAAAATGACATCTAATACGGCTTTCTTTCATTTCCAGACCGTATTTTAAAAAAAAAAGCAGGCTTCTAAAGAGGAGCTATCTTACCACTAGAAGCTCGTACATTCTTTACCAAGTCCCCCCGCCCCCCTTCACAGAGAGCGCACGCAGTGTAAGCTTAGGACTTGGTATTTGTGAGCTATACAGATTATTAATTCGTAGGAAAATAATCCGTCCTTTTGTTTGTCTGTTTATGTATCAGTGTATCACCACTCCCCCGCCCCTCAGCAAACAAAGAGTTTATCTAAACCTGCTGGCTGTGCTGGTAACACATTCCGTTGTCTGTACTGATTAGTGCTGAAGGGGTCAAATAAGAACTACATAAAAGCCGCTAGCAGATTATTCTGGAGCACAATAAAACAGAGAGCATGATGGATATGAATACAAATAAAACACTGCGTGAAACTGAAAACATTATAACATTCGGTGAAATGAGATTAAAACATGAAAGTGGAAAATGCTGAAACAGTTGGTTATGGCGCCTAGTTTTTTTTTTTTTTTCAGTCTTTGAGTGGAGCTTTAAAAGAGGAGGGGTGTGCGATACTTCTTTAGCGGGCTGCGTCGCCGTTGGGACTATTAGCGATCCCTGTCCCCTTTAACCAGGTTAGGTATGTTACTGGGAATACAAAGTGAGAGGTGGAACAGGGTCTTGGTCAGCTTTGGTTCATCCTGACCCTAGCATGTCAGCTGTGGGTCACTGATTTCCAGAAATGGACAACATATTCGTCTCCAGATAGATAGATAGATAGATAGATAGATAGATCTATCAATACGTTGAGCTTCAAATACCTGCAAATAAAAACTTGCAACAAAAGCTATGTATGCATCGACAGCTTAACAAAGGGCAAAAAACCACGACTAAGACCGCGCTAATGTTTGCTAAAACACTACAAAAGCTTTTAGCGCATTCGCTCCCCTGAGACGTAAAGAAATAGAAACAAAACGTACCACAAGATTCTCACTCAAAATGTTGTTTTTCACTTTCTATGTTCATCTAGAGAAGATCAGCTTTTTTTAAAAATATCCAAACTTAGAATCACTTCATTAATTATACTATAACCGAAAAAATACCAAAACATTCTCATTTATTTCTATGTCTTTAACATTTCTAGCTAGGACATGGAGACAAGCGAGAACGTTTTGGTGTTAACAAAAGTAACAATCAGTCACTTATATATGAAGAAAAACAAACATTTACAGGGACTGAGTCAATTTCAAATTGTTCTTTGGTACTGAAATAGGAAAGAAAATGCTTCAGAACACTGCAGACAATTTTCATAGTTCAAAAATCACCGATGTTTTTTCAAACTTTGTTGAGTGCCCAAACACAAACAGGACTTCAATATGTGCCAGAAATAACAGAACAAATCTGCTCCTGGATTCAGCTTTCATTTTTCTGCAACTCAGACATAATTTAGCAGGTAGCATTATACAACTCAGTTAGAAAGGGGTTTTTTAGCGCTCAGTGAAAGTAGCAAAGTTTTTATGTTCAAGTAACAATATTTTTATGTTCATTAAAAGTAACAATGTTTTTATGTTCTTTAAAAGTAACGACGTTTTCATGTTCATTAAAAGTAACAATGTTTTTATGTTCATTGAAAGTAACAGTATTCGTATATTCATTGAAAGTAACGATGTTTTATGTTCATTGAAAGTAACAGTATTCGTATATTCATTGAAAGTAACGATGTTTTATGTTCATTGAAAGTAACAGTATTCGTATATTCATTGAAAGTAACGATGTTTTATGTTCACTGAAAGAAACATAAAAAAATTATGTTCATTGGAAGTAGTAATTCATTTAACTTTAAATGTCGGAGAAGAAAAACGAAATGAAAGCCAAGATCGTTGAAGCGTGAATGCTCAGATGATTGGGGGCGTGTTTCCAAGTCACAAAATAAGACAAGTAAGAGGCAGTGAAACAAAACTATATCAAATAAAGACAGAACAAAAACAAACAAACATAAGAACTGGACATTTATAAGCATTTCGGTCACGTGGTAGGTCATAATGAAACTGACTTCTTTCGTACTGGTAGTGAAATGAAAGATGGGGATTTGGGGGGGGGGGGGGGGGGGGGGGGAAGGGGCAAGAATGTAATTCCAGTGACTTTTATTACTTTTAGTGATTTGCCAACACTTTTGAAGACCAAATTGCTTTTGAAAAAAGAGCTTGCATTATTCTGTTTAATTTACATAGGCTGCGCTTTTACTGTCAGTAATAAGTCTTCTAGGAGGCAAAAAAAAAAGTAATTAATTATTGCAAATCACAATTATCTTTACATGTAAAGCAGAGTGTGACTCTGTGACTGAAACGCATCAACAATACAGAGTGGACGACTTGAACAATTGTAGGGATTGATTGATGTGCAAAAAAGAAAGCAATTGTTTCTGGTGAAATGACGATGAAGCTATCAATGTTTGCCGGTTACAAATAATTTATAAAGCGACGATCCGGGTTATGTTTGTGTGAAAGTGTGCAAGCGTGTGTGTATATAGGAGAGATTGGTTGATTTATTGATTGATTTATTGATTGCATGATTGATCTTTAATTCCACAGGGTTAAGAATTAGGCCCATCTGACATTCTGCCATTTTATCATACAACTTTGACTCTGTTCTAGACATTCTACAAATATGCTGCTCACATAACCAACATAACTAACATTGGAAAGCTCAGAGACATAACACATAACATTTACGTTTTGCTCTTACCCATGCACTCAGTGCATGAGAGAGAGTGAGAGAGAGAGAGAGAGAGAGAGAGATTGAAGTTTGCTACGCTGTGATAGTTTTGGTTGATCAGGCATAGGTTATGTGCAAACTCATATAAACAGCAGTTCCCAGCAAATTATTCCAGCACCTTAGAACTAACACAGATCCATGGCAAGTTGGAGCTATGATGGCGATTTTTTTTATATAGCTAAATTGCCTTCTATGTGTCGTAACAACACACGTTTTTCTTTCAGATCAGACGCAGCTGATGGTCTGGGCGCGCTTGGGAAAAATATGGGCTATTCATCTGGCATTCATCAATAAATAATCAGATTTTATATCAAACAGCATTCAGTCGGGTTAATCATTGACTTTACTATCTGTTTCTAGAAAGGGCGGGAATCGCTGATAAGCGTTCTCTCTCTCTCTCTCTCTCTCTCTCTCTCTCTCTCTCTCTAGTATTAAACTGATATAAAATATTTACAAATAGGTAAAGTTTTAGAGATAGAAAGCAGAATATCAGGCGGGCGTATGTACTTAATTCTTGACCCCTTGCATAGTGAAGTTCGTTCTTTGTTTCTCGTTCACTTCGCATTTCCATTTTCTTCAGAATTATTTTCTATTTTTCATTCTCCGTGTCTTTCCCCCCATATCGATTTATTTTCAAACTACGACGCGCTTGCAAGCTATTGCACTCTTTTCATGTTTTCAAAGATCATGTTTCGTTGACAGCAGAACTAGCATTTAAAATGGCAGCAGGCTTGGCCAGATATTGAATTGGTAATCACGGTGTTGGATAAAAAGAGAAACTGATTTTGTGGCTCGTACTCCAGGAGATTAAAACGTTCATCCAGTGATTGGTTCAAGTTTTAGAAATCAAAATTGTACCCGCTCCTAAACTCCGTTCCGACATGTGGTAGGACTGTCTCACATGGTGATTACTTCATTCATTCATTCATTTGCGTGTTCCTTGCGGAACTTTGCCTCCCTAACAGCACTTCTGTAGGCCTCTCGGTTGTGAGCAAGATGGCCTGCTGCTGATGCATTCATTTGCAGATCATCAACAATGTCTTGCAGCCATCTTCGCCTTGGTCTTCCTCTCTTTCTTTTCCCCATTATGTACTCTTCCAAGACGGTTTTCTCTAGATTATAATGACGTTTAATGTGTGTGTCCAAAATATTTGTTTTCTCTCTTTAATTCTCTTTACTAGCCAGCCTTCTTCAATATTAAGTTCTTGTAGTATGGATGTATTTGTTCTTGTTTGTGTCCATGATATTTGAAGAACTCATCTGTAGCATTTACATTCAAAGGCGTTTATGTATTTCTCAGCTGTTTTGTTAAGTGTCCAGGTCTCACAGGCATATGTTGCGATGAGAAAGATGCATGCCCTTAAAAATCTTATTTTTGTAGTTCTGCCTGTTCCTGTCCACAGATTCTTTAGTTGTTTTACTTTCTGAAGAGCGATAGATGTCCTCCTTTTAATTTCCCTCATTGTATCTCCATTATTAGTTAGTAGTGATCCAAGATATTCAAAACTCTCCACTTCTTCCAGTGTTTTCATTATTTATACATATTTCAGCTGCCTTGTTTGTTTTGTCAGTTGTCATCAATTTAGTTTTCTTCGCATTAAGATAGAGGTTTTGCTCTTCGCTGTTCTTACGGACTGACATAATTAGTTTTTCCATTCCTTTTTATGTTGTGGACAGTAATACTGTGTCATCAGTATATCTAATCTCTGGTATTTCATAACCTCAAATTGTTATGGCATCGCAATATTCTTTGTCTACTTGGTGATTACTTACCAAAGTGTTATACAGAGCTCGCTTGTTAAGCAAAATATGGTTTAGATAACGTTGACTTCCTGTGTCTACGCTCTTATGTGTTGACACTGTCCTCTGTCGCAGTGTTATGTCCTCTCTTGGTGTCGCAGTGTTATGTCCTCTCTTGGTGTCGCAGTGTTATGTCCTCTCTTGGTGTCGCAGTGTTATGTCCTCTCTTGGTGTCACCGTGTACAGACATTCCTCTTACCGCTGAAAACGTATTCTGAAGTCCACGCTGACTTCAAATTTCCACACAAATTGAAATAAATATATTTCTCTGCCACCAGGTCCATAAAGTGGAAGTTAGCTTATATATAGATAAACAGAGAGAGAGAGAGAGAGAGAGAGAGACCTTTATTTATTGATTGATTGATTGACCTTTATTTCAAAAGGGTTAAGAATTGGGCACGAAGGCCCGTCTGACATTCTGCCCTTAGAGCGAGAGATGGAGAGAGAGAGAGAGAGAGAGAGAGAGAGTTGGAAAGTAGTGACACAATGTCAGTTTTAGAGCTCTTGGAAGTGTAATCAGCAGTGGGTTTGTACATGAAAGTAAAAAAAAAAATAAATAATCGTCGTCTGATCAAATGTAAAATCTAAACTTGAATGATTTAGATTCAGTCTCATAAAACATTTCACATTTTTGTTTTCAAATCTACTTTCCAAACTCTCAGGTTTATTGTTTGTCTTAAATCTGAGATATTACCTAATGGATCAAGACACTTCTTGAATATCAAATCAAGTTTCAAAATCGTAAGAGCACCCGAATATCCAGGAAAATTAATAGAGAAAATTCAATTTTCTAAAGTGCATGCTCCATCAACTACAGCGAATCTCTCGTTCTTTCGAGACTCTTGTATCCTTTCTCAGTGCCCTCCGTTCTGTGATGGCCTCTAGGTTGTAGAGACTTTTCCTTCTAGCACTAAAAACTTCTTCAGAGTACAGACACGGGAAATGATGTTTGACCACACCTTATTTGTTGACAAAAGATCAAAATTTCCGCTCCAAATTAGACAGCACTCACGTAACCTTCAACACAATGGAGGATGCCGATAATGAAGGAAATACGAAACTAAGCTTGTGGATAGACTGAGTAAAAGGTTTTCAAACATTCGATGCGAATTAAAACACGAGGAAAGTAGAGTTTTTTTTTAAAAAGAAAAATGCCAAAAGCCACTGTATGTATGTATGTATGTACGTATGTATGTATGTATGTATGTACGTACGTATGTATGTATGTATGTATGTATGTATGTGTGAATGTATGTATGTGTGAATATATGTATGTATGTATATATGTATGTATGTATGTATGTATGTATGTATGTATGTATGTATGTATGTATGTATATATGTATACGCAAACTATCATACAGTTTAAAGGAAATATTTTTGTGATTCAAATAACAGTCTATTTTTCTACCGCAGACTGGTTAATGGTTAAGATTCACAGTGATCTCTATAAGGATGACGCCTTTCATTTTGGGTACACTCTAGGAATTTAAATCCGACGTTTTAACCCGCTCCTATTTCTTTTTAATTCTGCATTCCATAGTCCTGTTTTTTTGTTGTTAGCGTTAGGGTTGGCGAGCTGTAGCTAACCAAGATCCTGTCCGACCTCGCCCGGCAACAGGCCTAGCCTGGCTAACGGGGAAGGTTAACTCCGAAGTGCCCACACCATTGGAGTTCCAAAGAAGCAGTTCACACCCCTTGCCTTTCAGCTCCACTTACGGGCTGGGAAAAAAATTAACCGCTCTAAAGTCGGCTGCAAAGAACATCAACTCGCAGTTACAAGAAGAAGAAGAAGAAGAAGAAATCTGGATAAATTGTGCAGTTTTTTTGTTTGTTTTTTTTAGATCATGCTCTGCACCCCAAAGTTGAGTTCTTGGTTCTTGGTAGAGAGGGCAGAGATACAGAATGTGTCCAGTTCTAATCCCTCTGGATGCCTGGGCTTGAAGATTTCGTTTTTTTTTTTTTGCCTGCAGACAACTCCATAGATAACGGAGACCCTACGGCAACAACAATGATAACCGGTAGGGCTGGCTGGAAATTTCGAGAATGGATCTCCATATTTTTGTGAACCGATTTCAAACGATATTGTGTTTCTTATATATGGTTTGCGAAATTCGCGTGGTCGCGTAACGCTCTTCACCAGCCAGCTTCATCTAAAGTTCACAGTGAAGAAGATGGGGACAAGATAATGGCATCTCCTTAATTATTTAGAGCGATTTACGGAAATCTTGTCTTTTTTAAAAAGCTTCCAAATACAATACATTCTGGTCTTGTTAAAAATTCTGTGAAACCAAGCGCTTTGTTCGATTGTTCAGCGCTGATGATATCAACGCTGTTGATAGCATGTGGCGATGAAAGCGGGTTGTCATGATTTTCTTCAGTTCCCAGTTGTTGTTGTTGTTGTTGTTGTTGTTGTTCATCTTCTTCTTCTACTTCTACTACTACTACTACTTCTTTCTGCTGTGTAGTGTTACGTATCACAGGTAATTTGATTATCGGTGTCTTATTTAGAGCACATGTTTAGGTCTCATTTATCCCTCTTCAAGATGTCGTCCACCAGCTTCATCCATCTCTTTCTGTGGCCGACCTCTTTGTCTGCCCACCTGAGTTTCAGGTGCTATTCTTGTGTTGCTCTCTCTCTCTCTCTCTCTCTGAACCTTAAGTGCCCAGGGCACATGGGGCTTCCGCAAGGGTTTTCCACAAATGCCTGTCCTTTGCCTTTTTTTCTGCTCTTGCCTAGGTGAGCCCTCTATTGCTCAAAGTCCTCTCTGTTGTTCTTCTCCATGTCTCTTTTGGTCTACCCTTACTTCTGTTCCCCTGTGGTGTTCATCTTAGTGCTGTTTTTGGTAGTGAGTTATCAGTCATTCGGAGCACATGTTCCAACCATCGCCAGCGTCTTTCCTCAATAATTACTGTCAGTGGCTTCATCTGCATCTCTGCCAACAAGATGTTATTTCTTATGGTGTTTGGCCAAAATATTTTTCTAATTCTTCGTAAACATTTAGTCTGGAAAGAATTCAACTTGTTTTCTATGGTTTTGGTGATTTTCCAGCATTCACTTCCATAGAGTAGTACACTTAGAACATTATTCTTAAATATCCTGATTTTCGTCTTTACGCTTAGTTTTTTTTATTTCCATATAGTCTGTAGTATAGCAAAAGCCTGGTTTGCTCTAGTAAGTCTGCTGTTGATGTCCTCTGTGCTGTCTTCAGTTTCTACTACTCTACTGCCATGGTATGCAAATTCATTGACCTCCTCCACTAACTTGCTATCACTGAGTACATTTTTGTTGTTCACATTTTGCTTCATTAACTTTGTCTTTCCTACATTGATCTTTAGTCCTATGTTGTTTGCATTCTGAGTTAGCTTGTTTATTTTATCTTGCGTTTCTTTGTGGCTGCTTGACAGTAGACAAATGTCGTCCGCAAAGTCAAGGTCCTCCAGCACTGTGTTGAGGGTCCATTGTAATCCTCTGCGTTTGTCTGATGTTGCCTCCTTCATTAACCAGTCTATTGCCAAGATAAATAATGTTGGTGATACTACACATCCCTGCTTCACTCCTGTTTGTACCCTAAAGCTGCTGGAGGTATGTTCTCCACAGATCACTTTGCACTGAAAACCCTCGTATAGGGCTTTGATTACATTCACTATCTTATGGGGGAGGCCATGCCATCTTAGGATTTTCCACAGTGCATCTCTATTGACACTGTCAAAGGCTTTCTCAAAATCTATAAACAATACATATGTTGTGCTATGCCACTCATTTGCCTGTTCTAATAGTTGTCTAAGTACAAATATGTGGTCTATGCATGATCTTCCTTTCCTAAATCCTGCCTGCTCTTTTCGAAGTTTTCCTTCAAGTGCTGGTACAATTCTGTTGATGATTATTCTGCAAAATACTTTACTGGTGAGTGGCAGTAGGGTAATGCCTCTCCAGTTCCCGCAATCTCTGAGGTCACCCTTCTTTGGTAGTTTTACTATAAGACCAGTTTTCCACTCATCTGGAGCTTTTTCTAGATCCCAAATTTGTTGTAATATCCGGCAAAGTTGTTTTAGTGTTTCTGTTTCATCTGCTTTCAACATCTCAGCAGTCACTTCATCTTCACCTTGTTCTTGTGTTGCTAGGAGACGAGAATTCTTTTCCATGGCTTACTTAAGAAAACAATTCGGCTTTCTTTCCTAGAGAGTTGAATTGTTAGGCTTCTAAAAAAAAAAAGTCTATTATATTACGACTCGGACACCTGTCTATACGCCAAAGCTGGCAGCAAACAAGATCAAACAAATCATCCAGTAAACTACCAAGAGGCGAAAACCATAATCCGTAACCAGTGCAGTTCTGAATGGAAGAAACAACTGAAACGCAATAACTAACCAGATGCAATACACCAACTACAAAGACATCAGCAAAACCATCCTCCGGTGAGTCAGGCGCATGCGATGCCAGTAACATCTTCTTGAGCTACATCTTTCCTGTTTTTTTTTCAGTCTCGATGTTCTCTTTTATTAATCTCTCTCGTGTCTCTTAATACGACCAAAGTACGTAGGATAACTCTTGTCTTCTTGGTGGAGCTGACCAGACAAAGTTCTGATGATTTTGGAGCATCAGAACATTTTTTTAAACAGTTTTTGTTTTGTTTTGTTTTTGCTTCTGAAATACTTATTTTGAAAGTACGTCTTCAACGAATAAAGACATAAACTTTTCCAGCAGTGCTGTCTGGTTAAATGAAATATTTACTCAAATTAGTCTGGTTTCATAACTCAGAGAATGTTTTTTCCTCTCATGTAGCCGCAAAGCATTCAGGAGATCTTGATATTACTCTTATGACACAAAAATGTTTCTTTCCGTGTCACGACTTCCTTCATAAGCGTCAGCATAAAAAGCTGATTTGACACAGAAGCTAATCAAAATGACTGTCCGCTGTTTTTGATGTCTACGCACTCTACACTACCGGAAAACCGAACAAACAGAATAATTAAGCTCTTTGGTCTCCCTTGTTTTCGTACTGAACTCGATGCGCCATTGGCTCTCTTCCGCCTGAAGTGAGCCTATAATTTTGGTTGCGTGATAAATCATATCTCTAGAAGACCTCCCAGAATTCCTACAAGCAATGCACGTAACAAAATGTAAAAATTTGTCTCCGAGATCGAGCAGCCTAATTAAATCTATGACAGAGAGGGACTGTTTAAAAATGGCGGGCAACCAATTACACTGTCTGTAGTAGTACTTTCAGTCACAGTCAAATCTTATGAACAAGAGGAAAAGAACCAGGCTGAATTGTTTCGAATCACGAACTCTGTGGGGAGTCTTAACCGAAATTGTCACAACGTGTGAGAGAGGAAAAAAAAATGGTTTCTTTGAACACAGCTTCATTCTTTGTCAAATGACCACCCACTTTGATTTCGTGATTCTAAATCTGACATCCCAAGAAAAACTTTTGGCTTGCGGGCAAATCTATTATTAAGACAAAAATGAAAAAAAAAAAAGAATTAGGAAGGGGAAAAAAAAGAAATCAAAGTACCAGATTAACAGATCTGAAGTTTAGGAAATATTTTGTTGAAGCATAACATCAAAGAGACTTCCCTGACGTCTTGTTAATGACGTCACCACTGTTGCTGTGGTAAAAGTATTTCAGAATGTGGAAAAGAGTCACTCTAAATCTCCTGAACGTTGTTAAAGTTATCTTTCTTGTAGAACAGATAGCTCCGATTTGCGCTTCAGATGTTGCCTTTTCCCCTAAGATAAACCAAACATCCAAAATTGATCGTCCGCTCGTTCGTTGTTCCGGGAAAAAAGACTTCATCACAGTCGTGGCACTCCCACATCTGCCAGACCCTCATCCGAGAGATTAAATAAATATGCACCAACAGTTCTATCCTAGCTTTGTCAAAATACTGTTCTACCTCTCCCGCTGCTGTTCCTAAAAACAGGCTCAAGTCGGTGGTGGAGCCTACAGATAGGCTTTTTTCTCGGGGCTCCACTCTTGGTCTTCACGCTAGCCACTGTAACCCCCCCCCCCCCATGTTGCTTGTACTTCAGCATCTTCACTTCGGCGGCTACAGAAAATATCCTGCTCCCAGCTCTACTGAGATAGAACAGCAACGACCTAATAAGCTTGGATAAATAGAACAGCAACGACATAATAAGCTTGGATAAATAGAACAGCAACGACCTAATAAGCTTGGATAAATAGAACAGAAACGACATAATAAACGTGGATAAAGAGAACAGCAACGATATAATAAGCTTGGATAAATAGAACAGCAACGACCTAATAAGCTTGGATAAATAGAACAGCAACGACATAATAAGCTTGGATAAATAGAACAGCAACGACATAATAAGCTTGGATAAATAGAACAGCAACGACATAATAAGCTTGGATAAATAGAACAGCAACAACCTAATAAGCCTGGATAGACAGAACAGCAACAACCTAATAAGCTTGGGCAGATGTCACATCCAAGAGGTTCTTTTTTTCATAACCAATACCTCACGTGGATTGCCCTGCTTGTTCCCATTCTCCCTTCTCCACAATATCGATATCATCATCATCATCATCGTCATCATCATCATCATCATCATCTGGTTCTATTAGAAACTAATATGACTCTGAAAGTTGTCAACTGCAAGTTTGACTTTACTTACTGACAGCTTGAAATACAACAGCTGAAATAAAACTTTCTAAAGAGTAATTTTTCAGAAATTCAAATATCTTGGCATAGTAATAATTTCAGATGAGAAATGCAATATAGAAATTAAGAACATATTAGGCCAAGCAAAGACTGCATTTCAGAGAATGAGAAATATATTATGCAACACATCCTTATCAATGAATGTTAGAAAACGAGTCCTAAAATGCTATATTGAACCTATCTTGTTATATGGAAGTGAACCATAGACTATAAGCAGGTCTGTGCGAAAATCATTGGAAGCAGCAGAAATGTGATTTATTAGAAGAATATTGTGACAGCACAAATAATTAAAAGTGAATGTTTGAGAAGAGCTGGAGATAAAAAAAAATCTTGTCAAAAAGTAAGAGAGAGACAATGTACTTTCATAAGACATGCAATGAGAAGAGGAGGCATTGAAAATATTATAACAACAGGAAAAATAGAGGAAAGAAAAATCAGGGGAAGACCGAGAGAAATGATACTGGAGAGTCCGACGGGATGGTGTGAGAGGAGATCACCAACTGATCTAATGGCCTACACGAAGGATCGTGTACTCTGGAGAAGCATAATAGCGAACGTCAGTCAGCACGGCCCCTGATGATGATGATGAATTTTTCAGTGTTCGAAACTGTTCAGAGAGTAACCTCCATATCCCCATCAACTGGTTCCCATTACCCTAGGGATTACGGATATCCCCCCCCCCCAGTTTAGAGCCCCTGCCCCTTACACTTATTATAATCACTTGTGAAAGTTAAAACTCTCTCTCTTCTTGTCTCTCACAACCTTCCCCCCCCCCCCCTACATAAATCTTTACAACTCAGGTGAAGAAGTTCTCATAACTACAAGATGAAACATCACCGATTAAATAAAACCACTAGTACGAGAAGTTCCTTCAACATCAGAAACCAGAAGTCAGGTATTCACCAATCATCGGAAAATTCAAGGAAAAAGAAACAGAGAAATTACTGAGGAAAAGTATCTTAGAGGGCTTACCGAGCAGCACGGAGGGGGGGGGGGGGAAGGGCCCACAAGCGGAAGAGAAATACCAAGGACTGCACAGAATCGAGAAACACAAATTAGTTAGAAAGGTCCTGAAAATACTCCTATTTCAGGACCACCAAGGGGTTAAGTTTCCACATGTTCTTCATACAATGAAGCCTTATATTTGGATTATCTCTGGGAACTCAGACAAACTACTGCAAGCCACTCCCACCCTAAAACATATTATAAGGATAATAATATGAAAATACCCTTGCTATGATAATAGCAAAACAATTATAGTATCATTTTGTTGGGAAATTATATAATAATGTGAACCATCACAATAGTAATAACAATAACGGTTGAATCAGTGCAAATGTGACACGAGACTTGTTATCACAATTTGATACCGACATGATAATTGAAATGTGACAACGTAATATGACGACCATGACCATATGAAATTTACGCAGCAATCAGCATACAGCGACAAAAGTATAAATTTCAGCCTCGGAGACAACGAAATCTATTGCCTCAGTGAGCACTCAGCTCGCGTGTCCTTTTTTTTCACAATTTAGTCCATTTATGCGGAGACATTGTCACCTCCATAATCGATTCAACATTCAAAAATTGCTAGAGCTAAACTGTACAACAAGGTCGCCGAATCTTCAAGATTAGGGAAAAAAAAAACATACTTCGTTATTCTAACGAGATCTGCAAGGAAGGACGGATAGCAGGGACAAACAAAAAAATTTGTTTCCAACAAAAAAAAAAAAAACATTTCGCTCACCGTCCGGATTGCAAAACTTGTTAAATTTTTGAACATTTTTACATCTTAATTATTGTTTCATAAACTTCAGTTAGTTTCCCCCCACTGTAGGAACATCTGAAGGAATAACAGGGCAGACATGGCTTGGACGTTGATGTAATGCCCGGAGATGCCCTGGGCTACTATATATTGAGTGTTAATAAGCTTAAGCTTTCTGCTACGTTCCTTTTTCATAGAAAAGATGTATTCAGATGTGTTGGGGAACATCTGGTGCTTCATCTAGCGCGCTGTGTAAACGTGCTTTCTGATCTTCTTGTTCTTCTTTTATCTCCCTTGAACTGTGAGCTTGTGCTCTTTGCAGCAGGCGCGGTGATGGTGTTGAGGCAGAGCATCCTGTGGGGAAAGGAGCTGGATAAGGCGGCCATTTTTTTCAGTCCATGAGTGGGGATGAGGGCGGGGTGCCGGGGGTGCAATGCTTCTCTGGCGCCATGGCAACTGGCGACCCCTGCCTCGTTAGGCAGGTCTGTTACTGGGACCACCAACGGAGAGGTGGGACAAGGTCCTTATCAGCTATGAAACTAGCATGTCAGCTATGGATCGCGGATTGCTAAATCGAACAGCGTCTTTATCCCCGACCCTTAACTTATCTGATCCCTTTTCTTTCCTCTCAGTTTTTCATATTCATGTATAATTTCTGCATGCGATTACAGCAGTCAGAAATTGGCTTCCGTAGCATACATGAATATGCGTAAAAGTTATAATACAAGTATACACTCTGCTTTAACAAGGGGAAATCAGTAGGTCGTTGACATCGTAATCTACGCGTACACCGTCATCCAAAGCGAAGACGAACTTTTGAATATTGTTCGAGAGCTTAACTTCTTGGGAGGATATAGTACTGGCTTATGGCATTTCACAAGAGACTCGAAGAATCTGGAGAACAGAACACGGCAATAAATATATATGGAGGGAAAATCTAGATTCTTAAATCTAAAGTCTCAGTCTTATGTCTGATTTCACACTCTGCCAGGCGTGCGTCACAAATGTTTTTTTTTTCGGCAGTAGAAACACGAAAGCTGACAAAAGATCTGGGGGCGTTATGAAACTGTTTTGATGACGAAGCAAGGACAAAAATACTAAGAATAACGTAGGAAGACTTAGGAAAAACAGAAATCCTTGAACTTAGCAAGGATAATTGGCGATAATCTTGCGATTAAACAACGGAGATGGAATTCGCTGGACCACATGCTGTGCAGCAACAACAGCTGTAATAATAACTGTAGCATATCTATATTAACTAGGCAGCATCGGTGTAGATATAATTTAACACAACCGTGGCAATCATCGGCTTTTTTTTTAACTATTAGTATCGAACAGGAGATTTTCTAGTGTTTCATATCACAGCAAAATGAACCCATGCACGTCAGAGAGTGTGTTGTTAGGAGATTTTATTGATACCATTGCGAATGTCAGAGATCACACGGTCTGAAATGTCTGATGCAATAAGCTGGGGGGAAGACAGAAATCATGTTAACTTTACAACTTATTATCGCTGAATCGCCCGACTCTACGGCTGTTCAAGAATGCTATGAGGGCGCTACAGAGCAGCGGATGTTGAATTAATAGACAAATTATTCCCCCTGTTTTCATTATTCACGGCGCCAAATATGGTTTTACGTTCCCGGCTGGTTTATCAACAACCCCGCCAAGAGTTATACATCTTGTCGGAAACAAAAGCGCGATGATTTTTTTTTTTTTTTGTGAAGGGACTTCTGAAATTATCAGCTGGAACCAGAGAGGATATCGCCAAAAATAATTATACTCCCACTACATTCGTTTATTCAATCGTCTCTTTTTTTTTTTTTTTTTGCTGTTGTCCCTGGTCTTGTTCCATCTCCCTGGAAGTGCGGGCAGGATGTTCTTTGCAGTGAAGGTTTTGAACCACGAGCTTCGTGCTGAATGGGGGATAGGCTACAGCAGCCGTTTTTTTACGCACTTGGAGTGAAGACAAGACCAGATCGTTCAAGAGTAACAAGTTACAAATTTTCGTTGAAGAATTTTCTGAATGGGCAGAGCACTTCTCCATAACATGAAGAGCGTATTTTCCTTCATGCGACCTTTAATTTTCTGAGCAAACCTCCCCAAGTAGACACTTTGGCGAATGTATAGAAGTACGTGAGATAAGGAAATAGTTCTGGTCGCAGTTTTCAAGGAAATAGAAGAAGTTTCTGTCCTACCTTGCAAGTTAAAACAGGTAAACACACAGACTGAAGTGGTGCTGGCGTCGATTTTTCCCTGACCTGTCGGCACGCTGAAAGGTGCTCAGCATCATACCTGGCTTCCTTTTCTTTCTTAGCCCAAGAAGAAACCAGGTACCCATTTCTTCAGCTGAATGACTGCGGCATCTGGACAATCAATCTTCACCATGAGAGGGAATCCACTAACAGCTCTAACCAAATAAACTCAGAGAGTTTAAATACGCCTGATCACGGCATTGTGCATACTGAAGAGAGGTGCATCGAAGCGTGCCGAATAAAGAGATTGCATTACCTTAGTTTGTCAATATTCTCGAATCCTTTATTGTTTTTTAAATTATTAATGAACCTCTTCGATGTAAAGGAGTGTGTGCGACAAAAGTCACAGAAGCTTGCTCAGGTCGTAGTAAGAAACAGTGTGGACACGTCTCGTGTACCAGTGACACGACAAGCCTCAGGAAAGCGTGAGTGTGTAGCTAAATGCATCTTTCCATATTTAACACAGGTGAAATGTCTTCTCCCCTGTGGTTCCGATAATACTGAAGAAACGACAGTAATGAAATATACATCAGATTTAATGAAGATATAAAGACAAGTGCTGATCCTGAATAGCAGAACAGGAAACGGTCATAGTACACAACTTTGTGAACTTGTTAACCAGCTTCGGCAACGTGTAAAATTGGCACTGACGTTCTAAAACATGAGTCGGCAACCGTTTGCCCGCAGGACAAAACAGGCCCGCGGTAAAGAACCTAGCGCCTCTATGTTGATAAATGTGGCCACTCACAGACATGGCATTCAGAATCTTTCCGAAAGATGGTAGATGACCCCTGTTCTAATACGTTCATGCTGAATTATGTAGGACACCTACATAATAACTTGGATGCCTGATGCGGCATGCGGCTGGGCATATCTGGGGTTTGCAGTGAAGTCGAAGTCTGAACTTTGAACTTTATGTAGAAAGAACAACAACCAGTGTTAGTAATAGATCTTCAACTTCAACTTTACGAAGCATCAGCACTTCCTATAATTCGTGCATCGCCTTAGGTTTGAATCTACAGGAAAAAAAATTGCGAACATGTAAAATGATTACCACGTCAACAACTAACGCCTTTGAAAACTTTAGACATTTATGATAATATTGATTTTCTAAGCAGTTTTTAAAAAATTCCTTGATACAACCTAAGATAATAAAGGCACATTAAAAAGATGCATCCGTTTCTGTTCTAATTATGCTAACTAGAATCATGGGCAATTTTTTTTTACATATTTTATAAAAACTAAAAAAAAAACAAACAAACAAACAACACAAAATTTTACCATTAATTCAGTGTAGGGTTTCAATGTCTAATTTGATTGGTTGATTTATTTCATCCTCGTATTATGAGGTAATACTGGCATATCGATCACCTGTTATTAGAATAAATATATCAGATATATTTTTATAGTTTCTTTTTGTGATCCTAGTCGATTTGTTGTAGAACAATGCATTTGCAACCATGCGCTCTCTTGAAACGCTTTGGTGTTATAGGAACAAGCCTTCTGTAACAAAATGGTAATCTATTTTGCTGATTACAGATCATGAAATGATCAGTTATTGAGGCAAGGCTATTTTGTCCTATACGCTTTGCTTGAGATAATACAACAGTATGGTTTACAGAAAATAAAACGCCAAGTAAAAAATAGTGGATAACGTTCTGATTTTTTAGAATCACTACCTGCATTGACTCAAAATGTCTCACTCAGACGAGTGTCCATATGGCAGTGGAGTCCATACTCCAGAACATATCCTACAAGAGTGCCTATACCATGCAGACCTGAGGCGTGAGACATGGCCAGAGGACACAAGCTTGGGGCAAAAGCTTTGGGGCCTCCTATCAGGATCAGGAAAGGACTGCGGGCTTTGCCATGTCGACAGCGATCAGGATCTGAAGAGACCAACAACCTCGAACGCAGAAGAAGAAGAAGAAGAAGAATCGTTATTTTGCAGTATATACGTTTGTAATTGTTTGTGAAGACATGAAACTATCTTTTTCCAGTTTCGTTGCAAGGAAATGACACTCAGCGCAGAGACGCAGTGTGATATGGCCGGTTCTGATATGCGTATACTAGTATGCCTGGCTGCAGATATGTTACAAGCTTTTATGAACAATCCAGAATTATCTGCTGTGCCTTAACATACGCTCAAAATGAATAGAGTAATTTACCCTTATTCTTTCTCTATTCAGTTGTAAGAAATTAATTTACCTGCAGCTTCGTTTCGTTTCAGGTTTTACTTGTTTCTCCATTTCCATTTCTTGTGTTTTCTATGTGAAACCAAATACATGAAATATTTAAACACAAGAATTTACAATCGGACTCTATGAATTACTGTTTTTTTTTAAATTTACATGTTAATTCGAACCCTTTGTCTGACACACAAAGAAAAGATCAGATATGGAGACAGATTTGTGAAAATATCCTATAGAGTAGAACAAGGGTTGGCTAGAAACAAAAATGACTTCAAATATCGTGGGAGTTTTTTGTTGTTGTTGTTGTTGTTTTTGTTTTTGTAATGATTCTAAGGAAAATCGGGGGCAACAAAGGTCCCTTACTAGAGAATGGTCTATATCAGTGTTTCTCATGCAGTGTTTCGCAAGAGAGCCGGAGCTCAACCGGCAAATTCTAACAGAAAAAAAAAAATCCTTCACTTTACAAAACGTCTTTTAGCTGATTTACGGGATTTTATCTGAATAAAGACTTTCACCAGCCTTATATACATGTAAGTAACATGTATAAATGGCACTAACACCATATCCGTATGTGCTTCTAAGGCATGACAGGATTACCTTTACTTTACTTTAACACGTAAAAAGACTTTCACCGGCCTAATATACATGTAAGTAACATGTATAAAGACTTTCACCAGCCTAATATACATGTAAGTAACACGAATAAAGACTTTCACCAGCCTAATATACATGTAAGTAACATGTATAAAGACTTTCACCAGCCTAATATACATGTAAGTAACATGTATAAAGACTTTCACCAGCCTAATATACATGTAAGTAACATGTATAAAGACTTTCACCAGCCTAATATACATGTAAGTAACACGAATAAAGACTTTCACCAGCCTAATATACATGTAAGTAACACGAATAAAGACTTTCGCCAGCCTAATATGTAAGTAACACGAATAATGTTTCTCAATGAACAAAGATCTGAGCCGCTAAACGGGCCCCTATTTCACACTGAAAAAAAAATTCTGATTTAATAAAATTTTTAATTTCTCTCCAATTTTTAATTTTAGCAGATTTTACTATAAAAAATACCCACTATAATTGAAAATTAATATAGTCTGTGGCGTAAACTATAAAATTCTGTAAGTTTACTTATATTTACAAGAATGGTAAAACAGCATTAAAAGCGCGGTGTGCCACAAAATAACAGTACGTCTCCAAGGATTCTGCAGTCTGAAAAGCTGGAGAGCCACTGATCTAGATTTCATGTAAAATGATTTGTGAGCATAGATATTTTAATAGCCTCAAAAACATGCTATTCTGTGCATGACCACCACGCACAAAGCGACAGAGATCTATTCGATTTGACATTTGAGAATGCAGAAAAAAATTATTCGGATTACAAAACTAAATCTACACGATTGTTCCTCTAGCTAGGCAGTCGACCATTAAGCTTTGGCTCTACCTGCTTGTCCCGGCAATCGATGACGATTTGATCTACGCTAAGATATTTCTCTGTTTGTGGAGATGGAATCCAACAAAGCAAGAAATCGTTAGCACATCTGTCCCGTATATCGATGATGAATGATTATTATATGGCCTTATTATAATTACCTCCGTGGTGCGTTTGTCTACAGCTGGGACCGGAGTAATATTAATGAAGTCATTTATTGACTGCTGTCAGACCCTGGTGGGTGGAAATTTGTATTGATACTGGCATTGATCTCTGTTAATGGTGAGTGCGAGCGACTCCGAAGATTAGAAGACTTTATCTTTGGCTTATTTTACCCTCTGACATTATAAAGTAATTTATAGAAGACACCTTCGACATCTACATTCCATTTCAAATAAAAAACTTACTATTGAATTGATATTACTAAATAAAAAAATGTTCGGCGCACCAGAAAACGATGCACAATACACGATATGGACAATAAGTTTAATATGCATGTAAACAGGTTTGCAGATCTTCCAATCCCTTGATATTTTAGAACAGTGCGAGATAGCGAAGTTAATTAATGCGCTGTTCTCTCGTGGCTAGGCGGCTACTCGTCCTCCGGAGTCCGTGGTTCAAGTCTCAGGTAACTGTCTTGTCATTTTTCTTTCTCTCACGTCTAAAAGTGTTTTGTTGATATTTTTCGGGGTCTAACCATGCAACATTGTGTTCTAATACTTTACTGATATATTAGAACGTGACTACCTGTCAAGTGTGCAGAAGATAAAGTAGAAAAACGTGATATAAAGTAGTGGTAGTATTTCAAGGCCCTTTGATCCCATTATTAGAATATATTGAAAGAAACTGCTTGAGTCAGTCACGAGAAATAATTATAATTATCTATTCAACCAGCTCGCCAAAGGCTCGTTTTCTTCTGACAACATGCAGTGTGTTATAGGCAATATTAGAACTCATAATCACTAATAAGCAATCAACCACCCATAGTTGACAGGTTAGAATTAGGGTTGGCAAACTATAACTGTTGAAGAGCCTGTCCTATCTTTCAGTTGGTACTTCAAGTAACAGGATTAGCTTGTCCAATGGGGCAGGGATCGCTATAGAAGTATTGCACATCCCCTGCCCCTTTAGATGCATTCAGAGACTGAAATAAGCCGCCATAACCCGCTCCCCAGCCCAGACGATGCATTGACTCAAAAGAACACCGTTTGCAGATCCAGAGAAGAAGAAGAAGAATGCCAAAACCGCCATAACATTTTCAATGACTCGCATTTACAAAATAACAAACCCACATGCTGGTAAAAGAAACGCTTTGAATTTAAACGATTTTAAAAAAAATCCTAATAACAGTTACTTCAATTAACTCTTTATTATCGTAAAACAATTTTTATGAGCAAACAAATTAACATACTCCATTTTCTAATTGTTATACATTTCAAAAAGTACTCTATTCTTCTTCCCATGATGCTTTGCACGACATAATAAGGGACATAGACAAGTCCTCTTGGATCATGCAAAAGATAATTATTGTTTTACTGTAACCGGTATCCAAGCATTCCGGGCATTCCTATAAGTACTCCACCTTCCCTTCCAACACCTATCGAAGTGTGCGCCTGCTGATGGAGCCGGTCACACGCTGGCTGTGGGTAACACTCGCTAAATCGCTTCTTTCTGAAAAACGTCCTCTTCTCCCCCAGTTCGATCATCCCCCTGATGTGACTGTTGTCATTCAAACCGATGTTGTCCTCCATACGCGGGCTGTCCAAGGTGGCTCTTGCAGTCTCCTCCTTGTTCATCCTTAGGGTGCCTTGAGCTGATGCCATGCCTGCCATCTTGTCGGCTTTCTCATTGCCTTTGACTCTCTTTGAATTTGTTGTTTCACTGTAACTCACAGTCATAATACGAGAGTACTGAAACTATTACCTATCACAACTCTGACTTCAGTCCGACTGAAGCAGCAATTCAAAATTTAAAAGCATCTCTTGTTTAAAGATTGCTCTTCGTTTAAACAGGATGTTTACCCATATTTAGTGAATAATCTGAAAACATGGATTAGAAAACAAAACAAAACCGGTGATGCGCTTTGGAACAAGAATGCCAGTGGCGCTGCTCCAAGCTAAGACAAATGATGATAAATATGTGTAAGAAGATAATGGATAAGAAAATAAAACACCTTTAAAAAAAAAAAATTACACACTACTGTCAATGCATAAGAAGCTGAACAGGGTTTTCCTCACAAATTAAAAAAAAAAACTTATATTGTATATGTCTGTGTGAATCACTTTCTTCATCATCATCAGGTGCCGTGCTACTAGGTGTCGGCGGTCATTCTCTTTCACAGATCTCGGAGTCTTGATTTTTCCAATAGCTCAACTGATGACTTTTTAAATATGCCATCGCTTTAGATTGTGGATTTTTTTTTTCTCTCTTGGGTTTCCCAAGCCTTTTTTTCCACTGATATTTCCTGTTGTTATGATATTTTCAAGCCCTCCTCTTCTCGTTATATGCCCAGGGAACGATGAATATCGTTTTTTTTTTCTTATGGATTTAATTAGATTCATTTCTACACTTCCTTTTTTAGACATTTCCTATCTGTCATCTTAGATGTCTTCTATTTTTATTCCTGCTTGTCATCTTAACATTCTTCTAAGAAACTCTGTTTCCTCTAGTGATCTTTGCAGTGATCTGTTCATTGTCCATGATTGACTTCCATGGAGTACTGACTTCCATAGAGTAAGATAGACTTAACACAGCATTTTAAATTTCTTTTTTTTAACGTTCAATGATAGAGACATATTACATAATGTGTTTCTCATTTGTATGAAAGCTGTTTTGGCTTGTCATATTGTATTGATTTCAGATGTGAGTTTTCCAGTTGATGATACAAGATAAGTTCAAGGGAAATAACCTTTAAAATGACTGCAATCCTAACTTTTAAATTACATTTAGTGCCCTTTATTGTGAACTGTATTTCTGACTGGATTGTTCGTTTTCCTACTCTGAGCTCTTTAAATGTTTCTGTTTCTTCTCGTTGACAATAAACAAAAGATGCAGGCTCACTTCCATTAATTTTTGCTTCGGTTGTTTTTGCATGCGGTCTGAGGTGGTATCACCCAGCATGCTTCGAAACCAGTCCCTAATCACTCCAATGGCCCCAACCACAGAGGCAAATCTGATTTTCTGGTAACAGCCACCAGTCAGTGCCTCGCCGATAACAGAAGCCGCCTAGCGCTTGAGAAACGCTACATTCAGGAATATGGGACTCTGGAACCACATGATTTGAACTCGCAATTCTGTTATATCTAACATTCCCCTCTCTCACAATCGTATTCCCTCTGCATTAAGTTCCACTCCTTTCTCACTTGCTACACATATTTCAAAACCTCCTCATGGAATCAAATTACACCCCTCTACACCAACTGCAATCACCTATTCCACTTCCTTCCCGCTTGATTACCATTATATCATGCTCTCCCCTTTCTGCAGTCCCACCTCCCCCCCCCCCCCCCTTTTTTTTTACGACCCACCTACCATACATCACAAGTCTCCATTTAAACATTCACAACACTTCACCATGCGCATTTCTGGACACAGGTTCTTACAAGCCACAGCTAAGTTTTTTTTTTATTTTTAATGCCCGCATGGGCTTGCTAGATAGTTTTACCACGTGTGGTGAGCCACAGCTAAGTGCTCCATTTTTTTTTATTCTTTCTTTCCCATTTCTACTTTTACATAAAAATTTATGCGAATTTATGTTTTATCCTCCTTCTCTTTTTCTTTGTTCTGTGTGTTTTTTGTATAATTACGTTCACGCCGAAACGTCACAACTGTGTGCTCGTAAAGCTGTTTCTACTTTTTTCCTAGTTTATACATTTTGTTATCACAGCTTTATTGCAGTGGCTTCGTGTATAGTTATATACTTAGTTGTGTATACTTATACACTAATTATTTATGTGCCCTTAAAGTCAGAGACTTTAAATGTTTATGGTATCTTGTTGTATGGCATTGTTTTAAATAAAATCAGTTGTGCTAGTAAACTTATTTCCTGTCAACGATGAACGAAACTCAGCTAGAAAGACTTGCCATGATTTCAGTTGCGCGTGATATCGGTCAGTGAAATCTCTACTTAGAATATGAAGCGTCAGTAAGATACGGCACAGTGACTCAACAAATGTACCCATGATGTGGGGAGTGAGACAAGGATGTGTTCTGTCTCCAGGTCTATTCAACCTATACACAGAGAACATCTTCAAACACTCATATGAACTACCAGGACTGAACATGTGGGAGGGAAGAAATGTCAACAATTTAAGATATACAGATGATACATTCCTTCTGGCAGAAAACCCGTGGAACCTACAGAAATTAACAGATATGATACACAACACAAGTCAAGAATGGGGACTTGAGATCAGCATCAAGAAGACCAAAGTAATGGTGTCCAGCAGGAAAGACCAGAAGTCACAGATGGATATAACCATAAACAAAGAGAGACTGGAACAAGTGACAAACTACAGCTACCTAGGACATACATTAACTAAAGATGGGAGATGTGAGATGGAGATAAAGAAAAGAATAGGAATGGCAAAACATACACTCAACACCATGAAGACAACGGTATTATCCAGAAATCTGCCCATAAAAACAAAATTAAGATTTGTAAAATGTTATATCTGCTCTGTTTTACTGTATGAAACAGGAAACCTGGACTCCATTAGATGCAGATAAAGATTAATGCAGCAGAAATTTGCTTCTACAGAAGGCTAGGTCATATAACATGGAGAATGAAAAGAACAAACGTACACGTTTTAGAACAGCCCCAAGTGCAATATGAATTTCTCTAAGAAATAAGGATGAATAAAATAAAACATTTTGGCCATATCAAAAGACATAACAATATACTGAAGACCATACTAGAATGAAAGGTGGAAGAAAAACGAGCAAGAAGAAGAGAGAGATGTGGATGGGAAGATTACGAGATGGACAGGGCACAGCCTGGCTAGGTGCACCATCAAGGCGAGGGAGCGAGGGAGCTGGAGATTCATCACCACCAACTTTCGTTCTGGAGAAGGCACATGATGATGATGATGATGATGAATGACCGAAACTCGATTGGAAGGACTTGCCATGATTTCAGTTGCGCATGAAATCGGTCAAGAATTAGACTATACTTTTTTTCTGATTTTGCGAATATGAAAGCAAGGAAACTTTCTTTTAAGTGCTAGAAATAACGCAAAGACATTTGTGCTAAAAACTAAAACATATACAAACCATTGTTTGCGGTTTAAAAGTTCTTCGTTCTACATGTAATAAACATAATTTTAAACACGTTTATAGTTGGACAAGTAGTATATATATATATTCTGTGTTGTGGAATGGACTGTAAAATATTAAAGATCATTTTATGTTGGGGAAAAAACGCGACAAACATATTGTGAAACTACGTTATCTTACAATGAGGTCAGTCAGTTATTTGCATGTCCCTTGTGGAACTTTGCCTCCCTAACAGCTCTCCTTTAGACCTTTCGGTTGTAAGCAAGATGCCCTGCTGCTGATGCATCCATTTCCAGATTATCAACGATGCCATGCAGCCATCTTCACCTTGGTCTTCCTCTCTTTCTTTTTCCCATTATGTACCCTTCCAAGATGGTCTCCTCTAAATTATCATGACGTTTATTGTGTCCAAAATATTTTAGTTTTCTCTGTTTAATCCTTTTTACTAGCCAGCCGTCATTAATACTAAGTTCTTGTAGTATGGATGAAGGGCCTTCCATATTAAAAGCAGAAGTGGAAGAAACTATCAAACACATGCAGAACAACAAAAGCACCACGACTGGATAAAATCACCAAGGAAGAATTGGAAGTATTAGGAGAGCTTGGCATAGAAATAATTACCAAATTACTGAATGACATCTATAACTATGTCCCATCAGACCTTTTGCAATCATTGTCCTACCAAAGAAACAAGGTGCAGTTGAATGTGGCGACCATCGAACCATTAGTCTTATGACCCAGGTTACTAAAATCCTGTTTCGTATTGTCATGAGACGAGTCAAGGGCAAAATAAAACCAGAAATCGCTGAAGAACAGCGTGGCTTCGTCGAAGGAAAAGGCACAAGTAATGCCATATATATATATATATATATATATATATATATATATCTGAACCTTAAGTGCCCAGGGCACATGGGGCTTCCGCAAGGGTTTTCCACAAATGCCTGTCCTTCGCCTTTTTTTCTGCTCTTGCCCAGGTGAGCCCTCTATTGCTCAACATCCTTTCTGTTGTTCTTCTCCATGTCTCTTTTGGTCTACCCTTACTTCTGTTCCCCTGTGGTGTCCATCTTAGTGTTATTTTTGGTAGTGAGTTATCAGTCATTCGGAACACATGTCCCAACCATCGCCATCGTCTTTCCTCAATAATTGTTGTCAGTGGCTTCATCTGCATTTCTGCCAATGAGATGTTATTTCTTCTGGTGTTTGGCCAAAATATTTTTCTAATTCTTCGTAAACATTTAGACTGGAAAGAATTCAGCTTGTTTTCTATGGTTTTGGTGATTTTCCAGAATTCACTTCCATAGAGTAGTACACTTAGAACATTACTCTTAAATATCCTGATTTTCATATTTATGCTTAGTTTTTTTGATTTCCATATATTCTGCAGCATTGCAAAAGCCTGGTTTGCTCTAGTAAGTCTGCTGTTGATGTCCTCTGTGCTGTCTCCATTTTCTACTACTCTGCTGCCAAGGTATACAAATTCGTTGACCTCCTCCACTAACTTGCTATCTACTCTGAGTACATTTCTGTTGTTCACATTTTGCTTCATTAACTTTGTCTTTCCTACGTTGATCTTTAGTCCTATGTTGTTTGCATTCTGAGTTAGCTTGTATATTTTATCTTGCATATCTTTGTGACTGCTTGATAATAGACAAATGTCGTCCGCAAAGTCAAGGTCCTACAGCACTGTGTCAAGGCTCCATTGTAATCCTCTGCGTTTGTCTGATGTTGCCTCCTTCATTAGCCAGTCTACTGCCAAGATAAATAATGTTGGTGATAGTACACATCCCTGCTTCACTCCTGTTTGTACCCTAAAGCTGCTGGAGGTATGTTCTCCACAGATCACTTTGCACTGAAAACCCTCGTATAGGGCTTTGATTACATTCACTATCTTATGGGGGAGGCCATGCCATCTTAGGATTTTCCACAGTGCATCTCTGTTGACACTGTCAAAGGCTTTCTCAAAATCTATGAATAATGCATATGTTGTGCTATGCCACTCATTTGCCTGTTCTAATATTTGTCTAAGTACAAATATGTGGTCTATGCATGATCTTCCTTTCCTAAATCCTGCCTGCTCTTTCCGAAGTTTTTCCTCAAGTGTTGATACAATTCTGTTGATGATTATTCTGCAAAATACTTTACTGGTGAGTGGCAGTAGGGTAATGCGTCTCCAGTTCCCGCAATCTCTGAGGTCACCCTTCTTTGGTAGTTTTACTATAAGCCCAGTTTTCCAGTCATCTGGGGCTTTTTCTAGATCCCAGATTTGTTGTAATATCCGGCAAAGTTGTTTTGGTGTTTCTGTTTCTTCTGCTTTCAACATCTCAGCAGTCACTTCATCTTCACCTGGTGCCCTGTCTGATTTTAGCTTCTTTATCGCCTCCTTTACTTCACTTATTGTTATTGGTCCTGTATTGATATTTAGTTCCGTTTTTGCTTCAAGTATGTCTACTGTTTGTGCTGCTTGTGTTCTGTTTAGTAGGGTGTTAAAGTGTTCCCTCCATCTTTCAATTTTTTCTCTTTCTCCACTGACTAGCTGTCCATTTTGTGTCCTTACTGCACTTTCACATCTTGTGATGAAGTTACCTGTCATCTGCTTTGTGATTTTATATATGGTTTTCATGTCATTTGTATATGCTGCTTTCTCTGCTGTTTCTGCTAAGTTGTCATAATATTGACGTTTATCTTGACGGCATGATTCCTTCACTTCTTTGTCTTTTTGCGCATAATTACTTAGAACTTGTTCTTTAAGCCGTTGTGATTTGGTGTTCAGTAATTTTTTCTTGATTTCTTTTCTTTGCTCTATCTTTTCCCATGTGGTCTTGCTTATCCATTCCTCTTTTCTCCGTTTCTGATATCCCAGCACCTCTTTTGCTGTTTCCTGTAGTGTTTTATTGAACTCTAGTATGGACATTTCTGCTTCGTCTTGTAGGACACCGAAGCGGTTCTTAAGTACTATTGAGAATTCATTTCTTGTTTGCTGGTCTTTCAGTTTTCTTGTATCAAAATGTATCTTTCTGTGTTCTCCGATTTTGGCTTTCCTTAATTTTAGTTTTATTTTTGCTACCAGAAGGTTGTGATCACTTCCTACATCTGCTCTTTTCCTTGCTCGCACATCTTGTAGTGACCGTTTCCACTTGTTGTTTATCAGTATGTGATCAATTTGGTTTTCTGTGGTTTTATCTGGTGACCTCCAAGTCACCTTATGGATGTTTTTGTGTTGGAAAATTGTCCCTCCGATGGTCATCATGTTTTCTTCACAGAAACTGCACAGTCTTTCTCCATTTTCATTTATTTCTCCAATTCCTTCTCTTCCCATGATTATTCTTCTATCTTCATTTCCTTCACCTACTTTTGCATTGAAGTCGCCCAAGATGAGTAGCATATCATGCTTGGGTATTATTTCTACTGTGGCTTGGAGGCTGTTGTAAAAATCTTCTTTTAATTCCTCTTCAGCTGCTTCTGTTGGTGCATAACAAACTATAATAGACAGCTTCGTGAATCTTGAATTGAAGCGTGCATATAATAATCTCTCATTTATTGGGGTCCATTTCAGCAAGTCTCTTGATGGTTCTTTTGTTATAATTAATGCTACTCCTCCTTCATGAAGATCTTCTTTACCTGACCATATTATTGTATCTTCTGTGTGCTGTGTTGTTAATTTCCGTCTGCCTTGTCCTGTCCATCTTGCTTCTTGTATTCCTAGTATGTCTAGTTTGTATCTGTGCATTTCCTTGATGGTTTGTGCTAGTTTTCCAGTCTGGTTAAGTGTTCTTTCATTCCAGCTGCCTATTTGCATCTTGTGTTTAGGTTCCAGGAGGTCTGCAGTCGGGCTGGGGACTTCCAGTGGATGGCTTTCATCCACAACCTTCATGGGCTCAGTTTCCTGATAAGCATTTCTCCTTCCACCTGCATTTGTTTTTTTCCTTGCTTCCGTTTCTGTAGCAGTCTGATAGTTTTTTTTACCAGATAGGATTGCTGGCCCTATGCCAAACCCTCCTTAGTCGCCTTTTACGATCATGCGTGGTAGGGTACAGTGGTCCTATTCTTTGCAGATCCCGGGTACCACACGGGATATATATATATATATATATATATATATATATATATATATATATATATATAAAGATATAGAATATTGATGGAAAGATCAAAAGCAGTAAAGACAGACCTATACTTATGCTTCATATACTACTGTAAAGCATTCGATAAAGTGAGATACAGAAATCATAAGAATGCTGGAAGACATCAACATAGATGGAAAAGATCTGAAACTCATCAAAAACATATACTGGCAGCAATTAGGAGCAATGAAGGTTGAGAACCAAATTGGAGCATTCCAAGACATAAAATTGGGAGTGAGACAAGGATGTGTTCCATTTCCTGACCTCTTCTTCTTGTACAGCAAAAACATAATGAGAAATATAGAGAACTTGCCAGGAATATCAACTGGCGGGTACAACCTTAATTACTTAAGATATGCAGATGACACAGTTCTGGTTGCTAAAAGTGAGGGGGGGGGGGGGGGGCTACGGGCTCTTCTGGATGTCGTGGTTCGTGAAAGTAAAAGTAAAGGTCTCCGTCTGAATAAAAAGAAGACTGAAGTGATAGTCATCTCTAAGGAAAGAATACCACCAAATTGTAGCATTACCATCGATGGCACAGAACTGAAACATGTTGATATATTCAAGTACTTAGGAACAATTATAACAGCTGATGGGAAATGTCACAACGAAATAAAAAGTAGACGTGCTCAGGCCAAGTCAGCATTCCACAAAATGAGAAACATCTTGTGCACCAGATCTATATCAATGGAAACAAGATTCCGAGTACTTAAATGTTACATCGAGCCAATTTTGTTTTGTGGATGTGAAGCATGGTCCATGAATAAGAGAGTACAGCGAGAAATGGAGGTCATGGAAATGTGGTTCATAAGAAGGATGCTGAAGATACCATGGACAGCTAAGAAAACCAACGAAGAAGTCTTAAGAGAGATTGGAGTTAAAAGGCAAATTACAGCAAAGATCAGAGGCAGAAAAGCGAGATTTGTAGAACATTTACTGAGAAGAGGAAATTTGGAACACATTGTAGCAACTGGAAAAATTAAGAGAAGAAGAGACAGAGGAAGACAGAGAGAGAAGTTAGTGGATGGGCTGTCAGTGTGGCTAGGAAGAAAGTCACCGGCGGATCTCATAATCAAGTCTAAAGACAGGGATTTGTGGAGAGAAATGATCGCCTACGCCTAGCGGCACGGCACTTGATTGAGTATGGATATAATTGTTCTTTTCTGAGTCCATGATATTTGAAGAACTCTTCTGTAGCATTTACATTCAAAGGCATGTCTGTGTTTCTCAGCTGTCTTGTTAAAGTGTCCAGGTCTCACAGGTATATGTTACGATGGGAAAGATGCATGCCCTTACAATGAGGATTGATACAAAATGCGGTAGCATGTTGTTTATCCAGCAACGGAACAATACTTTTATAGTTATTTTAGGATCAAAGGTCACCAAACCGGAAGAGATGTCTAAGAACTGGGCAGACGTTTTGTTTCTGCTGATCACATAAACCCCTTTCTCCCAGAATTTTTGGAGCAACTATTTTTGTCAAGATGAAACCTTTAGTCCACAAACGTGTAAGAAATAGTGATCGGCGTTCTGAATGTTGGCATAAGTAAAATATGACTGTTATCTTGTCGACTGGAGGTGAGGATTGATATAGTTCAAGCGATACACATTTTTGTCTCCGATCAACGCCCGCTACTATTATCAGCACTGTTTTGATATAATGGCATTTAAATCCACAACCGTTATTATATACAGTCTTCTACAAGTCAAGATAATGACATTTTCTAGCCATATGATACTGATTTGCAATATGTACAGTTACAACATTATGTCTATGATGGAATGAATTATATCTACTTTGTTATGATTTAACACACAAGAGAGAGATAAAAGATAAGAAAAGATTTCTGAAGATGTATAAAGAAAGTTGCATATGACAGGATAGCAGTTGGTGAACGCTGAAGAAAGCTCAGTGAAGGTACAGAAGTAAGTGGGTAGAAAATCTTATAGTTATTTTGTTAGGGTCATCAGATTCACACATCAGGCAAATCCACAAGTGCATTGTTCTAGTCTTCTCTTTGTTATATTCTTCAGTGCCCTATGGCTGTTTATATATGAACCCCTATAAAATAAGTAACATTTCTTATGAAGATGACACAAACACGGTGTACATATATTTAAACCAGTGATGGACTCTTGTATGCCCTAAATGTCATAAGAATTTGCAAGATGGAAGATATTATGACTAGGCTTACAATAATATTTTTTTCTCAAACCAAGATGCCTACCATAATATTTTTTTCTCAACCTGGGACAATTTTAAGAAAATACTCACAACAGAAAATAAAGCCTACTAGGAAAATCCTAAGATGGCATGGCCTCCCCCATAAGATAGTGAATGTAATCAAAGCCCTATACGAGGGTTTTCAATGCAAAGTGATCTGTGGAGAACATACCTCCAGCAGCTTTAGGGTACAAACAGGAGTGAAGCAAGGATGTGTACTATCACCAACATTATTTATCTTGGCAGTAGACTGGTTCATAAAGGAGGCAACATCAGACAAACGCAGAGGATTACAATGGAGCCTTGACACAGTGTTGGAGGACCTTGACTTTGCGTACGACATTTATCTATTATCAAGCAGCCACAAAGATCTGCAAGATAAAATATACAAGCTAACTCAGAATGCAAACAACATAGGACTAAAGATCAACGTAGGAAAGACAAAGTTAATGAAGCAAAATGTGAACAACAGAAATGTACTCAGAGTAGATAGCAAGTTAGTGGAGGAGGTCAACGAATTTGTATACCTTGGCAGCAGAGTAGTAGAAAATGGAGACAGCACAGAGGACATCAACAGCAGACTTACTAGAGCAAACCAGGCTTTTGCAATGCTGCAGAATATATGGAAATCAAAAAAACTAAGCATAAATATGAAAATCAGGATATTTAAGAGTAATGTTCTAAGTGTACTACTCTATGGAAGTGAATTCTGGAAAATCACCAAAACCATAGAAAACAAGTTGAATTCTTTCCAGACTAAATGTTTACGAAGAATTAGAAAAATATTTTGGCCAAACACCAGAAGAAATAACATCTTATTGGCAGAAATGCAGATGAAGCCACTGACAACAATTATTGAGGAAAGACGCTGGCGATGGTTGGGACATGTGTTCCGAATGACTGATAACTCACTACCAAAAATAGCACTAAGATGGACACCACAGGGGAACAGAAGTAAGGGTAGACCAAAAGAGACATGGAGAAGAACAACAGAAAGGATGTTAAGCAATAGAGGGCTCACCTGGGAAAGAGCAGAAAAAAAGGCGAAGGACAGGCATTTGTGGAAAACCCTTGCAGAAGCCCCATGTGCCCTGGGCACTTAAGGTTCAGAGAGAGAGAGAGAGGATAAGTACCTATGATTGAAAAGGCTAAATAAAGAAGTTTAAAAAAAAACAACAGTGGGTTAAAAGCAATTTTTAATAACTCAACTGAACATGCCTTATTATTAAGAAGTTATTAATATTTATCACTAGTGTGAGCTTTCTGTAAAAATTCTCTGTTATTTTTAATGGCATAAAAAAATTCACTGCAATTTAGTTCACTGTTAATTTTGCATCGTAGTAAAGCTTTGACGGTTGATTCAGTCATTCTACCTCCTTCTTCAGATCATATGATATTCATTACTGAGAATACTCCTCTTTCCACTGATGCAGATGTGCCTGGCATGCTGAAAATGTATTCTATAATTCGAACAAGACTGGGCAATAAAATGTTCTTTTCTTTGAAATGATTGAAAAGTTGCATCCATTTTTCTTCACAACTTGTATTTTTCCAAATTTCATAGTTTGCTGACCAAAAAGCTTTTCATACTTCATCAAACAGTTGATCCATGTTTATTGTATTATTTGCAACAGTTTCATTAATTATTTCACCTGAACCTTCAATTTCAGACCATGTTAATTCATTGTTTATCCAAGTAAAAGATTCTGCTCCACCAAAAACTGTTTTCCTATAGTTCAATGTAAGAAAGACATCGGTCATAAAATGCTGTAAAATCCTGCAGGATTGTATTGATATTAATACTTCCATTATTTTCTAGTATTCTAAAACGTTTTTTTACTTCTTGAGGCATACATTTATTATCACACTTTTCCTCAAGGTTTGTTTTTAATACTCCAAGTTCACTGACAATATCAGTTGCATTCGCTTTTGTACTTTCCATAATCAAGATAGCTGTGCTAAACAGTTTGAATTGCCCTTGCACAAACCACAAATACATTTCACTACAATTAGGCCACATGCTTTACATTTTAGGGGAAAACATCTAGACAGCTTTACTTAGATCTAGATGCAAAATTTAAAATGGCAACAGTGAGTGTAACAGAGGGAGTATTTTAGTTGCCAAATCGCCATTTTACAAGAGGCTGCACTATTTTTACCTGTTGTATATTCGATCATCATCATGTGCCATGCCAACTGGCGTTGGCTATTATGCTTCTCCAGAGTACCCAATCCTTCATTCAGGCCATCAGTTCAGTTGGTGATCTCCTCTCACACCATCCCGTCAGACTGTCCAGTATCATTTCTCTTTGTCTTCCTCTTGATCTTCTTCCTTCTATTTTTCCTGTTGTTATAATATTTTCAATGCCCCCTCTTCTCATTGCATGTCCTTTGAAAGTACGTTGTCTCTCTCTTATCTTTTTGACAAGGTTTTTTGGCTCTTCTCATACATTCTTCTTAGTTATTTTTGCTTTCCAGGGGATTCGCAACATTCTTCTAATAAACCACATTTCTGCTGCTTCCAATGATTTTTGTGCAGACTTGTCTATTGTCCATGATTCACTTCCATATAACAAGATAGGTTCAATATAGCATTTTAGGACTCGTTTTCTAACATTCATTGATAAGGATGTGTTGGTTAATATGTTTCTCATTCTCTGAAATGCAATCTTTGCTTGGCCTATTCTGTTCCTAATTTCTGTTCTGCATTTCCCATCTGAAGTTATTACTGCTCCAAGGTATTTGAATTTCTGCACCTACTTTAGAATAGTTCCGTTTAATTTAATACTGCATGCTGGTGGATTCTTTTCTTAGATATAACCATAGTCTCTGTCTTTTTGATGTTCAAAGTAAGGCCTTTCTGTTCACTTTCTTTGGCCACATTATCCAAGAGATTTTGCAGGTCTTGTTGGTTCTCAGCTATCAGTACTGTGTCGTCAGCATACCGAAGGTTGTTAATATTGTATCCTCCAATTTTTATGCCTGGTTCTGTGATGATTGTTCTTAGAATATTCTCGCTATACAGAGAAAAAAGCTTCTGGAGATAGTACACATCCTTGTCGCACCCCTTGTTTTATAGGTTGATATTTTCCAGTTCTATTTGCAACTCGAACTGCTGCTTCTTGCTGCCAGTATAGATGTTTTACAGTCCTCAGGTCTTTGCCGTCTATATTGATGTCTTCAAGCATTTTAATAATTTCATTATGTTTCACCTTGTCGAATGCCTTGGCGTAATCAATGAAGCATAATTAGAGATCTTTCTGTGCTTCTAAAGTTCTTTCTGTTAGTGTTCGTAAAGCATAAATGGCATTGTGTGTTCCCTTTCCTTCAACAAATCCAAACTGTTCATCTGCTATTTCCATTTTTATCTTTTTCCTTGTTCTTCTCATAATTATTCTCAGAAGTAGCTTCGTTATGTGACATGAGAGGCTGGTAGTCCGGTGGTCGTCACATTCCTTTGTTTCTTTGATAGTGCTATAAACGTGGATTTAATCAGGTCACTGGGAATATAACCACTGTTGTAAATGTCATTCAGTAACTTGGTTATTATTTTTATTCCTGTCTCCTCTAGTGCCTCTATTTCTTCTATTGTTATATTATCAGGCCCAGTCGCTTTTCCTTTCTTCATGTGTTTGATGGCATCTATGATTTAATCTTCAAGTATTGGTGGTCCCTCACAGTTTTCAGTATCTGGTGTTAATTCTGGTCTTTCTCCTCCATATAGCTCACCGATATACTCTGTCCACCTGTCCACAATGTCTTCTTTTCCCATTAACATTTTACCTTCTTTCGATTTCAGGCATCCTGTGGTATATTTTGTTTTCCTGCCTTTGAGTTCATTAACTCGTTTGTGCATGTTTTTGGTGTCTTTAATATGAGAGTCCTCTATCTGTCTGCACTGTTCATTTAACCACACTTCTTTTGCTTCTCTGCATTTGTGTCTTATTTCTTTATTTATTTTGCTATATTTTTTCCTCATTATTTTTACTCCTCCTCCTCTTGTCCATCAGTCCTAAGATGTCGTCTGTCATCCATTTATTTTTAGGGGCTTCTTTTTTTGGTGGTATTATCTCCTTAGCAGTTTGGTGGATAGAATCTCTTAACATTTCCCATTGTTCATCTATACTATTTATCTTTGCTATTGCATTGTATCTATTTGTTATAATAACTTTGTATTGTTCTCGCAGTTCTTGGTCATTTTTAAGAAGTTCTGTATTCAGTTTGATGTTTCTCACTTTTCTGCCTGCTTTCTTTAGCTTTATTCTAACTTTTCCACAGAGTGGATCATGGTCACTATTGCAGTCAGCTCCTGGCATGGTTTTTGTTGTCAGTAATGCATTGCGGAATCGTTTGTTGATTAATATGTAGTCTGTCTGGTTAAAAGTCTTTTTGTCTGGGCTGCACCACGTTGCCAGTCTTCGAGGATGTTGTTTAAACCAGGTGTTTCCTACAACCATGCTTTGTATTCTTGCCCATTCAATTAATTTATAACCTCTGTCATTCCTCTCCCCCAGTCCATAGTCACCAATGATGTCTGAAGTTCTTCCTTTACCAACTTTGGCATTAAAATCTCCCATGACTGTGGTAACTTCATGTGACTTTGTGTGTTTTAGTGCTGTCTCTATGTCATTATAAAATAGCTGTACATCTTCTTCAGAACTTTCAGATGTTGGAGCATACACTTGTATAATATTTATGTTTATTGGTTGTCCTTTCAGTTGGGCTAGCAGGACTCGGTCCAAGATGTTCAAATATCCTACAGTTGTCTTTGCTGTTTGTTCATCAAATATAATTCCTACTCCTCATTCATGTTTCTCACTTCCTGAATATATTATTGTATATTTATTTGAGTTTATCTTCCCTGCACCTGACCATCTAACTTCACTCATTCCTAATATGTTGATCTTCATCCTTTCCATTTCCATCTTTACATTTTCTAATTTTCCAGCCTGGAATAAAGTTCTAACATTCCATGTTGCTATTTTGAACTTGTTAGTTTTGCCACCAGTAGCTTGATGACGACCTGGCCTCACCTGTGGCTCGTGAGCTGCCCTACCAGACGAGGCTGTTCCAGAGGAACATCCATTAATGTCGTTCATGATGAATCGATTATTCTGTTCAAGCATAACTATTCTTGGGAACTGCAACTGTGGTTTCCTGGTGCCTTCTGTCGGTTTGTGTACGGACTCTCCGCTAGCCTTTGGACTCCCTGTCCTACCCGCAAGGCAGCGGGAGCGAAAGGTTTTAAGGCGCCTCTGACCCGCCTGGTATTCCCTTCACTGAGCACCTGAGGCACTTTATAGGAGTAGTAGAGCCACCTACTACCCCATCTCGCTCTCTGAGTCTACCGCCAGTTGGTCCGCGCCTGTATATTCGGTACTTTTAAAATTTTACCAAATAACCGGGACAAAATGACAAAGTGGTTGGGATGCAGGGACAGCATCATCAAACCGGGACAGTTCTAGTCAAAGCGGGATGTCTGGTAAGCCTAATTATGACCAAAAAAAAAAAAAAAACAGTGGAAAGAGAACAATAAATACAGTTAAGAAAGTTACTCTGTCCGGTTTAATTTGATGTTCATTATTTTGTGAAGGCATTAGAAATGGAAAACTAAAGTTTTTTTTTTTTTCCTCCTTACATAGTATCTGTATAAGAATGCAAAGCACATTATAGGTCTGAAAAATCAGAATCTTTGTCTTCAGTGTTAATCTTCTGTTGTTCATTTCCTTTTTTTCCCTTAGTTTGGATCATTTTAACCCATAAATATCTAATGTGTTCTGCATCCAGGCTATTAATTCATGTCTTATGATGGCTTTAATGTCACCATTTAGGTGACCACAGGTCCAACATGCCTTTTTTTTTCTCTTTAATTTCATATATTTGCGTTTGAAAAAAGGAAAAAATACATTTCATTTACCCTTTCAGAGAAAAATAGTTGTCCATTTAAAGACGGGCAGTTCTGGCTAATCTCTGAGAAAAAGAAAAGGTAAAGTTTCCAGATAGCAGAGCATTAGATTTTGTCTTTTTACTTATTTTTCCCCTTGTTTAGTACTAGAATTTTACAATATATGTGATATGCATTGTTTTTTAATCTGGCTGACATATTTTTTTTTCTTTCTTTGGAGAGTCAGTTTTAAAATGATAATTGTTGGCAGTTTAGTACTGTATTGATTTGTAAAGAAAAAGCGCGTTACATTTGGTAGAAATAGTTGTAAATGCCCTTTTTTGGCATTATTGTTCTCTAGTATTAATTCTGTTACAGATGTGTAATGTTGTTAATTGTTCATTTTTGTTTGTATGTTAATTAGACTTGGGATAAAAATCTTAGTTATAAATTGAAATTGTGGAAGAATTCACAAGATGATTCTTTTTTTTTTTTTTTTAAATATTTTATTTAACAATTGTTGGTGCAATTTACCTTTTATGTAATATTAATTGCAGCCGAGATATATTGCATTTTAATGAAACAGTTTAAAATTGTTTATTGATTTGTACTAATTTAATTTGAGGTTAATTAGTTTTTCAGATACAACAGATTTCATTTGTGTGATATATTTTGCTATAAATATTTATGTGCAGTGATTATTTGAATGATTTCTTCCTCTAATTCCTGATACAACTTTTGTTGCAGTTAGTTTTAAGTATCTAATTGTTAATTTACTCAGATGTTAACCCCAAAAGGGTAACAACTGCTTTTACAGTTGTTATAAAGTAACATTTAAGTAATGTTTTATTAATTTATTGTTTTCAGCTTTGCAGATAACTCACATTAATGCATGTAACTTTTTTTTTCCTGCACCCAAATATTATGATGAGCCAGGTTTTATGTTCCACTTTAATTTTTAAAATCTATAACAAGCAGCAAATTCAGTACAGAAGGTGAAGTTAGTAATTAATTTATAACTGGAAATGAGGCAATTTTTATTTTTAATTTTTTTTTGTTAATAAATATAAAAGTCTATTGTAAAGTTTACATCCACTGCATTTACTATGATAAAACTGTAAAATTGCTTATAGCTTACACTCAGTGATGTTAAAGAATGGCTAAAATTAAATCTGTACCTAAGGTTTAAGATGATGTAAAACTGTTTTGTGTTTGCTGCCATATAAATCCTTCATTTAGAAAAAAAAATACTCATAGATATGTGTATGTGATGTTCCCAACCAAATGGTCTTAAGTATGTAAAGTAAGTACACAGGTCTTGCTTTCTGTTAATTCAGTCAGTTTAATAGGTGACTTTCTGCCTTGTTATCCATTATCTTCTTCCTTTTTTTTTTTGGCACTCCTTTCACATTCATGTATGGATCTTGCTTTAGTGATTTTATCAAGTCCTCTTCTTATCACATATCAGTTAAATGTTAAACGTTTTTTTTCTTATAGTTTTTATTACATTTCTTCATATTATGTACTTTTTTCACACATTTCTCATCTGTCCTGTTCAAGGAACTTTCTAATCATGAAAGGACTTTTTAATCTTTGCAATTGAAAAAAAAAAAAACATCTTAATCTTTGCCATTCAGAAACTTTCTGTTGAGAAACTGTCTAATTTTCCTTCAGTACAAAGACTGGTCTCTTTTGTCTGTCTGACTACACTCACTTTCACAGAGCTCATTGTAAGATATATTTAGACATGTATGTTTGTGGCTTACAGGGCAAACAATGGAGTTAGCTAGACCACAGATTCCCGAGAAGCCTCCAATTGCAGCAAAGCCTAAACATCGGCCACCCCCACCACGACCTCCAAAACCCTCTTCGATTTCTTCTGTATCACCCTCATCACCATCTTCTTCATTAATACAGCTGTCATCACAACATAATCAGACCAAAAACCACTGCCAGGTGCCACAGACGCTCAAGAATAATAAACCCACAGCACCAAACACTTTTGCTTCAAAACCTAAGTTAGTAATTTCTGCTAGAGCGAACTCCACTGAATCTTTATCAGCCACATCAGAGAAGCTGTCCCCAAGATCTCCAGAACCACCTCCTCTGCCATCTTCACCTCCAAGACAAGGATCTTTGAAGCCCTCATCCTCCCTGTCACTGCCAGCATCATTCAGGAACAAGGGCTTGAACAGAACAGACATTCACACATCACTTACACTTACAACTTTGATTCCATTTAAACCACCTTCACCGTATTCCTCAGAACAACCTCAGAAATCCCCTATACGACACGTGTCTCCTCCGAGGAGGCCACCACCTGCTAAAAGCCCTAAACCAAAGCACCTTACCACACCAGAAAAGGACACAACATCTAAAAACGTTAATAATAAAGCTGAGCTCAAACAAAACAAAGAGAATAAAACTATTACAAGTGATGCACAGTCCGAACCTGCCACAGCAGAAAAATTTGTACTTACTAAGTCCACCCCAGCTGAAATTCAGGCTAGTTCCAAAATAAATGAAACAATAGCTCAGACACGCAAACATCCAGCAGCACCTCCACAGAGACCTACTTCTCCTCCCTCTAGACCTGCCCCGGTCCGTCGCAAACCCTCTGATCCCCAACCACAGCTTTTTCCTCCTTTGGCTAAGCCAACAGTTCCCAGCAAGCCTCAAGATGGGTCTTCAGTGAATGCTGCGGAGAAGGATATTAACACTGCAGGTTTGTCATTTATGTCTTTAAGTGACCATAAAAAAAAGGAGAAATTTCTAGTTAAATCCTGCTGAAGTTAACAGTTTAATTAAATTCCATATCTCCGTTTAATGATAACAAATATGAATTTTAATGGAAGTATACAAGACCCTTAGGTTATCAATTTTTTGTTGTTGGTTATTTCATGTTTATTTTATGACTAAGTGATGGTCATCTCAAAGAAAAGAATACCACCAAAGTGTGGCATTACCATCGATGGCACAAATCTGAAACAAGCTGATATATTCAAGTACTTAGGAACAATTATAACAGCTGATGGGAAATGTCACAACGAAATAAAAAGCAGACGTGCTCAGGTCAAGTCAGCATTCCACAAAATGAGAAACATCTTGTGCAACAGATCTGTATCAATGGAAACAAGATTCCGAGTACTTAAATGTTACATCGAGCCAGTTTTGTTATATGGATGTGAAGCATGGTCCATGAATAAGAGAGTACAACAAGAAATGGAGGCCATGGAAATGTGGTTCATAAGAAGGATGTTGAAGGTACCATGGACAGCTAAGAAAACCAACAAAGAAGTCTTAAGAGAGACTGGAGTTAAAAGGCAAATTACAGCAAAAATCAGAGGCAGACAAGTGAAATTTGTAGGACATTTTCTGAGAATAGGAAAATCGGAACACATTGTGGCAACTGGAAAAATTGAGGGAAGATAAGTTATGGATGGGCTGTCAGTGTGGCTAGGAAGAAAGTCACCGGTGGATCTCATAATCAAGTCTAAAGACAGGTAATTGTGGAGAAAAATGATCGCCTATACCACGGGGCACAGCACTTGATTAATTGATTATTTTATGTTATTATTTATTATACTAGTTATATTTATCAAAAATGATGGGAAAAGGAAAAATAGAAAAAAATATAACAGTTTCATTGTCTTGTATCAGTGTATATTTATGCCAGTGTATGAATAAAAATAACAGGATAAACAAATATAGATATGCAGGTAGAAGCATTTAAAAAAAAAAAGAAAAGAGAGCTGCTGAGATGAATCCTTCATGCAGTATTATAATCTGTAGGTTCAGCCTGTACATAAGCACATATATTTATTTAGAAAATCAGAAAGCCCTTCAAATTCAGATTGTAATATGTTCAATATTGCTAATATTCAGTATTGTTCATCAGTCAGTTATTAACAATATTCTACTGTGCTAGTCTTTTTTTTTCTCTAATTTGTTTTAAGAGTAAAAGTTCATTTGTTAGATTTCTGTGAAGTTATCATTCCCTTTAGCTTATTCCATGACTGTAATATATCATAGTTCTCATAGAGGTTCATTAGAAAACCTCTTACTGTTTCTCATTTAGAGCATTGCCAGTTATTTTATTTAGCATATAATGTGTTTCTCAGCCTTTATGCCATGCTAGGACCAATATTTTTTTTTTTTCATAAGAAGACAAGCAGAAACAAAGTGTTTTTCAATCATAACTAAAATTACATTTTCAGATTGGAAATAATTTTCATAACATATCTTATATGTATACATATCTTTATATATATATATATATATATATATATTAAAAATACACATTTTTTATCTTTTTTTGTTTTGTCTTTGTTTTTCAAATATTTAAATGCTGAAATCAGTGCTTGCTTATCTATTGCCAAATCTTAGATTCTGTGTTATATGATAGGAGCAGTTTGTTTGTTTGTTTTTTTTTTGTTCTTCTATGTTTTCTTGTGACATTGTTATGGAACCCTGAAATTTCAAGTAGGAGATGTTGAGAGATGCTAGTTTACCATATTACCGTATTGACCCTTTTGTTTTATGTTGACTGATCTTTCTTCCTTTCCTCAGCTTATGGTTTTATCCCTGTGACCTGAAAGATTTTATTAATTTTGTTTCCTTATGTAGATCAAAATGGTTAGAGAATAAAAGTTCTGAGTATTATTGCACCAGAAAATGTGAATGAATCTGTTTCCGTTTTCATGTTTAGCAGATTCCAAGTCTCCATTTGAGAGAAGACCATCTGCTCCACCACCACTTCCTAAAAACCCACCTCGTGGTGGGTTTCCAAGGAAACCTAGAAGCTCAAGCACCAGAACATCATCCACATCTGAATCTAAACCAGGGGAAGTTCAGCAGAATCCTGGTCAGACATTATCTTTTCATAATGGGGACAGTGAGAATGCAAACTCAGAGAGTGGTCTCAGAACTGGTATTGTAAGTACGACTAATGAAATTCAAAATAATGGTGAGAAAGGACTCCAGCCTCAAGAGAATGATACCACAGGAGGCCTCGTAGGTGTCCCAAAAGCTAGAATACCACCAAAACCTCGGCCAAGAACTAGGCCTAGTTTCATTACGCTAGATAATAGTGAAGATTTCATTCAAAAGTCTGCAGATGTAGACTTCAGTAAAGGTGATGAAGACAGTGTTGCTAATAATTTCATTTCAAGTAATTTAAGTCCTGACATTTATAGTGAGAAAAAACCTGAACTGGATTATGCTGAGGTTTATCAGAGACGGTCTGAATGTCATATACAGTCAGGAAGTGGTCACGCAGAAGAAGTTTCTGAAACTCATGAGGTGAACATTTCTCAGTCTTCGAGCAGCAGTGTAGAACCAAGTGCAATATTAAGAAATATACATGGTTCTGAATCAGAGTCTGTCTTGGATTCTATCACAGATGTCTCAGAGAATGAGGTTTCCAAACATGACAGTATTATTGATGATTCTCAGAACCTTTTCTTGGAAGAACCAGAGGCAACATGTGGTATGCTCAGAGAGATAGAAGAGTTACTGAAGAATAAGCTTGGAGATTTAGAGCTTAACCTAGACAGCAATTCAGCAGAAAACTCAGAAGATAAGACTCTGAATACAGATAAGGCTGAAGAGCAATCTACTTGCGATAGAAGAAGCCGTGCAGACAGCTGTAGTAAATCCAAATCAGAAAGATCACCTTCTACTAGTCCAGTAAGACCTCCAAGACCCAAACGTCAAGCAACTATAACTAAACTCTTAGGAAGTCAAGAATCACTTGACACTTCAAGCACTGAATGCCTTGCTAGTTTAGGCCTTTCAAAGATCCAGGGCACAAGCAAAAAACAGATTCCACCCAAACCTAAGCGCACTTTTCTTCCTCGTGTCAGTCGCAGTCACTCAGATGTGACTGGTATGAAATCACTTTTAGACAGTGACACTCCAGTTTCTGAAGATACTGAGCATTCACAACAAGAAGACTTAAAACCTTACCTTCCTCCTCGTTTAGAATCTCTGAGGAGAAGTGACTCTTGCCAGAGTCCACCGCCATTGCCTCCAAGAAATAAACCACGAAGTTTAAGTCTGAGAGAAATTTCAGGAGCAGACCAAGACACTCCCCCAGAACTTCCATTAAGAAGCTCATTAAGTGACTTGAGTAGTTCTGATAAGGGAGAACCAGAGATGGCAGAAAATCCTACTACTTCTCTATCTTCTCAAAATGCCTCACAAGAACTGTTGGGGCATAATACCACTGCAACCACAAATAAGTCAAAAGTCCCTTTATGCATGAAACCAAGACCAACTAGAAAGGCACCTCCTCCACCTCTGGGATCACCTCGGAGGTCAGCAACGTTCAGTCCAGGGGACAATAAAGGGTCCAGTACAAGTGAGAGGTAATTGTTGCTGTACTGTTGATTACTGTACTTGTCTTACACATTTTTTTATCTTTTATCTTTCACATTTGCTTTACAATCTTACATTTTTGCTCTGTCATCTTTTACATTTGCTCTGTCACCATTAAAAAAAAAAAATGTCTTCAGAATGTTTTCAAGATTCAGTACTTTTTAGCTTGTAAATACTCAGTTCTATTCAGGCTTGTATTTTTTACATCTGAGTTTTTTTTTTTGGTCATCTTTTGTGTCACTCAAAATGCAACATAAACAAGATTTTCCAGTGCACAAATTGGGTTGGGTTGGGGGGGGGCAGGTGTATTTTTTTGTCTACTGTAAAGTTTGTTTTTTTTACACATAGACTAGTATTTGTGATCTCAAAATTTGTTAAATGTTATTGAGAGTTTAGTATGAAACCATGAAAGAAATAAGTAATGCATACTCCAGCAGAGCACATCACATTAAGGACAGAGCAGTAGGTTCTAATGTGATATGTAAGACAGTGGTTACCAAGTGAAAGGACTTGGGTGTTTTCGTGCTGCCACACAGTTTAGTAGTAAATTGGTGTCTTCTGCTGCCAACATTTTTTACCCTGAAGGAATAATTTTGTTGTTTAATGTAAATAAATTCAAAGAGGTGTGAAAAACTATAAAGAGGTGTGAAAAATTATGTCTTGTTCCAGAGAAGGAATAGCAGTCAGGTGTGATGCTAAGCACATAACTCTCTAGCCCCAGAAGCTCACAATATAATATTTATCATGAGATGCAGTTATCATCCATTCTTCCATCACTGTCCCAGCCATCTTAATCTTCTGTTGTCATGAGGAGTTGAAAAAAATCTTTTGCTTACCATTTGATGTTCTTTGTCAGGGAAGCATTTGAAACAGTTAAGCATTTTTCATGTTGTTCATTTATAAGACCCGTTTAAGAGGTGGTGTATCTGTCTGAAAAATAGATGCAGTTGTTTATGTATGAGGGCAAGTCAAAAAAGTAACTTAAATTTTGCTCTCAAAAATCTAAATCAGGTTACTAGACAGTTGTGATTCAGATATATTTTCCCATCCTTCTGAAGATGTATGTGTGTAGAGGCATGTTGGCAACTTTAGAAATATCAAACTAAGCCAAAGATGGCTGTTCCTTGGAAGCACGCACAAAAGAAGAACAGCTTGCAGTTATTCGTTTCTTGGGTAGTGAAGATGAGAAACCAGCAAATATTCGTTACAGAATGAAGAGGCAGTGTGGAGATACATGTGTGTTACTTCAGCAGGTATATGAATGGCACAAGAAGTTTAAAAGTGGGATATCAGATTTAATGGATGCAGCTCACTTCTGTCTTGGAAGGGTACATAATGGGAAAAAGAAAGAAAGGAAGACTGAGGTGAAGATGGCTGTAAGACATTGTTGATGATCTGCAAATGGATGCATCAGCAGCAGGCCATCATGCTCATAGCCGAGAGGCCTACAGGAGTGCTGTTAAGAAGGCAAAGTTTCGCAGGGGACATGCAAATGAATGAAGCTCATTTCAGCTGGCCTCACACTGTAACTAAGTCTGACACTAATGGTGAAATAAAACAAATAATATAGGAAACCAGCCAGTAACACTTGATGAGGTGACTTGAGATTTGAAGATTTGTCATGGCTTGGTGCAGCACATCATTCACAGAGTGCTGCAGTACTGAAAAGTCACTGCCAGGTAGTTACTATATTACCTAATCTGAAAGAACATTGTGAGGATGTTTGCTAAACTCTTTTATAGTGTTTTGAAGCTGAAGAAGATGGCTTTCAACAACTGGAGACAAATGCTGGGTACACTACTTCCAAGCAGAGATAAAATGATCCAAAAAGATGTGGCAACATTTCTTCCTTGCTGAAACCAAAGAAGTTCCATTCAGTTCAGTCGGCTGGAAAATTAATGTTCACGCTCTTCTGGGACAGTAAAGGCCCAATCCTAATACATTACAACTGTCAACAGCAAAGCATAATGTGATCTACTTGAGAACTAGCTGAAACCTGCAATCAGGTCAGAATGTATGTTGTTACAGAATGAAAATGTGCAGCCTCACATGCAATGGCTTAACAAATTATAAATTCATGTTTGGAGTGTCTTCCACATCCTACATGTTCACCTGTCTCACATCTTGTGATTAATTTGTGTTTGGACCCCTTAGCTAGGCATTAGGTGGGAAGAAGTTCAGTTTTAATGAAAATAATAAAGAAACTGTGCATAGTTGTTCACAGAGTTGATCAGAAGATTTTTTTTTTCCTTGAGGAATGCAAACATTAGTGAAGTAGTTGCAGACCTGCATTGAATGTAGTGACTGTTGAAAAGTGATAAGGAGTTTTAAATTATATTTGTACATTTTACTGAAATTGAAAGAAAGAAAAAAAATTAAAGCTACTTTTAAAGTCTCCCTTGTATTCTGAACCTGGCAAAAACTGAATGGAAATTTAGAACATGGCTGTATGATTAAGTCCATGAGTAGAAGAACGTTTTTTTATGAATGAGAACACTGGTATCCATATTATATGATAAAATTACACAGTGAAAATAGCAACAAGTTGGACACTGCACAAGCATCATCATCACCAACTGTTAAAAAGTCCCGCAGCGTGTCATACACACGACCAAATATGGCAGGCAAGGACCATGACTACCATGAAATTTCAGACAGTGCCAGAGCAAGAGAAGGTAAGTCTTTCTGAGAGCAGAGTTACATTTAGTTTGTTATATAAAGCAAGAGCATTGTGCAGGGCAGTATTTTGTCAGAAGTCTCATTTAATCTATTTGATCTTCAGAAACATTGGCATTGACTAAGAAATTTCTAGTTTTTTTTTCAATTTCAGTTAATCTTGCTGAGGTAAGAAGGAAAGTCTCGATACAGAAGACCATCACTAGAGGAAGCTGATGACTTCACTCAAATGACATTTCTTTTTTTTAGCATAATCTATCATTTGAATGGAGGAAAAAAAATTTTTTTTCATCGAAACTGCTCTGATTTTCAGCACTGATATGCAGACACATTCATTTGTCATTGAAATATATTTGTCATGCTTTGTTTTACTTGTTAGAAGAAACCTGTCCTTCTGCCAGGTGTGTCCACCAGGTGGCAAATGATGGAATGACTTTTGCATATACAGGTCAGCACCTATGGATATTTGAATAAACAACAGCAGACCAAAACGAGTAGCCTGCTGCTTTGCGGGTTCGTCTAACTCAGTGTTTCCCAAAGTGGGCAATAACACCCCCCCCCCATGGGCACTGGAAAGAAAGGGGGGGAGGGGTGCAGCAGTGAAAGAAAAATGGTGAAAAGGGGGCTCTGTGGGGGGGGGGGGGGGGAGCATTGAGAGAAAACAAAGCAGATGACAGTGGCAGTAATGCTTTCATTCTTAGCACTTTTCAAACTAATATTAAGAAACTTGTGTCCCTACATGAAACTCATCCATCACATTAAAAGTTGAGAAAATAATGCAGTAGGTGAGTTATAAATGTACTCCTTCATATTGTTAAATAAACTGGTTTGCTTGCTTAAGTTTTTAGTTGTGTAATGCATATCCTAGTCTAATAAGTCATACAGTGAGGTGGGGGGGGGGGGTGGAATTAATGATGTGACCTGGGAGAAAAAGGGGCAGCAGTTTGAACAAGCCTGGGAAACACTGGTCTAACTAGACAAATGGTAGCAGAGAACTCTAGGCAAACTGAATGGAAGAGATAGGGAAATCACTGTTGTACTTTCATTCCCTTGTCGATCATTCTTCACAGAGAGAAAAATATCTTGGCAGATTGCTCAAGTAGCATGGGATAAAACTATTTGAATTAATTGAAAATATCTGTGATTGTGCAAGCTAGAAGCTAGAGAATCATGACTGCAAATGTTACCTGGCACAGCATGTAATGAATATGAACTGTAAGTTAGAACAACTTGATTAGCTCAGATACAAGCAGAGAAACATAATATATAAAGTGAGGCATCCCATTACTCAGATGCTGAGGATGTGGGTGTGTAGTTGAGTGGATGTTGGTGAGCTGGCTTTACAGGATGAAGGGAGTGGAGGTTCTAACTGAGCTGAAATAAAAGTAGATGCCATAATACGCATGTCATGGATTTTACAGAGAAATTGGAGAACATCTTCTTTTGTTGCATGGCACTTCATGATAATATATACACATATATTAATGTGTGTGTATATATTTATATCTTATATCCTTCCCATGCCGTTAAACATCACATAGGGCTCGCAAAGTAGTTCGCCAATTTTTCCTGTCTTCTGCGAGTCTTTCAACCTCATCAAAGGATTTTATGCCTGTTAATTTGGCCTCTCTTAATAATGTCCTCTTCAGAGTTTCACGCGGTCTGCCTCTTTTTCTTCGGCCTGTTGTGTTCCACTTGATAGCTTGTTTTGGTATTCTCTGATCATTTCTTCTCATCAAGTGACCAACATATGTCCATCTCCTTTTCCTGATCACCCATGAGACTGGATGTTGTTCAGTCATCTGTCTTATCTCTGCATTGTTCTTGAATTCATTCCACTTGATGCCGAGTATTTTCCTTAGGCATTTGTTTTCAAAAGAGTCTAATTTCTTTTCTATTTCTTTAGTTGTTTTCCAGCTCTCGCATGCATAAATGAGGGTGGATATTACATTTGAATTGAATAGTCTTAACTTGGTTTTTGTGCTTATAACTTTTGAATTCCATATGTTCTCAAGATTCTTGAAGATTGATGCTGCTTTTGCATTTCTGATCCTAACTTCCTTTCTAGTGTCATCATCTTGGTCTATGTAGCTGCCAAGGTATGCAAATTGATTGACTTCTTCAATATCTGTCCCTTCTATGTGTATTTTTCCATTTTGATTGAGAGGAATTTTCATTATTTTTGTTTTGTCCTTGTTAATTTCAAGTCCTATTTTGCTAGCCAGTGAAGACAGGCTATCTGTTTTTTCTTGCATGAAATTCACATTATTACTGATAAGAGTTATGTCATCAGCAAAATCAAGATCTTCTAGTTGGGTCCCATGTACCCAGTCAATACCTGTGTTACCTGTGCAGCATTTTTTCATTATGAAGTCTATTGTAATCATAAAAAGTAAAGGAGACAGTATACATCCTTGTTTCACGCCTGTTTCAAATCTGGAACCAATCACTCATCCCTTCTTCTGTCTTGACTGCACAAACATATCCATTATATATATATATATATATATATATATATATATGAGGGTTAAAAGAGCATAAACATATGCAAACAGAAAAAAGAAGTACTAATTGCAAAGGTATTAAGTTTTTTACTACACTGTGTAATTCTATCATTAATTGTCTTAGAAAAAGAGCATTTAGTGATTGTATTTTATAAACTTTGTTTCTTTTCTTTAGTGAACAATGGCAGCAAGAGTCATTTTACATTTTGAGAGTACTTTGTTTCAGTAACTGATGTATGTTTTTAATTTAAGCAGCAAACTCACAAGAGAAAGATGAAACACCACCGCCAACACTGCTTCCTCGAGCACCCAGGGCTTCTCCACTGAATGATGAGTCAAAAGAAACCCCTGTAAAAGTAACAAAGGATAATACTAAATTCGGTTCTGCTGAGTTCAGACCCACAACCCCAGTGTCTTCAAATATGAGTAAGACACCAGATCAAGTGAAGAAGAGTTATAGTCCTAAGGAGCAGAAACAAATGGAAAAGATGGCCAAAAGTGCTTTGATCCAAAAAGTGGCTCAAAGTTTGGGCATGGGGAAATCTTTTAAAAAATCTAAGATCCCAGCTGCCACTGTGGCTGTTGATGAGCCAGATACAAAACTAGCTGATGATTATGGGAAAGAGAAAGTCAATGCTGATTGTAATACTGTCATTGATTCAGTAACAGACACTGCAGATGGTATTAAGCCATCTGTAGAAGCTGCTACAAAAGATGACCCTTCAGTGGCAGACATCACTACAAATGATGACCCATCTGTATCACATACCACAGATGGAGAGCACATTGATGACGAATTTGTCCAGAAGACAATTCCTGCTGAGCGAGGATCTAGTTCATCCAGCTCATCCTTAGACCGCCCTGTGTCAGTGGTCAGTCAACATAGCACAGGCAGTGAACATGAAGGAAGCAGCCAGACACTAGGGGCACCGAACATGGAAGAAATTGTGAGCTCTGGAACTGACACCGAGCCAGAAGAAGATAAGGAAGAAATCTATGTAAGTAGTGTGATCTTGCATGCACAGTATATAAGATGATACAATCTGTAACAAAATAATAATGTCACTATTTCAAAACTGACTTTCAGATAGCTAAAGGTGCCTAAGTGACATGATGGTTAATGAGTCTGTCTTTCACACAGAAGTCGATGGTTCAAGTCTGGCTGGAGGATTCCTCCTCTTTCCCTCCTCTCCTCCCCCCTCCCAGCCATATCACCCAGTTGCCGAAATGAGTACCTTGGTTCTCCTTGAACTGAGGAAGAAAAGGTGGCCAGGTCATGATCCTGGCAAGGAAAATATGAGCACTAATTATCTCAATGGCATGAGAGAATAGCTTTTCAGATAGCTCACCCTCAGATAAAGCTTGAAAGGAGATGTTATATATAGTCTCCTGGTCTTGGCATACATGTTATACAAGAACTAATTTATCTGTTTTAAAATTAAGTCAAACTCAGTATAGATAACCACAGTATTGTCATTGATTTGTTCCCTGATTTTTTTTTATTCATCAGGCCCAGAGGAAGGCCAAGAAGGTTTTCTTCATTGCCAAAGAAATTGCATCATCAGAAAGCACATTTGTTGATGTCCTTAGACTGCTTAATCTGGTAAGCTTGTCTTTAACTCTCAGCCTTTGCCCTTGGTGACTTTCTCTTTTGTTGTAATGATAGGAAATAAGCTTACAAGACAACAATGGGTTTCAACTTGTGGCTTCATCAGATATTAATAGCAAAAAAAAAAAATAATAATAATAATAAGAATAAGGCAGAGAGAACAGAGTGAAAGAAGGAAAAATGTGAAAGAGCTAACAATAAGTAGTGACTGGTTTCCGGTCAAGATGGTGACGGGTGCACCACATGCTGTGAATTAGTGGAACAATTCTTGATATTTCGGAACCAGTTTTAATGGATGTCTGGAGAGGACTGCGAGCTTTGCCATGTCAACAGTGACCAGGATTTGATATGATCAACAACTTTGAATGCAGAAGAAGAAGTAGTGACTGAGCTTCAAATCTTGCAAAGAATTTGTATGCTTAATGATCACAATTTTTATGTAATGTTTTTATGAATAATTTTTTTTTATTGTTATTGCTGTTGTAGACTAATTTATAATTAAACATAAGATCGTTGCAAGAGTTGAAGATGTTGAAAATTATATAATTTAAAGAGAACGTTACAACTTAAAGCTATATAAGAACAAGTCATAAAGTAACTGCAGATCAGGGGATGCAACTATTGAAAATATATGAAAAGACTTTCTGACATGCTCTTGAATCTTTTCATTTTTTTTGGTGGTTACATCTCTTGATTTGTGGTTGTTTTTATAACTTTGTATATTGTTTACATACCAAGACTGAAAATGAACTGTGGAAAAAGTATTTAAAAATTAAGCTAAAATTCAAAGCAAAGGTAGAATGTAACTGACATTTCAAATTATTTTATCATTTATATTGTGTTTCAGTATAAATGAGGTATTGAGAATGACAGTATATAAAAATTAATAATTAAAAAAATATATATTTCAACATGTAACACACACAGCTTTTTATTATGCAACTTTTTAAGGTACAGAGCAAATACTAACAAAAAGGAGCTTGTTCTAAAGACTGAGAATAAAAAAGAGTATTATGGTACCACTTGGTACTGTTGTAAGACTTACTGACAATAAACAGATAAAACAGAATTTCAAATTATTCAGGAGGTGTGGTTTTGAAGAAGGTACTTTTGGCAAATAGAGAGACAAAAAAAAGTTACAGAACAACAAAAATTGGTTAAAATCTTAAGAACACAGCATTCTGTGGACATGTCATGAGAAACTGACAGTTACTGGAGTATTCAGTGGAAAAGAAAGGGAGAATGGGGAAAAAAAAATCCTGTCAGGTTGAAAAAGTCACTCAGAAAAAAGAAAGACGCTTGATCTGATTTTAAATACAAAGAACTGTAAAACATAGATCAGCATGAGTGCCTAAAAGCAATGTATGTAATGAATGAATAAATGAATTTCAGATAGAGAATGGCAGAAAAATTACATTTTCACACCAAAATGTGAAACATTTCTGTCATCATCTTATTTGTCTGTTTTCTTCTTTTTCTTTTTGGGAGCATTAAATTAATCTTAAATGTAAAACTAGCATCATCACACTCAGGGACACACGTGCATGGCCTGCTCTCTGTTTCATAAACACTAATAATGCCAGTCAGCTGTTGGTTCTGGCACCCTCGAATTTTACCAGCCAATCACCTGGCTCTTCCTTCCTCTCTCCTCACACCTCCATCATTCATTCTCTGTAGATATATATTATCAACACATCCCCTTTCTTCCTCCTGCATCAATTCCTCAGCCACCAACTTCAGTATATCCATCCTGTCCATAGGAATCACACCTGTTGCAATAGCATTACAGGCAGATCCACTACCTCATTGCCTCTAAACCCATTCATGATGTAACAAACCCCTCTCATCTTGCAGAACATACTTTGAGAGTCTGCCACCACTGTACCATGTGATTCATCTTGCTGGACTAGCCAGGACAGAGCCTTGATCAGTGCCTCATTTTCCATCCTATTGCTCAGTGTCATCATGCAGGAGGGCCTCTCCATTCTGTGCCACCAATCTGCTTCGCCTATAGACAATGAAGCCCCATCCACAGTTTCCTTCATATCACTGAGCCATCTGTAAAGATGACAGGATCAAATGATTGAGCGTGAACGTAAACGAGCTTCTGAATTGCAAAGTCAATCCTACCTCCCATCCATTCTCTACATTCTCTGCCAAGCACCATGATGACTACTCTGTTGAGCCTGTTGGCATCATCTCTCATCTCTATCATTCTGTTCCTTTTGCTATATCCTTCTCAGCACACACAGCATTAATAGATGTTTCAGCCTCAGCCATCCATGAACTACCACATTTATACAACAGCCATTCATTACAGCCAGTGATTTATGCAGGAGATGAGGGTATTGCCAACCACCATGAGATAAGCCTTGCCTGTGCAACTTTGTGTCTGACTCAATGCCAGGCAAGCACAGCATGTATCCCATGGTCACAATTGGAGTATCTTTTGTGCAGTCCAGAATGGTATATATAGCTTCATTCCAAATTCTGTCCATTTTGTCAATTTGGTTTTTGGATGAGGTCAGTTGTCTGAGCCCGTAATCAAATCACTGCTAGCGCCAGTGTCTTCATTAGCCGTACAAGTATCCATTGCTGCAATCCCACCTATTCACTTCCTTAATAGCACTTAGTCCTATTTGTGCTCATTGTATAACATTGTCAATGTGCCCATGGTAAGACAACAATCAGTCAAACATTATAACCAGATACTTTAGGCTGTGGACTCTCTTGACCTGCAACCCATTGCGGTGGATTGCTGGCATCTCATCTTCAACGACTCTGTTGTTCGTAGAACACCATAACACCTGTGCCTTACATGGGTTGATCACTGTATTGTAATTACGGCACTAGTTGGACAAGTGATCCTGGAATGTTTGCATATCCCAGGCCATCTCAGTCCTATTATGCCCTTGTTTGTAGATCAGTATGACATAAGCATAGATGAGACCACACTTGGTAACCTGGCAGTATTGGCAGTATAGATATTAAAATTGGTGATAGTGGTGATAGCTTCTTCTCTGGTATGGGGGCAGTGCCAGTGCAACCAGTTATTCTTCCCTTAAAACATATATCATGTATGACTGACAAGCATGTCTTCTTCTTCATATGCATTTATCAGTAATGCGTGGTGCCTTGATTTTTGTGATGCGCCTTTTGGCCGTACCTCCAGCTTCAGCACCTTTCCTTGCTAGGGCAGACTGTGGTCTTGCTCGGACTGCTGTGAAGATAATGGTGTAGGCTGGCCTGTTTTCTAACCTCTGGTGGCTGTACTTAAGCCCCTTCTCCACATCAGGCCTAACGACTTTGAGACAGTTTCACAGAGACACTCTAACTTTGGGATGATGAATCCGATGAGTGCTTCAACAATATCCATTCCCCGCCACCTATAGTCTGCTGGCTCTAATTCTGGTAGCCATTGTTGTTGAGACCCATGGGGTTGTCACGTCCTGGATTCATTGATTTCACCTCAGATTTTCCTCATCCCTGCCAGTAATCTCCATGTCCCTATCCATCCACCATACTAATATTATAATTAGTGTTGATTGCTACAGGTTTCTGGGCTTCAGAAGTAGGTCAGGGTTTTTAAGCAATCAGATCTATGTTCCTTGTCTCACAAAGACTATGTTAAGATAAGTGTGTTCTTAACACAGTTGTTCCCAAGGGAACTGACAGGTGTGTACATTTTTAATCTAAAGAGATAAATTAATCTTCTTAAGTATTTTAATGTATGTAACATAAAGGATTACCTTTATATTTTTCAGGATTTTAGATTTCACATTTCGAAAACAACTGAGAAACTAGGTCATCCTGTAATTCCATCAGAAATTCTGAACAAAATCCTGGACTTTCTCCCACAGCTGCAAAATTTCAATGAAGATTTACTGAAGGATCTCCAGGAACGGATAGACAAGTGGTAAGAAAATGGAAAACAAAAAAAAGTGCTGATTCAGGTTCAAGGAAGTTGTAGATTTAAAAAACCAAATATTTATCCTATCTACAAAACCTGTAATGAAGATCATACATGAGGGAAAAGTTGAAGGAAGAATGAACAATGAGGGAGATGTTAAAGATGAGTGGATGATAGGAGATTTTGAGGATTCACTTTGATCAAGTGAGAGCAAGGATCAGTGCAAACCGGAGAGGTGAAGATGGTGCATAATGTGCACCTGTGTTTAAAACTGAAACATAATGCCTAACTCTCTCTCACTCACTCACACACACTCTCTCTCTCTCTCTGGTCCATGCCAGTAAGACATTGATTTCCACAACCATCTATCCTTTGCTTTTTCTCTGTGTGTTGGACTTGCTCCACTCTTTTAGTCCATCAAGTATCTTGTTTGCTTATCTTTCTTTGTCCCTCCAGTTTTCCTGATGTCACGAAGTGTTCCATTTTGCCTCTTCTCAAAACATGTCCTACAAATCTGGACTGTTGTGTTCTGAATCTCTTTTGCCCAGCCTCACTTAGAACCTCTTCATTATTTTCTTGGCTGACCATCTTAGGAACATCTCCGCTGCTTCCAGCAGATTCTGAGTGCTCTTGGTTGGTGTCCATGCTTCACACCCATATAACAATATGGGTTCAGTGTGACATACTTTTCAGTATGCATTAACAGAGCTTTATTGCATAATGTGATTTTCATAAATACTGACTTGACCGGGGCTATTCTCCTCCTTATTTTGGTTTTGCATCTTTCATCTTGTTATTATTGTTCCTAGATACTTGAATTTGTCCAGTTGCTTTAATTCTGTGCCCTTTGCTTTGATGTTATATTTTGCTGATGTTTCTTTCTTGGATATGACCATGACCTGTCTTCTTATTTAAACTGTGTCCTTTGTCATCACTTTTTTTACTACATTTTTTTGTCTCTTCTTTGCTTTGGGCCATTAGTACCATGTCATCCACATATCCTAGATTGTTTAGGTTGTATCCTCTCACTGCTACTTAGATTGTTTAGGTTGTATCCTCTCACTGCTACTTAGATTGTTTAGGTTGTATCCTCCCACTGGTATTCCAGGCATAGTTGCAATGAATGACTAACTACCAGTTGCAAATATAATTAACGGCGCTGCCAGCAAGACTCATTTGAGTCTCATGCACATGTTCCAAATGTAACTGAAACTGCTGCGGTGCATCTTGACAGGGGTGATTGTGTATATTTATTTTGCATATCTGTGGACATATATGCATCATCACAGACACCAGATATTACACAAATAATGCATATGAACAGGGTAGTGAATAATTGTTCCTTAGCAAGACTGTCAGATTGTATTATTATGTCCTCCATTTATGCTTGTGATACAGTCACTTTTTGTTTTCAACATCTCTGACGACTATTATGTGCTAATTATGTTTAACTTCAGTATATTTACCATGGGGTAGGTAGTGTAAGAGAGCACTGAATTTTATAAGCCCTCTTCCACGATTAATATATAATATTCAGTGCTCTCTACCAAGAGGTAAATGTATGAACTAGGAAAAAAGTAGGA